>CM077096.1:76637333-77237333 GCA_039513925.1 Platanthera zijinensis | reverse complement strand
ACTCGCCCTCGCCCTGGAAAGTCAGGGTGGACGGTGCCTCGGGGAAGCATTCTTTAGGGATTGGGGTCATCTTGGAAAGCCCCCAGGGGATAAGAATCGAGCAAACTGTGGTAGTGCACTTCCATCACCAATAATCAAGCCGAATACGAAGCCGTAATCGCAGGTCTGCGCCTGGCGAGAAACTTGGGGGTGCATGACGTGGAGGTCCTCACCGACTCCATGGTGGTGGCTTCCCAGGTCAAGGGGGAGTTTGAGGCGAGGGAGCCCACACTGCAGCTCTATTTGATGAAGGTAAAGGGGGTCATCGGGACCTTCCAGACCTTCTCAATCAAGCACGTGCCGCGAGGGGAAAACGAGCCAGTCGACCAGCTAGCAAAGCACGGCCCTCGGATGGGAGGCACCATTACGGATCTCTTCCGACCTTCCATCGAAGAGGGGGAACTAAAGGAAGTGGAACAGCACCCCTCATGGATGGATCCCTTTGTCACTTTTTTGTCCACCGGAGAGTACCCGGAGGGAATGGACCGAAGAGGGCTCAAGCACAAGGCGGCGTATTACCTCCTACGCGAGGGGCAGTTGTACCGCAAGACCCTCTCAGGGATGCTGGCCCGTTGCGTGGCCGAAAGGGAGGTGCATAAAATTTTGGAGGAGGTCCATTCCGGCGAATGTGGGAGTCATTCGGGGAGTCGGACCCTGGAAGGGATAATCGTCAGGCAAGGGTACTTCTGGCCCACCCTCGGTCAGGATGCAGCCGAATTCGCAAAAAAATGTCATAAGTGCCAACTCTATGCCCCGCTCCAGCTCCAGCCGGCTCAGAGGTTAAGAAGCATCATGGCACCATGGCCCTTCGCCATATGGGGACTGGACCTCGTAGGACCTTTCCCTCAGGCCAGCGGGCAGAGGAGGTTTTTGTTGGTCATGATCGATTATTTTTCTAAGTGGATGGAGGTGAAGGCTCTAGCCAAGGTAACCTCTAAGGTAGTCAGGAACTTTATCTGGGGAGAGATCATCTGCAGGCATGGGCTGCCACAGGCTATCGTCACGGATAACGGACCTCAGTTCGCCAGCACGGAGTTCATTCACTTCTGCGAACAGCTGGGGATTGACCTTCAGTTTGCTTCTGTCCATCACCCCAGGAGCAACGGGCAGGTGGAAGCGGCCAACAAAATCATCGTGAACCTCTTAAAAAAGAAAGTGGAAAATTTGAGGGGAAGTTGGGTGGAACAACTTCCATCAGTCCTCTGGGCCTTGAGGACCACCCCCAATACGGCCACAGGGGAGACACCTTTCAAACTCTCTCACGGCTGCGAGGCCGTTCTACCTATCGAATTCGAGGTCCAGACACATCGGGTCGTCGAGGCAGGAGCTGGAAGGGAAGAATGGAGGTCAGAGAATGAGGAGGAGCTTCGACTCTCCCTTGATATGATGGAAGAACTACGCGACTTGTCCGTCGTCAGGCAGGAAGAGGCCAAGCGAAGGATGGCCAAGTATTTCGACAAACACGTCTGTATCAAGCAATTCGTGGAGGGGGACCTTGTCTTGAAAAAAGTGGACGCGGCAGGGAGATCAGCCGCTGTGGGAAAACTCCACCCCAATTGGGAGGGCCCCTACATTATGCATGAGGTCTTGAAATCAGGGGGGTATCGCCTCCAAGATGTAAAAGGGGATACCCTCAGCCACACTTGGAGTGGCGACGATCTGAAACGTTTCTATCCTTGAAAATATTGTAGATATCTTGGCCTCATGAATAAAAACGAATCTCATTATCATATCTTATGCTTTGGCAGAATAGTGAGGGTAGAGGGGCTCGCAGCTTAAAGCCCCGAGAGTCAAAAGTTTCTAAGTCTTCTCGCTCTGGGGTTAGGTCTCGTCACTCCCCTGCCAGGCTCCCACCTAGCTGGCATGACCGAGTCTCGATGGACATCGCTATGACCCTAGGGCTGAGCCCGGAGGATGTTCAACACCCGCCCTCAGGCTCTCACCTAGCTGACTGGCCCGGTGGTAGCACCCGGGAGAGGCAAAAGTTTCTAAGTCTTCTCGCTCTGGGGTTAGGTCTCGTCACTCCCCTGCCAGGCTCCCACCTAGCTGGCACGGCCGAGTCTCGATGGACATCGCTATGACCCTGGGGCTGAGCCCGGAGGATGTTCAACACCCGCCCTCAGGCTCTCACCTAGCTGACTGGCCCGGTGGTAGCACCAGGGAGAGGCAAAAGTTTCTAAGTCTTCTCGCTCTGGGGTTAGGTCTCGTCACTCCCCTGCCAGGCTCCCACCTAGCTGGCACGGCCGAGTCTCGATGGACATCGCTATGACCCTGGGGCTGAGCCCGGAGGATGTTCAACACCCGCCCTCAGGCTCTCACCTAGCTGACTGGCCCGGTGGTAGCACCCGGGAGAGGCAAAAGTTTCTAAGTCTTCTCGCTCTGGGGTTAGGTCTCGTCACTCCCCTGCCAGGCTCCCACCTAGCTGGCACGGCCGAGTCTCGATGGACATCGCTATGACCCTGGGGCTGAGCCCGGAGGATGTTTAACACCCGCCCTCAGGCTCTCACCTAGCTGACTGGCCCGGTGGTAGCACCCGGGAGAGGCAAAAGTTTCTAAGTCTCCTCGCTCTGGGGTTAGGTCTCGTCACTCCCCTGCCAGGCTCCCACCTAGCTGGCATGGCCGAGTCTCGATGGACATCGCTATGACCCTGGGGCTGAGCTCGGAGGATGTTCAACACCCGTCCTCAGGCTCTCACCTAGCTGACTGGCCCGGTGGTAGCACCCGGGAGAGGCAAAAGTTTCTAAGTCTTCTCGCTCTGGGGTTAGGTCTCGTCACTCCCCTGCCAGACTCCCACCTAGCTGGCACGGCCGAGTCTCGATGGACATTGCTATGACCCTGGGGCTGAGCCCGGAGGATGTTCAACACCCGCCATCAGGCTCTCACCTAGCTGACTGGCCCGGTGGTAGCACCCGGGAGAGGCAAAAGTTTCTAAGTCTTCTCGCTCTGGGGTTAGGTCTCGTCACTCCCTTGCCAGGATCCCACCTAGCTGGCACGGCCGAGTCTCGATGGACGTCGCTATGATCCTGGGGCTGAGCCTGGAGGATGTTCAACACCCGCCCTCAGGCTCTCACCTAGCTGACTGGCCCGGTGGTAGCACCCGGGAGAGGCAAAAGTTTCTAGCTGGCACGGCGAGCTCGGAATATCCTGACCCCCTCCAGCTCGCTACTAAGGAAGCCCTGGTCCCGTCCCAGACTCAGGGGGAGGAAACGGCTCTCTCCAACGAGCCTAGTCTCGCTCCAGTTAACTCGGCGGAAGACACGCCCTGGTGTCTAAGGCGGATGCCGGCAGCATCTTGACCCAAACATATTTTCACTTGTCTGAATTGTCGAAAAACGGAAGCGAGACATGGCGGGGGGAGGTGTAGCGCGAGTAGGATATGGCGCGAGCACGTGTCCTAGGGATTCGCCGCAAGCGCCGATAATGTCAACGAGTCTAGCCATGGCCGGCGCCTATGATCTCACCGCTGGGCTGGTCCTAACTCAAGACATTCTACAGGCGAGGTCGGGACATCAAGCGCGCGGGTATAATATCGCAAGTAAGCCTAAAAAGAAGATAGAGAAATTATGAAAAATATCTTTGATTCATCATTACAGGTATACAAGGAAAGGCCTGCCTCAGCAGGATACAAAAGAAAAAGAAAGCAAAAATTAGCTCTCGTCCCCCCCCCCCTCGAATGACGGTCCTCCTCGCCGCCAAGCCGAGCGCCCTTCTCTCCCACCCCCGCGAAGAGCGAGTTGAAGCTATCTTCCTTCTCGCTGAGCGGGCTGGGTGGGAACAGGGTTGGCAGGAGCTCCCGGACGGTGACCTCCTCGCAGCCTTCCGCCAAAATCCTCGTTCCCCTCATGGCCTTCAGGAGGCACTCGGCAGCCTCGATGGAGTTGACTCACAGCCGCTCCGCGACATCAGACTCGCCAAACACCCGAGGCCTCTTGTAGGGGAAGGCTGGCTCGCTGGCTCCCGGGGGAAGGAGAGCGTCGGCCTGGCTGAGGACCTCCCCCAGGAGCCCCTTGTTCTTCTCCTTCAACTCCTCCACCTCCACCCCCAGCTGGGCGACAATAGCCTCTTGCTCGCGGGAATACATCTTTTGCTCGGCGAGCTGGACTTCCCGCTCAGCAAGCTGAACCTGCAGCTGAGCCACCTCGCCTCGCAGCGCGTCGGCGGCTTCGGCGTCCTGTAGGGTTAAAAGTTCAGAACACGTACAGGAATAATCCTAAACAAGGTAAATAGAGATATCCAGTGATTACCAAGCCACCGGCAGACTTCGCGAGTAGAGCGTCGGCAAGGCCAAACCGCCTTTCCGCGTCGGCCGCGCTCTCCTTCTCCAGGTCGCGCTCCTGCTCGGCAGTCAGCAGGGCATTGCTGAGCTGGAAGCCGCGGCGGACCATCATGTGGTGGAGCTCGAAGGCCCGTAGGTGGGCTTGCAACCCCTCGTAGCCGAGCTGACTGGGGGTGAGTTTCTTGTACGATTCGACGCTGTCGCGGCTGTAGAGGCCGAAGCCGAAGGCGAAGGCGTGGGCGGTAGGAGGCCGGCGAGCTCCCCAGGAAGGGGCGCGAGTAGAAACGGAAACTCGGTGAGCCCCCTCGTCCCACTTCAAAATGGGCTCGCCGGCCGCATCTTTGCTTTTACACCCCTTGCCGAAGTGGGGGTGATCCTTCGGTAGGCTGGGCTCGCGGAGGGTGTCCTCTCCGGAAGAATCAGAGGACGGCCCATTCTTCTTCTTCCCCTTTCGGGGGGAGGAGGCTTCTTTTAACGGACTCAAAGGCGGCTCGTCGGACAGAGCCTCCGGCGAGCTCATGAATTTGGTAGGTGACGGAGGAAGGCGCAGCCGTCCACGCGAGACCACCTTCGCCTTCTTTTTCTTGGGGAGCGAAGGATCGGGGCGCGAGCTTGACCCCCCGGGCTCCAAGCGCTTCTTGCCGAGGAATTGGCCTCACGCTTGTTCCTCGCGACAAGCCGCTGCCGCCGCCCGGGCCAGCTCCAGGGGATCTGAGAATATCCCCGAGTCGGCGAACGGCGGGTGCTCCGGCAGAACCCGTTCCCCTGCAGAGAGAGACTTGATCAAAATATATATATATATATGTAATACAGAGATCCACCTTGGTAGAGTTCGCGAGAAGGCAGAGCGAGATATACCTTCACCAGGGAGAACGGGTTGAAGCGAATCAAGGACGCGGCGGAGGAAGGCGACCTCGAAGTCCTTGTGGAGGAAAAACTTGTGGAGGTCGGCGTCGCTACCAGACAGGGAAGGAGGACGATATATGTCCTCGCTTTTCTGCAGGGGACGAAAGGGGATGTTGCCGAGCTCGCCCTTAATAAAGACAAGCCAAGTCATCCAATTGTGGCCCTTGTTCGCGAGCTCGCGAACCTTGATGAGGGACCCGCCGAAGTAGGCGACTCCGTCGGGGGTAGCCTTGTAGGAGAACAACTTACGAAACACCGCAAGGTTGAACTCAATCCGCTCTCGGCGGAGGAAGCAGGCGAACGCCACCATCATAGCAATGGCGTTGGAATTCAGCTGCGCGGGCACCGCGCCGTAGTACTTCAGGATCTGGCGGATCTCTGGCCAGAGGGGGAGGCGCAGCCCCACCTTGAAGTGCGAGATGGGGAAGACGAGCTCACCCTCCGGGAAGTAATTGATGGCTTCATGCTCGGCGGGCCTGCGAGCCTGGAAGCCGGGGGGGACGAATGCCGCCGCGAATTCGACGAGCTCCTCCTCGGTAATATGCCCCTCGAAGAAGCAATGGTCAATGAAGTGCTGAGCGCACTTAGACCGACCATCCGCGTTAGGGTTGGTCTTAACCATAGTCGCAGAGGAAAGGAAAATCGCGAGCTCGGGAAGACAGAGACGAAACTGGGATTCGAAAGCAATAAAAGCGTGCCCTGGGGGTAGGTGAGAAGGCCTATTTATAGAAGAAGATAAAGAAGGGCGAGGGGGAAGGCGAGTCGGCCGATCGGCCCGGTCTCGCTACGCCACCTCGCCACCCTCTCCTCGCAAATCCTGCGAGCTGGCTAGCCCCCAGAAGAAGGAATTCGAAAAGACTTACCAGGATATTGAAAAAACATCTACATATGTAAAGTCGAAGAAAAATTGTTCGAATTATTACAAGCAGATCATTCAGAGCAAATAAAAATAAGGGCGCGAGGACCATACGAGGGCGAGGGCGAGTACCGGTCGGCTGACAGAGGAGCCATTTCATTCTCCCCGGTCTCGCCGGCCCGCCGTCGCAGGTCGCTGCGCATAAAGTTCGCGAAGTCGCCCCATGTTCCTATTTACCACCCGCAGGTTCTCGTCAATCTCATCCATCAGCACCAAGGAAGACGCCTCCTCGAACGCCAAGCTGACTCCAGCACCGTCCGCGAGACGCGAGCACTCCCACTGCAGCCTGTTGTTGTCCTTCCGCAGGTCGTGGAGCTCGCGCACCAGCTTCTTGAGAACCTTCCGCTCCCGTTTTGCACGTTCAGGACTACCCAGTTCGGGGTCCAGGAAGGCGTCCAGGGCGCTTGGAGAAGGGAGGGGCGAGTAAGGAGGTCGATCCACGGACTCGCCGTCCTCCGTCCGGCCGAGAAGTTCTGAGTGAAGAACTGAAAGACGATCAGAAAAGCAAATACCCCCGGAACAGAAGAGTAAAGTTGAAAACTTACCACGCGAGCCTGGCTCCTCTGGGTTAGCGCGAGGAGAGAAGTGGCGCAGGTCCTTGCCACGCCCCTGCAGTTCCTGAGGGGCAAGTTGGTAGCCGGGGACAGGGATAATCCCGGCGCCTCTCCCCGCGACTATGGACCCAGGGGAGGGTTGTCGGGAAGGGAGATGACTCGGCGATGCCAGTTCTCGCGAGCCCGGCTCCTTGACCTCGGGATCCTGCTGTGGCGAGCTGACAGGAATACTTTTGGCCCGAGGGGTTGATGCTTCGCCGCTATTCTCCTGGTCGGAAGATAGTTCCACGAGATTTTTAGTGGAAGAACCAAGGACCGGCTTGTTGGAGGAACCGGCCCCGTTCCCCAAGACGGCAGTAAAGTCGGCCAGAATGGGTTCGGCCCCCAGTGGAAAGGGCTTCGCCCGCTTGGCCGAGCCGAAATCAGCAAAACGGCGAGCAGGGGCGTCAAGGTTGGTCAGTCCCGCGGCCTGAGCAGCGATCTCCTCGCGGGAACATGCGAGTCGCTCTAAGACTTCCTTGGGGAGCGGCATCTTGATAGAATTTGGGGAAGGGCAAAGGTCAGCCAGATGCGCAGGGGTACATATATATAGCTACCTGTGGGGCCTACCAGAAGATTCCTTTTTACCCCTGTCGCACTCGCAGGATTCTATGGGGTTGGATGTTTCTTTCCGAGCTTGTCCCAACCTCACAAAGAGCGGGGATTATGTACAACCCCGTATCCCACGAGTGGTCGACAGGAGTTGAACCGCCCGGCTCAGACCGCAATGTGAACCCAGCATGCCGAGCCCGTGCTCGGTAATAGCCGAGCCGAGCCCGAGCTCGATAATAGCTGAGCCGAGCTCGGCGATAGTCGAGCCGAGCTGAGCTCGGCGATAGTCGAGCCGAGCTCGACGATGGCCGAACGGAGCCCGGCATGCCGAGACCGAGCTCGGGTAAAGGAACAGGGCTCGATTGTAGTCGAACCAAGCTCGACGATCCCCATGCCGAGCTCAGTTTCTGTTGGAGCTCGGCGGTCGTCGTGCCGAGTCCGAGCTCGGCGGTAGTCGAGCCGAGCTCAGCGATAGTCGAGCATAGCCTGCCGAGTACGTGCTCGCCTAGGCCCAGGGCGAGACGAGTCAGGCCCCCTGCCGAGCGAGTGCTACTTCAGGTCCAGCTCGCATCTTGGCCATGACATACTTTTACCATGTTGTCCCCTTTTGGTCTGCCTATAGTCCTCGAGAACAGTGAAGGTTGTATATTGGCAGGCCATCTTTTCCTATAAATAGTACCTAAGGGGTACCTCAGAAGGCAGGCTTACTAATTCTCCGGCCTACTAGCGCTTTCTGAGGAACCTTAGTCCGACACTTGACTAAGGAGGGGAAGCGCTCTAAGATCTTCCAGGTGTGTGGTGGGACCTCCACGCCGGGCCCTTGGTCTATCCCTTGGTTCTTCTTTTTTCTTGTCATTTTCTTGCAGGAGCGAAGTAGGTGCGCGGCCACCCCTTCCCCAAGGGTCGAACTCCACAGAGACCGGTTTTTTGGTTTCAACATTTTAGATATCTCAATATTCTTTTAATTGTTATATAGTGAGATTCCTTAGGACATGCTTGATACCTGGCATAGACACATGTGATATACACTATGTCTGGTCTACTGGTTATTGGATAGAGCAGTGATCCAACTATGCCCCTATACAAGGTGATATCAATTGGCTTCCCAGCACTATCCTTGTCTAAAGACATACTGGACCCCATAGGAGTTCTCATTGAAGTGGCAGTTTCCATGACATACTTTTTGATTAACTCCTTGGTGAACTTAGACTAACTAATGAAAAATCCATCTAAAGTTTGCTTAACTTGGAGACCCAAGAAAAACTTGAGTTCACCCATGCTACTCATCTCAAACTTTCCTTGCATTAATTTAGCAAACTTAGTTCAAAGTGACTCATCAATAGAACCAAATATAATTTCATCAACATATATTTGTACTAGGATGGTCTTGCCTTTGACTTCTCTTAGGAATAGTGTTTTGTCTATTTTCCCTCTTGAGAATTTATTCTCTAGAAGGAACTTAGACAGAGTCTCATACCAAGTCCTTGGGGCTTATTTTAAATCATAGAGAGTTATTAAAAGCAAATAAACATGAGTAGGTTTAGTTGAATCAAAAAAACCTGAGGGTTGCTTAACTTATACTCTTTCTTTAAGGTTACCATTTAGGAAGGCTGACTTCACATCCATTTGGTAAACTTTGAAACTTTTATAGGCTACATGTGCAAGGAAGAGTCTTATTGCCTCCAATCTAGCTACTGGTGCAAAGGTCTGATCAAAGTCTATTCCCTCTTCTTGTTTATATCCCTTTGCAACTAGTATAGCTTTGTTTCTGAATATAACCCCATTCTCATCTAGTTTGTTTCTATATATACATTTGGTTCCCATGATGTTGCAGTTATCTGGTCTTGGAACCAGCTTCCAGACATTGTACCTCTTGAACTGGTTTAATTCTTCCTGCATTGCACCTATCCAAAATGGATACACATTAGCTTCAAATTTATTTAGTTTTGTTTGGGATAGAAAGCTTGAGTACATCACTTTGTTGTGATGTTTGCTTCTTGTGGTCACACCCTGTGCAACATTTCCTATGATCAATTCCCTTGGATGATCCCTTAGATGTCTGATAGCAATATATAATGTGACTTCTTCTCCTTGACCACCTGCATCATGCTGAGTTTCTTCTCCTTATTGTTCATGTGCAAGCACTTCTTCAACTATGTTGACTCCATCTTGCATATTCTAGCTTGTTGGAATAATATCTTCTATAGTCAGCTCCTTTAGCTTCAAGTCTTCATATGTTGTGCTTGATGAACCTGACTTATCATTGTAAAACATAGAGCTTTCATCAAATACAACATGAACAGACTCCTCCACAATTTGATCCCTCAAGTTATACCCCCTATAAGCCTTACTATGGTTTCTATAACCAACAAATATGTCATCATAGGACTTGTCAGCAAACATGGTTATATATGTTTTCCCAATTTTTAGGACAGAACATCTACATCCAAAGATTCTGAAATATGCCAAGTTTGGTTTTTTGCCCTTTATTAGTTCATAAGGAGTTTTATTCAATCTTTTGTTGATTGAAGCTCTATTCAGAATATGACATACTGTGTTAATAGCTTCATCCCAGAAGTATTCTGGGAGTGAAGAATCACTCAGCATGGTTCTTCGATCTTCAATAAGAGTCTTATTCTTCCTCTCAGTAATTCCATTCTGCTGGGATGTTCTTGGTGAGGAAAACTCTTGCTGAATCCCCAGTTCTTCACAAAACGTTGTCATATACTTAGATTGAAACTCAGTTCCATGATCACTTCTAATTCTGACCATAAAAATATTCAATTCATTCTGAATTTGTTTGACAAAAGTCTTGAAGACATCAGGAGTTTCAGACTTTTTCCTTAAGAAGAAAACCAAAGTGAATCTGAAATAGTCATCAACAATTACAAAGGTATAGACTCTCCTTCCTAAACTATGAACTGGCATAGGACCAAACAAGTCCAAATGTAAGAGGTATAAACACCTCACTAAGTCTTTGCATTCAATTCTTTTGAATGAAGCTTTGGTTTGCTTGCCTTTTTGGCATGCTAAGCATATGCTTTCCTTAGAGCATTTAATGTTAGGGTCATTCCTAACAAGCTCTTTACTGAAAAGTTTACATATGCCCTTGTAGTTCAAATGAGCTAGCCTCTTGTGCCATTAGAAACAGTGTGAGGCTATCTCATTTGCAATTAGACATAAGGGTGAGTCTGACTTTAAACACAAAAAATTCAAACAATACACATTCTCACATCTAGTTCCTGTCAAGATGATCTCTTGGTCACTTAAATTCTTTATTAGACACTCATATTTATGGAATGTAATGGCATAGCCAAGATCACAAAGTTGGCTTATGCTTATAAGGTTGTGTTGCAACTCTTCCATATAAGCTACTTTGGTGAGTGTAACTAAGCCATTTTTGATCTTACCATAATCTTTGGTTATTCCTTTGTCTGCTCCACCAAAGATTACCTTTAGTCCTTTCTCCATGGGGACAAATTCACTCAAATTGCCTCTTGTTCCAGTCATGTGTTTGGAACACCCACTATCCAAGTACCAGATTTGTCTATCTCTGGTGCTTAAACTTTCTTGCAAAATAAGAATTTATTTTTCCTTAGAAAACCAAGTTGTTTTGGGTCCTAGGTTTGAGTTAGTTGTGGCTCTATTGAAACCACCAGTGAGTTTCTTAAATGAATATCTTTTCTGAATATGAGACATAGTTTAATTGAACCAACAGTCCAAGGCAAAGTGTCCTACCTTTCCATAACACAAGCATTCATACCTGTTATACCTCCTCTTTGGAGGAATAGAAGGAACTTTGTGCTGGCATTCCTTAGGATAGGAATCAGCACACTTGTCAGTTATATTTTTATTGGGAGAAAACAAGTGCTTTTGTCTCTCAGTTACAACTATCCTCCTTGAAGCAAGCACATTAGGAATAGCTTTCCTATTCACATATGAACTTGGTCCAACTAGTTCAGACTTCTGGATTTCTTTTCCTTTATTCTGAAACATAGTCTGTGGAATGACTGGACCCTTTTGTCTTGCCAGTTTTTTGCTTCTTTTCCTCTTGGGTTTAACATACCCAAGATCACTTCCAGGTCTTCCTGAAAAGGTATCTATAATGGGCAATACAATTTTAGGTTTAGAAAATTATTGTACTAATCTTTTCTCATTCAGTAGTTTGAGTTCCAGCTCCTGAATTATTGCATCCTTCTGCTTCAGTAATAAGATTTGATCATCAATGATCTTAGTCAGCAATGCTAAGTAATAATTTTGAAGACCAATTTTCTGAGTATCCATCTTATGATGATACTCAAAACCTTTTAGTGATGTTATCTCTACAGCTTGTATTTTGGCAAGCTTCTTGTTACTTACTAAGGCTTCCAACAACTTTCCAAATTTGACTGTGAGTTAGTATCATGTGAATCAAACTTTGAGTCACATGAGTCTAGCTCATCCCCAGTCTCATATACAGAAGTTTTAGAATATGTTGAATTGTCATAGATTACCTGAGTTTCCTGATAGTCAAGAGCTTCTGTTTCTGGATCATTAGATAGTGTCATTAAATTGATCTCCATATATTCTTCAGAATCACCATAGTGTGATGAAGTTATGGAGCTTTTCCATTTGTATATGGCCTTTCTGATGAACTCTTATTCATAGGAGAACAGTCTAGCAAGTTCTTCTTCTAACTAGGTTGAGTCAATATCACTATCAGATAAGGTCTTGGATTTCTTTGCCATCAGACCCTTCTCTGATTTCGTGTTCTTATAGAACTTCTTTTCTTTAGACTTTTTGTTCTCCTTCCTTTTTACTGGACAGTCAGATATGACATGTCAGGCCTGTTACAGCAAAAGCAAATAATATCAGTCTTAAATTTTTTATTCTAATGAGAATCATACCTGACCACAGATTTATATCTGTGATTGTCTTTACTTTTTATGGAGCTTGATCCATATGGTTTTTTTAATCCACTGCTTCCTTCTTCTCAGCATTTTCTTTAATTGCCTAGTAAACAGTGCCAATTCATCATCTGATAGATCTTTTGATGAAAAACAGACTCCAGTGTTATATGTAACTTCATCCCTTCTAGGTGACGATGGGATTTATCTTCTAGCTTTCTTAGATGTATCTGCTTTGAAGGCCACAGATTTAATCTGGGTTGAACTTCTGGTTGAATCTGCTTCAACTTTTCTAGAATTCAGCTGAAGCTCATGTGACAGTAACTTCTCATACAAGTCTTCGGGTAACATATTTCTTAGATTCTCCCTCTCTCTTACAGCACAAATCTTGATGTACCATTCTTTATTTAGGGATCTTAAAAATTTGTCATTCAGTTCATAATTTGAGAAGTTTCTACCATAGTTTCTTAAGTCATTTACTATTCAAAAGAACTTTTCATAATATTGTTCTATAGAATCAGTGTTTCGTTGTCTAAAGGCCTCATACTGCTGGTTGAGAAGAGATTTTCTGTCATCTCTTACTTCTTTTATGCCTTCCATGTATACTATGAGTGTATCCCACATCTCCTTAGATGTATTACTGTGCACAAGATTATGAAAGGTTGAATTGTCTATTGCACTGACTATTATATTCTGTGCCCTCTTATCCATGCTGGCAAGTACCACCTTATCCTTTGCTATTTCTAACAGTTTCTTGGGGGTTTGAACATTTTCATCTAGGACTGAAGTATTCATTGGTACATATGGTCATTCTTATACAGTGACAAAGATTCTTAGATCTGAGGCTTCCATGAACAATCTTACTCTTTGTTTCCATATAGCAAAGTTGTCCTCAGTACAAAGAGGTAGTTTTATATAACTGAGTTCTCTGTGAGATTCAGAAGCTATAGATCTGATATTTTTTAATATCCTTTAGATTTTTTTCTGACTGCTATGTCTTTCTTGAATAACCTCCCTCTGATATCACTTGAAAGATAATCCTATGGGTAGATAATCACCTAGAGGGGGGGTGAATAGGTGACTTTTAAAATAATTTAGCAAATCTTTATCACTTAATAATTTTAGCAGTTATAGAATTTTGAACACAGCACAAGCAACAGCAATCCATAACACACGGCACACACAGAATTTATAGTTATTCCCCTATCTAGGGTACATCCACTTTCCCCCTTCTTCCTCACTAGTAATGTGCTAGATAAGGTTATAACTCCTCTTTAACTCAGATCCAAAGATCCTACAGTCTCAGTTTCTGTTAAGAAACCTACACTCGGACCAATAGGTCCTACATCAGAGATTATTCCAATCTCTTCCCTCAGGTCCCTCAAGAACCCTACCTCAGCCTTTATAAACTAGGCTTACAACTTAGTGATCCACCCAAAACCACCTACCTTAGGTCCCTTAAGGACCCTACCTCAGCCTTTATAAATTAGGCTTACAACTCAAAGATAAGATCTCCTACCCACTCATATCTCAAAGAGATCTTATAAAATAAAGAGGTAAAGTGTAAATAATAACCTTTAGAAAAAAGAATGTCTGTAATTCTGACTTATCTGTTAGCACAGATTCTTCAACTCAGCAGCAATGGATTTCTTCTTGATAAATTGATTTGTTGAAAAGTTGATTCTCTAGATCTGCAATCTTCGTGATGTTGATCGGCTTAAATTTCTTGAAAAAATTGTAGATCAGATCCACTTTAATCTTCAGATCAACCTGTTGAAGGTATTTGGAGATTTTCTTGAAGACCTTTGTCTTCTTCCTCCTTCTCGGAATTATAATAAGAATGAGAATTTCGGTTTGCTTTTTTCGATTCTGTGTATGTTGTTTTGGTGTAGACAACCCCTCTATTTATATCCTTCAAGGATGGTTGGTTTCTGGATGATGACATCAGCATCTGACATAATTCTTCAAATTCTCCACTTAAATAGCTTATGTTGACGTATAACATTTCTATAGCTGAAGTGACAGTTCTGACTTGTCTTAACACTTCTGTGTTGACTCTGCACATCTTCAGAAACATAAGTGTAGAGATATCCAAAATGTCTCGACACTTATGTCAAGATATCATAACAGTCTCGACACAATTCTACTTGGAAGAATTTTCATCTGAAACTTGAAAGTGTCGAGACAGTTGATTGGTCTCGACAAAACCATCTTTTGTGTCAACCTCTTTAATTCTGCTTAGTGTCGAGAAAGTTAGATTGTCTCGACACACTTGTCTTCATGATGTCTACATATTTTATTTCTGCCTTGTGTCGAGACTTCTATACTTTAATCTTTCATTATCTCGAGATAGTTAGTTTGTCTCGACATAATTTTACTTAGGAAAATCTCCTGCCTTCTTTGTGTCGAGACAGTTGTATTGTCTCGACAAAACTGCTTCAAGCTTTATAGTATTAAGTATGATGACTTATCTCGACACTGCTGACTCAGTCTTCAAGGTGTCGAGACAATATACTTGTCTCGACACAGCTGTCTTGAATCTTCGGTGTCAAGTTAACTAACTTGTCTCGACACACCTTCTGCAAAAGTGTCGACACTTTTGTACTTAACCATTTTTCTTCAAAATCTTGTCAGCTTCTTGTGTCTACTTGTCCAATCAATATGAAATAGACATCCTTCATACATAAACTTAAATATACATCAAATACAAATATGTGTATATCATTGAGTTGAAGGGGCTTCTTCAAATCAAGTACATTGTAATCAATGTACCCAACAAGTTCAACCCATAAATAATTTTTCGAAACACTGCTTTTTATTTTCCGTAAATCCAACGGCTCTTTGCGCAGTAAGACTGACCGGAAATAGCAACTGCTCAATCAATTTTGCATTTATAGCTAGACTAAGGGCAAGCTGCGCATTTTGTCTTCTAGCAAGCAAGTCCTGTAATATTTGAATTTATGCTGACGTCAGCATGACTCGGCGCTTCTAGACTTAGTAAAATCAAGATAAACTTCTCAGGAATTGAGGGAAGCCTTGTCACTCAACGCAAAATTACTTAGCAAAATTCTTCATCTCCAAGCATTAAGTGCGTTGAGTGAGCCTTCATCACTCAACGCATTCTGTCATTTGTAGTCTTAACTGATTAGGCATTGAGTGAGCCTTTATCACTCGATGCTTTTGGACTTAGTTGAATTGTATGTTATATAGATGTTGAGTGAACTGTTTTCACTCAATGCTTCTAGACTTAGTTGAATTGTTTGTTGAGTAGACGTTGAGTGAACTTCCTTCACTCAATGCTTCTGGACTTAAACAGATTTTTTATCTTCTCCTTCTGAGGCTTTGTCTGCTTGAGCTTCTGCCAATGCTTCTGTTCTTTTAGTGTTGAGTGAAGTGAGTTCACTCAACGCTTCTGAACTTGGTGGATTTTTTGCCTGTCCAATAATCAGTCTTCTTGATTAATGCGTTGAGTGAACTGCCTTCACTCTGTGCTTCTGTACTTAGCCTGATATCTTATTGAGTTGGCATTGAGTGAACTTCCTTAACTCAACGCTTCTGGACTTAGCCAGATATCTTGTTGAGATTGCGTTGAGTGAACTGCCTTCACTCAACGCTTCTTGACTTAGCTAGATATCTTGTTGAGCTTGTGTTGAGTGAACTGCCTTCACTCAATGCTTCTGAACTTAGCCCGATATCTTGTTGAGTTTGTGTTGAGTGAACTGCCTTCACTCAACGCTTCTGAACTTAGCCAGATTTCTAGTCAGCAATATTACGGCTTTGACTGTATGTAGTTATCTCAATGCTTTTGCTCTTCTGGCATCTAGTGAACTGCCTTCACTTTACGCTTCTGGACTTAGCCAGATTTTTGCTTTGCCAGCATTTTGTCATGAGTCCATCTGTCATTGTGACTCAGACATCCTGTCAAATCATGGTATATTAGACAACCTGCATACACTGAACTGGGATGTACATTAAATAAAATTATGTACTTCGCATTAAATGGTGATGCCTCTTCAAATTCAGGGAACATTGAAGGGAAATATTCCCAACACTCAGAGTCTCTGTACTCCTCATCCATAACAAGCTCTAAAGTATAAGACTTGGCTAGTGTCGGGCAACAGTGATCTAATGTACATACTTGGCATCGCACCGAAAACCGAGGCCCTCAGCCCGCTTGTCCGCCATCTCCGATGGTGTCAAACGACGGTGATTACCTTGGTTAGTGATGGGTGGAGGAAATGAAGGAACTGGAAGATGCGTTGAAAGTAGTTTGCTAGTTGATAGCCTCCATTTGGTTGTCAAGCTCGTTGTGCGAATAGAAATATAGAAACCGGAAAGTGGAGTAATGGAATTTTTATTATCCAAAAAACTGAGTATTATAAAGGTATAGCCTCCCTTATATAGAATGGAGGAGATGAGAGAGAATGCAAATACCCAATGTGGGACTAAATACACAAATACATCATCTACAAAGCTAACCGCCAATCCGCCCAGGAGACCGCCTAACTGTGCGGTTAGTAGGCACTAACCGCCCGGTCACCACCAGAGAACACGTCGCCGATCCATCCAGGAGACCGCCTAACCGTGCGGTTAGTAGGCACTAACCGCCCGGTCACCACCAGAGAACACGCCGCCGACCACCGAGATCCCAGAGATTAGCCGGCTGACCGTCCGGCTACCAAACCGCCAGTCTTAGCCGCCTGTCTGCCCAGGTCTATACAGCAACACTCGCCCTTAAGCTGGAGCATAGATGTCAATCATGCCTAGCTTGCTGCAAATGTGGAAGAAAGAGGCGGACACGGGTTTTGTGAATATATCTGCCAGCTCTTTCTCCGAGGTAACAAACGGAGTGCAAATCTGGTTCTTCAACACTTCTTCTCGAATGAAGTGACAATCAACCTCTATGTGCTTTGTTCGCTCATGGAAGACCAGATTTTTAGAAATGTAGATCGCAGCCTTGTTGTCGCAGAACATGGGAAGAGGATAGTTGTAGACCTCTCCTAGATCCAGCATGAGAGCCCGCAACCATTTTAACTCACACGTGGTTGATGCCATGCTACGATATTCTGCTTCCGCACTAGACCTGGAGACGACTGACTGCTTCTTGCTCTTCCAGCTAACCAAGTTTCCTCCAACAAACGTGCAAAAGCCGGAAGTCGACTTGCGATCCCCTTTGTCGTCCGCATAGCTAGCGTCAGAGTACGCTTCGACTCTTAGGTGACCGTTTTTCTGAAAGAGAAGACCTTTTCCAGGTGCAGACTTCACATACTCCAATATCCTTAGAGCGGATTGAAGATGACATTCCCTAGGCGACTGCATAAACTGGCTGACCTTTCCCACTGCATAGGAGATGTCTGGTCTGGTCACCGTAAGGTAGATGAGTTTGCCAACAAGACGCCGATACCTTGTAGTGTCCAATAGAGGTGGTGATTCGTCTGTCCATGTCTTGTCTTCTCTAGGAGCCATGGGACACCGGGCAGGTTTAGCACCCGTCAATCCTGCCTCTTTCAACAAATCAAGAGCATACTTCCATTGGAAGAGAACCAAGGAACACGGTTTCTGAGAGATTTCAATTCCCAAGAAGTATTTTGGAGAACCCATATCCTTCGTGACTAGGTGTTGGTGGAGATGGACCTTCATCAAGGCTACACCAGCTTGATCGTCGCCAGTAAGAAGAATATCGTCCACGTAAACAGCTAGCACAACCAGACCCGAAAATGTCTTGCGAATGAACAAGGAGTGATCAGCCGAACTCCTGGTGAAACCGATAGCCCCAACGATGCTACTGAACTTATCGAACCACGCCCTGGGACTCTACTTTAGGCCATAGATGGCCTTCTTCAACCGGCATACTTGAGTCTCCCCCTGAGCAACATACCCAGGAGGTTGCTCCATGTAGACGTCCTCGTGAAGGTCACCATAGAGGAAGGCATTCTTGACGTCCAACTGCGAAATAGGCCAATCCTTGTTGACCGCCACCGATAAAAGGACCCGAATAGTGCTGAGGCGAGCAACTGGCGAGAACGTGTCAAAGTAATTAACACCATAGGTCTGAGTAAACCCTTTTGCAACAAGACGGGCTTTGTACCGGTCCATACTGCCATCTGGACGGAACTTGACGACAAACACCCAGCGACAACCAACCACATTCGTGTCAAAAGGAGGAGGCACAAGGGTCCAAGTGCCCCGGTTAGAGAGAGTAGCAATCTCGTCATCCATGGCAGCCTTCCAGTGAGGAATATCAAGGGCTTCCTGGTATGTGCGAGGTGTGGTAGTCGCTGAGATGGCTAGGGCGAAGTCCCTGCGAGAAGGTGTTAGCCGATCATAAGAAATAACAGCTGCCAGCGAGTGCTGGGTGCACGTCCGAACCCCTTTGCGAAGGGCAATGGGCAGCTCCAGGTCCTCGAGTTCCGCAGTCACCGGTGCATCCGTGGCGGAGATAGCTGGCCCGGGAGAAGAGAGAGACAGCCGAGGGGACGAGGGAGAAGGATCATGATCAATAGAAGGAGCGGCTGGTAGAGGTGGTGATGGAGGAATCTCAAGAGGAGTGGATGTGGTGGAGAGAATGGGTGGAGAGGTCGAGTCGGTAGGAGGAAGAGGGAGGTTCGATCCATCGACCTGTGGGATGTCAGAAGAGAAGTAGGCGGCATTCTCAAAGAATGTCACATCCGCCGAGACGAACTGCTTGCGATGAACAGGGTCAAAACAGTAGTAACCTTTTTGAGTTGTGGAGTAACCCAAAAAGATACACTTCGTAGCACGAGGGGACAATTTGTCGCGAGTTGCGGCAGGGCTATGAACAAAGGCAGTGCACCCAAAAATACGGAGTGGTAAGGGAAAGGGATCCTTGGTGGGATAGAGGATGGAAAATGGGGTTTTGCCTTTGAGGACGGTAGAGGGAATGTGATTGATGAGGTAGCAGGAGATGAGGACCGCGTAGCCCCAATAGCTACGAGGAACCTGCATCTACGTCATGAGAGTGCGAGCGACATCGAGGAGGTGACGGTTTTTACGTTCCGCCACCCCATTTTGCTGGGAGGTATAGACACAGCTAGTTTGATGAATGATGCCATGTTGCGTACAGAAAGAGGCGAAATCACTACTCAGATACTCTTTTGCATTATCAGAGCGAAAAATTTTGACAGAAGCAGCAAATTGATTTTTAATCATATAATAAAATGACGTCCATACAGAAAAAAGTTCAGAGCGATCCTTTAATAGATACACCCACGTACATCTAGAATAATCATCAATAAAGGTTACAAAATAGGAACTCCCACGCCCGATGGTGAGGGTAGGGGAAGGTCCCCAAACATCAGAGTGAATAAGGTCGAACGGCTTGGAAGAGCCACGACCTTTCTTAGGAGGAAAGGGGGAACAGTGATGCTTGCCCAGTTGACAGGCATCACAGTTGAGAGGAGAGTCGTGCTGAGGTAGGTGAGGGAACAGTTGGTGGATGAGACGCGAGGGAGGATGCCCCAGGCGAAGGTGCCACTGAAGAAGATCTGTAGAAGCGGGAGAGAAGACGGAAAGTGCGGATACATCATCAAGGAAGTAGAGACCGCCCCTCTCAGTCCCAGTAGCAATCGTCCGCTTGGAGTCCGGGTCCTGAAATGAACAAGAAGGAGTAAATGTTACCGAACACTGAAGTTGCTTGCAAAGAGAAGTAACCGACAATAAATTGCACGGAAACTTGGGCACATAAAGAGTATCCATCAGGCGAAGTGACGGAGTAACTTGAACCATGCCCGTTCCATGCACCGGAGAGGGAGAACCATCCGCAACGAGAACAGGGGGCAACCGATCATGTGTTTCTAGGAGAGAAAAACACTGAGGATTGCCCGTCATACGGTTAGTGGCGCCAGAGTCGATTAGCCATTTACCTTGGGTAACCACGTGGGCACTACCTAAAGTCGTGGCCACGGAGGCAGATGGCGGGGAAGAAGTATGAGCATCACCAGCGGGACGAAGATGCGGATGCTTTGTCCAGCAGCGGTCAACCAAGTGTCCTGTGCGGCCACAATGAGTACAGAGGTAGCGAGAAGGGCCACGCCCGCCAGAGTGGTTACCACGACCACGAAATCCACCACGAAGAGCCTGGTGGGCATAGGCATCCGGAGCCGGAGGAGCGGCAAGCAAGGGGCGTTGGAGCAGAGAGGTAACAGCGGCAATGCGGGCAGCAGTAGCATCCAGGGTAGGAGACTCAGCCTCTCCAAGAATTTGCTGCCGGATCATATCGTATGAGTCCGGAAACCGCAGAAGGTAACAGACCACTAGGAGTTCCTGGAAGTGCTTCAGCTGAGTGGCCACATCTGCCGAGAGAGGACGATTTTGTAGAATCTCAGCTCCAAGGGCTTGGACCTGTTGGTAAGCTGCAGGAGGGGACATGGACTGGCGAGCAAAGAGATCCGCATAGAGAGTATAGATGCGAGACGTTTGTCCCCCCTTGGAGTAGAGAGCGGCCAAGTGATTCCAAGCTTGTTTTACCGTCTCATCGTGACGGATGACAGGAAGACATTCATCGGACAGGCTGTTCACCAGCCAAGTACGAACCAGAGCATCATTCGCATCCCTGTCATTAAACTGGGCAGAGTCCGCAGGCGGAGGGTCATCGGTAAGATGATGACGCTTGCGCTGAGAGCGGAGAAGAAAAGTGAATGAGACACTCCAGTCGGGATAATTGGGCCCCAGAAGCTTAGAGACGGTGCCAAGATTCCCGGAAGCAGGAGGATGAGGAGGAGGCGGTGGGACAACGACAGTAGACGAGGTGGAGCCATCAGAATTGGTCATCCTGGAAGAGAGGTCGCGCGGTTAAGAGGAGAGACCGGGCGAGCAAAAGAAGGAAGAGGTCGCAGCGGTCACAATGAGACCAGCGGCAAGCAATGCCACGACCAAGCTGCGAAGCACAAGAAGAGAAGCCGCACAGTTAACAAGGGAAACCGGGCGGGAAGAAGAAGAAACTCGCAGCGGTCTTAGGGGAGACCCTGAGCGGCTAGAGAATCCACGACCGAGCTGCGGTCAAGCAACGAGGAAGAAGATCGCACGACAAGACAGGTCGTGTGAGAACAAGAAGGATGCCCGCACAGGAGTTCGGGCGAGAAGAGAAGAAGAGACCGCGAGAGTTAATCGCGAGAAGCAACAGAGGATAGAGGAATCCACGGGAGAAGAGAGCTCGCGCGAGCTGAAAGACAGGTCGCGGCGAGTAGACAGAGGTCTCACGGACAGAGGAAAACGCAATCAGGAGGACTAGATCGGGTCCTCTGATACCATGTGCGAATAGAAATATAGAAACCGGAAAGTGGAGTAATGGAATTTTTATTATCCAAAAAACTGAGTATTACAAAGGTATAGCCTCCCTTATATAGAATGGAGGAGATGGGAGAGAATGCAAATACCCAATGTGGGACTAAATACACAAATATATCATCTACAAAGCTAACCGCCAATCCGCCCAGGAGACCGCCTAACCGTGCGGTTAGTAGGCGCTAACCGCCCGGTCACCACCAGAGAACACGCCGCCGATCCATCCAGGAGACCGCCTAACCGTGCGGTTAGTAGGCACTAACCGCCCGGTCACCACCAGAGAACACGCCGCCGACCACCGAGATCCCAGAGATTAGCCGGCTGACCGCCCGGCTACCAAACCGCCAGTCTTAGCCGCCTGTCCGCCCAGGTCTATACAGCAACACTCGTCTCTGAAACCCTATTTCATGTCCGTCGCTGGAATGATGTCATGCGTCGCTCCTCCATCCGAGCCAAGGCGAAGACGTCTTGCAGAGACTTTGGTTGAAACATGCGGATAGCACACCCTATCTCCTTCGTGAGTCCGGCGATGCAAATGCTGATCACATATTCCTCCGTGATGTTGACCCGGTGCAATAGCATGTCGAACTCATCTAAGAATGATTGGACCGTGCCTTTTTGTCTCAAATTTTTCAATTCCGCCATGGGATCCTCGAAAAGGACCGACCCAAAGCGTTGCGCTATTGCTTGAACATACTCGTCCCATTTCGGCCAATGTCGAGTAAGCCTGGACTGCATGTAGGCTTGATGCCAATACAATGCCTTCCCTTCCACGTGGGTGGAGGCAATCTTCACTTTCATGTCGTCGGGGGTGTCATCAAGTTCAAAAAAAAATTCCTCCTTGTAAATCCATTCCTGTAATTCATCACCATAGAACCGGGGAAACTCCAATCATGCAAAGCGGGTGTTCAAATGGCTTTCCGGGAAGGAAGGGTTGCGCCCGTCGGCCGTCGAGCTCCGACCCCCGGATTCGGTCGGATGGTCACCCCGCATAGGAGCAAGGTTGGCCAACAACGAGCGTAGTTCTTCCAATGTTCGGCTTTGTTGGTCGGATCTCGCCGTGAGTGACTGGATGGAGTGAGCTAACGAGAGTTGTTCTTGCCGCAAGAGGTCAAGATCTGGCGCTGCCTCCTTGGAACAGGTACCGTCGGAAACCGGCATGGTGCTTCCTGTTGACCTAAGCTGGACCGCTAGAAGACGAAGAAGGAGTTAGCCACCTACCCAAGACAAAGCAAAGGGATGTGTATAATGGCAAAGCTTATCTATCTATTATATAAGATGTAAACTAGGTATGAGTCACATAACAAGTGTCATGGGCCTGGCCCATATCAGCTTGCTATAAATATCCATCAACAGTGGTAGTGTGGAGTATAATGAAAACCTGTAAAATAAACATCCGATCAGTAATAACATGTTTTGTTAAAACCTAGTATCAAAGCTCCTCAGTTATCAACTTTGTTATCATTTGGTATCAGAGCCAAGTGAAGCCTTGCCTTTTAGTCCTTACATCATCGGAGCATGAGTTCAAGCACGTTTTTTGTTTCTCAAACTTCCATTCCAATTTTCAATGGTGAAAAATACGAGTTCTGGAGCATACACATGAAAGCGGTGTTTATTTCTCAAGGATTATGGGATATTATCACTGCCGGTCCCGCTACTCAATCTCCGGTAAGTCCTACTCTTGAAATAGGTAAAGAACTGAAATTTTCAGATGAAAGTTTACAGAAAGATGCTCGTGCACTGTGTATGATATATCAAGGTGTCTCCGAGAGCATTTTTCCTCGTATTATGGGTGCTCAAACTGCTAAGGCAGCATGGTACACACTACAAGAAGAATACAAGGGTGATGAAAAGGTTATCTCTCTAAAACTACAAAATGCATGGAGGGATTTTGAGAACTTGAAGATGAAGGATGGTGAGAAAGTAGAAGACCTTCTGTCCAGGACAGTTTATGTGATCAATCAAATTCGATGTTATGGTGATACTATTGAGGAGAAAAAGATAGTACCCAAATTATTGCGAAGTTTACCCCCAACCTTCTATCCAATTGTAACTGCAATAGAAGAATCGAAGAACTTAAATACTCTTTCTCTTACTGCTCTCATGGGGTCTTTAAAGACACATGAAGAAAGGATGACCTATGCTAACCAGCCAATAGATCAAGTGCTGCAAGCCAAGATGTATATATCTAAAGACAAGAAACATGGTAGTTCACATCCAAAACCTGGTAATACACCTAAATTAAGTAATACTAAAGGAGCAGCATGGAAAGGGAAACCCAAACTGGTTCAAACTGAAACAAGTGAGGCAGGAACAGGGAAATACTGTTACATATGTAAGAAAACAAACCATCTGCCAAAGGATTGCTTCTTCCGCTGTAAAACCTGCAAGAATCCAAACCATTCAGACACTCATTGCTGGAATAAGGGTAAGGAACTTGCAAAAGTTGCTGAATTAGAAACCCAGAACATTGAAGACATGTTCTATTCAGCAACATCTACTAATGTATCCCCTGAGAACACATGGTTCCTGGACAGTGGCTGCTCTTGCCACATGTCCAAAGACAAAGTAATATTCACTTATTTAGATGAAACAAGAAAAGCACAGGTCCTACTTGGGAATGGTAGTACAGTTGTGATAGAAGGGAAAGGAATCATTACAGTGCCCATTGCCTCAGGACAGAGTGTACAAATAGCTGATGTGTGCTATGTGCCCACGCTAAAACAGAACTTGCTAAGCATTGGACAGTTAGTCCTTAAAGGTTACAAGCTAACCTTTGACAAATTGGGCGCACACATACAACATGAAGCCTCAGGTGCCAATGTCCTCTCAGCACAGATGACAGCCAATAGATTGTACTCACTCTCCATGATAACCATTCAGCAGGAAGCTTTACTGTGCCATCATAATACCAGCAATTCACCTATACAACTATGGCATCATCGATTGGGACACCCTCATTGGCAAGCCCTAAAGATAATGCAAAGTAAAAATAAAGTTCTGGGGTTACCAATATTCCCAAACAAAACCAAGCATGTATGTGAAGATTGTACTTTTGGCAAACTGCACACTCAGCCATTTCCCAAAACAGCCAGCTTAAGAACTTCCATGCCATTAGAATTACTCCATGCTGATCTGTGGGGACCTGCACCTACTCAATCTCTTGGAGGAAAGTTGTATTTTCTTCTCATTGTCGACGACTATAGTCGTTACATGTGGATCTATCACTTAAAGCTTAAATCTGAAGCCCAAAGTAAGTTTGAGACCTTTAAAAAGGAGATTGAAATGCAACTGAATCTACAAATCAAAAGGTTAAGAACAGATAGGGGGGGAGAGTTTACCTCCTCTTTATTTACTCAGTTTTGTGAAGCGGCTGGAATTACGCATGAACTAACTGCTCCATACTCGCCACAACAGAATGGAATTGCAGAGAGGAGAAACCGGACAATACTGAATATGGTGAGATGTTTATTACATGCAAAGCGATTACCAAAAGAATATTGGGGAGAAGCAACCCATACAACAGTGTATCTACTCAATAGAGTATCCTCCAAAACACTCCTGTATAACACACCATACTTCTTACTGAAGAACAGGAAACCCAATATTACCCACTTAAAGATATTTGGCTGTATTGCTTACACCCTCATACCCTCTATAAAACGAGATAAATTAGACAGAAGGGGAGAGAAATGTATTTTCATTGGGTACAGCGAAACTACAAAAGGATATAGACTTTATAACCCTCTTACCAAAACTTTACACATATCCAGAAATGTTACCTTTGATGAAGCTGCTGCCTGGGACTGGGAATCAGAAAATATTGTGCCTAGGATGCCGGTTAAGCATACAACATACCCCATCCATGAACATCCTGGCAGGCCTGATGCAAATACCCCTCTTGAGGCAGATTCTGCTGAATCAGATTCTAGTGTTTCCTCATCTTCCTCAGTTTCTTCCCAGGCAGTGACTCCTCAGGCGGTTAGTCCTCAGAGTCAACCTCAATTAGACTATCCTTCAAGTTCCTCTCCTCCCATTAAAACCCGCAATTTACAGGACATTTATCAAGCCTCTGAAACCGCCTTCCTTGCCTCCACTCCAGATAATTATGCTGAAGCTAGCAAAGATTCAAACTGGATAAAGGCCATGAATGATGAGTGGGACACGATTCAAAGAAACCACACTTGGACACTTGTTGATTTACCTGAAAACAAGACTCCAATTGGACTCAAATGGTTATATAAAATCAAGTATACAGAAACTGGTATTCTAGCCAAATACAAAGCTCGATTGGTGGTGAAAGGTTATTCTCAGAAGCCTGGAGAAGACTTTAATGAGACGTTTGCACCTGTTGCACGCATGGATACAATAAGGTTAGTCATTGCTTATGCTGCTCAATATACATTCCCAATATTCCATTTAGATGTGAAAGCTGCTTTCCTCAATGGAACAATAAAAGAAGAAATATACGTGCAACAACCCCTTGGCTACATCCTAAAAGGGCACAATCAGAATAAAGTGTACCGTTTGCACAAAGCCCTTTATGGGCTCAAACAAGCCACCAAGGCTTGGAATGAGCACATAGATCTTTACTTTCAATCCCAGGGACTAATAAGATGTGCAAATGAACCGTCACTCTACACAAAATGGGCAGGGGAGAAGCATATTATCATTGGCTTATATGTCGATGATATACTTATAACAGGGAATTCTGAACGCATGATCAATGAGTTTAGAAATCAAATGCAACATGGCTATGATATGACAGACCTTGGTAAAATGAAGTACTTTCTTGGGATACAAGTACAGCAAACACCTACTGGTATTCATCTCTCACAACAGAAATTTATTAAAGACTTGTTATGTAAAACACAGTTTGATCACTGCAATCCTACTAAAACACCCATGCCAGTAACTGATCCTCTGCGAAAAGAATATGAACAGGAAGAAAGAATTGATGTTACTACCTATAGATCTACAGTTGGATCTCTTATGTACATCACTAACACAAGACCTGATATTGCCAATGCCGTCAACCAAGTTGCCAGATATATGAATACTCCGTCTAAAACTCATCTACAGGCAGTACATCGCATATTGCGTTATCTGCAAGGAACAAGTGAGTATGGCATTCTCTATAAACCAGAAAACAAATCGGAATTAGTTGGATATACTGATTCCGATTGGGGCTCAAATCCAGATGACCGGAAAAGTACCAGCGGCTGCATCTTCTTCCTCGGCACAAAGCCTATAGCTTGGACTGTTCGCAAGCAACCTGTTGTCGCATTATCAACCACGGAAGCTGAGTACATCGCCCTCAGCGCCGCAAGTTGTGAATGCTTGTGGTTTCAAAGCATTCTTAGTGAAATCACCAATAACGAAACGGTGAGACCAACAACACTTCTTTGCGACAACATCTCTACAATATTCCTTGCCAAAAACCCAATAACCCAGAGGAAAAGTAAACACATTGATCTTCGCCATCATTTCATACGAGATCAAGTGGAGAAAGGAAGAATAAAGGTCGAATATTGCCCTACCGAGATGCAACTAGCCGATATTTTAACAAAGCCTTTGCATCGTGTTCGATTTACCAAGCTTCGCTCAGAAATCGGCATGATACCCGGCGCAGCTTAAGGGAGGGACTGTTGACCTAAGCTGGACCGCTAGAAGACGAAGAAGGAGTTAGCCACCTGCCCAAGACAAAGCAAAGGGATGTGTATAATGGCAAAGCTTATCTATCTATTATATAAGATGTAAACTAGGTATGAGTCACATAACAAGTGTCATGGGCCTGGCCCATATCAGCTTGCTATAAATATCCATCAACAGTGGTAGTGTGGAGTATAATGAAAACCTGTAAAATAAACATCCGATCAGTAATAACATGTTTTGTTAAAACCTAGTATCAAAGCTCCTCAGTTATCATCTTTGTTATCACTTCCTACCCGTGGTGGCTCTGATACCAATTGATAGGAACAAACGTGTAATAGAACAGTAATCCACCCTTACCAGGAGATTATCCGGACAACACCTTCTGTACAAGCTTCAACCACACAATAGCAAGGAAGAAACACTCAAACGACACACAAAACCAATCCTATGGACCAAGTCCAGAACAGGTGGCCGGAACAACCGCAGCAGAGGACACTTCCTCTCCGCCGGCAACAACAGAACTCCAAAATCAGCATACCCTAATGCACCCCCACCTTTGCCTTATATACTTGACAAATATAAAGACTAAAATACTCTTTCCAAAACATACAAACTACAGCTCCAATCCCGCCAACGCCCCCAAAGGTTCCGCACTCATCACCCATTGATTGAATAGTTTTTCTTGTTGCATTTTTTGAGAGCCCGTGCCGCTTTCGGATCTCAATTTCATCGAGCAGTAGTGAATGTAAGGGTTCCCAGAGGTCTGGATTTAGACCACTATTAATTGCGATTTGAAGTTGTTGAATGTTGGAGGAAAGAGAGCGTCCACAAGCACCAGCTGCCTAGGGCGCCCTCCCAATAATGTGATGAATATAATTATTGGATAATTAAATTATATTTTTTAAGCCATCCGGACATCATATTATAAAATTATTTGAATTTTAAATTGAGGCAGCTGAATATCTATAATAAAAGCACAATATTCTCAAAAATAACGGGAAAAAACATAACTTTCACCCATGAATGAAGTAAGAAAATGTAAAGAAAATAAACAAGAAGTT
Source organism: Platanthera zijinensis (assembly GCA_039513925.1). Taxonomy (NCBI): domain Eukaryota; kingdom Viridiplantae; phylum Streptophyta; class Magnoliopsida; order Asparagales; family Orchidaceae; genus Platanthera; species Platanthera zijinensis. The sequence goes on along the minus strand of CM077096.1, from coordinate 77,209,146 downwards.
ATCTTGAAAGTCTTCATCATTTTACAGTAGAAAGAACGACACCTTTCTCTCTCTACCTAGCTATACGCTTCTCTCTCTTTCTCTCTCTCTCTCTCTCAACATATATATATTTCTCAGTTGTGGAGGGGGTTGGCCCCGGTTGGCACGTTCCTCTTCTCGTTTCTGTACTTTCGACTGGTCCTCGGCCTAACGCACCAAGAAGGTAGCGGCTGCCGGCTGTGAAGTGACGGCAGCGGTGTCAGCAAGAAGTGGAAGCTTCTCGTGCTGCATCCTCGGAGGGGAGGATTGCAGAGGGAGAGGCGGCGGGTGAAGGAGTCGGGAGATGATTTTTCCGGCGAGGCGTCGCATAGATGACGGGGAGGGATTGGAAAGAGGAGAAGGACGGCTAGGAAGAGGGGCCGGAGTAGTCGACGGCTTCTCTTCATCTTCATGGATATCTAGTTCAAGAGACGGTTTGAGAAAAGAGAGAGAAAGGGGTGTTAGATTTAAGATTAGGCTTAACAAGGGGCACAGGGCAAGCCGGCAAGAAGCTCTTTTTGGCCAACAATTTTTGAGTTCTGGTAGCATTTTCAGTAGCCGCTTGATTTTATATTGATCACCAATAATAAATGGAGAAAAAAAAAAGGTGAGTATACATTAGTTCGGGCGACGTGCTGGATTGATCCAATGACGAGATTGTAACTCGCGCTCCTTCTTGTGAGAAGATTATCAGGACTCAAAAATTATTTTGAGATTGAGAGAGAGAGACGCGCGTGTGATAAGAGTGATCCCCTGTAAGGACTTAATTTTATTCAAAGAATAAAAAGCCACGTCAAGTGATATCAGTTTTAGCTATATATTTGCGTATAGTGTATTAGAAAATTTTAGTTGTAGTTAAAATTTATATGAGCATACAAATATCTTTCTTGATCGAAAAGATTTGGGTGCTTGGATGTTCTCTTCTTCTCGAAGTCACTCCGAGTCTATTTTTGCATCCAAAGCTTGTAGATTTTCATTGCAATAGTACACAATTAAAAAAAAAATACTTCATGAATCTTCCGGTAGACTTTTTTCGGCGAGATAAGAGGGGGTAACTCAGCGAAATAATTTTTGGGTCGGGATAGCATTCAGAAGAAGTGCGAGTTGCGCTCTCCCCATTGGATCATCACTCACAACATAAGTTTAACAAAAAATATAGCGAGTTCCGCTCCTAGATGAGCATGCTTAGGTTGCCTCATCGAACTGGAGTAGATGATCATTCTTTGTCGAATCAGGAGTAGGAGTGCGAGAAGTTGGGTGTCGTCATTTGGGGGTTTTATCACTTATTCAACCTAATGTTCCCACTATTTCTAATTTTATTAATATAAAAGGAATTTCAAATGGCGCGTGCCTGTTTGAAGAATTAAATCTGTAGAGATAAATTATGCTAATAAGAAATTGTAATTCCTTTACTGTTTTCGGTGTAGTCAAAATTCTTCCTTATGCAGTCTTTTTGCCTGCATCTTTGTTAAGACCATAGATTTTACTGGCAAACCAAAAGTAATAAAAGAAATACTTGGACAGATCATCTAGTGGAGAGGCTAGACATTAAATTCATTCAAGATTCAATATGCCTAGTTCTATTTAAAAATAATTGAGCTTCTCTTCATCCAAAGGCTTTGTAAAGATGCATGTCACTTGCTTGTCAGTAAGGACAAACTAAAGATAGATATCTCCTTTTTCTACATGCTCTCTGATGAAGTAATACCTTATTTCAATGTGTTTGATTTTGCTGTGAGACACATGATTTTTAGCAATTACGATTGTGCTAGATGAGTCATAAAATAAAGGTGTTTTACTTAGATAGATATTATAATCTTATAGTTGATGTTGTATCTAGAGAAATTGAGCACATCAACTTTCAGCTGAAAAATATTTTGACTCTGTTGTTGATAAGGCCACACTGGTCTGCTTCTTACTACTCTAGAAAATTTGCCTTCTTCCAAGAAATTGACGTGTACCTAAGGTGCTTTTTTTTGTCTTCCTTGCATCCTGCAAAATCTGCATCTGAAAAGTCTATCAGCTCAAAATCATTACTCCTATGGTACCATAAGCCAATATTAGATGTACCCTTAAAGTATCTTAAAATCCCCTTGACATAGGTATTATTAGATTCCTTAGGATTTACTTGATATATAGAATAAACACATAAGGAAAACAAGATGGCTGGTCTACTAGCTGTTAGATAGAGAAAAAACTCAATTATATATCTATACATGGTTTAATTAAAAGGTTTTCCTTTTATATCCTTGTTTAGAGATACATTAGAGCTCATTGGAGTCCTCATAGAGGTTGCACTCTCCATTTCAAACTTCTTGATAAGCTCTTTGTGAACTTGGTATGAGAGATGAAGATCTCATCTTCAGATTGCTTTACTTGTAGCCATAAGAAGTAATTTAGCTCTCACATACTGCTTATTTCAAACTTCCAGTACATAAGTTTACAAACTTCTTACAAAGGTTATCATCTGTAGAACCAAAGATGATGTTATATACATAGATTTGCACTAGTAAAATATTGTCTTTAACTTTCCTTAGAAATAATGTATTACATATCTTCCCCCTTGAAAAATTATTCTCAATGAGAAAATTAGACATTGTCTCATACCAGGCTCTAGGTCCTTGTTTGAGACCATACAATGCTTTTCAAAAGTAATATACATAGTCAGGATGAGAGGAATTTACAAAACCTGCGTGTTGTTCTACATATATTTTCTCTTTCAAGTCTATATTGAGAAATGCATAATTCACAACCATTTGGCAAACCTTGGACCCTTTGTGAGCTACATATGCTAGAAACAACCTAATAGCTTCCAATCTGGCCACTGGTGCAAAGATCTGATCAAAGACTATTCCTTCTTCTTGTATGTAGCCTTTTGCAACCAGTCTTGCTTTGTTCTTTATTATGACTTCTTGCTCATCCAACTCGTTTCTGAATACCCACTTTGTCCCAATGACATTGTAGTTACTAGGCCTGTGGACGATCTTTTAGACCATAAATTTTTTGAATTGCTCTAGTTTATCTTATATAGCCAAGATCCCGGATGGATCTTAGTTGGCTTCCTCAAAATTATTTAGCTCTACCTGAGGGAGAAATCTCAGGTGGATCACCTCATTCATTGCACTTCTTCTAGTTTGAACTACTCCTTGATCCCGATCACTAATGATTTGAGCTTGAGGGTGGTTCCTTAGATTTCTTGTTGCTGTTGGCAACCTTTCAACTTCTCCTATTCTTCAGGTTCAAGTGGGACTTTAGTTTGTTAAGTCCTTTTAGTAGCTTCACTTGTATCTTCTTTGGAGGTGCTTCCATCTTTGATTAGTTCATTAGATGAGGTCAAATTACCCTTATTTATTTGTTCATGGATGGATGCCTTTTTCTGTTGGAGTCTATGGTTCAAATCTATTTAGTTTGACAATATCAAATCTCGTATTATATTTGATCATACAAGTGTTGGTATAGTGTGCAGGTTTATAGGTACAAAAGAACGAGAAAAATCAAGTTCTGGTACCTACTGCCGAGCGCTAGCACTATCGCCTGTGCTAGCTTCAAATTAATTCAAGACTAGTGCATTGTTAACTACCGCGTGGCGCTAGCCTTACCGCGATGCACTAGCTCTCTTAACGAGCATTGAGTCATTACGCTACCGTCTGTCAATAGCTCTGTACCGTGTCGCGATAGCACGAAAAAGCATAAAAATATTTTATTCAGATATTTTTCCAAATCTGCTGGACAACTGTCACATCCAACCGCATCGACATACCGTCAGGCGCTAGCTTTACCACCGACGGTAGCTTATTTTCTTAAGATGTATAAAAGTGCGCGTCTCTTTTCCTAGAGAAAAAAGAGAGACATATTCTGATCCTAGGGTTCGTGTGCGGATTCAGAGCAACGTTCTACCGTCTCCGTCGAAGGAAAATAAATTTTTCTCCCTCCCATTCATCCACGAAGATCTCCGACGAGCAAAGAATTACAACGACTAAAATGAGTTGATCAGGTGCAATAGAATGAAGATCTTTAGCACCGGCCATGCATTACTCAACATAGGAATCGTCTTGAGGGAGAATCAATTTAAATCTTCTTTACTCTCTTATTATATTTTTCTCTTTTCTAATTGTTTGTGGGTGAGGAAAATCGATCAGTGAAGGTCGTCAGAATCCGGCAATGGTTCCATGTGAAATCATCCCGAGGAAGGGACGTCTAGATGGGGGGGATCTAGTGGGGCTCTAAGACACTTCCGGGAAGGAAGGTGAAGAGCCGGCTCGAAGACCTTTCCGGTAAGAAAAAGTGAGAGAGCCAACCGGTCCGAGTAGTAGGTCGGTATAAAAAACATAAAGGAGTTTGTATTACACCGCCTCCGATCTCCAACGTCATGGAGATTTATTTACTCTTAAGTGTAAACCACTTTCATTACTTTTGAATAAAATTATTGTCCATTCTTTATTCTTATTGTTATTTCGTGGTTGTATGCTGATAGATCTTTGAAGGGTGTGTGAGCCTATGAAAGGTGAAGTTTTATGTAGAAAGCGAGTCTGTGACCTACCGACCTGCCCTAACAAGCTAGTGCCCCGCGGTAGCATCCAGAATTAGTTTTCCTTGGTGAAAATTATTTTTAATTCTTAAATAATTTTTAAACTTTATTCACCCCCCTCTAAGGTTTGCCACCAGATACAATTAGTGGTATCAGAGCGTGAAAGTCTTTGTTTCAATTGTAGTTATACATCTAAGGGGGGAATAGGTTTTCAAGTCTTTATGACTACTTTTTTGCTTTGGTGTGTTGAGAGTTAGATTATTGTGTTAGCTTTCAAGAACAAAGATCAACACACCAGTATTTATAGTGGTTCCCCAAGGTATGAGTACATCCACTTTCCTTACCACATTTCTAACAGTATGTTAGACAAGGCAATATACTTCAAACTTGGCTCAAAGAGCTTACAACATAGATCCCTCAGGATCTCTCAGGCTTCCTCTAAGCCCTACCTCAGGCCAAATCCCTACACACTCAGAGTAAATGATACTCCTACAGCTCAGTGATCCTCCAGATCACCTACCTCAGGTTTAACAAGAAGCCCTACAACTTTGGCTAGAAGAATAGCCCTACACTCAAAGATAATAAATCTCCTACCTAAGATCTGACTCAAATCCTACCTCAGGCACATAGGGCCTACCTCAAATTCTTAATAGAATCCTACCACTCAGCCTTTATATGTTAGGCTTATAACTCAGATCATTAATGATCTTGCCGAAAGAGTAGATGTTGTATGATGATTGAATCTAGAGAGAATGTCCTCTGAGCCTTCTTTCTGAACTGAGTAAGCTTAGTACAATTTCTTTATAAGTCCAAGCTAGTATATCTTCAGGAAGTTTATGCTTGTGTTAAGAAGAAAATTATAGAGCACTGCTTCTTCAATCCTTTGATGTAGTAATGTTGAGTGCAGTGGCCTTGAGGATGAACAACAACTTGAGATTGCTCTGCTTCTTCTTCTTACTCATAAAATGAGATTTCTTATCTTTCTATTGAAGACAGATTAATTCTTTAGTTCTTTATTTCTTCAACCAGCCAACCTCTATCTGTATTTCCTAGACTTACTATAAAAATGAGTTTTCAGGAAATCTTTTACTTAATTGAGAGGAAGAAGATGACCAAAAATCTCTTCTTTTGATTTCTCGAAAAGTGCCTTTTATTGCTCGCCGTCCAACGACTCTATATGCAGTATGGACCAGCCAAAATAGGTAACTGCAACAAATCTTTTGCATTAATTATTGCACCAAAGGCATGCAATGTCTTTTGTCAACTAGCACGCAATTACCGCAACATTTGAATTATTGATGACATCAGCATGATCCAGCGCTTGTACACTTGGTAATTTCCATACAATCTGCATAGGCGTTGAGTGAGGCCATGCCACTCAACGCAGAAATACTTAGCAGAAAATCTGCATCTTGAGACATTGAGTGAACCTTCAACACTCAACGCATTTGACATTTGTAGTCTAACTGATAAGGTATTGAGTGAGCCTTCATCACTCAATGCATTTGGACTTGGTAGAATTTTCCTGCATGAAGGCGTTGAGTGTCGCTTCTATACTCAAAGTTTTTAGACTTTGCTTAATTCTTGAAGAGGCATTGAGTGACCCGTCTTCACTTAACTCTTTTATACTTAGTCAGAAATCCTATTGAGTAAGCATTGAGTGAATTATCTTCACTCAATGCTTTTCTCCTTAGACATATTTCTAGGCAGCGACACTGAGGCTTTGACTACTGGATCTTCTGTAAATGCTTTTAGGCTCCTGACATTGAGTGAAGTGAGTTCACTCAATGCTTCTGGACTTAGCCTATTTTCTGCTCATCTAGCATCCTGTCTTAAGTCTCACTATCCTTGTGACCCAGACAGCCTGTCTAATCAATGCAATAGTATACAAACTGCATACAATAAACTTTGAATATATATTAGATACATTCATGTGTATACCATTGACTTGTGGGCCTTCTTCAAATCTAGGATATTATGTTCAATATACCCAATAATCCCCTCCTATTTGAAGAAGTTAGAACCCTAGTCAACTATATGTACATCTATATAAAAGAGAAACATTCACAACAGACAAGAACAACAAGTTTTACATAATCAAAACTGTGATTTCCATTTAAATAAATAATTATAAATAAACAATGTGCTTATTGTTGGGTTTTGTTATACGTCACAACACTTGTGCGTAGCGGAAAATAAGAAAACCCAAAAGAGTTGGGATCTAGCGATGAACATTAATCAAGAAGAAAGTGCTGTAAAATAAAATTTCCTTTGCGGGATTGATTCGATACTCAACCTAGATGTTCCAGGAGATCAGCCAATCACTTAGCGTCTAGAGTCCTTAGTGCAGAATAGTGTCTGCACCTCTACAAAAGATCCACACGAACATGAGAAATCATAGAGTCTTGTCAAACAAGATCTAGGTAGGGAAAGGGCACTCTGCTTCTTCACGGACTGCTAGATCCCTTACAGAAGAGCCGGCGGTGACCCTCGCCAGAATCGGGGTTAGCGGCGGCGACAGGATTGGCGTAGGTGGAATAGTTTCCGTCGGCCTTTTAGGTCTCGGGTTTTGGCACAGTGTGGCTCGTGTGCTTAGACAGAATGAACAGTTATTTGTGAAACCGTAAAACCATCTATTTATACACAAAGGAATAAACAGAACAAACCATCGCTATTTGCAAACCCAAGACTTAGAATACCTAATTTCGATCAGACAACCCTTATCTCGATGAATCATCGAGTATCCATAACATATTCGACGAATCATTGAGTATACATAACATACTCGACTAATCGTTGCGTACCCATAAAATACACGACGAAGGCATTAAGTTAACTCAACGCACTCAATGCTCTCAATGCTAAACCCATCAAATCAACATTTGACTCAACGAAGGCGTTGAGTGAACTCAACGCCTAAGTGCCAGATTCATCGAATCAACCTTTAACTCGACGAAGGCGTTTAGTGAACGCCACACATTCAACGCCTGAGAACCAGACTCGTCGAATCAACACCTTGACTCAACGAATCGTTGAGTGAACTCAACGCACTCAACGCTTAAGTGTCATACTCATCGAATCAACACTTTTACTCGATGAATCATTGAGTAAACTCTACACACTCAACGCCATCATTCGACGAGTCAACACTTGACTCGACGAAAGCGTTGAGTGGTCTTGTTGGGTACATTGGAAAATGTGTACCTGATTTGGAGAAGCCTCACCTTGCTCAATGATATACATCAAGGTGTATTTGATGTTATTTTGAGTTTATATGTGCAGGTTAAGAATGTGCTAGAATGCAGGAAAAAGATTCAAAGTCCATATGTCGACACTTGGAAATGGCTGTGTCGACACTTCAGTTAGTTTGTGTCGACACCGGGAGGCAGTGTCGACACACAGAAGATTATAGTCGACATCAAATGTGTCGACACCGGGAGGCTGTGTCGATACATAGAGGCAGAGTCGACAACAACTATGTCGACACCTGGAGGAAGTGTCGACACACGCTATGTTCTGAGTCTACATAAACTGTGTCGACACACAAGACTTGTGTCGACACATAGCTGAGTCGAGACCAAGTTGATTGCTGATGAATGGTGAAGTGTTTGTGTCGACACAAATAATCAGTGTCGACACATTCTCAAGATGCAGTGTCAAGAAGCTGTGTCGACATAAAGACAGCTTTGTCGACATCACCAAAGGCTGTGTCGACACTTAAGTCACTTGTGTCGACACATATTGACAGATGGTCTCGACACTTTCTAACAGTCAGTCTCGACGCTTTGCTTACAGAGACAAAGGCTCAAGAACTGTTTGAAGACTTGATAGCTGTGAGTTACAACAGGTTTACTGAAGCTATCAGACTTATTAGAAGATAGTTAGAAACTGGATCAGCCGGTTACCATGGATGAAGTCTATAAATAGATGGATTCAGAAGAAGAAAAAAAAGATAATACACACAACTAACACACCTATTGTGAGGTTGATCTCTAATCAAGAAAGTACAAGTAACAAAGAAGAAGACCTTCGTGAGAAGATCTAAGAAGACATTCTGAAGTAGTTTTCTATTCAGATTCTGTCTAAGTTGAATTCAATCAAGAATTTAGAAGTATCTTCAAGAGGTTTGGATAGAGAGAGATCCAGCTATTTGAAGTCAAGAAGGAGACATTCATAGGTCTCTCAAGAAGCAGATACTGAACTAATCTATCAAGAAGATTCAGATCTATTTCCGAAGTCTAAGAAGAAAGCTGCCAGTCAGTTATATTCAAAGGAAATCAACCCAACTAAGTTCAGATTCAAGAAGCTTTGAAGAAAGCTAAGATCAAGTTGCTTTCAGCCATCAGCCTCTTCAAGAAGCTGATCAAGAAAGTTCTTATCCCTTCTCTCTCAATAGGGGTAAGAGATTATAAAATTCCTTATCAAATTCTGTAGGATCTATTCAAATATCTGAGTTGTAAGCCTATTTTATAAAGGCTGGGTGTAGGAGATTTATTCTCTGAGTGGTTGGGCTGTTTATGCCTGAGTTGTAGGAGAAGGTATTCTCTGAGTTGTAGGCCTTGTGGCAAGGCTGAGGTAGGGCTGTTTATGCCTGAGTTGTAGGAGAAGGTATTCTCTGAGTTGTAGGCCTTGTGGCAAGGCTGAGGTAGGGCTTGTTAGCCTGAGTTGTAGGAATGTGGAGACATTCTGAGTTGTAGGAATCCTTTTGGATTCTGAGATAAAGGAAGAAGTTAGGCCGAATCTAGCATACTGCTAGATAGGTGAAAGGGGAAGTGGATGTACCCAGACCTTGGGGAACCACTATAAATCTGTGTGCAATCTGTGATGTGTGTATGATTTTGATTATTGTGCTGTGTTAGCTGTAGAAATATCTGATTAACTCAAAGATCCGTAGTTATTTTCTACCTTAAGTTAAATCAAGGAAAATTTCTTATTCACCCCCCCCCCCTCTAGGTGTTTAGGTAGTCTTGAAAGTAAAACTATCAAGTGGTATCAGAGGGAGGTTACTCAAAGAAGGACTTAACAGTCTGAGTTAGATCCCTAAGGCAGAATCAAGAATCAAGAAAATAGGTTCTGGAGAGAATCACAAGGAACTAGGGTCAATGAAATTACCCATCTGAAGAAAAGATATTTTTGGAATCTGGAAAGAAAGGGTTAGGTTTTTATGGAGGCCTCTGACCCAAGGATATATATCACAGTAAAAGAAGGTCCATATATCCCAATGAATGTGTCTGTTCTAGATGCAAATCAAAGAACTCCTCGAGATTTTTCTGAAATGACCAAGGATGAGATTATATTGGTAACTATGGATAAAAAAGCTCAGAATATCATTGTGAGTGTCATAGATGATTCTACTTTCAAAAATCTGATTCACTACAAAACCTCCAAGGAAATGTGGGACACTTTGATTGTCTACATGGAGGGTTCTAAAGAAGTTAGGCAAGACAGAAAGTCTATGCTCAATCAAGCATATGAGAGTTTCAGACAAGGGAAGTCTGATACATATCTGAATGCTACAAGAAATTCTATAGGATAGTGAATGAACTGATGTCATATGGAAGGGTCTTCAGTACTTATGAGCTGAATGATAAATTCCTAAGATCCTTGACAAAGGATTGAGATACCAAGATTTGTTCCATTAGAGAAGTGGCCAAACTAGCAGACATTTCTCCTCCAACCTTATTTGGAAAGTTGCTATCATATGAAATGCAACTAATGGCTAGGAAGGAGGAAGAAAGAAATACAAAAGGAGAGAATAGAGAAAAGTCAGTGGCCTTTAAGGTTGAAGCCACTAGAAAGAACAGGAGGATGTCTCCATCACCTCCTAAGGAAGTTGCTGTAGTTATCTCAGAGAATTCAGACAATCAGAACTCAGATAGCAGTGATTCAGATGCAGATTTTGCTGCCTTTACAAGGCAGTTTCAGAGGTTCTTAAAGAACAAGCAATGGATGTCAAGGCCCTCCATATCACAGCCAGTTGATGACTACTATAAAAAGAGAAAATCATCAAGAAAGGAAAGGAGCAGGTCTAAGCCCAACAAAGCTACAACATTAAAAATTGTTTGTTATTGCTGCAATAGGCCTGGACATGTGGTGGTTGAGTGTCCAGAAAAGAGGAAGGAGTCAGCATATAAAAAGAAGACTCAACAAAAGGGCAAGAAGGAGAAATCCTTTGTTGCTAAGAAGGAGAAGAGTCTTATAGATCAATCCTCCTCAGAGTCAGAATCTGAAGCTAAAGCATACATTGGACTATATGCAGCTAGTGAAGAAGAGAAGTTTATGCAATTACTAGACTCCATCAATGAACAAGAAGACCATCAGTGCATGGGACTGATGGCTGAATCAGAAGACAACAAGTGCCAGGATCAGCCTGGTTCCAGTAAGGTACAAAGTAATTCTAGAATTTCTGATTACAGTACTGGTTCAGAGTCAGATTCATCTTCATCAAGTGATTAGGATGGATCAGAATCTGAAGGAGATATTAATCAGTTGATAGATGAATATGGGGATTTATTACAGGCACTTAAGAAAAGCAAAAAACCTGGCAAAAACTCAGGCTAAGGAAATTGCAGATCTTAAGATGACCGTATCTGGTTTAGAGAAAGAATTGGATCAAAAATTGAATGAGGTTGCCAAGCTGAAAACTATATCTATTATTCAGATAGGTACAATCACATATAAAAATGATCTAATTAAAAGTCTGGAAGTCAGACTTCAAAAGGATAAAGATCTAGTGGCTTGTTACTCTAAGCCAAAATCAGTCTCACCCTTAATAGATGAGTTTGTGGCTCAAAAGGGTAAGGCAGGATTAGGCTTTAAAGGTAACACCAGGACTGTCCAATTCAAGAGAAAAGGCAAAGAACCAGTCCAGCCAGTAAATTTTAAAGTGCATGTAATGTTTAGAAAGGTACAAGTGCCTTCTAACATATATAATCTTGAAAACATTCATGGTCATAATAAGACTGATGTTCTGAATAACAAGGGTGTTAATGCCAATAAGTCAGCCCATGTTCATAAACCCCATGGTTATAAGAATCAGTGGGTGTAGCTGCAGCAGCACCAGCACAGAAAAGAAATTTTTCTACCAAAAATTTATCTAGACCTAGATACAACAAGTATCAATGCTGGTGTTGTGGCAAGACAGGCCATTTTGCCTTAGACTGCTGTCATAACATAAGTGTCAGGAAGAACAACAGTCTACCAGTTAGAAGAGCTGCTGGTAGTTTTGATATGAATGGTGCTAACTTGAACCAAGGACCCAAGACTTACTTGGGTTCTAAGGGAAAGTAATTCTGTATTGCAGGAAAGTCCAAGTTGCTATGCCCCTATATGGTACTTGGACAGTGGATGTTCCAAGCACATGACTGGAACAAAGGGGCTGCTGAAGGAGTACACACCTATCAAGGATGGGCCTAAAGTAATCTTTGGTGGATCTGAAAGAGGAATCATAAAAGAATTTTGTAACATTTCTTCAAATCAAATTACCATCACTGAAGTGGCTTATGTAAAAGGTTTGAAACATAACCTGATAAGCATAAGTCAGCTGAGTGATCTAGGATATGACATTTTATTTGTTAAAAATGGATGTCATATCAAAAGGTCAAGTGATCAAAAGGTCATATTGACTGGGTATAGAAAAAGAAATGTTTATTGTCTTGACTTTGTGTGTGAGAACAAGGTTTCTCCTATTTGTCTTGTAGCTGATGAGAGAGCATCTCATTGTGTCAAATGGCACAAGAGACTGGCTCATCTTAACTACAAAACAATTGGCCAACTCTTTAGCAAAGAGTTAGTGAGGAATGGTCCTCAGGTTAAGTGTATAAAGGATGGGATATGTTCAGCTTGTCAAAAGGACAAGTAGACAAAATCCTCCTTTCATAACCTTGAAAATAAGGATTCAATCAGGTGTCTATACCTACTGCATATGGATTTATTTGGTCCTATGCCAGTTCATAGTCTAGGTAGGAAAGTCTACACTTTTGTGATTGTAGATGACTATTTTAGATATTCTTGGGTGTTCTTTCTGAGACAGAAATCTGAAACCCCAAGTGTTTTACATAGTTTTATCAAACAAATTCAGAATGAACTGAACAGTACAGTGGTCAAAATCAGAAGTGACCATGGCACTGAATTTCAATCTGAAAGTATGACAAGATTATGTGAAGAATTTGGGATTTTCCAAGAATTCTCCTCACCTAGAACACCACAGCAAAATGGTATTGCTGAAAGAAAAAAATAAGACATTGATTGAGGCAGTTAGTACTGCATATCATGTGATCAATAGGGCCTCTATTACCAAAAGCCACAAAAAGACACCCTATGAGATCATGAAAGGTAGAAAAACAAATTTATCCTATTTTAGAATCTTTGGTTGCAAGTGTTATATCCTTAACAATGACAAGTATTATCTAACTAAGTTTGCTGCCAAATCCCAAGATGGGATATTTGTTGGGTACAGCAACTATAGTAAGGCTTATAGGGTCTACAACTTGATTATACAGGTTGTAGAAGAATCTGTACATGTTGTATTTGATGAAACTAGATTAATCAATAGTTAGTTGCCTTGTAGTTCATGCAGTCCAACAGGTATAAGCAATAGAATGGAAAAGCTTTCCATTGCAGAAGGCTCAACTGCAGATGAAGTATTGGAAAATGATGGCTACTGTCTAGGGGGAGTACAAGACTCTCTAGAAGCTGATGACAACCAAGAGGTGCAGCATAATGAAGAAACTGGAGGTCTTTAGTCAGAAGAAAGTTTACCACCAGCTGTAAGACATCTAAAGGATCATCTAGTAAATCAGATAATTGGTGATCCAAGACAAGGAGTGCAAACCAGAAGCAGAAATCTGAATACAGTCATGCACTCAAGTTTTCTATCTCAACTAGAGCCAAAGAAATTTGAAGAAGCTATCCAAGACCACCACTGGATTAATGCTATGCAAGAGGAGCTTAATCAGTTTAGAAGATGCAAGGTCTGTGAGTTAGTTAATAAACCAAGAGACCACAACATCATTGGTACAAAGTGGATATTTAGGAACTAGTTGGATGAGAATGGAGTTATTGTGAAGAACAAAGCAAGATTGGTTGCAAAAGGATACAGGCAGGAAGAGGGAATAGACTTTGATCAAACATTTTCCCCAGTAGCAAGACTAGAAGCAATCAGGATATTCCTTGCCTATGCAGCATATTAAGGCTTCAAGGTATACCAAATGGATGTGAAATCAGCATTCCTGAATGGTGATCTAAAAGAAGAAGTCTATGTAGAGCAGCCATCAAGTTTTGTAGATTCTCTTAAACCTGGTTATGTCTATAGACTTAGGAAAGCATTATATGAGTTAAAGCAAGCCCCAAGGGCTTGGTATGAAACCCTATCTACTTTCCTTATTGAGAACAAATTCTCAAGAGGTAAAATAGACAAAACTCTATTCCTAAGGGAATCTAAAGGTAAGACAATCTTAGTTTAGATCTATGTAGATGACATAATTTTATGGTCTATAGAGAACAACCTTTGCAAAAAGTTTGCCAAACTAATGCAAGGGAAGTTTGAAATGAGCAGTATGGGGGAACTTATGTTCTTCTTGGTACTCCAAGTAAGACAGACTGAAGATGGCTTGTCCATATCCTAGTCTAAGTTCACCAAGGAATTAATTAAGAAGTATGGTATGGAATCATCCTCCTCCATGAGAACTCCTATGGGAACAAGTATGCATATATGCAAAGATGATGCAGGTAGACCTGTATATGAGTCTTTGTATAGAGGAATAATTGGCTCTCTATTATATCTCACTGCTAGTAGACTATACATTATGTATGCTACATGTGTCTATGCTAGGTACCAAGCATGCCCTAAAGAATCACATTGTACTGCAGTCAAGAGAATTCTGAGATATCTAAAGGGCACTCCTAATCTAGGCCTTTGGTACCCTAGGAATGGAGATTTTCTACTAACAGGTTATTCAGATGCAGATTTTGCAGGTTGTAGAGAAGATAGAAAAGTACTATAGGTATATGCCAATTCTTGGGAGGAAGGTTGTTATCCTGGAGCAGTAAGAAGCAGACTAGTGTGGCATTATCCACAGCTGAGTCTGAATATGTGGCAGTAGGAAGTTGCTGTGCATAGCTATTATGGATTCAGCATCAGCTAAGAGACTATGGTATTCAAGTAAGTAGGACACCTTTATTGTGTGATTCTAAAAGTGCTATTTCTATTGCAAACAATCCTGTTTCACATAGTAGGACTAAGCATATAGAGATAAGATACCATTTTCTAAGAGAACATGTAGAAAAAGAAGACATCTCATTAGAATTTGTTAAAACTGATTTTCAAATTGCAGATGTATTTACTAAGCCTCTGGATGAAACTAAATTCAATAGATTTAAAATTGAATTAGGAATGCTGACCATAGGTTAATTTACCAAAAATTGGCTAAGTAAAACGGTATCGACACATTCAGTGATAAGGTGTTGACACAGAGAAGTCATGTCGACAATTCAGGGAAATTGTGTCGACATAGAGAAAATGTGTCGACACCTAAGGGACAAAGAGTCTACACATCTAGAAATGTAGTGTCGACACAACTAGAGTAATGGTGTCGACACTTACAGATTTTGTGTCGGCACTTATAATAAGTGTCGACATAGAATTTCTGATGAACTACTAAGTATTTCCTGTGTCAACATATCAGGTGTCGACACATAGTAGTCAGCACCGTGGTCGAGACAATAGAAATTTGTGTCGACACTTCTCAATAGTGTCGACACTTTTAGACAGTTTTTGCTCGCCTTTTGACCTTCTTTGATTAGAAGGGTATAAATAGGTCAAGAACTTTTTCTGTCGACATGCTCACCAGAGTTTCGAGACAAAAACCTTGTGTCGACAATCTCTCTCCTCTCCAATCAAGCTTTCTCTTCATTCCAATGGCGCCCAAGGTTGAAGACAACATCAATGAAGGGTATGAGTTGGTTAGACATGCATTCGACGATGCCGCAACGGAGATCAAATAGGTCATTTCTCTTCTTGTAGACAATGGATTGAAATATCTTGTCTCTGAACCTACAAAGATATGAAAGAAAGAAGTATTCGAGTTCTATACTCAACAGGATTGAAGATCAAATCCACTATACATGGAGAAAAAGTCAAGCTTTCTCAGAAGAGGTTGAGCAAGATTCTCCTATCTACCTAGAATCCATGATGAAGAAGAGGTCCCAGCCTCAAGGACTAGGGAGGTGCTTCAATGGTGTGGATTGGATCCAAGATTAAAGATAGGAGCAGCCATCAACAGGAAAGGCATGAATCATCAAGGGAAATTCCTATCTGAAATAGTAGGAAAAGTGATCTTATGTAAACCAGGTGGTCATGATAGGATATCATCCTATATGTTCAGCCTGATGACAAGGGTAATCTTTAAGATTTAAACCAATTGGTTTGCAGTACTGTTTGATAAGATAAAAGAAGGAATCAAGAAGCCAAACTTGGCTAGGATCATGAGTCTGTACCTGGCTGGAATAATTCCAGAAGTGATGCAACAGATTCCTGGATCAAAGATAAATCACATGAGGAGAATGGACATAAGGTTATTCTCAAGATGGGATGGAGTTCTTTCAAAAGAGATGCCTGATGTGGACAGGCAAGTTCTTGCAGTAAAATCACCAGTGCATGACATTTCTGAGCATGGTCATGAAGATGAAAAAGAACAAGAAGCACAAATTAGAGAACAAGTTCAGGAAGAGACTATATCTACACAGGTGCAGGGGAGCCAATTACTGCACAGTTGCAGGGGGAGCAACATTCTGAACAGGTGCAGCAGGAAGAAAGAATTAATTTATCAGAAGACTTAGTTTCTCAAACTAGTCTTGATAATTCTAGAGTTGCTGCTACTGCTGAAAAAGTACTATCTCCTGCTCTCACACAATAAGAATTCACTCTTGAAGAGTTGTTTCCTGATCTTGGAGGAGCAGCAGATAAAATAGAGACCCTAAGATTTGAGGGGGAGCAAGTAAGGTTTGAGGGGGAGCAGGTTAATATTGAGGAGAAGCAACATGGAGCTGAGAAAGAAATTTCTTCCACTCCTCAAGAGAGAGTTAATATTGAAAGTTCTTCAGAGTCTGAGTATGAAGAAGTCAGGGAGGCCAAGAAAAGAAAACTTATGGTCTTTAAGAGAAGAAGTCAAAGCTATAAGAAGGCTCTCCAAACAACTACTTCACATTCTACTCCTGAGATTGATTACAGCAAGTACTTGGTTGACTTACAAGTAAAATTTGATGAGCAGAGATTGCTTCTAGAAAAATATGTGGATGAAATTCAAAAGGCTCTTCAATTTGATCTAGCCCAAGAGATAAAGTCTATCAGATTTGAGGTCAATCAGAATAAAAAAGAGATGACAGATTGCTTCCATAAGGGAGTCAATGTAGTGGTATTTCTTACCAAGCAACAAGAAGAAATAAAGAAGCAAGTGGATGAGATTGTAGTCAAACAAGGCTATGTCCTTGAAAATCAAATAAGAATGAATGACAATCTGACTGAATCTCACAATGAGATAGTCACTGAGTTAAAAAAATGCTGTTACTGGA
This sequence comes from Platanthera zijinensis, assembly GCA_039513925.1. NCBI lineage: Eukaryota > Viridiplantae > Streptophyta > Magnoliopsida > Asparagales > Orchidaceae > Platanthera > Platanthera zijinensis. Next base: position 77,192,030 of record CM077096.1, on the reverse strand, counting down.
ATGACTGCTGCAAGAACTAAAAAAATGGAAGACTATGATAAGAAGCTACAGGCTGCCCTAGATTCAAGTTAAAACTGCCATCACTTCATCTGAGAAGTTAATTAGTGACAAGCTTCAAAAGTTAAAGCCATTCTTTAAAGATGGTATCAATTACCTGGATGAGCAAATAAGATTCCAAAAAGAGGACTTAAGAGATCATATGACCAGAGAAGTCATAAAGGGGGAGAGGGTGTTAGTCTATGCTGGCTCTGATCATGCCAAATGGGTAACCAACAGCATAAGAGCCACTCTGGGATATCCACCCTTGTGTGATGATGATAATATGCTGAGTCAGGGGTGCAACCAATTCTACTTGAAGGTGATCAACCTGAGGTTGCCCAAGTCATTTACCCTCCTGTAGATATTGAAATGGTACATCAACAAGTTGAGTCTATGTACAACCCTCCTCTACCAGTTACAAATGTTATTATTGAAAAGGTAGAAATGCCAGAAGCTGGTCTGAAAGCCCAGCAAGATGCTTTGTTATCAAAGAAATATTTAGAGAGCAAGAAGAATTAAAGCCAGACTTTGAGCAGTGGAGCCCCACTTCAAGGAATATAATTTTAACTGCTTGGAAAGCTGTAAAAGATCAAGTACATAAAAGGGGAAAATGGTACAATGAGCAAGAATGGCAAAAGTATGAAGCCAGGCAGGAGGCCATAGTTCAATACAAGAGAAAGGCTAAGATGGGGAAGCTACCTCCTGATACTAAGGAACCTAGCAAGTATTTCCCCAAGCCCTTTCATTATTTTGAAAGGCAAAGGATCAAGGCTGAAGCACAAAAGAAAGCTGAGTTGAAAGGGAAGAAGCCTATTGAAGATACAGAACCTATTGTGTAGGCTAAGATTAAATCTGGCAAAGGGATTGTCATCAAGGAGCCATTCCAGCCTTAGTCTAAGTTTTACTAGTTTTTGTTCAAGAACTATGTAATTGTTAGTTTGTTAAAGAAATCAATGTAAACAACTTGTAACAAACATTTTTGAGTTAATATACAAAACATTATTCTGTGATCATTCTCTTTTACATCTTTATTCTGTAATGTAACAATGATATGTATTTTGTTATAAATTACCATGTAATATAATGCTTATATACATCATCAGGTTTATTTTCTAAGTGGTGTATATCATTGGCTAAAGGGTTATGACTTCTCCAAATAGGGGGAGATTGTTGGGTACATTGGAAAATATGTACCTGATTTGGAGAAGCCTCACTTAGCTCAATGATATACATCAAGGTGTATTTGATGTTATTTTGAGTTTATATGTTTAGGTTAAGAATGTGCTTGAATGCAGGAAAAAGATTCTAAGTCCATATGTCGAAACTTGGAAATGGCTGTGTCGACACTTCAGTGAGTTTGTGTCGACACCGGGAGGCAGTGTCGACACACAGAAGATTATAGTCAACATCAAATGTGTCGACACCAGGAGACTGTGTCGAAATACAGAGGCAGAGTCGACAACAACTGTGTTGACACCTGGAGGCAGTGTCGACACACGCTATGTTCTGAGTCTACATAAACTGTGTCGACACACAAGACTTGTGTCGACACATAGCTGAGTCTAGACCAATTTGATTACTGATGAATGGTGAAGTGTTTGTGTCGACACAAATAATCAGTGTCGACACATTCTCAAGATGCAGTGTCAAGAAGCTGTGTCGACATCAAGGCAGCTTTGTCGACATCACCAAAGGCTGTGTCGACACAAGTCATTTGTGTCGACACATATTAACAGATAGTCTCGACACTTTATGACAGTCAATCTCGACGCTTTGCTGACAAAGACAAAGGCTCAAGAACTTTTTGAAGACTTGACAGCTATGAGTTACAACAGGTTTACTGAAGCTGGCAGACTTATCAGAAGTTAGTTAGAAATCGGATCAGCCGGTTACCATGGATGAAGTCTATAAATAGATGGATTCAGAAGAAGAAAAAAAAGATAATACAAATAACCAACACCTTTTGTGAGGTTTATCTCTGATCAAGAAAGTACAAGTAACAAAGAAGAAGATCTTCGTGAGAAGATCTAAGAAGACATTCTGAAGTAGTTTTCTATTCAGATTTTGTTTAAGTTGAATTCAATCAAGAATTCAGAAGTATCTTCAAGAGGTTTGGATAGAGAGAGATCCAGCTATTTGAAGTCAAGAAGGAGATATTCACAGGTCTCTCAATAAGCAGATACTGAACTAATCTATCAATAAGATTCAGAACTATTTCTGAAGTCTAAGAAGGAAGCTGCCAGTCAGTTATATTCAAAGGAAATCAACCCAACTAAGTTCAGATTTAAGAAGCTTTGAAGAAAGCTAAGATCAAGTTGATTTCAGCCATCAGCCTCTTCAAGAAGCTGATCAAGAAAGTTCTTATCCCTTCTCTCTCAACAGGGGTAAGAGATTATAAAATTCCTTATCAAATTCTGTAGGATCTATTCATAGATCTGAGTTGTAAGCCTATTTTATAAAGGCTGAGTGTAGGAGATTTATTCTCTGAGTGGTTGGGCTGTTTATGCATGAGTTGTAGGAGAAGGTATTCTCTGATTTGTAGGCCTTGTGGCAAGGCTGAGGTAGGGCTGTTTATGCCTAAGTTGTAGGAGAAGGTATTCTCTGAGTTGTAGGCCTTGTGGCAAGGCTGAGGTAGGGCTTGTTAGCCTGAGTTGTGGGAATGTGGAGATATTCTGAGTTATAGGAATCCTTCTGGATTCTGAGCTAAATGAAGAAGTTAGGCCGAATCTAGCATACTGCTAGATAGTGAAGAGGGAAAGTGGATGTACCCAGATCTTGGGGAAACACTATAAATCTGTGTGCAACTTGTGATGTGTGTATGATTTTGATTGTTGTGATGTATTAGCTGTAGAAATATCTGATTAACTCAAAGATCTGTAGTTATTTTCTGCCTTAAGTTAAATCAAGGAAAAGTACCTATTCACCCCCTCTCTAGGTGTTTAGGTAGTCTTGAAAGTAAAACTATCAGGTCTCAACGCACTCCATGCTTTCAAATCCTTGCTGAGCTAAGTCATTTCCACTCATCATATGAGTATAGCCAAACTAATCCAATATCCCAATTTCTCCAAACATTCTTATGTGCGACCCTGATAGGCTCAAACTGCATTGTCAATCAGACTATGTGCTTGATCACTTCTAGATCACAATGGTAACACCAACACTTATGACAAAATCCATATTCTTAAAGCCCTTTTATGGAATACATAGACTTTTCAAGTTTCCGGTTCCCTGATCACTATGCCCTTTCTGGGTTTCTTTGCAGCCTTTTCATCAGCATCAGTCTTCTTCTTCTTTGTTCTTTCAAAATAACTGTAAGGCTTTGGGAAGTATTTGCTGGGCTCAAGAGCATCTGGTGGCACTGCACCTGTCTTCTTGTCTCTCCTGAACTTCCTCCTGGCCTCTTCATTCATTTTTAATTTAGCCCATTCTAAGGAGCTATATAACTTTCACTTTTCAGTTTTCTTATCTTTGATTTGATCCCAGGCAGACAAGATGATAGTCCTTGATTGAGGACTCCATTTTTCAAAGTCTAGCCTAGATTCCATCTCTTCTCTGTACCTTTTTTTGCTGAGCCTGACCTCTTCATCTTTTTCAGCTGACTTGCCTTTAACTTTCAGTATCTATTCAGCAGTGGGGCTGAAGGTAGGAATTTTAGTAGCAGTAGAGGGTTCAACATACTGAGCACCAACTTGATCACCATAATGATCATCACCATATTGTTCATCTTGCTGATTATCATATTTTACATCATACCGATTTCTATATATCTATCCTTCTAGAATAGGAGTAGGAATAATGGTATCATATGAATTTTGTTCAAGCACTATTGAACCTTTGATTATATTGGTGACCCAAACCACATTCTCAGTGTTGGCTTTGATCATTGCCTTCTTCCCCTTTATGACTTCTTCAATAACAGTTGCAGTCAAGGAATTCTTGGCTATAGAGAGTCTTTCACCCAAAAAATTGACTCCCTTAGTAACATAAATCTAAACCTCTAACATGTGATCATCTAGATACTGAGTGCATGCATCCATCCTTTTTCTAGAAATGTCTTGTGTGCATCCATCAGTGTCTTTTGCACATTGTGGACCATTTCTATATTGCTGGTAGTGATGTTCTAATTTTCCTTAATATCAATATGCTTCTTCCAAATTTCCTCAAGCTTGCTTTCAGTGTATGTGATAGTTGTGGCAACTCTCATGAAGAATGACACTGTGTTGGCTTTCAATAGGTTTACTTCAAATCTAATGGACTTGATTTCAGTAGATAGATCCATTCTTAGCTCTTTGATGGATTCATCAACAAAATATTCTAGTTGTCTCCTCTGGTTATCTAGTAGACCATTCAATTGAGCTAAGAATGTTGAGGACATTTGATCAGCTTGATGAGATGTCCCTTAGTCATAGACATCCTCATCCTTCTCCCTTGTAACTTCTCTAGAATCTAAGTCAGCCATCCTGAACTCAGATGAGTGTTCAGCAGCATCAGTCTTTAACACATCAACCTCAGGTGCACCATCTTCAGATATGTTTATTATATCTTTAGTTTCCTGAGTAGGGAACTCTGTTGGATTCTCCACCTCAACCTCTGCATTCCCTATAGGAATTTGCTGCTTTGTATCAATTGTGACTGGAGCATCTTCAATCACTGTATCAGGTACTTGCTCCCCCTCAATTTGAGGACAAAAAAGTATCATCTCAGGACCATCTGGAGTTTGATCAATCATGTTCTGTAGATTTTTCAATGAAGGAATCAAGCTGGTCTTGAATTGTTTGAATTGTCTCCCCCTCAGTAGGTGCATCCATTTGGGTAGTCTCCCCCTCAAAATATGCACAGATCTTTTCCATTATATTTCTAGTTAGTCTATTAGCTAATTCTGCTGGAGTCTCTTCAGACTGAGACCCATCATGTTGAATCCTTATTGCAGGTTCAGAGGATATTGAAACCTGCGCACTCATATCTCTTCTTGTTTCCTTAGAAGAGTCAGACATCTGAGGATCATGTGGCTCTTCTTCACTGCTCTCCGAAGAGCTGTTTCCAGTGCTTTCTTCTGTGATCATAGCTGCTTTCTTTTTCTTGTCAATAGATTGCTGATGTGGGAGCAAAACTCTGTCTCACCTGTCAACATCTTTAAGTCCATCCTCCTCATGTGATGGATCTTTGTTCCTAGCCTCATGTTGAGGATATCTAAAAAAGAATTGTGCAAGTATAGAGGCAAGATTCTTCCCAGGTTAGGTTCTGGGACACATTACACTATTTTTTCAAATAGTACATTTTCACAGTCAGTTCTCTTGGTATGAATTACCCTTGTCATAAGCTCAAACATTTTCCTAGAGATCTTATCATGGGACTCTGTCTTACAAATCAATGCTTTGCCATGTCACATCATCCAGAAACTTACCTTTCAACTTTATCTCCTTTCTTAGAACAGACCTAGGGGTATGCTTTGAAAGCCCACACCACTTGATGGCAGATTTCAAATCAACCTAATATAGTTCTTCTTCTTTATCGGAGGGCCTAAACTTGGGCAGATGTAGGGCCTTGCTTAATATTTTGGGAGTGATCTTGATCTTATGCCCACTAATGGATGATTTGATTTTATTGGAGGATGTTTCGATAGTGGCATTCGAATAGAGTTCAAGCACTTCTCTCTTCCATATCGAGCTTGGCTCCGACATTACAAAATCTAGGTCAGCGACCTGCAGTAAGTGAAGACCTAGTTGAACGTCCACTAGAGCATCCTTGAATCCATTTCACACTAGTTCAGAACCTTCAAAAAGGAAATCCAATCCTTTCGGTGCCATTGAGTCTTTGAATTTCTGGAGTTTTGCATGAGTTATCGGTGCAGGGAGGTAGAGAGTCGAAAACGGCAAGGAATAATGTATTTTATTCTAAGCACACACACTTATATTTATACTTACCCCTATTTGAGAATGTGGAGAGGCACACACTTTTGTGATAATCACGAGGAGATCAACTGCTGAGATTAATCATGTAAGATAGCCGCAATCAGAAGTCCCTAAGAGAATTTGTTTAGTGGACTCGACACACTCGACGTACTCTACGCCTGAAGTTGTCTCAGCGCACTCGATGCCTGGACACTTAGTCTCAGCACACTTGACACTTGGTCACTTAGACTCAGCGCACTCGATGCCTGAAGTTGTTGTTGGGTACATTTGACACAATGTACTTGATTTGAAGAAACCTTTTCAACTCTATAATATACACATATTTGTATTTGATGTATATTTAAGTTTAGGTATGCAGGTTGTCTATTTCATATTGATTGGACAGGTGGACACAAGAAGCTGATAAGATTTTGAAGAAAAAAATTGTCTAAGTACCAAAATCGTCGAGTGGAGTCAGCAAAGTGCTGAGTGAAGTCAGCACAGTCTACATTCAGTAACTTACAGTGCATAAATATGGCTAAGTACAAAAGTATCGACACACTTCAACTGTGTCGACACCTTTGCAGAAGCTGTGTCGATATAAGTCAGTTAACTCGACACATAGAAGATTCAAGACAGTTGTGTTGAGACAAGTCAGTTGTCTCGACGCCTTGAAGACTAAGTCAGCTTACTTGACAATATAAATCTTAAAGCAGTTGTGTCGAGACAATACAACTATCTCGATACAAAGAAGACAAGAAATTTTACTAAGTAAAATTGTGTCGAGGCAAATCAATTATCTCGACACAATGAAAAATTAAAGCATAGACGTTCCGACATCAGGCAGATAGTTATGTCAATACAATCCAACTGTCTCGACATAAGGTAGAATTAAAAGATGTCGACACAGACAATGCTTGTGTCGAGACAAGTCAACTGTCTCGACACTTTCAAGTTTCAGATGAAAATTCTTCCAAGTAGAATTGTGTCGAGACTGTTAAGATGTCTCGACACAAGTTTCGAGACACTTTGGACATCTCGACACTTATGTTTCAGAAAATGTGCAGAGTCAATACAGAAGTGTCAAGACAAGTCAAAACTATCACATCAGCTACAAGAATAAGATATTTCAACAGAAACAGTCTGAGGGAGGATTTGAAGTATAATGTCAGATGCTGATGTCATCATTCAGTAACCAGACATCCATGAAGGATATAAATAGAGGGGTTGTCTACACTAACAAATAAGAGACTGAATCGATCAAGCAAACATAAATTCTCATTCTTATTACAATCCCGAGGAGGAGGAAGAAGACGAAGGTCTTCAAGAAAATCTCCAAATCCTTTCACCAAGTTGATCTGAAGATTAAGGTGGATCTGATCTACAATTTCTTCAAGGAAATCAAGCCGATCAGCATCCAGAAGATTGAAGATCCAGAGAAGTAACTTTTCAGCAAGTCAATTTATCAAAAAGAAATCAATTGCCGCTGATTTGAAGAATTTGTGCTAACAGAAAAGTCAGATCCAGAATTCCTGTTTTTCGAAGATTATTGTTTAAATTTTTACCTCTTAATTTTGTAAGATCTCCTTATAATCTGAGTGGGTAGGAGATCTAATCTCTGAGTTATAAGCCTAATTTATAAAGGCTGAGGTAGGGATCTTGAAGGACCTGAGGTTGGTGGTTTGAGTGAATCACTGAGTTGTAAGCCTAATTTATAAAGGCTGAGGTAGGATTCATGAGGGACCTGAGGTTGGAGAATGAGAGAAACATTGAGGTAGGACCTATTGGTCTGAGTGTAGGTTTCTTAATAGAAACTAAGACTGTAGGATCTTTGAATCTCTGTTAAAGAGGAGGAGTTATAAGCTTATCTAGCACATTCCTAGTGAGGAAGAAGGGGGAAGGTGGATGTACCCTAGATAGAGGAATCACTATAAACTTTTTGTGTGCAGTATGTAGTGTGATGTGGATTGCTTTTGCTTGTGATGTGATCTGAGTTTGTAACTGCTGAAATAGTTAAATGATAAAGAATTGCTAAAGTATTTTAAAAAGTCACCTATTCACACTATTGGGTCCATTTCCCACAATGTCCTGGATTTGAGTGAAGTCAATATTATGACATGCACATGTTTGTAGATGACTATGATAGATCAGGTAGCCTAAGTGGTTATGTCAGGTAAACACTTACGTATGGTGTGGGATGACAGAAAACTATCTAAGTCCATAGGCATTGAGTGGAGATCAATCACTCAACGCTAGATGGCTTATAATGCTGAGTGAAGCCTATACAGTCAAATCCAAGTCAGTGGCAAGCTGAGAAAATGGCTAAGTCCATAGGCATTGAGTGAAGTCAACTCACTCAACGCCATACAACAAAAGGCTGTGAGATTGGCTACAATAGTAAATGCCTGAAGTTGGAATGAGCTAAAATATTGAAAGACTTGATTTCAAGAGCCTAGACACCTAGAGGGGGGGGGGGGGTGAATAGGTTCTAATTTTCTTTAATAAATTTAGGCAAGTAACTAGATCTATCAAAGCATAGAATATACAATCCATAGCACAACACAGTACACCAGATTTATAGTGGTTCCCCAAGTTATGGGTACATCCACTTTCCCCCTTTGCCTATTTAGCAGAGAACTGGATTCAGCCCAACTTCCTTCCACTAACTCAGATCCACAGATCTTACAACTCAGAATACCGGATAGGTTCGTACAAATCAAACTTATACAAGTCCTACCTCAGATTCTTCCAAAGAACCCTACCTCAGGCAACATCCCTACCTCAGCCTTTATCACCAGGCTTATAACTCAGACTTTCACAAGTCCTACATCTCAGTCTCTCAGCCCTACCTTAGCCTTTATAAACATAGGCTTACAACTCAGATCTATAAAATATCTTACAAGGAAAAAGAATATTTAGTTGTACAGAAATTTCACCCAGATAGAACTCTCAATTGATGTAAGCTTCTTGATCAGTTCTTGAATAAACTGTATACTTCAGATCCAACCTGACTTAGCTTTTTCAAAGCTTCTTGGTTGAACAAAATGATGTTGATCTTGACTTGGTGTAGAAGTTGATCATCATACAGCTCCCTTCTTAGATTCAAAATTAGATCTGAATCTTTCTTACAGACTATTTAGGATCTGCCTTCTTAAGGGTTCCCCCTTTCTTGTTGTTGAATTCTCTCTCTGGTTCTGTGTTGGTTTGTTCCCCCTTGATTGCTTTTTAATTGCTTATCTTGGTTGTCATGGATAAGTCCTTTATATTGAGTTTCTCAACGATTACCGGCTGATCCGGTTTGTAACAACCTTCTTACAGTTCTGACAAAATTATCAGACTTGTTATTTATGATAATTGTCAAGTCTTCAGTCGTGACAGCTGATTCTGCAATGACTTTATATCTCAGCAGGAAACACTCAGCAAACTACTTCATATGTGTCGACACAAATAGACTAAGTGTCGACACAAGTCTTGATGATGTCGACACAACTTCCAATATTTCGACACAGTCATTCTTTATCTTCTCGACACAACTTCTGTTGTTTGTGTTGGCACAAGTTCTGAGTGTCGACACAACTGCTCCTGGTCTCGATATAGCTGATGCTGACAGATGGCGTTAGTGTATGTCCAGACGTCGTTGAGTGTGTGTCGACACAAGTCCTGTGTGCCGACACAAGCCTTTCAGACTCAGTATAGTTGTTGTTGATAGATGGCATTGAGTGTGTGTCGACACAAGTCCTGTATGTTGACTCAAGCCTTTCAGACTCAGTATAGCTATTGTTGATGGATGGAATTGAGTGTGTGTCGACACAAGTCCTGTGTGTCGACACAACTCCTTCAGGTGTCGACACAATTCCTGGGTGTCGACACATTCCTTGCTTTTGGTGTCGACATAACTCCTGGGTGTCTACCCAGCTCCTGCTTTAGGTGTCAACACAATTATTGGGTGTCGACACAGCTCCTGCTTCAGGTGTCGACACAATTCCCGGGTGTCGACACAGCTCCTACTTCAGATGTCTACACAATTCCTTACAAGTGTTGACACTTATACATAGAAATTGTTCTGCATTTCTTAAACCTACACACTTAAACTCAAAATCCCATCAAATACAAATTGATGTATATCATTGAGTAAGGGGAGGCTTCTCCAAATCGGGTACATAGTTTCCAGTGTACCCAACAATCTCCCCCTATTTGGAGAAGTCATAACCCTTAGTCAAAGATATACACTACACATAATAAATCAAAGAAAAATAGATGTTCATACATTTCACTGCAGGGTAACATATAAACATAGTTTATAACTAAACTCAATACTGAAAATGATGTCATTCATTAATCAGAAAATTTTTTAGGTTTACATGTTTCTTTAAAGAACAAAAATCAAAAGATTACAACTACATAACTAGCCTATCTATCCTAAGATTGACTAGGCTCCTTGATTACTATTCCTTTGCCAGACTTGATTTTAGCCTGCACATTAGGTTTAGTATCATCAGCTAGTTTCTTTCCTTTTAGGTCTTTCTTCTTCAGTTTTTCAGCCTTGATCCTTTGCCTTTCAAAATAGTGAAAAGGCTTTGGAAAGTACTTGCTAGGCTCCACAGAGTTAGCAGGTAACTTCCCCGCTTTAACACTCCTACTATACTGAAGTATAGAATCTTGCCTTACCTGATACTTGTTCTACTCTTGCTCAGAGTACCATTTGCCACTATCATGTGTCATGTTCTTCACAGCTTTCCAGGTAGTTAAAATAATGTTCCTGGAGGTAGGACTCCATTGCTCAAAATCAGGCTTCAGTTCTGCCTGTTCTCTAAACCTTTTCTTAGAAAGTTGTGCCTCCCTCTGAGCTTCCTTTGCAGCCTCTTACATTTCTACCTTTTTAATAATAATATTTTGTGCCTCCTATGGAGGGCTATACATTTGCTGAACTTCTTGCTGGACTATGTCAAAATTAGCTGGAGGATAAATGACATGTGCAACCTCTAGCTGATCCCCTTCAATATAGGCAGGTTGAACACCAGACTCAGCAATATCATCATCCTCACATAGGGGTGTAAATCCAAGTGTAGCTCTGATGGTATTAGATACCCATTTTACATGATCAGAGCTTGCTTTGACTAATATTCTTTCCCCCTTTATGACTTCTCTAGCTATATGATCTCTCAGATCATTCTTCTGAAACCTTACTTGATCAGCCAGATATTCTGTACCTTCTTTGTAGTTGGCTCTGAATTGGTTCAGATGATTAGAAATAGCCATTTGAGATTCCTTAATGGCTGTTTGGACAACAACTAGATTTGCTTGTATTTGCTTGGATACTTAAGTTTTCAAATCAGTAGCAATACTTCCCAGCTTTTTGAGAATTTCATCATGTGAGTCCTTGAGATTTTTATTTGATCTAAATTAATTTTCTAAAATATATCCTTGCTTGATTACAATGTCCTCAACTTCAGTCTTTATCAACTGTTGTTGCTCAGCCAAATATACTACAGCATTACCTCTCTTATAGAAGCAATCTGTCATCTCTTTCTTATTCAAACTGACTTCAAATCTGATGGATTTAATTCCATAAGCTAGCTGGAACTGTAGTTCTTTATGTGAATCATCCACATATTTCTCCAAAGACTGCCTTTGCTCATCCAACTAGACTTGTAGTTAGACCAGTAGTGAACTGAAGTCCATGCTTTGAGCAGGTGGTGGAGTGACTGTTTTAAGGCTTTCTTAGAGCCTGTGCTCCTTTTCCTGATTGCAACTAATTTTCTCTTTTTAGCCATGGAGGCTTCTTCATCATCAGAAAATTGAGATGATCTTTCTATATCTACATTTTCTTTATTAACTAGGGCATCCAGTAGCTCATCCCCCTCAGTTCCTGGTAGTTCCTTTTCTACCTTTTGCTGCTCTCCGTCCGTCCTTGCTGTAGATAAATCAGGGAACAGTTCCTCCAAAGTTACATCCTGCTGCATTTGAACAGGATGAACAATGTTTGCTTGTGAAGCAAAAGGTTCTCCCTGGACGTCCAAATCTTTATCCAGGGCCTTCTCTTTACAGGAGATGCTCACTTGCTCATCTTGAGCTGTATCTGTCATCTACACATCTGGTGCTTCATTCTAAGCAGTGATCAGTGCTTCTTTGTTTATGTCTAATACAATGTCCATCACTGTATCAGCAGCATCCTCACTCTCTAGAGTAGCTTCAGCAATGCCTCCCCCTTGGGCAGGTAGCTCAGATTGTTCAGTGTCTTGTACTGTTAATTCAACTTTCTCTCCCCCTAGAGTGGAGGCCATCTGATGCTCTGGTTGCTGACTGCTCTCCACTTGAGCTTGGGATTCTTTTTCCTGTTGGTCTTCATCTAAACTGAAGACTAATTCTTCTTCAGAATCACTGGAGGATTCTGCTTCCTGAACAATTGCTTTCCTTTTCCTATCCTTATTGACCTATTTCTGTGGAGTAGAAACCTCCTTGGTCAAGACTCTTTCGCATCTAGATAGAATTCTCATGTCCATCCTCCTCATATGATTGATCTTGGATCCTGGCAGTTGATTCATAATATCTGGGATAGTTGAAGCTAAACACAAGCTTAGGATTCTACCCAGATTTGGCTTCTTAATTCCTTCTTGGATCTTGTCAAACACTACTGATGACCAGTATGTTTTTACATTGTATATGACTATGGTCATTAGGTTGAACATGCAGGCAGATATCCTATCATGTCCACCAGTCTTACAGAGAATCACCTTGCCTATGATTTCTGATAGAAACTTACCTTGGTAATTCATCCCATTCCTGGTAATTGACGATCCTATCTTGGTATTTGGATTCAATCCACACCAATTTAGTGTAGGGTTGAGCATATAATTTGAAACTCGAAAGTCGCTCGAAAATCGTTCGAAAATTGAGCCGAATCAGAATTGGTTAAAATTGATTCAACTCAATTTGAGTCGATTCAATTTAACTCGAATCTGATTTCGAGTTGATTTTGAGCCAACCCTGAATAGCTTGAAATATGATTTGAATCAACTCGAATTAATTTAAAAAATTATGTATTTATTAATATATTCTTATTTTAAGATTAAAAATAACAAAATTTAAAGCTAAATAAATAAAATGAAGGCTTTAAGTGTTTCATTTGTCAAATTTATAAGTTTCCCAATTTAATTTTGAGCAAACTAGGAATAAAATGAAAATTTTCTAAATTTCGAGCCGACTTTATTCAATTTTGAGCCGATCTAATTCGATTTCGAGCCGTCTCGATTCGATTTCGAGCCAACTCGAAATCAAGTCATTTCGAGTCGACCTGACTCGACTCGAAATCAATTTTGATTTCGAGTCGATTTCGAGCCGAGTTCGAGTCAAAAATTTCGATTTCAAGCCGAGCCAAAATCGCCCAAACTCGACTCATTATCAGCCCTAATTTAGTGCATCCTTTATCATAGATGGAATAATGTCATCATCTTCTTTAACTCTGGGAGTTGAAGCGACTTCCTGATCGTCTTAAGTGTGAGTTTCACACTTGAATCTTGAACTGTGGCTTTGATCTTCTTTCCTTCATAATCCACAGTTACAAACGAGTAGAATTCAAGCACTTCCATCTTCCAAATTCTTGTAGGTTCAGAGACCAAAAACTCCAAACAATTTTCGAAAATTAGGATAATCACACCCTTGATGTCCTGTGAAGATGTCTCTAATCCCCTGCGAACCAGCTCGTATCCTTCATTCACCTTGTCATCCTGGTGTGGTGCCATTGACAAGAGAGAGAGGAGAAGAGAGTCGACAGGATAATTTCTTTTTCAACACAAGGTTTAGGTTTGAGAATTCTGAAGGCATAGTTGACCGGATTTTGTCCCCCCTATTTATAGTCTTCGTATGAATGGTAGGTCAAAGGACGCACCTTACTTAGTAATAATACTAGTCGACATAGTTTTCGTGTGTCGACATAAAAGACTTAGATCTCAACAAAACATATTTTTAGTCGACACGTTTATGTGTCGACATACTTATGTTAGTGTCGACACGGGCTAGTCAAGTCTTGACAGAGTGTGTCGACACCAATTCTTGTGTCGACACAAATACTGTTTCTGTGTTGACACAACATACTGAGAGTGTCGACACAATTTGCTTGTGTCGACACAAACTTTCTTACTTACCCAAATTTCCTGAGAAATTTTGTGCTTACATATTCTACTTAGCAAAGCTTGTGCTGACTTATTATAGGTTCAACATACCTAATTCAATTTTAAAATAATTGAATTTAATTTCATCCAGAGGTTTTGTAAAAACATTAGCAATTTGATTATTTTTGTTCACAAATTCTAGACTAATATCTTCCTTCTCCACATGTTCTCTGATGAAATGAAACTCAATTTCTATATACTTAGTTCTACTGTGTGAAACAGGGTTTTTAGTAATAGAAATAGCATTAGTAGAATCACAAAATAGTGGAATTCTACTTACCTTGATGTCATAGTGTTCAAGTTGATGCTTTATCAACATCAACTGTACACAACAGCTGCCTGCAGCTATATATTCTGACTCAGCAGTTGAGATAGCTACACTTGTTTGCTTCTTGCTGCTCCATGACACCAGCCTTCCACCTAGGAATTGACAAGTTCCTGTGGTACTCTTCCTGTCTTCTTTGCACCCTACAAAGTCTGCATCTGAGAAGCCTGTTAGTAAGAAATCTCTATTCTTAGGGTACCAAAGACCTAGATTAGGTGTGCCCTTAAGATATCTCAAAATTCTTTTGACATCAGTGTAATGAGATTCCTTTGGGCATGCTTGGTACCTAGCACAGACACATGTAGCATACATGATGTCAGGTCTACTAGCAGTCAAGTAGAGTAGAGAGCCAATTATCCCTCTATACAAAGACTCATCAACAGGTTTCCCTGCCTCATCTTTGCCTATAGGAATACTTGTTCACGTTGGAGTTTTCATGGTGGAGGCTGAGTCCATTCCATTTTTATTAATCAACTCCTTGGTGAACTTAGACTGAGATATGGACAATCCATCATCTGCCTGTCTAACTTAAAGTCCCAAGAAGAACTTCAGCTCACCCATACTGCTCATTTCAAACTTCCCTTGTATAAGTTTGGCAAACTTTCTATAAAGGTTATTTTCAGTAGATCCAAAGATAATGTCATCAACATATATCTAGACTAGGATGATCTTGCCTTTAGATTCCCTAAAGAATTGATTTTTGTCTATCTTTCCTCTAGAGAATTTATTCTCAATAAGAAAAGAAGACAAGGTTTCATACCAAGCCCTAGGGGCTTGTTTCAAATCATATAGAGCTTTCCTAAGCCTATATATATAGTTAGGATAGTGAGAGTCTACAAAACCTGAGGGTTGTTCAACATAGACTTCCTCTTTTAAGTCACCATTCAGAAATACTGACTTTATATCCATCTGATATACCATGAAACCTTGATAGGCAGGATAGGTCAAGAACAACCTTATAGCTTCTAGCCTTGCCACTAGGGCAAAGGTTTGATCAAAGTCAATCCCTTCTTCTTGCATGTAGCCTTTTGCTACCAGCCTGGCCTTATTCTTGATTATGGTGCCATTCTCATCAAATTTATTTCTGTAGATCCACTTGGTTCCTATAACTTGGTTCCTAAGCCTATATACATAGTTTGTGTCTAGAATGGCTTATTCAAGCTTCTTGGGTTCTATCTGTGACAAGAAGCTTGAATATAGAATAGTGTTCAAGCTCTTGCTCCTGGTTAGAACTCCTTGACTTAGATCACCAATGATTTGGTGAGCTGGATGATCCTTCAAGTGTCTTCTTGTTGGAGGAAATCTGCCAACCTCTTGGCCTTCTTCATTTTCCTCATCCTAATGAACTTCATAATTTTCTTATTCATCCAATGAATCTTGTTCTCCCCCAGGACAGCATGCATCCTTTTCTTCACCCAGCCTAGCAGGTGCTTCTTCATTAATAGTCAGCTTGTCCAACCTGTCCTTTAAACCTATAGAACTACCTGAAGAGCTAGATAATTCACTTTTAATCAACTTAGACTCATCAAATACTACATGGACAGATTCTTATATAACTTGGGTAGTCAAGTTGTAGATTCTGTATGCCCTACTATTACTGTTGTACCCAAAAAATATCCCTTATAGGGACTTGGTAGCAAACTTAATTTGGTAGTACTTACCATTAACTAGGACATAACACTAGCTACCAAAGATTCTGAAGTAGGAAATGTTTGGTTTTCTGCCTTTCAAAATCTCATAGGGAGTCTTCTTATGTTTCTTATTGATGGAAGCTCTATTGAGTACATGACATGCAGTATTTACTGCCTCAGCCCAGAAGTACTCAGGGAGAGTAGTGTCACTAAGTAGTGTTCTACTTGCCTCAATCAGAGTCCTATTCTTTCTTTCAGCAACTCCATTTTGCTGGGGAGTTCTAGGTGAGGAGAACTCCTGATGAATCCCAAGTTCTTCACAGAACTTTGTCATACACTCAGGCTGAAATTCAGTTCCATGGTGACTTATGATTTTGACCACTGAAATGTTAAACTCATTATGAATTTGTCTAACAAAAGTCTGGAAGACAGTAGGGGTTTCAGATTTCTGCCTCAAGAAGAAAACTCATATGAATCTAGAATTGTCATCCACAATAACTAATGTGTATACTTTCCTACCTAGACTATGAACTTGCATAGGACCAAACAAATCCATATGCAAGAGATATAGACATCTCATTGAATCTTTGGTATCAAGTACTTGGAAAGAGGACTAAGTCTGTTTACCATTTTGGAAAAATGAACAAAAACCCTCTTTAATGCACTTGACCTGAGGACCATTCCTCACTAACCCCATACTAAATAGCTGTCCTATTGACTTATAGTTCAGATGAGCCAACCTCTTGTGCCATAGGACACACTGTGATGCTTTCTCACCTACAACTAGACAAATGGGTAAGATGTTATACTCACAATTAAGGTTAAGATAATATACATTCCCTTTCCTAGTGCCAGTCAGAATGATCCCTTGATCACTTGACCTCCTTATTTGGCAATCCCCTTTGAGGAAAGAGATGGCATAACCTTGATCACTAAGTTGACTTATGCTATCCAAGTTATGTTTCAGACCCTTCATATAAGCCACTTGAGTGATAGTAATAGAATTACTAGAAATGTTACCAAATCCTTTGATGATTCCTTTTTCAGATCCACCAAAGATTACTTTGGGTCCATTCTCTGTGGGTGCATAGTCCCTCAACATTCTTCTTATTCCAGTCATGTTCTTGGAACATCCACTATCTAAGTACCATACAGGGGTATGTCCAATTGGATTCACCTGCATCAAATAAAGATTTACATATCCTCAGAACCCAATTTGTTATTGGGTCCTAGGTTCTTGTTAGTTTGAAATCTATTATGCTTACCTGTAGCTTTTCTGACCTATAAGCTGTTCTTTTTTTTAACACTTGTGTTGAACCAACAATCCATGGCAAAGTGGCCCAACTTGCCACAACACCAACACTCAAATCTGTTGTACCTTTCTCTTAGGTACAAACTTCACAACTTTGTTGCTAGCAGTCCTTTTAAGTGCAGGTACTGGAGCAGCAAACCCTAAGGATTCCTTAAGAACCTGATGAGTTTGCTTATAGAGTGGCCTATTGGCAAATACACCCTTTCCAATGAGATCTCCATACTCACATTGACCATGAGTAATATCATGATCATACCTGTTTGTATGTTGCATCACATTCCTAAAGAAGATAGGGGGTTTTGTGGCTAGTGGCTGAACTGGGGCTTTGCCTTTTCTATGAGAATTGGTGGCCCTTGTTCTTCACTTAAAGCCTAGACCTGTCTTTCCTTTATGAGAAATGAAATTGTCTATTAAGGGCAAGACATACTTTGGCTTAGAGAATTTAGCCACTAACTCTTTTTCTTTTTGAAGTTTTGCCTCCATATTCTTGATGTGATTTTCCTTGAATGAGATTGTGCCCATCTGAATAACAATTATGTTTTTCAGTTTGGCAACCTCCTTTAGTTTCAAATCCATCAATATGGCTGAATCTGACGCAGCCTGCTTAAGAGATTCAATTTCCTTGGCCTGCTTCTTGACAAGGAACTTGCTCCTCTTCAGAGCTTGCAACAAACCACCATACTCATCAATGAGTTGATGTGCATCCCCCTCAGATTCAGAACCATCCACACCTCTTGATGCAGATGCTTCTAATTCTGATCCAGTATAGTAATCAGAAGCTAAGGGAGAACTGTATATCTTACTTGGACCAGGCTGATCCTAGCACTGATCAACTTCTGATAGAGCCATCAGCCCTTTACAGCAATAGTCTTCAACTCCATTTATGGAGTCCAGCATTTGTAAGAATTCTGATTCCCTAGAATCCTCTTTTGTAGAGAACATCCCAACATATGCTTCTGCATCATCTTCTTCTCCAGATTCTGAGGATGAAGAGTCTATCCAACTCTTCTGCTTCTGAGCAACAAAGGATTTCTCCTTCTTGCCTTTTACTTGATGCTTCTTCTTGTCCTTAGACTCCTTCCTCTTGTATGGACATTCAGCTATGACATGTCCAGGCCTGTTACAATAAAAACAAATAATCTTAGAATTTGTTTATTTACCAGGATTTGAGGCATACCTGTCCTCCTTGAAAGTCTTCTTTTTCTTATAATAATCATCCTTGGAAAAGGATGTTGAAGACTTGGTTCTCCATTTCTTCTTTTTCATAAACCTCTAAAACTGCCTTGTAAAGGCAGCAAAGTTCTCATCAGAGGTGTGGCTATCTGATGTACTGATGTCAGGATTTTCTGCTTCTGCCTCAGCACTTCTTCTGGGTGGAGAAGGAGACTTTCTCCTACCCTTTCTTGTGCCTTCAGCCTTGAAGGCTATTGACTTATCTTTATACTCAGACCTGCTGCTTTTCTCTTCCTCCTTTCTGGCAGTGAGCTGCATTTCATAAGATAGCAGCTTTCCAAACAATGTGGGTGGAGGTGTATCAGCAAGCCTGGACACCTCTCTGATGGCACATATCTTTGTATCCCAGTCCTTGGTTAGTGACCTGAGAAACTTGTCATTCATTTCATATGTGCTGAAGACTCTTCCATAGGTAATCAGCTCATTTACTATTCTGAAGAACTTCTTGTAATATTCTACTATGTTGTCAGACTTGGCTTGTCTAAAGCTTTCATATTCTTGATTCAACATAGATTTCCTATCCTCTCTAAATTCTTCAGTTCCCTCCATGTAGACAATCAAGGTGTCCCATATCTCCTTAGAGGTTTTACAATGTACCAAGTTTTTAAATGTGGCATCATCTATAACACTCATAATAATGTTTTGTGTTCTCTTATCTAATATTGCCAGGATTATCTCATCCTTAGTCATTTAAGAAAAGCTCTTTGGGGTTTGTAGATTTACATCAAGAGCTGATACCTTCATTGGAATGAAAGAACCTTCTTGTACTGTGATGTAGATTCTTGGATCAGATGCTTCCATGAACAACCTGACCCTTTCCTTACATATCCTAAAACTTTCTTTCCTGCAGATGGGTAGTTTCGTGGATCCAAATTCCTTTTGATTCTCATTTGAACTCATTCTTGCTATCTATTAATTGCCTTGGAGATTCACTCAGGCTGTTAGGTCTATCTTTGAGCAACCTCCCTCTGATACCACTTGAAAGACTTGATTTCAAAAGCCTAGACACCTAGAGGGGAGTGAGTAGGTTCTAATTTTATTTAATAAATTTAGGCAAGTAACTAGATCTATCACAATATAGAATATACAATCCACAACATAACATTCACAGCACAGCACAGTACACCAGATTTATAGTGGTTCCCCAAGTTATGGGTACATCCACTTTCCCCCTTCGCTTATCCAGTAGAGAACTTGATTCAGCCCAACTTCCTTCCACTAACTCAGATCCACAGATCTTACAACTCAGAACCTGATAGGTTCTTACAGCTCAGACTTATACAAGTCCAACCTCAGATTCTTTCCAAGAACCCTACCTCAGGTAACAGCCCTACCTCAGCCTTTATCACTAGACTTACAACTCAGACTTTCACAAGTCCTACACCTCAGGCTCTCAGCCCTACCTCAGCCTTTATAAACATAGTCTTAAACTCAGATCTATAAAAGATCTTACAAGAAAAAAGAATATTTAGTTGTACAGAAATTTCACTCAGATAGAAATCTCAATTGATGTGAGCTTCTTGATCAGTTCTTGAATAAATTGTAAACTTTAGATCCAACCTATCTTAGCTTTTTCAAAACTTCTTGGTTGAACAAAATGAGGTTGATCTTGATTTGGTGTAGAAGTTGATCTTCAGACAGCTCCCTTCTTAGATTCAGAATTAGATCTGAATCTTTCTTGCAGACTGTTTAGGATCTGCCTTCTTAAGGGTTCCCCCTTTCTTGTTGTTGAATTCTCTCTCTGGTTCTGTGTTGGTTTGTTCCCACTTGATTGCTTTTTTAATTGCTTATCTTGGTTGTCATGGATCAGTACTTTATATAGAGTTTATCAATGATTATCGGCTGATCCAGTTTGTAACAACCTTCTGATAATTCTTACAAAGGTGTCAAACTTATTGTTTATGACAGCTGTCAAGTCTTCAGTCGTGACAGCTGATTCTGCAATGACTTTATATCTCAGTAGGAAACACTCAGCAAACTACTTCACATGTGTCGACACAAATAGACTAAGTGAGACACAAGTCTTGATGATGTCGACTCAGCTTCCAATGTGTCGACAAAGTCATTCTTTATCTTCTCGACACAGCTTCTGTTGTATGTGTCGACATAAGTCCTGTGTGTCGACACAACTGCTCCTGGTCTCTACATAGCTGATGCTGATATATGGCGTTGAGTGTATGTCCAGACGTTGTTGAGTGTGTGTCGACACAAGTCTTTTGTGTCGATATAAGCCTTTCAGACACAATATAGATGTTGTTGATAGATGGCGTTGAGTGTGTGTCAACACAAGTCCCGTGTGTCGACACAAGCCTTTCAGACTCAATATAGTTGTTATTGATAGATGGCGTTGAGTGTATGTCGACACAAGTCCTTTATGTCGACATAACTCCTTCTTCAGGTGTCGACACAATTCCTGGGTGTCGATAGATGCCTTGCTTCTGGTGTAAACATAACTCTTTGGTGTCTACACAGCTTCTTCTTTAGGTGTTGAAACAATTCCTGGGTGTCGACATAGCTCTTACTTCAGGTGTCGACACAATTCCTGGGTGTCGACACAACTCCTGCTTTAGGTGTCGACACAATTCCTTACAAGTGTCGACACTTGTACTTAGAAATTTTTCTACTTTTCTTAAACCTGCACACTGAAACTTAACATCCCAACAAATACAAATTGATATATATCATTAAGTAAGGAGAGGCTTCTCCAAATTTTGTACATAGTTTCCAGTGTACCCAACAAATATGACTAAGTCCACAGCATTGAGTGAAGTCAACTCACTCAACGCCATGCTACTAAATAAAGAAAATTTGCTAAGGCAGAAAGCGTTGAGTGAGGCATGCTCACTTAACGCTCTCAATACTTATGTTGCTGAATAAGTAGAAATTTGGTTAAGGCAAAAGGCGTTGAGTGGAGGTTACTGACTCAACGTTGTCAACGCCTAGTGAAGACAAAATTTTGTCTAAGTTTTTTGGCATTGAGTAATGCTTACTCCCTCAACGCCAAACAGTTGAAAGCTGATAAAGCAAGATTGGGGTTGAGTAGAGCTGAATCACTCAACGCCTAGAATAAGTCTTAATATTCTAAGTAGTTTGGCATTGATTGAAGGTGACTCACTCAACGCCAAGAGTCAGTGAAACTGTCTAAGTGTTTTGTCGTTGAGTGATGCTTACTCACTCAACGCCTATTCTATGATGCTCG
Organism: Platanthera zijinensis; assembly: GCA_039513925.1. NCBI lineage: Eukaryota > Viridiplantae > Streptophyta > Magnoliopsida > Asparagales > Orchidaceae > Platanthera > Platanthera zijinensis. The sequence continues at coordinate 77,170,229 of CM077096.1, read as the reverse complement.
ATTTTGACTAAGTCCATAGATACTGGCATCAGCAAAATCGACAAAGTCAACTAAGGTCAAATCAGACACGGGGAAGCTACACTACACGATAAAACCTGTCGTGAAGCTACTCTATGTCTTTTCCTATTAAAGCAAGGCGCATCTGGAATCTACAGGTGGGGCCTACCGATCTCTAAGAGCCGTTGATTGGCGAACTACAAAAGGAAGAGATGGGGCCAGGACAAAAACAACTTTTAGGGCATACTTTATTCAAAAAGTAGAGCAACCATCTTCATCTTCCTTGCCATTGCTGCTAGTGAAAAAGCTTGAAGCTCTCTAGCAAGAAAAGTTAAGTTAGCTGTGCAAGTCTCCAACTGCCACAGTAGATTCAGAATCTGTTCTGTAGAAGTAGAACCTTCATCTTTTGGCAGGTTCAGTGGGCTTGTTGAAGACTCAAGATCAAAAAATCTTTAGCCTTCAGCCACTAGTTCCGAAGTTTTCTTCTGAGTTCCTCTAGTAAATCCTTTCCCTACTATAAGGAGAGTAAGAGTAGAAAGTTTTCTGTTCAAGTGATTGACACAGAAAAATTTTCCAGTGTCAAATTTAATTAAACATTTTCTCGTTGTAGGGTCCTTCTGGATCTGAGCTGTAGGATCTTTGGGTCTGAGGTAGGTCAAATTTGCTAGAGCTGTATGAGAGAAAATCTCTCTGAGGTAGGTGAGTGTTACTCACTGAGTAGTAGGGCAGTATTTCCTGAACTGTAGGAGAGTGTATATCTCTGAGCTGTAGGAGCAAGCTTGCTCTCAGGTAGGGTTATCCTACATAGCCTAAGTGGTAGGGCTTAAGTGCCTAAGGTAGGTGATACTTGTATAACTGAGTGTAGGCCTTTGTAAATGAGGTTTAAGCCTTAGAGGAGACTGAGAGATCCTGAGGGATTTGTGGTGTAAGCTCCTTGGAGCATTGGTTTGGAGAAGAGCCTTGACTAACAAGAAGTTAGTAAGGTGGGAGGAGAGTGGATATACCCATAATTTTGGGGAACCACAATAAAATACTTGTGCGCTTTTCTGTGTTTGCTTTTGTTTTCTTGATTACAGGTGCTAAGGACAAGCTCTGGATCACTAGAAACTGAAAACTTAAAGAAGCAATTAAGTGTTTCAAAAAGACTCTCAAAAGACCTAAGTAGACCTATTCACCCCCTTAAGGTTGCTAGCTACCTTGAAATTAATGACTTTCAAGTGGTATCAGAGGGAGGTTCCTTAAAAAGGATTTAACAATCTGAGTGATCCTCCAAGGTAGCTGCTTCTAAGTGGGCATGGGCTCGGGAGAGAACCAAAGAGAGCTGAGCTCAATGAAACTCCCTATCTGTATAAAGGAGCAGTTTGGAATATGGAAGGAGAGGGTGAGGCTATTCATGGAAGCCTATGATCCAAGAATTTTTGTTACTGTTAGGGAGGGACCTGTCATTCCCATGAATGTCTCTGTTCTGGATGCCAACATCCAAACACCAAAGAAACTCTCTGAAATGAACAAAGATGAGGTCATACTAGCTGGCTTGACAAGAGAGCCCAGAACATCATAGCCAATATTGTAGATGACTCAACCTTCCTGAACTTGGTCCACTACAAGACCTTTAAGGAGATGTGGGACACCCTTGTTATCTATATGGAGGGTACTGATGAGGTAAGAGATGATAGGAAGTCTCTGCTCAACCAAGAGTATGAGGATTTCAGGAAAATCGTGAAGGAGAACATAACTACCTGTTATGAAAGATTCTTCAGGATCATAAATGAATTGAAGACCTATGGAAGGGTCTTCAATAATTATAAAATTAATGATAAGTTTCTCAGATCTCTCACTAGAGACTGGGACACTAAGATCTACGCTATAAGAGAGATGGCCAAGCTTGCTTACACTCCTCCCCAAATATTATTTGGGAAGCTAATCTCCTATGAGATGTAGCTGGCTGCCAGGAAGGAGGAGGATGCCTCCAACAAATCACTGGATAAAGAAAAGTCCTTGGCCTTCAAAGCTGAAAGCTCAAGGAAAGGCAAGGAAAGGATTCCTTCTCCACCAAGGAGACCTGCTGAGTATAACAACTCTGACTCAGAGGCATCAGACAGTAGCATATCTGATGAAGATTTTTTAGACTTTTCCAGACAACTCCAGAGGTTAATGAAGAAGAAGCATTGGAAGAAAATGCTTTCCAACTACAACCATTACAGAAAGAACCAGTCCAAGACTGATAGGTATGGTTCTAAACATAATAAATATAACTCCTCTTAAATAATTTGCTACTACTACAGCAAGCCAGGGCGTATAATAGCTGACTGCCAAAAAAAGAGGAAAGAGACTGAGGAGAAGAAGCAACACCAACATACAGGAATGAAGGAAAAGTCCTTCATGGCCAAGAAGGAAAAGAGTTGGACAGACTCATCTTCTTCTGAGTCTGAAGAAGAGGAAGCCTATATAGGGTTAGTTGTTGTTGCTGTCACAGATAAAGCTATTGTAGCAGGAGAAGTCAATCCTCCAGGGAGGATTGGAATCAGGGCCCCTCTAACACTGTTAGGTAGTGAGTAAGAGATGGATAAATATTACCATAGCTACAAAGGGCTAATGGAAATGACTGATGAGGAAAGAAACTAGGATCAGTCTGGTCAGAGCAAGGTACATCTACCACCTGACTCTGTTTATCTTTCTGAATTTGAGACTAGTACTTGCTCAAAAGCCTCTTCACCCTGTGGTGAAGAAGATTTTGGATCTGAAGGAGATGTCAATCAACTGATAGACAAGTATGGAGAACTTCTGAATGCCTTCAAGAAGGTCAAGAAGTTGTCTAAGAAACAAGCTAAAGAGATCTCATCTCTTAAGCTTACAGCTGCCCAGCAGATTGTAACAACAAATTTGCTGGACCAGAAAGCTAGGGAAATTAGCCAACTAAAGTCCTTCTTGAACATTCAGAATGCCTCCATCAAGTGCAAGAACTGTCTCATCAGGGAACTTGAAGATAAGCTTAAGAAGGAGAAAAGACTAGTGGCTAGCTATTCTAAACCAAGTACCATTCTCCCCTTGATAGACTCCTTCTCCTCTCAAAAGGGTAAGAAGGGGTTAGGATTCAAGGGAAGCACAAGAGTTGCTTCTTACAAAAGGAAAGGCAAAGCTCCAGTGCCACCTCAGCCTATTGCTTCTAAGCCTCCCATTCTTTTCAGAAAAGTTTTCATACCTTCTAACAGGTATGATAAATAAAGTTCTTATGGACACTGGGAGAGGGGTTGTTCGTCTAGAGTGAACAAAGATGTTCACTATCATGATGAAAGTTTTGGCAGGGTGTGTGTAGTCAAGTATTCTAATGTGAAATTTAAAATGGCCCAATCTAGACCATTTGTCTTTGGTGCTTCTACACCAACTCTCAAGAATGTTGCTACAGCCAAAGCTCAGAATCTGAAAACAAAGGCTCTGACTAAGGGCAAGTCTAAGAGTCAGGCTGATCTGTGCATATCTGAAGCCATCAGAAGCATGCTTACTGAAAAGAAGCTAGCTGCTGCTGGCACTCAGGGCAGACCAAATCAGCCAGCTATAAGACTTACCTTCAGTCAAATTCTAGCTGAAAGAAATCAGAAAAAGGCTGCAGCACATCTTCTTCCTCTAAAAGTTGCAGCTCATCAAGCTACAGGGCCTTCACATAAAAGGAGATATAACATACATGAGTGTTGGTGATGTGGTAAGATAGGTCACTTTTCTATTGACTGCTGACACAATCCCAATGTGGCCATAGCTAGGGTCAGTCCACCAATCAGAAATTCTACTAGTGGACAAGTTCAGTTTCATGCTAACATGCACCTATGACCTAATAGATATTAGGGTCCTAAGGTTAAGTAATTTGTATATTGCAGGATAGTTCAAGGTACCATACCCTTATATGGTACTTGGACAGTGGCTGTTCCAGGAACATGACTGAAATAAGGAGCAACTTGAAGGAGTTTACTCCAGTAAAATATGGACCCAAAGTCATCTTTGGAGCTTCAGATAGAGGTGTAACCAGAGGGTATGGTAAGATCACCAATGGAATAGTCACCATCACAAAGGTGGCTTATGTTGAAGGGTTGCAGCACAACCTCATAAGCATAAGTCAGCTTTGTGATCTTGGCTATGTAATTGTCTTTCACAAGGATGAGTGCCTAATTAGGAGGTCAAGTGACCAAGAGGTCATCTTGACAGGCACTAGGAGTAGAAATATTTATTGCTTGAACTTTCTTTGTCTAGACACAGATTCTCTTATATGTTTGGTGACAAATGAGAATATCTCCTACTATGTCCAGTGGCACAAGAGACTAGCTCATTTGAATTACAAGACTATTGGCAAGCGTCAAGGGCTAGTTAGGAATGGCCCCAATATGAAGTGCTCTAAGGAGGGCATTTGTTTTGTTTGCCAAAAGGGTAAGCAGACAAAAGTCTCCTTTAAGGGTATTGAGACCAAAGACTCTGTGAAGTGCTTATAACTCTTGCACTTAGACCTATTTGGTCCAATGCCAATTCACAGTTTTGGTAGGAAAGTTTACACCCTTGTGGTAGTTTATGACTATTTCAGGTTTACTTGGGTGTTCTTTCTTAAGAAGAAGGATGAAACCTTTGATGTCTTCATGAGATTTGTCAAGCAAATTCAGAATGAGCTTGGCTGTTTTGTGGTGAAAATCAGAAGTGACTATGGGAAAAAATTCCAGTCTGATAACATGACAAAATTCTGTCAATAGCATGGGATTCATCAAGAATTCTCCTCTCCTAGAACACCCCAGCAAAATGAGATAGTTGAGAGGAAAAATAAGACTCTCATAGAGGCTGGTAGAACTCTGTTGAGTGACATATCTTTCCCAGAATATTTCTGGGCTAAGGCAGTAAATACTACATGTCATGTCCTCAATAGAGCCTCTATCACCAAAGTTCATAAGAAGACTCTCTATGAGATCTTGAAGGGAAGGAAACCAAATTTGGGCTATCTCAGAATCTTTGGTAGTAAATGCTTTGTGCTTCACAATGGCAATTCCTATGTGACTAAGTTTGCTGCCAAGTCCTATGATGGAATATTTCTTGGGTACAAAAATCATAACAAAGCCTATAGGATCTACAACTTGAAAATCAAAGTTGCAGAAGAATCAATTCATGTAGTCTTTGATGAGTCTACCATGATTAACAATGGACTGCCTAGTTCCTCTTATAGTAATGCAGGTATAGAATAGATGATGGACAAGCTGAACATCAAGGAAGCATCACCAGTCATCTAAGATGATATGGACTCTATAGAAGATTTACCTAGCACATTAGAAGAGGATGCAGATCAATAAGAAGATGCCCATGCTGCTGAAAGAAGACTGCCACCTGCAGTCAGACATATGAGAGATCATCCAGCACACCAGATCATTGGTGAGGCAAGTCATGGAGTAATGACAAGGAGTAGAAGTCAGAATACAGTCATGTATTAAATTTTTATATCCCAAGTGGAGCCCAATAAGTTTTAAGAGGCCAATATAGACAAGCATTGGATTGGAGCTATGTAGGAGGAATTGAACAGTTCAAGAGGTGCAGGGCCTGGAAGCTAGTTCCCAGACCTCATGGCCATAATATCATTGGAGTCAAGTGGATCTATAGAAACAAGCTTGATGAAAATGGCATTATAATTAAGAACAATGTCAAACTAGTAGCTAAGGGGTACAATCAAGAAGAAGGGATTGATTTTGATCAAACCTTTGCCCCTGTAGCAAGATTGGAAGCCATCAGGTTATTCATTGCATATGCAGCACACAAGGGATTCAAGGTCTACCAAATGGATGTGAAGTCAGCCTTCCTAAATGGGGACTTAAAAGAAAAAGTCAATGTTAAGCAGCCTCCAGGCTTTGTAGTTCCTAACTCACCTGATTTTATTTATAGACTTAAGAAAGCTCTATATGGGCTGAAGCAAGCCCCTAGAGCATGGTATGATACATTGTCTAGTTTCCTCATTGAGAAAAAATTCTCAAGGGGGAAAATAGACAAGACCCTATTCCTAAGAAAATCTAAGGGTAAGATCATCCTAATCCAGATCTACGTAGATGACATCATCTTTGGATCTACTGATGACAACCTCTGCATAAAGTTTGCTAAACTCATGCATGGGATGTTTGAGATGAGCAGTATGGGTGAACTTAAGTTCTTCTTGGGCCTCCAAGTAAGACAGACTGATGATGGCTTGTCCATTTCCTAGTCCAAGTTCACTAGGGAGTTAATCAAGAAATTTGGCATGGAGAATTCCTCCACCATGAGAACTCCTGTTGGGTCAAGTATTCCTGTAGGCAAAGATGAGGAAGGGAAACCTATTCATGAAACTTTGTATAGAGGGATAATTGGCTCCCTTTTATATCTGACTACAAGTAGGCCAGACATCATGTATACCATATTTGTTTGTGCTAGGTATCAGGCTTGCTCTAAAGAATCTCACTACTCTACAACCAAGAGAATCTTGAGGTATCTTAAGGGCACTCCAGATCTTTGCCTTTGGTACCCTAGGAATGGGGAGTTTGAACTAATTGGATATTATGAAGTTGTTGTGCTCAATTGCTGTGAATCCAGCACCAGCTTCAAGACTACAACCTCCAGATAAGTAGAACTCCTTTATTCTGTGATTCTACTAGTGCAATCTCTATTGCTAGGAATCCTGCCTCCCATAGCAAGACTAAACACATAGAGATTAAATATCATTTCATTAGGGAGCATGTGGAATATGAAGAAATCACACTTGAGTTTGTCCCAACAGACAAGCAAGTGGCTGACATCTTCACTAAGCCACTAGATAAAGCCAAGTTTAACACCTTCAAATTTGAGTTGGGTATGTTAAACTTAGTATAGCTTCAGTTGCTCCTCACCTCTAGTTGCAAACTACTTGGCTTTATACAGATAAGTTGATCCTTTAAAGAAATGAAGAATCTCATATTGAGGGGGAGCAAGTCAAGCAATGCTGCCTAATTGAGGGGGAGCAGTGGATAAACTAATTAGTTTATCAGGTGCATCCTTCCTGCTATTTACTGTAGTCAAAAAGGGGGAGAGGATAAGATGATCGGATGATCAGATAAGCAAGACAGCAACAAGACAGCAGCAATTCAGGGGAAGCTGATGGCAGATACAGTAATGTATTCTGCAAGCAGGGAAGTGTGGTAACTATTATTTTGTTTTATTTTATTATGCCTTGTGCTGCATGATTCTGTGTATGTTATTGTCTTTGCTTTAAGAATTTTTTACTTTCTCAAATAGGGGGAGATTGTTGGGTCCATTGCCCACAATGTCCTCGATTTGAGTGAAGTCAATATTATGACATACACATATTTGTAAATGACTATGATAGGTCAGGTAGCCTAAGTGGCTATGTTAGGAAAACACTTACCTATGGTGTGGGATGATAAAAAACTGTCTAAGTCCACAGGCATTGAGTGAAGATCAATCACTCAATGCTAGATGACTTATTGCATTGAGTGAAGTCTATACAGTCAAAGCCAAGGCAGTGGCAAGCTGATAAAATGGCTAAGTCCACATGCATTGAGTGAAGCCAACTCACTCAACTTCATACAACAAAAGGATGTGAGATAGGATACATCAGTAAAAGCCTTAAGTTGGTATGAGCTAAAATATGGCTAAGTCTACAGGCATTAAGTGAAGTCAACTCACTCAACGCCAAACTACTAAATACAGAAAATTGACTAAGGCAGAAAGCGTTGAGTGAGGCATGCTACTCAACGCTCACAATGATTATGTTGCTGAATAAGCAAAAATTTGGTTAAGGCAAAAAGCATTGAGTGGAGTTTACTGACTCAACGCTTTTAGCGCCTAGTGAAGACAGAATTTTGTCTAAGTGTTTTGGCGTTGAGTAATGCTTACTCACTCAACACCAAATAGCTGAAAGCTGATAAAGCAAGATTGGGGTTGAGTAGAGCTGAATCACTCAACGCCTAGAATCAGTCTTAATATTCTAAGTAGTTTGGCATTGAGTGAAGGTGACTCACTCAATGCCAAGAGACAGTTAGTCTATATAAGTGCTTTGGCATTGAGTGATGCTTACTCACTTAACGCCTATTCTCTGATATTCGATTTTGGCTAAGCCCATAGATGCTGATGTCAGCAAAATCGACAAAGTCAACTAAGGTCAAATCAGACACGGGGAAGCTACACTATAGGACAAAACCTACCGTGAAGCTACTATACGTATTCTTTCGTTAAAATAAGGCGCAACTAGAAGCTGCAGGTGGGGCCCACTAATCTCTAAGAGCTATTGATCGGCAAACTACAAAAGGAAGAGATGTAGCCAGGACAAAAACAACTTTTAGGGCATACTTTATTCAAAAAGGAGAGCAGCCATCTTCAACTTCCTCGTCATTACTGCTAGTGAAAAAGCTTGAAGCTCTCCAGCAAAAAAGTTCCGTTAGCTGTGCAAGTCTCCAACTGCCATAGCAGATTCAGAATCTATTCTGAAGAAGTAGAACCTTTATCTTTTGGTAGGTTCAGTGGGCTGGTTGAAGGCTCAAGATCAAAAGATCTTTAGCCTTCAACAACTAGTTTAGAAGTTTTTTTCTGAGTTCCTCCAGCAAATACTTTCCCTACTGTGAGGAGAGTAAGAGCAGAAAGTTTTCTGTACAAGTGATTGATACAGAGAAATTTCTCAGATTTAAAGTTAATTAAAAAATTTCTCGTTGTAGGATCCTTCTGGATCTGAGCTGTAGGACCTTTGGGTCTGAGGTAGGGCAAATTTGCCAGAGCTGTAGGAAAGAAAATCTCTCTGAGGTAGGTGAGTGTTACTCACTGACTAGTAGGGCAATATTGCCTGAACTGTATGAGAGTGTATCTCTCTGAGCTTTAGGAGCAAGCTTGCTCTGAGGTAGGGCTATCCTCTATTGCCTAAGTGGTAGGGCTTAAGTGCCTGAGGTAGGTGATACTTGTATCACTGAATATAAGTCTTTTTGGCTGAGGTGTAAGTCTTGGAGGAGAGTGAGAGATCCTGAGTGATCTGTGGTGTAAGCTCCTTGAAGCATTGGTTTGGAGAAGAGCCTTGACTAACAATAAGTTAGCAAGGTGGGAGGAGATTGGATGTACCCATAATTTTGGAGAACCACTATAAAATACTTGTGTGCTTTTTTTTGTTTGCTTTTGTTTTCTTGATTATAGGTGCTAAGGATAAGCTCTAGATCACTAGAAGCTGAAAACTTAAAGAAACAATCAAGTGATTCAAAAAGACTCTCAAAAGACCTAAGTAAACCTATTCACCCCCTAGGTTGCTAGTTACCTTGAAATTAAAGACTTTCACACCCCCTAGGTGATTATCTACCCATAGGATTATCTTTCAAGTGGTATCAAAGAGAGGTTCTTCAAGAAATACCTAACAGTCTGAAAAAGATCCAAAGGGTTTTAGAAAAATTTCAGATCTATGGCTTCTAAATCTCACAGAGAACTCAGTTATATGAAACTGCCTATATGTACTAAGCGTAACTTTGTTATATGGAAATAGAGAGTGAGATTGTTCATAGAAGCCTCAGATCCAAGAATCTTTGTCACTATATAGGAAGGACCATATGTACCAATGAAGACATCCGTCTTAGATGCAAATGTACAAACCCCCAAGAAACTGTCAGAAATGACAAAGGATGAGGTGGTACTTGCCACTATGGACAAAAGAGCACAAATTATAATTGTCAGTGCAATAGACCATTCAACCATTCAAAATCTTGTACACTGTAATACATCCAAGGAGATGTGGGATACTCTCATAGTATATATGGAAGGTACAAAAGAAGTAAGAGATCACAAAAAATCTCTCCTCAACCAGTAGTATGTGGCTGTCAGACAAGGAAAGACTGATTCTATAAAACAATGCTATGAAAAGTTCTTTAGAATGGTAAATGACTTAAAAAACTATGGCAGAAATTTCTCAAATTATGAGCTGAATGACAAAATTTTGAGATCCTTAAATAAAGAATGGGACATCAAGATCTGTTCTGTAAGAGAAATGGGGAGTCTAAGAAATATGGGTCCCCAAGACTTATATAGGAAGCTAATGTCACATGAGCTTCAGCTAAACTCTAGAAAAGCTGAAGCAGAATCTTCCAGAAGTTCAACTCAGACTAAATCTATGCCCTTCAAAGCAGATACATCTAAGAAAGTTAGAAGAAAAGTCCCATCATCACCTAGAAGGGATGAACATATAGACAACACCAGAGCCTGTTCTTTATCAGAAGAATTATCAGATGATGAATTGGCACTGTTTACCAGGAAATTAAAGAAAATGCTGAGAAGAAGGAAGCTATGGAATAAAAAGAAACCTTCTGGATCAAGCTCCAGTAAAATCAAAGACAATCACAGAGATAAATCTGTGGTCAGGTATGATTCTCATCAGAATAAACAATTTAAGACTGACATTATTTGCTTTTGCTATAATAGATCTGGGCATGTCATAGCTGACTGTCCAGTAAAAAGAAAGGAGAACAAAAAGTTAAAAGAAAAGAAGTTCTATAAAGACAAGAAATCAGAGAAGGGTCTGATGACAAAGAAATCAAGACCTTATCTAATAGTGATACTTATTCAACTGAATCAGAAGAAGAACTTGATGGACTATTCTACTATGAAGTAGAATTGATCAGAAAGGCTATATACAAATGGAAAAGCTCCACAACTTCATCACACTATGGTGATTCTAAAATTGATATGGAGATCAATTTAATGGCACTATCTGATGATCCAGAAACAGAAGCTCTTAACTGTCAGGATACTCAGGAATGTCCAAGCACCAGAGATAGACCAATCTGGTACTTAGATAGTGGGTGTTCAAGACACATGACTGGAATAAGAGGCAATTTGAGGGAATTTATCCCCATGAATAATAGACCAAAGGTGATCTTTGGTGGAGCTGACAAAGGAATAACTAAAGGTTATGGTAAGATCACAAATGGCTTAGTCACTCTCACCAAAGTAGCTTATGTGGAAGGGTTGCAGCACAACCTTATAAGCATAAGCCAACTTTTTGATCTTGGCTATGACATTTCATTCCAAAAAGATGAATGCCTAATAAAGAAGTCAGGTGACCAAGAGGTCATCTTGACAGGCACTAGATGTGGGAATGTGTATTGTTTGAATTTTCTTTGTTTAAAGTCTGACTCACCCTTATATCTAGTAGCAAATTAGAAAACCTCACACTGTGTCAAGTGGCACAAGAGGCTAGCTCATTTGAATTACAAGTCCATAGGCAAACTTTTCAGTAAAGAGCTTGTTAGGAATGACCCTAACATTAAATGCTCTAAGGAGAGCATTTACTCTGAATGCCAAAAAGGCAAGCAAACCAAAGCTTCATTCAAAAGTATTGAATCCAAAGACTCAGTGAGGTGTTTATACCTCTTGCATATGAACTTGTTTGTTCCTATGTCATTTCATAGTTTAGGAAGGAGAGTCTATACCTTTGTAATTGTTGTTGACTATTCCAAATTCACTTGGGTTTTCTTCTTAAAGAAAAAGTCTAAAACTCCTGATGTCTTCAAGGCTTTTGTCAAACAAATACACAATGAATTGAACAGCTCTATGGTCAGAATTAGAAGTGATCATGGAACTGAGTTTTAATCTGATTATATGACAAAGTTTTGTGAAGAACTGAGGATTCAGCAAGAGTTTTCCTCACCAAAAACACCCAAGTAGAATTGAATTACTGAGTGGAAGAATAGGACTCTCATTGAAGCTGGAAGAACCATGCTGGGTGATTCTTCACTCCCAAAATACTTCTCGGCTGAAGCTATTAACAAATTATATCATGTTCTGAATAGAGCTTCAATCAACAAAAGATTGAATAAAACCCTTATGAACTAACGAAGGGCAGAAAACCAAACTTGGCCTATTTCAGAATCTTTGGATGTAGATGTTATGTCCTAAATAATGGAAAACATACAAAACCAAGTTTGCTGAGAAGTCCTATGATGACATATTTGTTGGTTATAGTGACCACAGTAAGGCCTATAGGGTCTACAACTTCAGGGATCAAGTTGTGGAGGAGTTTGTTCATATTGTATTTGATGAAAGTTCTATGTTTTACAATGATAAGCTAGGTTCATCAAGCACAACATGTGAAGACTTGAAGCTAAAGGTGCTTATTATAGAAGATATTGTTCCAAAAACCAGAATATGTAAGATGGAGTCAACATAGTTGAGGAAGTGCTTGCACAGGAATAGCAAGAAGAAGAAACTCAACATGATGTAGGTGGTCTAGGAGAAGAAGTCATATTACTTGTTGCTATCAGACATCTAAGGGATCATCCAAGGGAATTAATCATAGGAGATGTTGCACAGGGTGTGACCACAAGAAGCAAACATCACAACACTGTGATTTACTCAAGTTTTCTGTCCCAAACAAAACAAAAGAAATTTGAAGAAGCTAATATGGATCAATTTTGGATAGGTGCAATGCATGAATAATTGAACTAGTTCAAGAGATGTAATGTCTGGAAGCTAGTTCCCAGACCAGAAGACTGTAACATCATAGGAACCAAATGGATATATAGAAACAAACTAGATGAGAATAATGTTATAGTCAGAAACAAAGCTAGACTAGTTGCAAAGGGATATAAACAAGAAGAGGGGATAGACTTTGATCAAACTTTTGCACTAGTGGCTACATAGGAGGCTATACGACTCTTCCTAGTATATTCAGCCTACAAAAATTTCAAAGTTTACCAAATGGATATGAAGTCATCCTTGCTAAATGGTAACCTTAAAGAACGAGTATAAGTTAAGCAACCCTTAGGTTTTGTTGATTCTACTAAACATACTCATGTTTATTTACTATTAAAAGCTCTCTATGGTTTAAAACAAGCCCCAAGGCTTGGTATGAGACTCTATCTAAGTTCTTTCTGGAGAATAAATTCTCAAGAGGGAAAATAGACAAAACACTATTCCTAAGGGAAGTCAAAGGCAAGAATATTTTAGTACAAATATATGTTGATGACATTATATTTGGTTCTACTGATGAGTCACTTTGCACTAAGTTTGCCAAATTAATGCAAGGAAAGTTTGAGATGAGTAGCATGAGTGAACTCAAGTTTTTTTAGGGTATCCAAGTTAAGCAAAGTTTAGATGGACTTTTCATTAGTCAGTCTAAGTTCACCAAGGAGTTAATCAAGAAGTATGGCATGAAAACAACCACTTTAATGAGAACTCCCATGTGGTCCAGTATGTCTTTAGATAAGGATGGTGCTGGGAAGCCAGTTGATATCACCTTGTATAGGGGCATAGTTGGATAACTGCTCTATCTAATAGCCAATAGACCAGACATAATGTATGCCACTTATTTTTGTGCCAGGTATCAAGCATTCCCTAAGGAATCTTACTATATAATAGTTAAAAGAATATTGAGATATTTAAAGGGTACACCTAATCTTGGCCTATGGTATCCTAGGAATAGTGATTTTGAACTAATAGGCTTTTCAGATGCAAATTATACAGGATGTAAAGAAGACAAGAAAAGCACACTAGGCTCATGTCAATTTCTTGGAAGGAGGCTGGTGTCATGGAGAAACAAAAAAGCAAACATGTGTAGCAATATCCACAGCTGAATCTGACTACATTTTAGCTGGTGGTTGTTGTGTATAATTGCTCTGGATTAAGCATCAGTTACAAGATTACAACTTACAGCTAAGTAAAATTCCTTTATTATGTGATTCTAGTAGTGTTATTTCTATTGCAAACAATCTCGTATCATATAGTAGAACAAAACATATTGAAATTAAATATCATTTTATTAGAGAACATGTAAAAAAGGAAGATATTAGCTTAGAATTTTTTCCAACAAGTAAACAAATTGCTGATATTTTTACTAAGTCTTTGAAAGAAGAGAAATTTAATTTCTTCAAATTTGAACTTGGAATGTTGAATCTTGAGTAAAACTATTATAACATAAGTATAAAACTAATTACTTAGTAATCAAGCCTACTCATTTAGATTTCAAGGGTAAACTTCATTAAGTGTCAAGAATCTACACTTAAGAAAATCAAAATTTTGACTAGTAAGTGTTGAAGTGGTGACTGGGCGGTCTGGCGGTCTGGCTTGGCGAGTTGATGACTGGGCGGTCTGGCGGTTTCCCTTCAGCGGGTTGATTGTTATGTGTTGCTGTCTGAGGTCCAAGCGGTCTAGCGGCTTGTCACTGGCGACTTGGAGACCGAGCGGTCTGGCGGTCTCACATGGAGATCTTTCTCTCTCTCTGGCATTTGCCGAGAGGTTAGCCCCTTTGTCTAACCGCGCGGCTTGTGCGGTTTGTGTCTGTATAGTCCGCTTGTGTCATGTATTTTTTTAGTCTCACATCTCTTATTTGTATTCTCTCTTTTCTCCTCCATTCTATATAAGGGAGGCCATACCTTTGTAATAGATACCTTTTTCTGATAATAAAGTTTCAGTTTAAACCGTTTCAAGCTTGTTTTAGTTCGTTTCTCACATGGTATCAGAGGACACGATTTTCTCCTCCTGATTTTATGCCCCTCTCTGACCGCGCGACCTGTCCGCGTGACTTGTTTCTTCTTCTCGCGACCTGTTTTTGCGGCCATTTTCTTCCGCCCGGTTTGCTTGCTTCTTTATCGCGGCCTGTTCTAGTCGCCGCGCCCTTTCGACACGACCGGTTTTGGCCTTCTCCTCCCAGCAAACCCCACTTCTATTCACGCGGTCTGTCTTCTAGCCACCCGACTTCTTTCCCTCTGCTTGGTTCTGTCGTTTGGTCGTGGATTTCCTTGCCGCTGGTGTCTGACATCGTGACCGCTGCAGATCTTCTTCTTCCTATCCGCGCGGCTTGTTTCCTAACCGTGCGGCCTATAGTTCTATCCGCGACCTGTTTTCGCTATTCTCTGCCTCTGTTTTTCCGCGATCTCCTTGATTCGCGCGGCTCCTTATATGTTCGTGCGACCTTCTCTCTAACCGCACGGCCTTCTCCCTACGTTGGTCTGCTTCTTTGTTGTGTCCTTTGCGGTTTCCTTTTTTGTGTCCACTGAGGTCTTCTTGTTCTTACGAACTTACTTGTGTTCATGCTGTGTTCGCTGATTGTCTGTTCGCGCAACATGTTCTCCATTCGCGCGGCCTGTTTCTTGTTCTCTCGCTCCTTTATTAGTTCGCGCGACCTGTCTCTCTATTCGCGCGACCTATTTCTGCTCCTATGGCTCTCTTCGATATCTCTACTTTCTCCTCTTCTTAGAAGCCTTCTGCCTCGATGGTCACGTCTTCTGGTAGTGCCCACTTCGTTACTCAAGGATAATGACTGATCGACTCTGGTGCTACCATTTATATGACCGGCTCTCCCCAGTGTTTTTCTCTCCTGGAAACACATGATCGGTTGCCCCCGGTTATTCTCACTGACGGCTCTCCATCCCTTGTCCATGGGACGGGAGTGGTTCAAGTCACTCCGTCTCTTCAATTGGCAAATACTCTCTACGTGCCCAAATTCTTGTGCAACTTAATATCTGTTACCTCTCTATGCAAGCAATTACAGTGTTCCGTCACATTTACTTCTACTTGTTCTTTTCAGGATCTGGACTCCCAGCGGACGATTGCTACTGGGACTGAGAGTGGCGGCTTATTATTCCTCGACAATGTTTCTGCTCTATCCGCCTTCTCCACCACCTCCACAGATCTACTCCAATGGCATCTTCACCTTGGTCATGCTCCTCCGCGTCTTCTTCGTCAGCTTCTGCCCCATCTTCCTTTACAAAGTCCTCCCCTCAATTATGAGGCATGTCAGCTTGGCAAGCATCACCGCTCCTCCTTCCCACCAAAGCAAGTTCGTGGATCTTCCCGATCGTTTGATCTCATCCACTCTGATGTTTGGGGTCCTTCTCCTACCCATACCGTTGGTCGGGGAAGTTCATATTTTGTCACGTTTATTGTTGATTTCTCTCGTTGTACGTGGGTGTATCTTTTAAAAGATCGCTCCGAATTATTCTCTGTATGGATATCTTTCTATCTCATGATCAAAACTCAATTTGATGTTTCTATAAAAGTTTTTCGATCTGATAACGCCCAAGAATATCTCAGTCATGTTTTTTCGTCCTTCTGTATACAACATGGGATTATTCATCAAACTAGCTGTGTTTATACTTCACAGTAAAATGGTGTGGCGGAACACAAAAACTGTCACCTCCTTGATGTCGCTCGCACTCTGATGACAAAGATGCAGGTTCCTCGTGCCTATTGGGGCTATGCCGTTCTCATCTCCTGTTTCCTCATCAATCGCATTCCATCCACCGTTCTCAAGGGTCAAACCACATTCTCCATTCTCCATCCTGGCAAGGAACCCTTCCCCCTTCCTCTACGTATATTTGGATGTACGGCCTTCGTACATGCTCCCTCCATTACCCGCGATAAACTCTCCCCTCGCTCCACTAAATGTGTCTTTCTAGGGTACTCCACCACTCAGAAAGGCTACTGTTGCTTTGACCCAGTTCTTCGTAAGCAGTTCGTCTCCGCTGACGTTACCTTCCTCAAGAATGCCTCCTACTTCTCGGACGACTCCTCTTCTCTTCCCTAAGCTTCCTCTTCTCTTCCCACAGCCTCTGATTCTCCTGCTATTCCTGACTGGAAGATGGCCATGGATAAGGAAATGGCGACACTAACAGAGCGGGGTACCTGGACTCTTGTTCCTCCTCCCTTCGGTACTGATGTTGTTGGCTGTCACTGGGTATTTGTGGTCAAATTTGTCCCGGATGGCACTATGGACCGTTATAAGGCTCGTATTGTTGCTAGGGGCTTTACTCAGACCTATGGGGTTGATTATTTTGGCACCTTTTCTCCCGTGGCTCGTCTCAGCACTATACGGATCCTTCTCTCTATGGCGGTCAATAAAGATTGGCCAATTTCTCAGCTGGATGTAAAGAATGCCTTCCTTTATGGTGATCTTCAGGAGGCCGTATACATGGAGCAACCTCCTGGGTATGTTACTCAGGGGGAGACACGAGTATGCCGACTGCAGAAGGCAATCTATGTCCTCAAGAAGAGCCCTCGATCTTGGTTTGACAAGTTCAACGGCATCGTGGTGGTCATTGGTTTTGCACGCAGCTCTGCCGATCACTCTCTATTTATTCGCAAAACCCCCTTGGGACTGGTAGTTCTTTCTGTGTATGTTGATGATATTCTTCTCACTAGCGATTACTAGAAAGGAGAAGCCCTGAAAAAGCGACATCTTCATCAACATCTGGTCACGAAAGATATGGGCTCTCCGAAGTACTTTTTGGGGATCTAGATCTCTCGGAAGCCCAACTCCTTGGTCCTCTCCCAGTGTAAGTATGCCCTTGATCTTCTAAAATAAGAAGGATTGACTTGAGCCAAACCTGCCCGATGCCCTATGGCTATTGGAGAAGACAAAACCTGGACAGTTGATTCGCCTCTTCTTTCAGATACTACTCGGTACAGGCGTCTAGTTTGTAAGCTCATATATCTTACAGTGACCAGGCCCGACATTTCCTATGCTGTGGGCAAGGTAAGTCAATTCATGAAAGCACCCAGGGAGTGTCATCTACAGTCTGCCTTGCAGATCTTGGAGTATGTCAAAGAAGCCCCTGGGAAAGGATTACTATTTCAGAAGAATGGCCATCTGAAGGTTGAAGCATACTCAGATGTGAGTTACGCTAATGACAAAGGGGATCGCAAGTCTACCTCCGGTTTTCTGCACCTTTGTTGGGGGAAATCTTGTAAGCTGGAAGAACAAGAAGCAGTCTATTGTTTCCGGGTCCAGTGCTGAAGCAGAGTATCGAAGTATGGCATCGACCACTTGTGAGTTAAAATGGCTACAGGCTCTCATGCTAAATTTGGGAGAGGTTAACAACCATCCTCTACCTATATTCTGTGACAACAAGGCTGCGACATACATCTCCAAAAATCCAGTCTTCCATGAAAGAACCAAGCACATTGAGGTTGACTGTCATTTCATTCGTGAAGAGATTTTGAAGGAACAAATTTGCACTCCCTTCGTCACTTCTGATAAAGAGCTGGCTGACATCTTCACCAAGCCAGTGTCTGCCTCATTTTATCATATTTGTGACAAGCTGGGCATGATCGATATATATGCTCTAGCTTGAGGGGGAGTGTTGAAGTGGTGACCGGGTGGTCTGGCAGTCTGGCTTGGCGAGTTGATGACCGGGCGGTCTGGCGGTTTCCCTTCAGCGGGTTGATTGTTATGTGTTGCTGTCTGAGGTCCAAGCGGTCTAGCGGCTTGTCACTGGCGACTTGGAGACCGAGCGGTCTGGCGGTCTCATATGGAGATCTCTCTCTCTCTGGCAGTTGCCGAGCAGTTAGCCCCTCTGTCTAACTGCGCGGCTTGTGCGATTTGTGTCTGTACAGTCCACTTGTGTCATGTATTTTTTTAGTCCCACATATATTATTTGTATTCTCTCTTTTCTCCTCCATTCTATATAAGGGAGGCCATACCTTTGTAATAGATACCTTTTTCTGATAATAAAGTTTCAGTTTAAACCGTTTCCGGCTTGTTTTAGTTTGTTTCTCACAGTCAGTATCGAGACACAAGAAAGTGTGTCAACACTATAGATGGTAATGTTTCGAGACACATGAAAGTGTGTCGACACAGGATAACTTTAACTATCGAGACACTAAAGTAGGTGTCGAGACATATGGGTGTCGAGACATACGAGTGTCGAGACCCTAAGGTATATGTGTCGAGGGCCATAATCCTTGTGTCGACATGTGTCGACACATCTCGACAGATGACGCATCCTTTTGTCGACACTTGGTATTTACCGAAAAATTAGGAATAGGCTAAATACAACATGCCCTTTCGACTTCAGAGAAGATTTGACTATAAAAAGGAAGTGAGGGTAGAAGTCAACTACACTTTCTTGATCTCTCGAACTTTTGATCCCTGAGTGTCGAGACCTAGAATTCTGATTAGTTTACACTCATCATTCCTTTCTCTCAACTACAATGGCTCCCAAGAACGACGAAAACATCTTTGAAGGCTATGAACTCGCGCGCCAAGGATTCGTCTCTGCGCAAGAAGAAATAAGGAACGTCATTAACCTAATCAAAGAAGCAGGACTAGATTATCTGCTTTCTGAACCAACAAACATCTGGAAAAGAGAAGTATCAAAAATTTTATCTAATGTAATACTCAATTCAAGTTCAACAAATATTAAGTTTACAGTGAATGGAGCCAAAGTTAAAATCAAAAAAATGAGATTGGAAAAGGTTTTACAGATACCAAGAATCGAGAAGGATGATGAAGTAGACACCACCAAGACTGTTTAAGGATTGGTGTGGTGTGGATTGGCTTCAATCATTAAGGTTGGAGGCACCCTGAAAAGGAAGGGTATGAATCCTAAGGAAAATTCCTATCTGAAATTATTGGGAAGGTATTGCTGTGTAAAATAGGAGCACATGCCAGGATATCTGCTCAAATGTTTGAGCTTATGATAAGAGTGATAGTCAAAATCAAGACTTACTCGAGTAGAGTGGTCTTTGATAAGATAGCAGAGAGTATCCAGAAACCAAACATGGGCAGAATATGGATTCTATACCTAGTTCATGCCATTCCAAACAACCTCAGCCTCAAGCTTGGCTCCAAGATAAATCACATGAGGAGAATGGATATGAGAATATTATCTAGGTGGGATAGATTTATATCCAAAGAGACACCTGTAGTGGTAAATAAGAAGGAGAAAAAGAATAAGACTGTAGTTATGGATGATGATTCTTCCAGTGAATCAGGAGAACAAGTCAGTTCAAGATCTGAGAAACAAAATGAAGCAATTTGTAAGACCCCCATTTTTTTTTCTTTTTCGACACCGGGGTCTTAGGCCTAGAACCGCCGTCTTGCGGTGACACCTTCGCACCCGGGAAGGTCGTCACTACAAGACGCCGATTCTGCAGGCCAATTCGATCATAACAGTAGCAATATACTTAAGAAGGTAGCAAGTCCACAAAGAGAATCACATATATAGAAATAAACTCCACGAAGGGAGTGTCCACAGATAGTACATATAATGAAAAATCACGGGCTTATGCCCGGTACATCAAGTCCTCACTACATTTCACTCATCGCGGAAGCAAACTAATACAACTACTATAGATCGGGACTCACTGTCCTTGCTGTCTGGACTCCAGTGCTAGACTGTCCGATCTCCAAACGTGCCGACCTCCGGGGCTGCTCCTCCATGCTGGGCTCCGTGGTCCCCTAAATGATGTGGTTCGAAAACCGTTAGTCTAAAAGACTAAGTCCTATCGTCCCCCACCCCTTCCCCCATGGCTCCTAAAGCACCGAGCGGGGAGAAGGAAAGGGAAGGACATGAAGGTGGAGAGTATTCAAATTTCAGATGGCAGCGGAACTAAACTAACAGTGTAAGATGATAATAATCGTACAAAATAAATAAGTAACCTTAACTTATGCGAGTATACATAAGCTAAGGGATCTTTTGCAGGGCTCCTATCGTATAAAAAGTCCCATACCGATTTATACGATAGGGTGTCGGTTCTATTAGCAGGTTTATAATGTTGAAAGAGAACCTTGACTTATAGGCACGCTCACACGAACTTATAGGCCAAGGGGTCGTTTAGCAAGGCCTAATGTATAGAGCGTCCCATATCGCTTATACATTAGGTGTCAGGTTATATGCGATGGTTATGCTATGAAATACATTTATGCCATGATGTGAACATGCATGTGCAACTCACCCACTCGACTCTGTGTACACAGACCTTTAGTTCCCCCTTTCGGAGCCGTTACCTCCCAGGATACCTCCGTAGTGGCAGACGGAAGCGGTGGGTTGGGCCTTGCCCACCTCTAAACCAGTAAAGCACTACCGGTCAGACCTATCGTATGCCTCAACGCTTGGTGCACTAAGCGGACGTCTGCGTACTCTTGCCGGCTGGCGCACTGGACTTCTGTTGGCAAGGTGCTAACCACACTTGCCGAGTCAACCATATTGGTGTCGGTGCATCGAACTCCCCAATATAGAAGACCCACCACCTTAAAACCTTTTATGCACATACAATAGTTATGAGTCAACCAACCAACCGAGCTAAAGTTCCCCGGACAATCCCATCCGTCATAATCTACAACCGAGCTAAAGCTCCCCGGACAATCCCGTCCGTCATAATCTACTACCGAGCCAAAGCTCACCGGACAATCTCGTCCGTCGTAATCAACAACTGAGCCGAAGCTCGCCAGACCACCATCACAACTACTGGGCTTATTGCCCAAGTAACCCATACTATCTCCCGGGACACTGGGTGGGAAAGTGTGAAACCCTAAGTTTACTATTTACTGTATGCTTACGAAGTTTTGACTCTTCCTAATTACTACGAGAAAGACGATACGTTGAACCAGATAGGGGGTATTCTAAATAATCATCCGAATGCCCTGAATTATTTACTGGAGACTTATCATGATGCAAATGGACTAAATCCAAAGGATTATCCTTTTTCCAATTATTCTGATATTTATTTAAATTCCCGTAAAGCTTCTAAGGGCTACCCATTGAGCATGAAGTGCACTTTTCAGAAAGGTATAAAGCTTCATAAATTCATGATAAATTCTAAATAACCATTTAACAATAAATCCAAGATATAACAATTTTTCAAGTATTCAAGTGACACTAATCAATTTTTGAAAATATATCCTTTTTCCTTTTATTAATGAAGTAAGTGCAATAAATATTCATCCAAAAATTCTTAATTAATTTTCTAAAATAGATACTGACCTAAAAACATCATTGGCCAAATTTCATAATTATACAGTAAGTAAATTGCTCAAAATGATGCAAACAAACTAGATCCAAAATTGCTAAATGCAGACCACCAAGTCAATCTTCCTGTAAAATGGGATGTATATAAAATAATCATCCTACACCCCTATAATAATTAATGGAGGTTCATTATGACCTTTAAGTTCTAAATCCAGAGTTCCAAAATTTTCCTTACTTATTTGATAATTCATTTAATTATTTTAATTTCTAAAATTTCCAAAAATGAACATGAAGTACTACTTTCATTCAAGGAATCATTTTACAAATTTTATATGTTACTCAGAATAATGATATAACTTATTTCCAAAATATATATTTCTTTTCAGTAAAGCTTTATCTTTAAATCAAATATTCATTTAAGTCCTTGGAAATTCATTTAATAAATATAAAATAATGTATTACTTCCAAAAATTCAGGGAAATTTCAATTATGAATCTAATGGCATATACATGGTTTGGGACAAATTTCATAATATATTTATTAGTAAATAGGCTTAAATGAATTTTTGAATAATTCCATCAAATGACAATCTTGTGAACTAACTACCTCATATACTTGTCCAAGAATTCTTATAAAATTTATATAAACTCTTTATGCTTCCAAACAACCTCTGCCAAAATTTCAGGACCTCTCAATTATCAGAAGTAGCATAATAAATTATTTACTTAATTTAAGCATTTCTTGGGTTACAAATGAAGTGCTATAATTATTGACCCAAAATTCCCCATTAAATTACCAGAGGCTCATAATGTCCTTAAGACCAAATCTACCAAAATTTCATCTTAGTTTAAGGTGTTTAGCTAGCCCATTTCAACCCTAGAATGTTTGTGCCCTAAACTAGGGTTAGGTATTTTAGGGTCCTAAACCTTCCAAAATGCCCTAATAATTTTACCAGAGGGTTATAGTTACCAAAAATATATCCCTACAAAATTTCATAGCCATACAAGGTGATTTGGCCATATGCCCTTCACAAGGTACAAAAGCCCTTCCTTAGGGTTTGACCTAAGATCTTGGGCCAAACCAACTCCACTGCCCCCAAATTTCCTATGGGAAGTGTATCCTGTCATCCCAAACTAGTGTACAAAATTTGAACCTCTGTTGAGGTGAATTAGACACTAAAAGCCAAAATTCCAATTTGTACCAAAATACCCTTCTTAGGGCAAGGCTAGGGTTTGCTTGAATCCTATTCAAATCAACTCCAAACTTAATGAAATTTTAACCAGAGGTCTATATTGACCTCATAACCATCCCACCAAAATTTGGTTGAATTTGGACTTAATTTGACCCCTAATTTAATTTGCCCTAGCATAATTAAACTATTTACAAAAACTATAGGAAAATTATTCCCAAAAATTCCCATTTTTGTGCAGGGTCTAGGTATAGGGTAGGGTGAGTCCCTGCCAAAATTTCAGCTTATTTGGACTAAGGATCAAGTGTGGGCATCCAATTTAATGACTGACTATTCATTTGTATAGGCCCCACCAAATTGAGTGCCCTGGCCAAACCAGTCACCCAATTTGGTTCAAACCAATTTTATATGAAAATAGACTCAATGGGCTACATATTTGGTGCTGACCATTATTTCTGAATTGAAGCCTAAGTATTTTTAATAATTAAAAACATTAAATACATTAAGTGTGACAGAATTCATTAAAATGAAATATATAAACCTATAGTTAGAAATCTAATGCAGCATGAATCTTGATGTAAAACCGACGGGATCCGGTTATCTCCTTCCTCTAGCCGACAGCCAGGATTACCCCCGCCTGGGCCAACTTCCAGCGGCTGCCGCCGTCGCTCCGGCCACCTCCCCGGCCTGCCACCGCCGCCACACCTTCGTGGTGGTCGGGGCTATCTTCAGGCGGCGGCACGGCCGCCGGGAAGCCCTATTCCGGCGAACCCGACAACCTCAAATCCATGGAAAAATCGTGATTTTCTTGATTTGGATCGGGCTCAATTGAGCCCGAACCTTGGACCTATCGATTTCTAAGATCTGTCCATGAGTTAAGGAGTGGAGGAGGACCTGTTTGGCGGCCTGAAGTCGGGAGGATCGTCGGATTGGCATGGTGGTGGCCGGTGGTGGTCGGATTGCTCAAAGATGCAGGAAAGGGCTTGGCTGCTTCAGGAAAAATGTGGGGAATTCTCCTTGGAGTCTAGGGGAGCTTTTAAAGTGGAGAGGGGAGGTGTTAGGTGGCTGAAAACACCTTGGCCATTTTTGGCCAAGGTCAAGCTTGGCGGCTTGGTAGGTAGGGGGAGGTGGAGCTTGCTCCAGCCAGTCCAAAAAGGCTGCTAGACTCCCCCTTGTCCTTCTGAATTGAATGGGGAGGTTGGGGAGGGGGGAGGAGGAGCACAAAAGTCTTCCTCCCTTTTCTTCCTTCTCTTTCTCTCTCCTCCATGGATGACTTTCTCTCTCCTAGTCATCAAGCCTGAAATTTAGGCTCCTACATGTCACATGTCAGCCCACCAATCCATTTGGCCACTTGGGTCAAGGTTAGCCCTAATGAAATAGGCTTGAGCTTGAGTTAGCCCATTTGGGCTAACTTGACCCAAAGTGGGACTAGGGCCCACCTAGGTCAATTTGATCCTTGAGGTTTCCTTAATAGGTCCTTGGTGACCCATTAGCCTCCCCTAGGGTCAAGGTGGGGTTGAATTGGCCCTTGAAGGTCACTTGGCCCTTAACTAGGGCATTTTGACCATTTTAGGTTAAGGGTTGACTTTGGTCAAACTAGCCCCTTTGATTGGTCCCAATGGGTCCTTGGTGACCTATTGGCCTCTCACTAGGCTTATGAGGGTAGGGGTGGTGTCTATTGGGCTAAGGGGCTGCAATTGACCCTTGTGTAGGTCAATTTGACCCAATTAGGGCTATAGTTGACTTTGGTCAACTTAGGTCCTTTGATTGCTCTTCATGGGTCCTTAGTGACCCATTGATCTCTTTCTAGGGTTATAAGGGTATGGGTGGGGTCCACCTTGCTTAGGTAGGGTCAATTAACCCTGGGTAGACCAGTTTGACCCATTTAGGGTTAGGGTTGACCTTGGTTAATTCATGCTCTAGGGTTGACCCTGGTGAGTCCTTAGGGCCTTAACATGGGTTAAGAGATCTTGGGGTCATGGTGGGGGCCCCTGGTCACCCTAGACTAGGGTTTTGGAATTTTACTATTTGCAGACCATAGTGCCCCTATCCACACCACCAGACCCACTTGACTCTTCTTGGGCTTCCTAGGGTTTTGTCATGACAAAACCACTCTTAGGGGTCTGGTTGGAAATGTGATGTTACAAATCCCAATAAACAAAACAAAGATTTCGTCCCCGAAATCCAGGTTAAGCTTACGGGGACTCCTATCGGGGAGGAAGAAACTTGTAACATCCCATGTAAGTTGAAAGTTTTATGCCACGACTCCGTGATTGACATGCGAGGTTTAAGGCGTTTGTCGATGTTAAGACCAAATAGTCCAAATGACAAAAATCTAGACCCCAATAAACAAAAGTTTAGCCCATATCCTTGAAATTTTAGTTCTACTAGTTAATCATATGAAGGGAATTGAACATTTTGAGTGGTTGCGAGGAATACCTGACTGAAGAGTTCCGGGTATCTTTGTCGCATCAAGTCCTGGGGCTCCCATGTGTGCTCCTCTCTTCCGTGATTTCTCCACAGGACCTTGACTAACGGAACCTTCTTGTGGCGTAGAACTCGTACCCCCTTGTCGTCAATCCGGACTGGTTCTAGGTGAACTGACCGATCAGATGCTATCGGTCCATCTGTGGTTGAAACTTGCTGCTCTGGACGTAGTAGAGCTCTCCTTAAGAGAGGATATATGGAACACGTCGTGCAGACTCGCCAGCTCTGGTGGCAGTTCCAGTCTGTATGCCAAGGGACCGATCCGCTCCTGGATCCTATAAGGTCCCATGTACCTTGGGCTGAGCTTCTTCCTTTGTCCGCGTACCCGAGTAACTCCATGCATGGGTCGGATTTTCAAGAACACCTGACCTCCCACCTGGAATTCCATCTGACGGTGCCGAGCGTCGTAATACTTAGCCTGCCGGCTCTGTGCTTCTAGCATCCTGTCCCGTATCAATCTCACCTGAGCCTCGGTGTCCTCAACAAATTCCGAATCCAATGCCTTAGGGTCCTCGTCCTGTATCCATGACAGCGGAGTCCTGCACTTTCGTCCGTACAACGCCTCATAAGGAGCCATCTTTATACTAGACTGGTAGCTGTTATTATATGAGAACTCGATCAATGGTAACAATTTCTCCCAAGGTTCACCACGATCTAATATGCAGAGTCGTAGTAAATCCTCCAGCGTCCGGTTGGTCCGTTCCGTCTGTCTATCCGTCTGGGGATGAAAAGCCGTACTGAATGTTAGTCGAGTGCCCAAGTAAGTCTGCACTGACCTCCACTCCCTGGATGTAAATCGTCCATCCCGGTCTGACACAATCGACTTGGGGACGCCATGATAGCGAACGAACTGCTCCACAAACTTCCGGACTAACACTCCCACCGAGTCATCCTTCCTGATTGGAATAAACCTCGCCACCTTCGTCAGTCGGTCGATGATTACCCATATCGAATCGTTCCCTGTCCTGGATCGAGGAAGTCCATGTATAAAGTCCATGGCAATATCATCAAACTTCCACTCTGGTACTGGGAGGGGCTGTAATAATCCTGCGGGGTTTTTGCACTCCGCTTTTACTAATTGGCACGCCTTGCAATGGGTCACGAAGTAGGTGATATCCTTCTTCATGCCGGGCCAGAACATAGTCTTCTTCAGATCTGCAGTCATCTTCGTAATCCCCGGGTGTACCGAATATCGACTGCAATGAGCCTCCGTCATGATGTCTTCCCGGATCTGGCCTCCCTCTGGTATGTAGACCCGTCCTCTGAAGCATACTAAATCATCTCTCAGCGTGTAATCTCCCGCAGTGCCTGCTTTTAAGGACCGGAATACCGGATCTAGCTGGGCATCCTGCCTCTGTCCATCCTTGACCCGCTCTCGTATGTCATCCGTGGCGATTAATGATGACAGGTATTCCCGGTGTAGCCCAGGGTGATCCTCGGATACTAGGGATATTTGCATTTTATCAAACGTCTGAATCAACTCCAAGGCCATCAATGGTGTTCCTACTTCAGTGTTTGCGGTCTTTCGGCTCAATGCATCTGCTACCACATTCGCCTTTCCCGGGTGGTAGTGCATCTCGTACTGGTAATCTGCCAAAAATTCCACCCATCGTCTCTGTCTGATATTTAGCTCCTTCTGCGTGTCCACATACCTCAAATTTTTGTGGTCGGAGTATATGTCGCAGTGGACACCGTATAGATAGTGACGCCAGACCTTTAATGCAAAAATAACAGCTCCCATCTCTAAGTCATGGATTGGGTAGTTTTGCTCGTGCTTCTTCAGCTGTCGAGAAGCATAAGCTATCACATGGCCATTCTGCATAAGTACTGCACCCATGCCCTGGTAGGAGGCATCGGTGTAGACCTGGAATCCTTCTTTCCCTGAAGGGAGGGTAAGTATAGGGGCCGAAGTGAGTCGCCCCTTTAGCTCTTGAAAAGCCTCTTCACACCGTGGGGTCCAGGTAAAGGGCACCTCCTTCCTTGTCAGAGATGTGAGTGGGAGGGCGATACGAGAGAATCCCTCTACGAATTTCCGGTAGTATCCGGCAAGCCCTAGGAAACTTCGTACATCTGTGGCCGTCTTTAATTGTGGCCAGTCCCGAACTGCTTGGATCTTGGCCGGGTCCACTGCTAACCCAGCACCACTGATGATATGGCCTAGGAAGGCCACCTCCTTCAACCAAAATTGGCACTTGCTGATCTTTGCATAAAGCTTGTGCTCCCGTAGTTTCTTCAGAGTCAGCGTCAGATGTTGTGTGTGCTCCTCTTCTGTCCTTGAGTAAATGAGGATGTCATCGATAAACACGATGACAAATATATCTAAATACTCCTTGAACACCTGATTCATAAGGCTCATAAATGCTGACGGCGCATTTGTGAGCCCGAAGGGCATTACAGTAAATTCATATAGTCCGTATCTGCTACTGAATGCAGTTTTCGGAATGTCCTCTTCCTGGATCCGTAACTGGTAGTAGCCCGATCTCAGATCCAATTTGGAAAAGAAGTGCGCCCCTTCTAGCTGGTCAAACAGCTCATCTATCCTTGGCAGTGGATACGTATTTCGGACTGTCAATCGATTTAGAGCTCGGTAGTCGATGCACAGTCTCAGAGTTCCGTCCTTCTTTTTAACAAACAAGACCGGGGCTCCCCAAGGCGAAGAGCTCGGTCGGACAAATCCAGCCTCCACCAGTTCTTGGAGTTGGCTTCGAAACTCTGTCAATTCTTTCGGGGCCATCCGGTAAGGGGCCCTAGCTGCTGGCTTAGCCCCCGGCACCAGCTGTATCCGGAAATCCTGCTCCCGGTGCGGGGGTAGCCCAGGCAGTTTCTCCGGGAATACGTCGGCAAAATCTCGCACCACCGGAATATCCGAGGTGGAGACCTTGGTTTCAGTCATCTCAAATATTACTTCATACACTTCTTCTCCTTGTAAGTGAGCCTTAACGGCCTGTACAGATGACAATATGAGAGGGAAAGTAGATCTAATACCTTCAATGACGAGATAGGAGTCTCCATGTCTCACGGTAATCCTCTTGGATGAGCAATCGATCTGAGCGTGATTCCAGTTCAACCACGTCATTCCTAGGATCAAATCAAAGATTGGCATCTTTATGATTGTCGCTGGAGCTTCAAACGTCTTTCCGCCGATCTCTGCCTCCATATTGCAATGGGCAGAGGTGAACAACTCTGATCCGTCGGGTAGTCGTATCCTCATCATCAGACCCGTGAATCTTTCTACGCCTTCCAATCCTTCTATGAAGGCCTCCGATACAAATGAGTGCGAAGCACCCGTATCAAATAGAGTATAAGCGGGTTTGCCGCTGATGAAAACTATTCCTGGGGTTTTGGGAAAAATTAAATGTCTTAAAATTCTAGCTATGGTTTTCTTTCCTAGATTGTCACTTCTATATAAAATTTAAGTTCATGAGGAATAACTTAAACCAAAATTTTCAGACGTACCAGTGATTACTTGCTCCGGGTTTCGGGGCTGAGCCAGATCCAGTGCATAGATGTGCTCCCTTTGCTGCCTACGATCTGCACCCTGGAAACCACGTCCTCGACCACGTCCTCGTCCTCCAAACTGCTGGGCATGCGGGGCAACCTGTGGTGTTGGTAGAGGTGCTTCCCTCATAGGGCAGTTTCTCCAAATATGCCCTATTTGATGGCAGTTGTAGCACTCTGGTGGGGGAAATGCCATGCCCCCGGGTCTTGGTGCCTCCCTCATCTGAAGAGGCTGAGGAGCCAGTACCACCGGCTCCCTCGGCTCTCGTCTTATTTCCTGACGAGGTTGGTCTTCTGTTCTTCTTCCTTCTCTCCCATCTGTGATGCGGCCCCGCCGCTGATCATTCCGGGCTCCCCGGCCCTGGTCCTCTGTTGGCCTTTTTCGACCCCGAGTGGTGTGCCAATCGGCCTCAATCCTCTTGGCCATTTCCAAGATCCGAGAGATAGGTCCATCAGAAACGAACAGAAGGGCCTCCCTCAAGTCCTCTCGTAGACCCTTATAAAACCTTTTTGTGTAGCCCGCCTCATCTAGTTGATACGAATCCACGTAGCGAGCTAAGTGCTCGAACTCCCGATGGTACTCTACCACCGTCCTGGTACCCTGCTTCAACTGTAAGAACCGTTCCTCCAACTCATCCCTGGCTGATTGTGGAACAAAATGTTCCAGGAGAGCGGTCCTGAACTCTTCCCAGGAGATTTCTGTAACCTCCCTATCAGCAAATGTTGTATCCAGCAGCGTCTTCCACCACCTCTTTGCGTGAGACTCTAGGCAGGAGACAACCAAGGCCACCTTCTCCTCCCAGGGACATCGTATCCCAGTCAGCATTTCATACATAATATCTAGCCACTCCTCTGTCCGTACAGCGGATTCTGTCCCCAAGTAAGATGGAGGAGAGAGTCCTCGAAAAATGCTCATCCAATTGGCCCCCGGGTTCGGCTGCGGAGCCGGAACCTGCTGAGCTCTGAAAGCATCTAGAATGGCCGTCAGCGTTTGACCCATCTCCGAATGTAAGAATGGAGTGGGGGCCGGGGGAGGTGGTGCAACAGTCGGAGTCTGCTGAACTCCGCCTTGTGGTGTTGGCTGCGCTGGGGGCTGCGTTATAGAAGACAATTATAAGAAGTCTCACAGGTTTAACTAAAAGTGGACAATTTTCATGTGATTTCCCATATGGGCCCACCACTGCTTCCGCTGCTTAGTTTGTCCCCAAACTAAACTCGAGCGGGGGTGGCCCAGGGTAGTGGACTGCTACTTTTCTGATCGAGGTTTCCTCTGATACCACTTGTAAGACCCCCATTTTTTTTTCTTTTTCGACACCGGGGTCTTAGGCCCAGAACCGCCGCCTTGCGCTGACACCTTCGCACCCGGGAAGGTCGTCACTACAAGACGCCGATTCTGCCGGCCAATTCGATCATAACAGTAGCAATATACTTAAGAAGGTAGCAAGTCCACAAAGAGAATCACATATATAGAAATAAACTCCACGAAGGGAGTGTCCACAGATAGTACATATAATGAAAAATCACGGGCTTATGCCCGGTACATCAAGTCCTCACTACATTTCACTCATCGCGGAAGCAAACTAATACAACTACTATAGATCGGGACTCACTGTCCCTGCTGTCTGGACTCCAGTGCTAGACTGTCTGATCTCCAAACGTGCCGACCTCCGGGGCTGCTCCTCCATGCTGGGCTCCGTGGTCCCCTAAATGATGTGGTTCGAAAACCGTTAGTCTAAAAGACTAAGTCCTATCGTCCCCCACCCCTTCCCCCATGGCTCCTAAAGCACCGAGCGGGGAGAAGGAAAGGGAAGGACATGAAGGTGGAGAGTATTCAAATTTCAGATGGCAGCGGAACTAAACTAACAGTGTAAGATGATAATAATCGTACAAAATAAATAAGTAACCTTAACTTATGCGAGTATACATAAGCTAAGGGATCTTTTGCAGGGCTCCTATCGTATAAAAAGTCCCATACCGATTTATACGATAGGGTGTCAGTTCTATTAGCAGGTTTATAATGTTGAAAGAGAACCTTGACTTATAGGCACGCTCACACGAACTTATAGGCCAAGGGGTCGTTTAGCAAGGCCTAATGTATAGAGCGTCCCATATCGCTTATACATTAGGTGTCAGGTTATATGCGATGGTTATGCTATGAAATACATTTATGCCATGATGTGAACATGCATGTGCAACTCACCCACTCGACTCTGTGTACACAGACCTTTAGTTCCCCCTTTCGGAGCCGTTACCTCCCAGGATACCTCCGTAGTGGCAGACGGAAGCGGTGGGTTGGGCCTTGCCCACCTCTAAACCAGTAAAGCACTACCGGTCAGACCTATCGTACGCCTCAACGCTTGGTGCACTAAGCGGACGTCTGCGTACTCTTGCCGGCTGGCGCACCGGACTTCTGTTGGCAAGGTGCTAACCACACTTGCCGAGCCAACCATATTGGTGTCGGTGCATCGAACTCCCCAATATAGAAGACCCACCACCTTAAAACCTTTTATGCACATACAATAGTTATGAGTCAACCAACCAACCGAGCTAAAGTTCCCCGGACAATCCCATCCGTCATAATCTACAACCGAGCTAAAGCTCCCCGGACAATCCCGTCCGTCATAATCTACTACCGAGCCAAAGCTCACCGGACAATCCCGTCCGTCGTAATCAACAACTGAGCCGAAGCTCGCTAGACCACCATCACAACTACTGGGCTTATTGCCCAAGTAACCCATACTATCTCCCGGGACACTGGGTGTGAAAGTGTGAAACCCTAAGTTTACTATTTACTGTATGCTTACGAAGTTTTGACTCTTCCTAATTACTACGAGAAAGACGATACGTTGAACCAGATAGGGGGTATTCTAAATAATCATCCGAATGCCCTGAATTATTTACTGGAGACTTATCATGATGCAAATGGACTAAATCCAAAGGATTATCCTTTTTCCAATTATTCTGATATTTATTTAAATTCCCGTAAAGCTTCTAAGGGCTACCCATTGAGCATGAAGTGCACTTTTCAGAAAGGTATAAAGCTTCATAAATTCATGATAAATTCTAAATAACCATTTAACAATAAATCCAAGATATAACAATTTTTCAAGTATTCAAGTGACACTAATCAATTTTTGAAAATATATCCTTTTTCCTTTTATTAATGAAGTAAGTGCAATAAATATTCATCCAAAAATTCTTAATTAATTTTCTAAAGTAGATACTGACCTAAAAACATCATTGGCCAAATTTCATAATTATACAGTAAGTAAATTGCTCAAAATGATGCAAACAAACTAGATCCAAAATTGCTAAATGCAGACCACCAAGTCAATCTTCCTGTAAAATGGGATGTATATAAAATAATCATCCTACACCCCTATAATAATTAATGGAGGTTCATTATGACCTTTAAGTTCTAAATCCAGAGTTCCAAAATTTTCCTTACTTATTTGATAATTTATTTAATTATTTTAATGTCTAAAATTTCCAAAAATGAACATGAAGTACTACTTTCATTCAAGGAATCATTTTACAAATTTTATATGTTACTCAGAATAATGATATAACTTATCTTCCAAAATATATATTTCTTTTCAGTAAAGCTTTATCTTTAAATCAAATATTCATTTAAGTCCTTGGAAATTCATTTAATAAATATAAAATAATGTATTGCTTCCAAAAATTCAGGGAAATTTCAATTATGAATCTAATGGCATATACATGGTTTGGGACAAATTTCATAATTTATTTATTAGTAAATAGGCTTAAATGAACTTTTGAATAATTCCATCAAATGACAATCTTGTGAACTAACTACCTCATATACTTGTCCAAGAATTCTTATAAAATTTATATAAACTCTTTATGCTTCCGAACAACCTCTGCCAAAATTTCAGGACCTCTCAATTATCAGAAGTAGCATAATAAATTATTTACTTAATTTAAGCATTTCTTAGGTTACAAATGAAGTGCTATAATTATTGACCCAAAATTCCCCATTAAATTACCAGAGGCTCATAATGTCATTAAGACCAATCTACCAAAATTTCATCTTAGTTTGAGGTGTTTAGCTAGCCCATTTCAACCCTAGAATGTTTGTGCCCTAAACTAGGGTTAGGTATTTTAGGGTCCTAAACCTTCCAAAATGCCCTAATAATTTTACCAGAGGGTTATAGTTACCAAAACCATATCCCTACAAAATTTCATAGCCATACAAGGTGATTTGGCCATATGCCCTTCACAAGGTACAAAAGCCCTTCCTTAGGGTTTGACCTAAGATCTTGGGCCAAACCAACTCCACTGCCCCCAAATTTCCTATGGGAGGTGTATCCTGTCATCCCAAACTAGTGTACAAAATTTGAACCTCTGTTGAGGTGAATTAGACACTAAAAGCCAAAATTCCAATTTGGACCAAAATACCCTTCTTAGGGCAAGGCTAGGGTTTGCTTGAATCCTATTCA
Organism: Platanthera zijinensis; assembly: GCA_039513925.1. Classification (NCBI taxonomy): domain Eukaryota; kingdom Viridiplantae; phylum Streptophyta; class Magnoliopsida; order Asparagales; family Orchidaceae; genus Platanthera; species Platanthera zijinensis. The sequence continues at coordinate 77,136,900 of CM077096.1, read as the reverse complement.
AATCAACTCCAAACTTAATGAAATTTTAACCAGAGGTCTATATTGACCTCATAACCATCCCACCAAAATTTGGTTGAATTTGGACTTCATTTAACCCCTAATTTAATTTGCCCTAGCATAATTAAACTATTTACAAAAACTATAGGAAAATTATTCCCAAAAATTCCCATTTTTGGGCAGGGTCTAGGTATAGGGTAGGGTGAGTCCCTGCCAAAATTTCAGCTTATTTGGACCAAGGATCAAGTGTGGGCATCCAATTTAATGACTGACTATTCATTTGTATAGGCCCCACCAAATTGAGTGCCCTGGCCAAACCAGTCACCCAATTTGGTTCAAACCAATTTTATATGAAAATAGACTCAATGGGCTACATATTTGGTGCTGACCATTATTTCTGAATTGAAGCCTAAGTATTTTTAATAATTAAAAACATTAAATACATTAAGTGTGACAGAATTCATTAAAATGAAATATATAAACCTATAGTTAGAAATCTAATGCAGCACGAATCTTGATGTAAAACCGACGGGATCCGGTTATCTCCTTCCTCCAGCCGACGGCCAGGATTACCCCCGCCTGGGCCAACTTCCAGCGGTTGCCGCCGTCGCTCCGGCCACCTCCCCGGCCTGCCACCGCCGCCGACACCTTCGTGGTGGTCGGGGCTATCTTCAGGCGGCGGCACGGCCGCCGGGAAGCCATATTCCGGCGAACCCGACAACCTCAAATCCATGGAAAAATCGTGATTTTCTTGATTTGGATCGGGCTCAATTGAGCCCGAACCTTGGACCTATCGATTTCTAAGATCTGTCCATGAGTTAAGGAGTGGAGGAGGACCTGTTTGGCGGCCTGAAGTCAGGAGGATCGTCGGATTGGCATGGTGGTGGCCGGTGGTGGTCGGATTGCTCAAAGATGCAGGAAAGGGCTTGGCTGCTTCAGGAAAAATGTGGGGAATTCTCCTTGGAGTCTAGGGGAGCTTTTAAAGTGGAGAGGGGAGGTGTTAGGTGGCTGAAAACACCTTGGCCATTTTTGGCCAAGGTCAAGCTTGGCGGCTTGGTAGGTAGGGGGAGGTGGAGCTTGCTCCAGCCAGTCCAAAAAGGCTGCTAGACTCCCCTTGTCCTTCTGAATTGAATGGGGAGGTTGGGGAGGGGGGAGGAGGAGCACAAAAGTCTTCCTCCCTTTTCTTCCTTCTCTTTCTCTCTCCTCCATGGATGACTTTCTCTCTCCTAGTCATCAAGCCTGAAATTTAGGCTCCTACATGTCACATGTCAGCCCACCAATCCATTTGGCCACTTGGGTCAAGGTTAGCCATAATGAAATAGGCTTGAGCTTGAGTTAGCCCATTTGGGCTAACTTGACCCAAAGTGGGACTAGGGCCCACCTAGGTCAATTTGATCCTTGAGGTTTCCTTAATAGGTCCTTGGTGACCCATTAGCCTCCCCTAGGGTCAAGGTGGGGTTGAATTGGCCCTTGAAGGTCACTTGGCCCTTAACTAGGGCATTTTGACCATTTTAGGTTAAGGGTTGACTTTGGTCAAACTAGCCCCTTTGATTGGTCCCAATGGGTCCTTGGTGACCTATTGGCCTCTCACTAGGCTTATGAGGGTAGGGGTGGTGTCTATTGGGCTAAGGGGCTGCAATTGACCCTTGTGTAGGTCAATTTGACCCAATTAGGGCTATAGTTGACTTTGGTCAACTTAGGTCCTTTGATTGCTCTTCATGGGTCCTTAGTGACCCATTGATCTCTTTCTAGGGTTATAAGGGTATGGGTGGGGTCCACCTTGCTTAGGTAGGGTCAATTAACCCTGGGTAGACCAGTTTGACCCATTTAGGGTTAGGGTTGACCTTGGTTAATTAATGCTCTAGGGTTGACCCTGGTGAGTCCTTAGGGCCTTAACATGGGTTAAGAGATCTTGGGGTCATGGTGGGGGCCCCTGGTCACCCTAGACTAGGGTTTTGGAATTTTACTATTTGCAGACCATAGTGCCCCTATCCACACCACCAGACCCACTTGACTCTTCTTGGGCTTCCTAGGGTTTTGTCATGACAAAACCACTCTTAGGGGTCTGGTTGGAAATGTGATGTTACACAATTACTGAGAAATCTCCAAAGCCCTCACCTGGAACTGGTGATTAGGTAGAGGGGGAGACTGTACAGGAGTTGGATCAGGTTGACGGGGAGAACTTCAATGATCTGCCAAATGTTGATATAGATACTGTACATACTATAATAATGTAAGTAGTACAAGATTTGGAACATGAAAAGATTGATAAAGAACATGAGGATCCAGTCTCTAAGGAGACTGAGGAAGAAATTCTTTTGATAAAGTAATCTGAAATCCAGGGGGAGATAGTTGTAACTCCACAGAACCAAGTTCCTGATGCTGAAAATCAGCAAGAAGATGCTAACTTAGAAAATATCAATATTAATGAAGAAGTTGAAATATTTTAGGGGGAGTTGCCAGATCTTGCCCCAAATACTGAAGGTGCTGAACAACAAAAGTCTGTTGAGATGGTAAGTTCTTCTAAGTCTGAAGAGGAAAAAGCCATTCTGTTGAAGAAAGGAAATTATCAGAACTAAAATAGAAAAGTAAAAGCTATAAGAAGATTATACAATCTGGACCAGCATCTGCTCCTTCAGTGGACTCAAACTCTCTACTAGTTCAACTACAAATTATGCTTGACCAACAAAGAACACAGCTTAAAAAGTATGTGGTTAAAGAAATAAGGAGTTGCAATTTAAACTATCACAAGACATCAAATCCATTAGATTTGAAGTAAATCTACTGAGAATAAATATGACTGATTTCTTCTAGAAGGGAGCAAATGATGTAGTTTATATTGCTAAAAAACAATAAGAAGCAAAGAAGACCTAAGATGAAAAGATTGGCGAACAAGGATATGTCCTCGAGAATCAAAGAATATTGGATGAAAACACGAGCGCCATTCATAATGAAACACTGGTCAAGCTGACTGAGCATACTACTGCTTTAAAAAGTCACCTATTCACCCCCTAGGTGATTATCTACCCATAGGATTATATTTCAGTTATCTCAACACATTCAATGATTAGACACTTGGTCTAAGTGCTCTCGTCTCCTAGACACTTAGTCCATATCTACCTTGATATCCTACAAGAGTCAATTCTGCTTAAAAGATAAATATTAGGGTAGTTAATCACCTAGAGGGGGGGGGTGAATAGGTGTCTTTTAAAATCTTTAGAACTTATACTTAATAATTCATTAGATAATTGAAAATAAACAATCACAGATCACAACACACACAATCATAGAGTCACAGAAGCTTTATAGTGGTTTCCCTATCTAGGTTACATCCACTTTCCCCCTTCTTCCTCACTAGCAATGTGCTAGATAAGGTTATATCTCCTCCTATTCAACTCAGATCAACAGATCTTATAAACACAATTTCTTTCCAGAAACCTACACCTCAGACCAATAGGTCCAACCTTAGAGATCTACCTAATCTCCTACCTAAGGTCCCTCAAAAACCCTACCTCAGACTATATAAGTCTTACACTTCAGTGATCCCACACAAATCACCTACCTCAGGTCCCTCAATAACCCTACCTAATACTATACAAGTCTTATACCTCAGTGATCCCACACAAATCACCTACCTCAGGTTCCTAAAGAACCCTACTTCAGCCTTTATAATACAGGCTTACATCTGAGAGAATAAATCTCCTACACACTCAAATCTCAAAGAGATCTTACAGGTTTAATAGAGAAATAACAAGTAGAATTATCTAAGTAAAAAGATTCTTCAATTCAGCAACATCACAGGATTGATTCTCGATGAACAGACTAGCTGAAATGAAATTTCACTAGATCTTCAATGTTCTTGATGATGATCGACTTGAATCTTTAAAGAACTTATTGAACAGATCCAACTTAATCCTCTGATCGACTTGTTGAAAGGATCAGAAGACTTTATTGAAGACCTGTGTCTTTCTTCTTCTTGGAGTTGTCGCCCTTCTCTGACTTAGGAGAAATCAGAATGAGTGAATTGATTCATTATTTTCTGTGTAGATGACCCCTCTAAGCCTTCACTGGTTGCTGGCTTCTGATTGATGACATCATCATATGCAATCATACTTCAAGTTTTCCTTCAAACAAATTCTGATGAGATGTAAAGTCACTGTAGCTGACATGATACTTATGAATTGAGTTGACACTCAGGTGTGTTGACTCTGTATAACTTCAGGATCATAAGTGTTGAGAAGTCCCAAGTATCTTGACAAAATAATACTTAGTGTTCTTAGACTGTAAACTATAAGGTATCGAGACATCTTAGTAGTCTCGACACATCTGTACTTGATAGAATTTCCAGTATAAACTTGAAGGTGTCAAGACAGTTGACTTGTCTCAACACAACTGTCTGTTGGGTGTCGACATTTGCTTTAAATCTTCACTGTGTCGAGGCAATTGAATTGCCTCGACACTATTATTTGCTCGGCGCCGACATCTTTAAGTCTATACTTCAGTTCTTCATTATGTCGAGACAGTTGTATTGTCTCGACACTACTCTCCTGAGCTTTAAGGTGTCAATATATCTGACTTGTCTCGACACTGCTGACTTGATCTTCAAGGTGTCGAGATAACTGAATTATCTCGACATAGTTGACTTGATCTTTAAGTATGTACTCAGCACTTCTCTTATTAAGTATAGACATAGTTGTGAAGTGTGTCGACACTTTTGTACTTAGTCAATTCTTCTGCACTGCAACTTGCTAGGCTTTTACTGTCCTGACTTCACTCAGTACTATTAGTTGTATAACGTTGAGTGAACTGGCTTCACTCAATGCCTATGGACTTAGTCAATTTTCTGCCTTTCTAGTCAGCTTCTTTGAGTCCACCTGTCAATGTCACATGGACCACCTATCCAATCAATATGACATAGACTAACCTACATTCATGAACTGAAATATACATCAAATAAAACTATGTGTATACCATTGACTTGTTTTACTTCTTACAAATCTGAGATATTGGGATCAATGGACCCAACAATCTTCCCTTATTTGAAGAATTCAAAACACCACATGAAAAACATTTGTTAATCATATACACTAACATATGCAACAACAATATACACCAACATATTAACACAAGAGAGTTAAGGGTTATCACATTTCCCATTTGTCTGCTAGTATGGTGATCATCACCTACTCCTCCTGTCACCTACGCCCCCTGTGTTGCTGCAAGGTTCACCTTTTCGGAGAACACCACCCACTCCCTCAGCTTTGTTGCATTGACACCTAGTCACCTTCTCACCCTTTTTGAATTCTTCATACAGAGGGAGAAGCTAGCCATCTGTGATTATCTTCTCACTTTACTGAAGACAGCTAATCAACTAGTGATGGACTTTCTCCCCCTCAACAAGAGCATCTTCTACCAAGAATTTGGACATTTCAGCCTTGATATCATTTTCTGGTATTCACAACCTGCAAGATGATGTAGTTTTTGCAACAAAACAACATGAAGAGCAACTACAGTTATACCAAGGTAAACATACCCAACTCAAACTTGAAGGTGTTGAATTTTACTTCATCAAGTGACTTGGTGAAAATATCAGCCACTTGCTTGTCTGTTGGGACAAACTCAAGAATAATATCCTAACATTCCGCATGCTTTCTTATAAAAAGATATTTAATCTCTATATGCTTAGTCCTGTTATGTGAGACATGATTCCTAGCTATAGAAATTGCACTAGTAGAGTCACAGAATAAAGAACTTCTACTTAACTGAATGTTATAATCCTGAAGTTGATGTTGTATCCATAGAAACTATGCACAACAGCTCCCTGCAGCTATGTATTCTAACTCTGCAGTAAAAATAGAAACACTTGTTTGCTTCTTGCTGCTCCATGACACTAGCCTTTTTCCCTGAAACTTACAAGAGCCTAATGTGTTTTCCTGTCTTCTCTGCATCCTGCAAAGTCTGCATCTAAAAAGCATATTAGTTCAAAATCCCTATTCTTAGGGTACCAAAGGACAAAATCTAGTGTGCCCTTTAGATATCTCAAAATTCTCTTAGCAGCTGATAGTTTTACTTTCAAGACAACCTAAACACCTAGAGGGGGGGGGGGGGTGAATAGGTTCTAATTTCTTGTTTTTAAATCTAGGCAGAATTCAATTGCAAATTAAATTATCTAGCACAACATTCACAGACAACTAAGCATCACAGATTGCATAATATTTTATAGTGGTTCCCCAAGATCTGGGTACATCCACTTTCCCCCTTCACCTATCTAGCAATGTGCTAGATTCGGCCAAACTTCCACTATACTCAGATCCTTAGATCCTACAGCTTAGAACCAGGATAGGTTCCTACAACTCAGGCTCAACAGCCCTACCTCAGCCTTGCCTCAAGGCCTACCACTCAGAGAATAATCTTCTCCTACACTCAGGCAAATAGCCCTACCACTCAGAGATCACCTCTCCTACACTCAGCCTTTATAACACAGGCTTACAACTCAGATCTGTGTAAACAGATCCTACAGAAATTTAGAAAAAGATATTTTGATGTCTTGCCTTTGTTGAGAGAGAAGAGGACAAGACACTTCTTGATCAGCTGATGAAATCAACTGAATCTGAGCTTTCTTCAAAGCTTCTTGAATCTGAACTTAGCTGAGTTGATTTCCAAACAGCTTCTTGAGAAACTACTGATGGCTTCCTTCTTCTTCTTCAAGATGACTGGATCTCCCTCTATCCAACACCTTTACTGATACTTCAGACTTCTTCTTCTTAGACCTTCTGATGAAGATCTTCTTTTTCACTTTCTTGAATTGAAACTTCAACAGGATCGTAATCCTTCTGTTTCTTCTTCTTAGATCTTCTTATATTATTTTTTCTTAGTTTAGCTGCCATATAATTTCTTCTGAATGTGTCTATTTATAGACTTTCTTCATGGTAACCGGCTGATCCGGTTTCTAACTGTTTTCTGACAGGTCTGACAGCTTCAGTTAAACGGTGGCAACCCACAACTGTCAAGTCTTCAAACAGTTCTTGTACCTTAGACTTGGACAGCAAAATGTCGAGACAGTCAGTTAGAGAGTGTCGAGACCAATCTTTCTATCTGTGTCGACACAAGTGACTTTGGTGTCGACACAGTCTTTGATGATGTCGACTAAGTTGCCTTTAAGTCGACATAGCTTCTTCAGAAAATAACTTGGTCTAGACTCTGCAGTGTGTCGACACAAGTCCTGTGTGTCGACACAGTTGTTGTAGATTCAGAACTTAGTATGTATCGACTCAGCCTTCTGGTGTCGACACAGCAATCTTCAATTCTGCCAAAATGTATCGACTCAGTCTTCTGGTGTCGACACAAGCATAGTCGACTTCTGCCAATATGTGTCGACTCAGTCTTCTGGTGTCGACACATCCACCCAGTGTCGACACAGTTGTGGTCGACTATCTTCTTCTGTGAGTCGACTATCATTCTCTGGTCGACTATCTTTCACTAGTCGACTAACTTTCTCTGGTCGACTATCTTTCACGGTGTCGACTAACTTTCTCTAGTCGACTATCTTTCACGGTGTCGACTAACTTTCTCTGGTCGACTATCTTTCACGGTGTCGACTAACTTTCTCTGGTCGACTATCTTTCACGGTGTCGACTAACATTCTCTGGTCGACTATCTTTCACGGTGTCGACTAACTTTCTCTGGTCGACTATCTTTCACGGTGTCGACACTGCTTCCCAGTGTTGAGGTCGACGATTTTCTTTATGTGTCGACACTGCTTCCCAGTGTCGACATAAATGTGGTCGACTATCTTTCTCTGTGTCGACACTGATATTCTGAAGTGTCGACACAAATATTCTGAAGTGTCGACACAATTTCTTCAGGTGTCGACATGTGGACTTAGAATATTTTTCTGCATTATTTAATACTTCTTCACCTGCACATGTCAACTCAAAACAACATCAAATACACCTTGATGTATATCATTGAGCTAAGTGGGACTTCTTCAAATCAGGTACACATTTTCCAATGTACCCAACAATCTCCCCCTATTTGTAGAAGTCATAACCCTATAGCCAATGATATACACCATTTATAAAAAGTATAAACTGATGATATATGACATAACAGGAATACTTAATATAAACAAAACATGAAAACAATCCATCACAGAATGAACATTATATGATACCAACCAACATTTTGTTTATAACTTGATAATGTTTGAATACAGAGATTTACATTTAATGATTTAATCAAAACATTACAAAGTACTTTGAAAGAACTAAAAATTAAGACTGATCAGGCTCTTTAATGACAATCCCTTTGCCAGATAGAACTTGAGCCTTCACAGGAGCTTCAGAATCTTCAGCTGGCTTCTTGCCTTTTAGATCAGCCTTCTTCTTTGCTTCTTCCTTGAGCCTTTGCCTTTCAAAATAATGAAAGGGCTTTGGGAAGTACTTACTTGACTCCTGAGCATCTGGAGGCAGCCTACCCATCTTGGCTTTTCTTCTAAACTATACAATGACCTCTTGCCTGGCTTCATACTTCTGCCATTCCATCTCATTGTACCACTTGCCTCTTTCCTGCACTTGGTCTTTGACAGCCTTCCATGCAGTGAGTATTATATTTATGGAAGTAGGACTCCACTGCTCAAAGTCTGGCTTAAGTTCAGCCTGCTCTCTAAACCTTTTCTTAGATAGAAGAGCATCTTGCTGGTCTTTCAAAGTAGCCTCAGGCTTATCAACCTTCCCAATAACAATATTAGTAACCTCCTTTGGAGGACTATACATCCCTTGAACCTGCTGATCAATCATATCATAATCTAGAGGGGGGTAAATGACTTGGGCAACCTCAAGTTGATTGCCTTCAAGTAGACTTGTTTGTATTCCTGACTCAGCCACCATAGCATCATCACACAATGGGGGATATCCCAATGTGGCTCGAATACTATTGGTCACCCATTTGGTGTGCTCTGAGCCTGCATGAACTAACATCCTCTCCCCCTTTATGGCTTCTTTAGAAACATGATCTCTGAGATCTTCCTTTTGAAATCTGATTTGGCCATCCAGATAATTCACACCCTCTTTAAAAAATGGTTTTAACTTTTGAAGCTTGTCAGATATTTCTTTTTGAGAGGAAGTGATAGCAGTTTTAACAGAATCAATAGCAACTTGAAAATTCTTATCAAATTCTTCCATTTCTTTTGCTCTAGCTGCAGACAGGCCTGGAACAATCTTTTTCAATTCCTCTATGATCTCATGATGAGATTCAGTTAAATTGTCATTCATTATTAACTGATTTTCCAAGACATAGCTTTGCTTTAAAGCAAGATCATCCACCTTAGGGATGATAGTCTGCTGTTGTTTTGCCAGATATACTACATCATTACCTCCCTTATGGAAGCAATCTGTCATTTCCTTCTTATGCATATTGACCTCAAACCTAATTGATTTTATATCTTGAGCTAAGTCAAATTGCAGGGACTTGTTGTTCTCATCAACATATTTTTCTATAGCCACTCTGTGTTCATCCAATTTCACTTGTAAATCTACAAAGAACTTGTTATAATCAAAGTCAGAAGGAGTGTGATGTGCTGTAGACTGTAGAGCCTGCTTATAGCTCTTGCTCCTTCTCTGGAAGGCCATAAGTTTTCTCTTTTTAGCCACCCTGGCTTCTTCAGTCTCTGAATCAGAAGTACTATCAATTTGAACTCTTTCTTTGGGAGGAGGAGAAACAGCTGCTTCAGTGCCATGTTGTACAGTCTCAACATGCACTGGATCCCCCTCAATTTCTTGCTCCACTTCCAGACTATCAGTAATTATTTCATCATTTGGAAATAACTCCTCCAGAGTATATTCCTTCTGGGCTTGATCATTTGCAGTATTCAAATTTGGAGATTGATCAATTTGAGCATCTTCTTACACTTGCTCCCCCTGGACCTGTGCAGAAATAGAAATATTAGAAATCTCTTTTGTAGGAAAATACACTAGCTCCCCCTGCACCTGTACCTGGTCATGAGTAGATACAGTTTGTGTAGGTGAATAAACTTGCTGAGCTGGTATACTTACTTCTTCTTCTTGAACTGCAGGTACTGTGGCATCCTGAACTTGTGTAGATGCAGGCTGATCTTCAACCTCTAGTCTTACTTGCTCTTCTTATGGATGCCCAGTACTGGTAGCATGAACTGGGGATTTCTCAGGTGAATCCTGCCTTTCCACTTCAGGCATCTCTTTGGTCAGCACCCTATCCCATCTGGAGAACAATCTCATGTCCATCCTTCTCATGTGAATAATTTTAGTTCCAGGTTGTTGTTGCATAACCTCAGGAATCTCCTTACTTAGGTATATACTCATTATCCTAGCCAGATTTGGCTTCTTGATTCCTTCCTTAATCTTCTCAAAGATTACAGATGACTAATCCGTAGGAATTGTAAAAACAATCCTGGTCATTAGGCTGAACATATAGGCAGAAATCCTATCATGTCCACCTGGCTTGCACAGAATAACTTTTCCAACTACTTCTGACAGAAACTTGCCTTGTTGATTCATTCCTTTCCGATTGAACGCAGCTCCAATTTTCATGGTGGATTCCAATCCACACCATTGAAGAGCCTCCCTAGATTTAGAAGCAGGGACATCCTCTTCATTCTCAATTGTAGGTAATTGCAGAATTGTTCTTAACTTTCTTGGTGTAATCTCCACAGGTGACCCATGAACTGTGGATTTTATCTCATGACTTTCAGAGTTTACAGATGCAGAGGTAAAGAACTCGTGCACCTCCTTCTTCCATATCTTTGATGGTTCGGAGACCAGAAATTCTAAACCTGAGTCGGAGAGGAGAGAGATAACCCTAAGAACATCTGGAGGGGCAGCTGCAAAGGCCTGGCGCACCAACTCATATCCTTCATTCACATTATCTTCAATCTTTGGCGCCATGGATCAGTCGAGAAAGCTTGAAAGATGAGAGAAAGAGAGAGAGGGGGAGAATGTCGACACAGGGTTTCGAAAACCTTGTAAGCGTGTCGACAGAATGAGTTTTTAACCTATTTATACCTTCTGTTTAAAGAAGATCAAAAGACGCCAAAAACAGACTATAAGTGTCGACACAGATGGATTGTGTCGACACAAGCTTCTATAGACTCGACTACAAGTTCTTCTACTATGTGTCGACACCAATTTGCGGTTATGTCGACACCAGAGATATATAGTAGAGCATCAGAAATTCTGTGTCGACTCTTAGTATAAGTGTCGACACAAAATCTGTAAGTGTCGACACCACTATCCTGGTGAAGTCGACACTACATTCCTGGATAAGTCGATAATAAGATTTTTAAGTGTCGACACATATTTTCTGTGTCGACACAATATCTCTGACTTGTCGACATTACTATCCTGAGTCGACACATTATTACTGAATGTGTCGACACCATCTTACTTAGCCAATTTCTGTTTGTTCATCACAACTTATAAGTACAACAAAGTACTTTATACTACTTCAATGTGTCTTAATATCACTTGAATGTCTTGTTACCACTTCAACTTTATTGTTGATGATTTTGTGATTACACTAATCAATGGTTAACATACCTAATTCAATTTTGAATTTATTGAATTTTGTCTCATCTAGGGGCTTAGTAAACACATCTGCTATTTGATAATCTGTTTTCACAAATTCCAATGAGATGTCTTCTTTTTCTACATGTTCTCTAAGAAAATGGTATTTTATTTCTATATGCTTAGTTCTACTATGAGAAACAGGATTATTAGCAATAGAAATTGCACTCTTAGAATCACACAAAAGAGGTGTTCTACTTACTTGAATACCATAATCCTTTAGCTGATGCTGCATCCATAATAGCTGTGCACAGCAGCTTCCAGCAGCAACATACTCTGACTCAGCTGTGGAAATTGCCACACTAGTCTGCTTCTTACTACTCCATGATATTAGTCTTCCTCCCAGGAATTGACAAGTACCTGTAGTACTCTTCCTATCCTCTCTACATCCTGCAAAATCTGCATCTGAATAGCCTGTTAGTTGAAAATCTCTATTCCTAGGGTACCAAAGACCTAGATTAGGTGTGCCCTTAAGATATCTCAGAATCCTTTTGACTGCAGTATAATGAGATTCTTTAGGGCAGGCTTGGTACCTAGCACAGACACATGTAGCATACATAATATCTGGTCTACTAGCAGTGAGATATAGTAGTGAGCCAACTATTCCTCTATACAAAGTCTCATCAACAGGTTTACCTGCATCATCTTTGCATATAGGCATACTTGTTCCCATAGGAGTTCTCATGGTGGAGGATGACTCCATACCATATTTCTTAATCAATTCTTTGGTGAACTTAGACTGAGATATGGACAAGCCATCATCAGTCTGTCTTACTTGGAGTCCCAAGAAGAATTTCAGTTCCCCCATACTGCTCATCTCAAACTTCCTTTGCATAAGTTTGGCAAACTTTTTACAAAGGTTGTTTTCAGTAGATCCAAAGATTATGTCATCAACATAGATCTGAACTAAGATGATCTTGCCTTTGGATTCCCTGAGGAATAGAGTTTTGTCAATTTTTCCTCTTGAGAATTTATTCTCAATAAGGAAAGTAGACAGGGTTTCATACCAAGCCCTTGGAGCTTGCTTTAACCCATACAGAGCTTTCCTAAGCTTATAAACAAAATCAGGTTTAAGAGGATCTACAAAACCTGATGGTTGCTCTACATATACTTCATCTTTAAGATCACCATTCAGAAATGCTGACTTCACATCCATCTGGTATACTTTGAAGTCTTGATAGGCTGCATAGGCAAGGAATATTCTGATTGCCTCCAGCCTTGCTACAGGAGCAAAGGTTTGATCAAAGTCAATCCCTTCTTCCTGCCTGTATCCTTTTGCAACCAATCTTGCTTTATTCTTTACTATTATTCCACTTTCATCTAGCTTGTTCCTATAGATCCATTTTGTGCCAATTATGTTGTGGCCTCTTGGTTTAGGAACAAGCTCCCAGACATTGCACATTCTGAATTGATTCAGCTCCTCTTGCATAACATCAATCCAGTGCTGATCTTGGATAGCTTCTTCAAACTTCTTAGGCTCCATTTGTGACAGGAAACTTGAATGTAGAACTGTGTTTTGATTTCTGCTTCTAGTTTGCACCCCTTGTCTTGGATCACCTATTATCTGATCAGCTGGATGATCTCTTAAATGTCTTGTAGCTGGAGGAAGATTTCCTTCTGGTTGAACATCTCCAGCTCCTTCATTTAACTGATTCTCTTGATTTTCATCAGCTTCTATAGTGTCTTGTTCTCCCCCTGGACTGAAGCCTTCATTTTCCAATGCCCCATCTTCCTTTGATACTTCAGTAATGGAAAGCTTGTCCATACTTTTGCTTACACCTATTGAGTCATTTGATCTACAAGACAACTCACAGTTGATTAATCTTGTTTCATCAAACACAACATGCACAGATTCTTCAACAACTTGAGTAGTCAAGTTGAAGACTCTATAGGCCTTACTATTTGTGCTGTACCCAACAAATATCCCATCCTGGGATTTGGCAGCAAACTTAGTCAAATATGACTTGCCATTGTTAAGTATATAACACTTGCAACCAAAGATCCTAAAGTAAGATAGATTTGGTTTTCTGCCTTTCACAATCTCATAGGGAGTCATTTTGTGACTTTTGGTGATAGTAGCCCTATTGATTATATGACAAGCAGTGTTAACTACCTCAGCCCAAAAATATTCTGGGAGAGAGGTGTCACTCAATAGAGTTCTACCAGCTTCAATTAATGTTCTATTCTTTCTTTCAGCAATTCCATTTTGCTGAGGTGTTCTAGGTGAGGAGAACTCTTGGAAAATCCCAAAGTCTTTACACAATTTTGTTATACTTTCAGATTGAAACTCAGTACCATGGTCACTTCTGATTTTGACCACTGTACTATTCAGTTCATTCTGAATTTGCTTTACAAAATTAAGTAATACACCTGGGGTTTCAGATTTTTGTCTCAGAAAGAACACCCATGTAAATCTAGAATAGTCATCTACAACCACAAAAGTGTAGACCTTCCTACCTAGACTATGAACTGGCATAGGACCAAAAAGATCCATATGCAAGAGGTATAAGCACCTCACAGAATCCTTGTTTTCAAGGCTTTGAAAGGAGGATTTTGTCTGCTTGCCCTTTTGACAAGCTGAGCATATCCCTTCCTTTATACACTTAACTTGAGGTCCATTCCTCACTAACTCTTTGCTAAAGAGTTGGCCAATTGTCTTGTAGTTTAGATGAGCCAATCTCTTGTGCCACTTAACACAATGAGAGGCATTGTCATCAGCTACAAGACAGATGGGAGAAGCCTTATTCTCACATTCAAAATTAAGACAATATACATTTCTCTTCGTATACCCAGTCAATATGATCTTTTGATCACTTGACCTCTTGATATGACATCCATCTTTAACAAATGAAATGTCATATCCTAAATCACTTAGCTGGCTTATGCTTATTAGATTATGTTTCAAACCTTTTGCATAAGCCACTTTAGTGATAGTAATTAGGTTAGAAAAAATGTTACCAAACCCTTTGATGACTCCTTTTTCAGATCCACCAAAGATCACTTTAGGTCCATCTTTGACAGATGAATACTCCTTCAGCATCCCCTTTGTTCCAGTCATGTGCCTGGAACAACCACTATCCAAGTACCATATAGGGGCATGGTTACTTGGATTCACCTGCAACACAGAATTACTTACCCTTAGAACCCAAGTAAGTCTTGGGTCCTTGGTTCAGGTTAGCATTAATAAAGCTACCATAACCTCTTCTAACAGGTAGACTATTGTTCTTTACAGCACTTGGGTTATACCAACAGTCAAGTGCAAAATGGCCTCTCTTGCCACAGCACCAACATTTAAATTTATTGTATCTAGATCTAGATACATCCTTGTCAGAAGAATTTCTGTTCATTGCTGGTGCTGCAGCAACTTCACCTACTGATTTCTTAAAACCATTGGGTTTATGACCATAGGTAGGCCTGCTAGCATTTACACCCTTGTTCTTCAGAACATTAGTCTTAATATAACCTTGAATATCTTCATGATCATATTTGTTAGAAGGCACTTTCACCTTACTAAACTTTATGGGGACTGAAAGATTTAGTTGCTGTACAAGAGCTTTGCCTTTCCTCTTGAATCTGCCAGCCCTGGAGTTACCTTTAAATCCTAATCCAGCCTTACCCTTTTGAGTGACAAATTCATCTATCAAGGGTAAGACAAATTTTGGCTTAGAGTAACTAGCCACTAAATCCCTTTCAATTCTAAGTCTGGCCTCCAGACTCTTCACTTGATCATTAGTATAATTAATTGTGCCCATCTGAATAATAGTTATATTCTTCAGCTTGGCAATTTCATTTAATTTTTGATCAATAACTTTCTCTAACTCAGTTGTAGCAACCCTTAGTTCAGCAATTTCCTGAGCCTGAGATTTAACCAGGTTCTTGCTTTTCTTAAGGGCCTGCAACAAATCCCCATACTTGTCTATCAATTGATAGACATCTCCTTCAGATTCAGATGCATCTACATCACTTGATGCAGATGTAGCTGATTCTTCACTTGTACAACAAACAGATGTAATAGAAGGACATTGTACCTTATTAGGACCAGACTGATTCTGGCATATGTCCTCTTCTGATCCTGCCATTAGCCCCATACACTGATGATCCTTTTGTTCATTGATGGAGTCTAGCAACTGCAGAAACTCCTCTTCTTCAGACACCGCATATAGTCCAATATATGCTTCAGCTTCAGATTCTGACTCTGAAGTTGACTGGTCTGTTAGACTCCTATCTTTCTTTGCAACAAAAGATTTCTCCTTCTTGCCTTTCTGATGAGTCTTCTTCTTGTCTGAAGACTCCTTTCTCTTATCAGGACAGTCAGCCACTACATGTCCAGGCCTATTGCAACAATAGCAGACAATCTTTGAAGTAGTGGCTTTGCTGGGCTTTAATCTGCTCTTCTCTTTCCTTGATGACCTTTTCTTCTGATAATAGTCATCATCTTGCTGTGATGTGGAAGGCCTAGATTTCCATTGCTTCTTTTTCAAGAACCTCTGGAATTGCCTTGTGAATGCAGCAAAGTCTGCATCTGAATCACAGCTTTCTGAACCCTTATCTGAATTTTCAGAACTATCTTCTGCAACTTCCTTAGGAGGAGATGGTGATTTCCTCCTATTCTTTCTGGTGGCTTCTGCATTGAATGTCACAGTCTTTTCTCTATGCTCTCCTCTTGAATTCTTTTCCTCCTCCTTCCTCACCATAAGTTGCATTTCATAGGATAGCAACTTTCCAAACAAGGTGGGAGGAGATATCTCTGCCAATTTAGCCACTTCTCTTATGGCACAGATCTTTATGTCCCAAACCTTTGTTAAGGATCTCAAGAATTTGTCATTCAGTTCATAAGTACTGAAGACTCTTCCATAGGACATAAGCTCATTCACAATTCTATAGAATTTCTTGTAGCACTCAGTTATGCTATCAGATTTTCCTTGTCTAAAACTTTCATACTCCTGATTGAGCATAGATTTCCTGTCCTGCCTTACTTCTTCAGATCCCTCCATGTAGACAATCAATGTGTCCCACATCTCTTTGGAGGTCTTGCAGTGAATCAGATTCTGAAATGTTGAATCATCTATGGCACTAACAATAATGTTCTGAGCTCTTTTATCCATGGTTACCAAGATGATTTCATCCTTGGTCATTTCTGAATAACTCTTAGGAGTTTGGATATTTGCATCAAGAACTGATACCTTCATTGGAATGAAGGGGCCTTCCTGTACTGTGATGTAAATCCTTGGGTCAGATGCCTCCATGAACAGTCTGACTCTTTCTTTCCAAATTCCAAAAATTTCTTTCTTGCATATGGGTAATTTCATAGACCCTAGCTCCTTATGATTCTCACCTGAACCCATCTTTTTGAATCTAAATTCTGCCTTTCAGATCTACCTCAGACTGTTAAGTCCTTTTTGAGGAACCTCCCTCTGATACCACTTGATAGTTTTACTTTCAAGACAACCTAAACACCTAGAGGGGGGGTGAATAGGTTCTAATTTCTTGTTTTTAAATCTAGGCAGAATTCAATTGCAAATTAAATTATCTAGCATAACATTCACAGACAACTAAGCATCACAGATTGCACAATGTTTTATAGTGGTTCCCCAAGATCTGGGTACATCCACTTTCCCCCTTCACCTATCTAGCAATGTGCTAGATTCGGCCAAACTTCCACTATACTCAGATCCTTAGATCCTACAGCTCAGAACCAGGATAGGTTCCTACAACTCAGGCTCAACACCCCTACCTCAGCCTTGCCTCAAGGCCTACCACTCAGAGAATAATCTTCTCCTACACTCAGGCAAATAGCCCTACCACTCAGAGATCACCTCTCCTACACTCAGCCTTTATAACACAGGCTTACAACTCAGATCTGTGTAAACAGATCCTACAGAAATTTAGAAAAAGATATTTTGATGTCTTGCCTTTGTTGAGAGAGAAGAGGACAAGACACTTCTTGATCAGCTGATGAAATCAACTGAATCTGAGCTTTCTTCAAAGCTTCTTGAATCTGAACTTAGCTGAGTTGATTTCCAAACAGCTTCTTGAGAAACCACTGATGGCTTCCTTCTTCTTCTTCAAGATGACTGGATCTCCCTCTATCCAACACCTTTACTGATACTTCAGACTTCTTCTTCTTAGACCTTCTGATGAAGATCTTCTTTTTCACTTTCTTGAATTGAAACTTCAACAGGATCGTAATCCTTCTGTTTCTTCTTCTTAGATCTTCTTCTATTATTTTTTCTTAGCTTAGCTGCCATATAATTTCTTCTGAATGTGTCTATTTATAGACTTTCTTCATGGTAACCGGCTGATCCGGTTTCTAACTGTTTTCTGACAGGTCTGACAGCTTCAGTTAAACGGTGGCAACCCACAGCTGTCAAGTCTTCAAACAGTTCTTGTACCTTAGCCTTGGACAGCAAAATGTCGAGACAGTCAGTTAGAGAGTGTCGAGACCAATCTGTCTATCTGTGTCGACACAAGTGACTTTGGTGTCGACACAGTCTTTGATGATGTTGACTAAGTTGCCTTTAAGTCGACACAGCTTCTTCAGAAAATAACTTGGTCTAGACTCTGCAGTGTGTCGACACAAGTCCTGTGTGTCGACATAGTTGTTGTAGATTCAGAACTTAGTATGTGTCGACTCAGCCTTCTGGTGTCGACACAGCAATCTTCAATTCTGCCAAAATGTGTCGACTCAGTCTTCTGGTGTCGACACAAGCATAGTCGACTTCTGCCAATATGTGTCGACTCAGTCTTCTGGTGTCGACACATCCACCCAGTGTCGACACAGTTGTGGTCGACTATCTTCTTCTGTGAGTCGACTATCATTCTCTGGTCGACTATCTTTCACTAGTCGACTAACTTTCTCTGGTCGACTATCTTTCACGGTGTCGACTAACTTTCTCTGGTCGACTATCTTTCACGGTGTCGACTAACTTTCTCTGGTCGACTATCTTTCACGGTGTCGACTAACTTTCTCTGGTCGACTATCTTTCACGGTGTCGACTAACTTTCTCTGGTCGACTATCTTTCACGGTGTCGACTAACTTTCTCTGGTCGACTATCTTTCACGGTGTCGACACTGCTTCCCAGTGTTGAGGTCGACGATTTTCTTTATGTGTCGACACTGCTTCCCAGTGTCGACATAAATATGGTCGACTATCTTTCTCTGTGTCGACACTGATATTCTGAAGTGTCGACACAAATATTCTGAAGTGTCGACACAATTTCTTTAGGTGTCGACATGTGGACTTAGAATATTTTTCTGCATTATTTAATACTTCTTCACCTGCACATGTCAACTCAAAACAACATCAAATACACCTTGATGTATATCATTGAGCTAAGTGGGACTTCTTCAAATCAGGTACACATTTTCCAATGTACCCAACAGCAACAGAGTAATGAGATTCTTTAGGGCATGCCTTATATCTAGCATAGACACATATAACATACATAATGTCTGGCCTACTAGCAATTAGGTATAGAAGGGAGCCAATTATTCCTCTATACAAAGTTTTATCAACATGTATACCTGCCTCATCCTTTTCTAAAGACATGTTTGACACCATGGGAGTTTTCATGGTGGAGGCATTCTCCATCAAAAATTTCTTAATCAATTCCCTGGAAAACATATACTGAGATATGGATAATCCATTATCAGTCTGTCTTACTTGGAGACCCAAGAAGAACATAAGTTCACTCATACTGCTCATCTCAAACTTCCCTTGCATAAGTTTGGAAAATTTTATGCAAAGATTGTCATTCATAGATCCAAAGATAATTTCATCAACATATATCTAAAATAGGATGATCTTGCATTTGGATTATCTAAGAAATCAGGTCTTGTCTATCTTCCCCCTTGAGAATTTATTCTCAATGAGGAAGCTAGACAAGGTTTCATACCATACTCTAGGAGCTTGTTTCAACCCATATAATTCTTTCTTAAGTTTATAAACAAAATCAGGATGGTTAGGAATAACAAAACCTAAAGGTTGTTCAACATAGACTTATTCCTTCAAGTCTCCATTCAGGAAAGCTAACTCTACATCCATCTAGTAGAATATGAATCCTTAGTATGTAGCATATGCAAGGAACAATCTAATGGCTTCTAGGCTTACTATAGGGGCAAAAGTTTGATAAAATTCAATACCTTCTTCCTGTCTATACCCCTGAGCTACCAATCTAGCTTTGTTCTTTGTTATAATGTCATTTACATCAAGTTTATTCCTATAGATCCACTTGGTTCCAATGACATTATATCTTTGTGGTCTAGAAACCAGCTTGCAGACCTTACACCTCTTAAAATGATTTAGTTCTTCTTGCATGGCTACAATCTAAAATTGATCAATGTTTGCCTCTTCAAACTCTTTGGGCTCTACTTGTGATAAGAAACTAGAGTATATTGCTGTGTTGAGATATCTGCTCCTTGTCACTATACCTTGACTTGATCACCAATGATTTGTTTGCCTGGATGATCCTTCAAATGCCTGACTGCTGGAGGAAATCTTCCTTCAACATTCTGTACTCCTAAGTCACCATCATGTTGAACATTATCCACTTCATGTGTGTCTTGTGCTTCCTCTAGAATACACACACTTTCATCTTTGTCTTGAATTATAGGTTCAACTTCCTTAACTGACAGCTTGTCCATGATCACTTTTGTACCTGCAGGACTAGAAAGGGAGCTTGACAACTCATTGTTAATCATGTTTAATTCATCAAACACTACATTAATTGACTCCTCTACAACCTGACTTATCAAGTTATAGATCTTATAGGTCTTACTATGATTGTTGTACCCAACAAATATCCCTTCATAGGGCTTGGCAGCAAACTTAGTTATATAGGATTTCCTATTGTTGAGCACAAAGCATTTGCTCCAAAAAATTCTAAGATATGCAAGGTTTGGTTTTCTGCCATTCAATATCACATAAGGAGTCTTTTTACAGCTCTTGGTGATAGAAGCCTTGTTGAGGGCATGACAAGCAGTATTTACTGCCTCAGCCTAGAAATATTCTAGGAGAGATGTGTCATTTAGTAATGTCCTTGCAGCTTCTATGAGAGTCCTATTCTTCCTCTTAGCAATTCCATTTTTCTGGGGTGTTCTTGGAGAACAAAACTCTTGCATAATCCCAAATTCTTCACAAAAATTTGTCATGCAGTTAGATTGAAACTCAGTTCCATGATCACTTCTGATTCCGACCATATAACTGTTTAATTCATTTTGTATCTGTTTGACAAATATCTTGAAGACATCAGGTTTTTCAGACTTTTCTTTAAAAAGAAAATCCAAGTAAATATGGAATAATCATCAACAACCACAAAGGTATAGACTTTCCTACCTAGACTATGAACTGGAATAGGACCAAACAAGTCACTATAGAAGGGGTATAAACACCTCTCAGAGTCTTTGGTTTCAGTACTTTTGAAGAAAGCTTTGGTTTGTTTGCCTTTTTGGCATGCAGAGCAAATGCTCTCCTTAGTACATTTAATGTTAGGACCATTCCTTACTAGCTCTTTACTAAAAAGCTTGCCTATGGCCTTATAGTTCAAATGAGCTAGCGTCTTGTGCCATTTGACACAGTGTGAGGCTTTCACATTTTCAACTAGGCATATGGGAGAGTCTGAATTTAGACAAATAAAATTTAAACAATACACATTCCCACTCCTAGTTTTAGTCAAGATGACCTCTTGGTCAATTAACTTCTTTATGTGGCACTCATCCTTATGGAATGAAATATCATAGCCAATATCACAAAGTTGGCTTATGCTTATAAGGTTGTATTGCAACCCTTCCACATAAGCTACTTTAGTGAAAGTGACTAAGCCATTTGAAATCTTACGATAACCCCTGGTAATCCCTTTATTTGCTCTACCAAAGATCACCTTTGGTCCATCCATTACTGGAATGAACTCCCTTAAATTTCTCTTTGTTCTTGTCATGCGCCTGAAACAAGCACTATCCAAGTACCAGATAGGCCTATAGCTGGTGCTTGAACATACCTGCAAAATAAAGATTTATTTATCCTTAGGAACCCAAATTGTCTTGGGTCCTAAGTGCTTGTTAGCTGGGGATCCATTGAGACAACTTGAGAATTTCTTAACTGGGTACACTTTTCATCCATGAGACATTGTGTGATTGAACCAGTAGTCCAGGGAAAAGTATCTTTCCATAATATAATCACTAATATCTGTTGTATCTCCTCTTTGGAGGCACAATATGAACTTTATGCTGACATTCCTTAGGATAGGAATCAGCAGATTTTACAGTTGCATATTGACTGTAAGCAAGTTGTTTGGTTTGCATCACTATCACAGCAGTCCTCCTTGGAGAAAACAAATTAGGAATAGCTTTCATATTCACCAATGTGTTAGGTGCTCCTGGTCCAGACTTCAAGATTTCTTTTCCATTGGTCTGAGATACGGGCTGTGGCAATACTGGACCTTTTTGTCCTGTCAAATTTCTGCCTCCCCTTCTCCTAAGTTTTTTATAACCAAGACCACTTGAATGAGTTCCTGAGAAGGTATCTATTATGGGGAGCATAGTCTTAGGTTTAGAGAACTGCTGAACAAGTCTTTTCTCATTCTATAGTTTGAGTTCTAACTCCTGAATAGTTGCATCTCTTTGTTTGAGCAACATGATTTGATCATCAATGATCTTAGTTAGATTAGCTAACTTTGAACTTTGAAGACCAATATGCTGAGTAGCCATCTCATGATGGTACTTAAGACCTCTTAGTGATGCAATCTTGATAGTTTATTCTTTGATAATCTTTTTGCTCTTTGCAAGAGCCTCTAGAAGTTTTCTAAACTTAATTGTGAGCTACTGTAGTTCAGTCTCAGAGTTCGACTTATGTGAATCAAAATTTGAGCAAAATGAGTCTAACTTATCCTCAGTCTTATAAACAGAAGTTGTAGAACAAATAGATTTGTCAAAGATTACCTCAGTGTTCTGACAGTCAACTATTTTTGTTTCTTGATTATCATTCAGTTCCATTAAGTTGACCTTCATATCATATTTAGAATCATCACAGAGTGATGTAGTTGTGGAGTTATTTACCTTATATATGATTTCTCTAATGAAATCCTCTTCATAGGAGAACAATCTAATATGAGCATGTTCTTCATCTGATTCAGTTGAATCTGAATCACTATCAGATAAAATCTTTGGCTTCTTTGCCATCAAACACTTTTCTGACTCCTTATCTTTGTAGAACTTCTTTTCCTTGGATTTCCTATCCTCCTTTCTCTTTACTAGACAGTCAGCAATGATATGTCCAGGCCTATACAGCAATAATAAATAATGTCAGTCTTAACTTGTTTGTTCTGGTTTGAATCATACCTGACCACAGAGTTATTTTTGTATTTGTCTTTTTTTATGCTGGAACTTGACCTGGATGATATCTTCTTGTTCCATTACTTCCTTCTTCTCATCATCTTCTTGAATTGCCTAGTGAACAATACCAATTTACCATCTAACAATTCTTCTGATGAAAAACTTGGACCAGAACTGACTGTATCTTCATCCCTTCTGGGTGATAGGGGACTTTCTCTTTTAGTCTTCTTAGATATGTCTACTTTGAAAGCCATAGATCTTAACTGATTTGAACTTCTGGCAGATTCATCTTCATCTTTTCTTGATCTTAACTGTAGCTCACGAGACAACAGTTTCCCATACAAATCCTGGGGTAACATGTTCCTTAGATTACCCATTTCTCTTACTGCACATATCTTTATGTCTCATTCTTTGTTTAGGGATCTCAAAAATTTATCGTTGAGCTCATAAATAGAGAATTATCTGCCATAGTTCCTAAGATCATTGACTATTCTAAAGAACTTCTCATAATAAAGTTATATAGAATCTGTCTTCCCTTCCCTGAAAGCCTCATACTATTGATTGAGTAGAGACTTTCTATCATCTCTGACTTCCTCAGTGCCTTCCATATAGACTATTAGAGTATCCCACATCTCCTTGGATGTTTTACAGTGGACTAAGTTCTGAAATGTAGAGTTGTTTACAACACTAACAATTATGTTATGTGCCCTATTATCCATGGTGGCAAAAACCACCTCATCCTTGGTCATTTCAGATAGACTTTTTTGAGTTTGCACATTATCATCTAGGACAGATACTTTTATAGGAATGTATGGTCCTTCTTAAACTGTGACAAAGATTCTTGGATCAGATGTCTTCATGAATACTCTCACCCTCTGCTTCCAAATAGCAAAATTATCCTTTGTATATATAGGAAGCTTCATAGAACTGAGTTCTCTATAAGATTTTGAAGTAATGAGATTTGATATGTACCAACCACCCTTAGGATCTTTTTCTGACTATTAGGTCTTTCTTTGAGTAACCTCCCTCTGATACCACTTGAAAGATAAATATATGGGTAGTTAAACATCTAGAGGGGGGTGAATAAGTGTCTTTTAAAATCTTTAGCACTTATACTTAATAATTCAGCAGATACTTGAAAATAAACAATCACAAATCACAGCACACACAAACACAGAGTACACAGAAGCTTTATAGTGGTTCCCCTATCTAGGGTACATCAACTTCCCCCTTCTTCCTCACTAGCAAAGTGCTAAATAAGGTTATATCTCCTCCTCTTCAACTCAGATCAAAATATCTTATAAACACAGTTTCTTTCTAGAAACCTACACCTCAGACCAATAGGTCCTACCTCAGAGATCCACCCAATCTCCTACCTAAAGTCCCTCAAGAACCCTACCTCAGACTATACAAGTCTTACACCTCAGTGATCCCACACAAATCACCTATCTTAGGTCCCTCAAGAACCCTACCTCAGATTATGCAAGTCTTACACCTCAGTGATCCCACACAAATCACCTACCTCAGGTCCTTCAAAAAGCCTACCTCAGCCTTTATTACACAAGCTTACAACTCAGAGAATAAATCTCCTACACACTCAGATCTCAAAGAGATCTTACAGGATTAATAGTGAAATAACTGATAGTGCATTTTGCAGTCTAAACTATTAGGATATTTATAGTTTTTTTGTATGTAAATCATGTTTTTATAACTTTATTTTGTCTCCTTTTTGTATATATTTTAATACCACTAAATATTTTCTTTTTCTTTGCAGGATTACAATTTTCTAGAAAAATTCGTCGATCTAAGCTTTTCGTCGAGCTCATTTCATCGACCTCGGGATTTCGTCGAGTTCAATTTTGTCGAACGGCCCAGTTTAGTCGAGCGCTATCGGCCTATAGTTCGTCGAACTTGCCTTCAGTTAAACTTTTGTCGAGCTTTCCCTCCCTTCTGCTTTTATGTGTTCGACAAAGTCTCCTTGATTTCGTCGAACTCTCCTTCTGCGTTCTCTACTCGACGAAATCTCCTCATTTCATCGAGCTAGCCTCTTGCTTCCTTTTTTGTCGAATGCATTTTCTACATTCGACTAATTCCTCTTTTTTTCATCAAACGTAGCCCCGCCTTTTCTGTGTTCGACAAAATATTTCATTTTCATCGAACGCCCCGCCTATTCTCTGTTCGGAAAATTCATTCTAATTCGTCGAACCCACTCCACCTATTCTCCGTTCGACAAAAATATTTTATTCATCGAGCTCTCTCCCGCTATTCTCCGTTCGACGAAAATATTCTATTTCGTCGAGCTCTCTCCCGTTGTTATCTGTTCAACGAAAATTCATCATTTCGTTGAGCTCTCCTCTTTTGCTTTCTCCGCTTGACAAAGTTCATCTCTAATTCATCGAACTCTTCCTCAAATTCGTCGAGCTTCCCCCTACTGCCAGAACAAATCCAGCTTTTTAACAAAAGCCTGCTGCCGCCATTAAATGCACGTCACTCAGACCAAGGAAATCATTATTTCCCTCCAGAACCCGTACAAGGGTCAACTTCCTTGCATGGCTGAATGCATGGGCATTTCCCGCTCCTTTAAAATCTATAAATAGAGCCCCGACCCTTGAGAAAAAGATATAGATTTTTGGAGAGAGGGGGAAGTGCTGCCAGTTTAAGTTCTTCCTAGTGTTCTTTCTCTCTCCTATTTTTATTTTAGTTTTTCTATTTTGTTTCAATTACTATTTTAGTTTTCAGTTTTCTGTAATAGCTTAGTTCTTTACTTATGTAATATTTTTATTTCTGTATTAAATTCTCTTCTTAGTTTTCTTTTCAGTTTAGCATATTTTTATTTTTCCAGTAAGTGTATTTTTCTTTTATTGCAAGTTATAACTCTCTGTTATTCTAATATAAAGGTTGTTCACTGTTTGTTTTTGTCTCTGTTCCATTTTTTATGCACTCCTACTCATCTCTCCTCCTCCATTTCACCATGAGTAACTAATCCTCCTTGTACTCGATCTTGATGATCTGAGGTTCGAGTTGATTAAGTTATGATGCCCTAGTTTGCTTTTTCTTGTAAGGTTTAGATCTTGAATTACTCTTGAATAATTATGTTTGGAGATATATCATCGATGTATATTTTCCATCTTTGTTTCTACTCTTAGCTAGCCGAGATGCTCGTAGTTTAGAGTGAACACTCAAGAGTAAAGAGAGTTGCATGCACCCCTCGAGAGAGGAAGACGTCCAAATCTCCCAGATTGGAGTGAAATCCAATAGCGGGGTTCACAGTGTAAAACGAGTTTTAGGCCTCTGATTTGGACGAGAGTTCGGTCGCACCTTCCTAAACTCAGGTAGGCACGACTTCGAGAGAATCTTGTTCATGCTTTAGGAACCTCCACGGTCAAGGTCCTTTGCCTTATTTAATTAGTTAGAGTTTTTTATCATATGTTTTGATCAACTTAGGCCAAGGTGATTCTCGATCGACTGCTTTTCTTATCATCATTTAACCCCCCCCCCCCCCATTTTAATATCTAGTTGTGCTCTCTCTATCAAGTGCAAGTGCTTTTCTTTATGCAAGTTTTTGTTCTTTTAATTTAGTTAGCAACCCGCAAAGTTTCTTCGATAAGATTATAGTCTTCGTGTGAGTAAGATTACTCAACGGTTCCTGGATTTCAATACGAAACTTGTGTACCCTAGCTACAGTTCGATAGGTATACTTGCCCTATTGGATTGCTAGTTTGGCTCTCTTTTCTCTAGCACGAAAAGCAATCACCAAATTTTTTGTAGCAGAAAAATTATTAAAAGAATTTCTAGGCATATTATTAACATAATCCAATTGTTCGGAAGCAGGAGTTGCGGATTCCCATACCTGAGGGGCAGTGGAAGAAGGCATCTACGTTATCTTTTTACTTAATACTTCCACTTATGGAGCTAGTTGGGAGGCGTTATCTACTTCAAAGATACCTGCAGGTTTGTTTGGGCGGGACCTAGGCACATTCCACTGATATGTGTTCATGGCCATGTCCTCGAAAAGCTCAAGAGCTGATTCCGGGGTTTTGTGGTTTACGGAACCACCCAAACTTTACGTAGAGTAATCCCTCGAACGCAATTTGCCCGCAACCACAAAATGATTTTTCTACACCACCTCAACCTCTTTAAAATTATCTAAAACCTCTAAGCTTGGAGGAGTTACTTCATAAATATATAAACACAAATGACGTTACTATAAGAACCCTAGCCGGAAGCATTAAAATTTTAGAAATTCAAGTAGGACAACTCGTAAAATTATTTCTGAGCGACCCACCGGGTCTCTTCCTGGCAATACCGAGCCCAACCCAAGAGAGCAAGCGAATGCTATAACTCTTCGGAGTGGGAAGCAAGTTTCTAGTATGGTTAATGAAGAGCCCAAGGCAAGCTCCACCCCCGTTTTGAATATTCCACCATCTGTTGAAAAAGAAGTTATCACTCCACTCTCTGCTTTAATAAAAGATCTCACTCCACCACCCATCTTTAAAAATGATCCAAATCCACCAAACCCTTCTGAACTTAACAAGCAACGTCAGGATGATCAATACTCCCGCTTCCTAGAAATATTTAAGAAAATCCACGTAAATCTGCCTTTCCAAGAAGCAATCTCCCAAATGTCGGAGTACGCTAAGTATCTTAAGGACCTCCTGACCAATAAGAAGAAGTTAGAGAACTCATCATACGTCACACTAAATGCCAAGTGCTCTGCGGTCTTGAAAAATGGTTTACCAAATAAGATCAGTGATCCGGGTAGTTTTTCTATTCCGTATGTCTTTGGTGATCTTTTTGTCAAGCATGCATTAGTCGATTTAGGTGCAAGTATCAACCTGATGCCCCTCTCGTTATTTAGGAAGTTAGGAATTGGTAGCCTCAACCCCACATGCATGAGTATCCAGCTCACTGATAGATCAATTAAGTACTCGTTAGGAATAGTGGAGGATGTTCTAGTCAAAGTCGACAAATTCATCTTCCCGGTGGATTTCGTCATATTGGACATCGAAGAAGACGTCGAGGTTCCCTTGATCCTTGGCCAGCCCTTCCTTTCCACCTCCCAAGCTATCATTGACGTAAGCAATGGTAGGCTCTTCCTACGAGTAGGCGACGATGAAGTAACTTTCTCTATCACCCCTTCGATGAAAAATACCCAAGAGAATGACGACTCTTGTTTCTTCTTAGATGCCTTAAGTGATGAGTCTTCATACAGTATTCCTTTAGATGAATTTTCTGATTTTTATTTTTCTTCAACTCTTCTAAATGAATTTTTGTAAGAAATAGTCATGGCCACTAGCTTCACCCCTTTAAATTATCTGTATATTGAAAAATTAGATGAAAAATCTTTTAATGAATTCTTCCCTGATGAGAAGCTGCTATTAATTTACACATCCTTTTCTCCTTGGTTTGCACACATAGCCAACTATTTAGTGGCTCGTGTGCTCCCAAAAGAGTTCTCCTCTCAACAAAAGAAGAAATTTTTTTCTGAGTTGAAAACTATTTTTGGGAGGACCCGCACGTTTTCTTAGTCTGTGAGGATAGAGTGATAAGGAGATGTGTCTCTCTTGAAGAAGGATTAGATATTTTAAAACATTTGCATGAAGGACCGACTAGTGGTCACTATCAAGCTGCTCGCACCGCCCACAAAGTGCTTTGCGCAGGTTTTTACTGGCCTAGCCTGCTTAAAGACACGCAAGCCTTTGTAAGTAGGTGTGATAGTGTCCAATGGTCAGGAAATATTTCCAATAAAAATGAAATGCCGCAAAATTATTTCCTCGAGTGCGAAGTTTTCGACCTCTGGGGAATTGATTTTGTTGGCCCCCTTCCTTCTAGCTTCGGGAATAAATACATTTTAATTGTCATTGTTTATGTTTCTCAATGGGCTGAAGCCCAAGCTCTTCCTACTAACGACGACCGAGTCGTAATTACATTTTTGAAAAAAATATTTTCTCGATTTAGTATGCCGCGAGCCATGGTTAGCGATAGGGGTTCACATTTTTATAACGCACAGTTTTCAAAATTCTTATTAAATACGGCGTTACGCATAAGCTTTCAACTGCTTACCACCCCCAAACTAACGGACAAGTCGAAGTTGTGAACAGAGAGGTTAAAAGAATTTTAGAAAAGACTGTTTACACCTCTAGGAAAGACTGGTCAACCAAATTAGACGACGCTCTATGGGCCTACTGAACAGCATACAAAACCGCCCTTGAATGTATGCCATATCATTTGGTGTATGGAAAATCGTGACATTAACCCATAGAACTAGAACACCACGCTTTTTGGGCCTTGCGATTTTTAAATTTCGATCCACGCTCTGTCAGCAATTTTAGAAAATTTCAACTTAACGAACTCGACGAGTAGCGCTCTTACGCATATGAGAATAACAAATTTTATAAAGAGCGGACGAAATGATTTCACGACAAGCACCTAAGGCACCCAAAAAACCTTCAAGTCGGGGACCAAGTTCTTCTTTATAATTCTCAATTAGGTTTATTTCTGGACAAGTTAAAGTCTCGTTGGTCCGGACAGTTTTCTATTAAACAAGTTTTTCCATATGATACTGTTTTAATTTCACACCATGATAAGGGTGATTTCAAAGTGAATGGACAGCGTCTTTAACTGTATTTCTGTGGTGATGTCGGTCCGAACTAGGGCTGTTAACAAATAGTATAGTTCGTGAATAATTCGAGATTCGATTCGGGAAATTCGATAAATATTCGTAATTTTTGAATTCGAATCCGGATTCGAATCCAAATTCGGATTCGAATAATTTTCGAATCCGAATAAGTTTATCCATATTCGAAGTATTCGCGAATAGTTCGCAAATAGTAAAATTACTTAAATAAAATTATATATATATAATAATATTATATATTTAATTATTTCTAATAGAAAAATTCGAATTCGAATTTGAATCCCTGTTCGAATCCGAATTCGAATCTTAATTCGAACACAACATTTCATATCGAATTCGAATCTGAATCCGAATATTCGAACGAATCCGAATCCGAATCTCTGCATTATATGTGAAATTTGGATTCGATTGAAGAGATATTCGATTCGGTTCGTGAACAACCCTAGTTCGAACAGTATTAATTTTATTTTGCATGATGTATAACTTAAGACTTTTTATTTGTTAAAAAATTTAAATATTATTTTGGGATATTATTATTATTTTGGACAAATTATTTTTGGGCAATATTATTTTTTTGCGTCAAGCTTAAATGACGTTTTAAACAAACTCTTGGGAGGCAACCCAAGTTAACTTTTCTGTTTTATTTATTTTACACTTTTTTTTTGCCCCGGATGACTCCGACAAGCTGAAGCCTCTGCGATCGCTTACTCCAACGCTGCTGAATTTATCACGATTCCAAAGAATACATTTCATGAAGATCCAAAGCGCAAGCATGGGGAGCGGCATCACGCGACCTTCTGCGTCTTGCAAATCCGGGGAAGTACTTGTTTTTAATTTTTTACATTTATTTCTGTTTTAATTTTTCTCTCTCCTTCTCCTCTTTTCTCTATTGATGAAAATGTCCATTTTAAGCTTGGGGGAAGATTTTCTCTTTCTCTTTTCTTTATTTTTTGTTTCCCCTGTAAAAATCAATAAAAAAATAAAAAAAAGTCCTTGTGCTTTCTCCTTTTTCTTCTTAAAGAAAAATCTCAAAAAAAAATCTTTAAAAATCCAAAAAAAGGGAATATTTCAAAATAAAAAAAATATTATTATGCTAATTTTGCTACTTCAATAGTATCTCATGGTTTTGTTTTGTTTTTCTCAAAATTCCTTATAACGATTTAGCTAACTATAATTTTTTTAATCTCCCTTTTTAATTATGTTTCACAAGTAAAATGTTGGTCATGCTGTGTTTCTAATTCGCGGTAGCATGTTAACGTGAAAGGTTTTTTCTAAAACTTGTATTTCTATCATAGTTTTTGTTCTTTATTTTCTTTACTCTCTCGAAAATCTTTCATCCATTATTTTCCTTGTCGTTTTTGGATAATTTTTGTAATTTCAACCATGACTAGTGTAGTAGACGTGAACGATCCAAGTCGCCTATTATTTCTATTTTCAAGATAATTTCATTTGTCTTCTTTTATTATCTAAGCCTTGCTTTTAGAAATTTTCAAAGCTTATGCTTTAAATAAATTTAGAAACATGAAAATCATGTAGGCCATTTTTGTTTTCGTTTGAACCTTCTTGCCAACCTAAAAATTTATTCCTAGTTAGCCGCTTTTGAGCCTTTTTTCGATTTCAATTGATAGCTCCACTTATAATTTCATTTTTCACCAAAGCTAAAATTTTCCAACTCATCTAATCACACTAACTTTTTGAGTTTCATTAAAAAATTTCATGATTATGATAGGTTTGTTTTTGTGATATGTTTGGAGAACTTTTAAAAAAAAGTATGCTCAAAAGAAGTTTTTACTTTTGTTTGGTCAATTTCAAAGTGAAAAGACAAAATATTTATAGCCTTTGTTTTGAAAAGGAAAAAAGGGGAAAAGAAAATGAAAAAGAGAAAAAGAAAGAAAAATATTTTATTTATGATGAAAATTTTTGAAACTCTTTATTTTGGTTTAGCGTGATTTTAAGCTTCCTTGTTTATCTTTGAATTCCGCTCCTAATTATATGCTTAACCCAAATGTTTCAGTCCTAACAAGTCCTTTTGATTCATGCTTGTGAATTTTATTTATTAGCTAAGTAAAGAAAAAAAGTAAATAGTAAAGTTTTGGATTTAAATTTAAAATTTTGTCATTTGATTGATATAGTTATAATATGTCCCTTTGATCTAGTAACAACTCAATGCACTTTTTCATTTTGTTGCTTTTCTTAAAATTATATAAAGAATTTTGTTAAAAAATTTGGATGATTTATTTTCGTTAGTAAAGTTTATAAAAGTTAAACCATGCTTAAACAAATATTTTAGGCTTACATTTCACCTTCTCCCTACTTAGAATTTTGCATGGTACTTGTGTTAGCATAATTAGAATTTTCCTGATTAGTCACTGTTATATTAGCTAGTTTTTATTTCTTTGCTTGGGGATAAGCAAAGCTTAAGCTTGGGGGAATTTGATAGTTCATTTTGTAGTCTAAACTATTAGGATATTTTTAGTTCTTTTTGTATGTAAATCATGTTTTTATAACTTTATTTTGTCTCCTTTTTGTATATATTTTAATACCACTAAATGTTTTCTTTTTCTTTGCAGGATTGCAGTTTTCCAGAAAAATTCGTCAATCTCAGCTTTTCGTCGAGCTCATTTCATCGACCTCAGGATTTCGTCGAGCTCAATTTTGTCGAACGGCCCAGTTTTGTCGAGCGCAATCGGCCTAGAGTTCATCGAACTCACCTTCAGTTAAACTTTCGCCGAGCTCTCCCTCCCTTCTGCTTTTCTGCGTTCGACGAAATCTCCTTGATTTCGTCGAACTCTCATTCTACATTCTACGCTCGATGAAATCTCCTCATTTCGTCGAGCTCGTCTCCTGCTTCCTTTTCGTCGAATGCATTTTCTGCATTCGACGAATTCCTCTTTTTTTGTCGAACGCAGCACCACTTTTTTTTGCATTTGACGAAATATTTTATTTTCATCGAATGCCCCGCCTATTCTCCATTCGACGAATTAATTCTAATTCGTCGAACCCGCTCTGCCTATTCTCCGTTCGACAAAAATATTCTATTTCGTCGAGCTCTCTCCCGCTATTTTCCATTCGACGAAAATATTCTATTTCATCAATCTCTCTCCCGTTGTTATCTGTTCGACAAAATTTCATCATTTCGTCGAGCTCTCCTCTTCTGCTTTCTCTGCTTGACGAAGTTCTTCTCTAATTCGTCGAGCTCTTCCTCAAATTTGTCGAGCTTCCCCCTACTGCCAAAACAAATCTAGCCTTTTATCAAAAGCATGTTGCCGACATTAAATGCATGTAACTCAGACCAAGGAAATCATACTTTCCCGCCAGAACCTGTACTAAGGTCAACTTCCTTGCATGGATGAATGCATGGGCATTTCCTTCTCCTTGAAAATCTATAAATAGAGTCCCAACCCTTGAGAAAAAAATATAGATTTTTGGAGAGAGAGGGGGAAGTGATGTCAGTTTCAGTTCTTCCTAGTGTTCTTCCTCTCTCCTGTTTTTATTTTAGTTTTTCTATTTAGTTTCAGTTACTGTTTTAGTTTTCAGTTTTCTATAATAGCTTAGTTCTTTACTTTTGTAATATTTTTATTTCTGTCTTAACTTCTCTGCATAGTTTTCTTTTTAGTTTAGCGTAGTTTTATTTTTCCAGCAAGTGTATTTTTCTTTTATTGAAAGTTGTAACTCTCTATTATTCTAATATAAAGGTTGTTCACTGTTTGTTTTTGTCTCTATTCCATTTTTTATGCTTTCCTACTCATCTCTCCTCCTCTATTTCACCATGAGTAACTAATCCTCCCTATACTCGATCTTGATGATCCGAGGTTCGAGTTGATTAAGTTATGATGCCTATGTTTGCTTTTTCTTGTAAGGTTTAGACCTTGAATTACTCTTGAATAATCATGTTTGGAGATATATCATCGATGTATATTTTCCATCTTTGTTTCCACTCTTAGCTAGCTGAGAGGCTCATAGTTTGGAGTGAACACTCAAGAGTAAAGAGAGTTGCACACACCCCTCGAGAGAGGCAGACGTCCAAATCTCTCGGATTAGAGTGAAATCCAGTAGCAGAGTTCACGGTGTAAAGCGAGCTTTAGGTCTCTGATTTGGAAGAGAGTTTGGTCGGACCTTCCTAAACTCTTATGGGAACGACTTCGAGAGAAGCGTGTTCTTGTTTTAGGAACCTCCACAGTCAAGGTTATTTGCCTTATTTAATTAGTTAGAGTTTATTATCGCATGTTTTGATCAACTTAGGCCGATGTGTTTCTCGATCGTGTGCTTTTCTTATCATCGTTTAACCCCCCCATTTTAATATCTAGTTGTGCTCTCTCTGTTAAGTGCAAGTGCTTTTCTTTATGCAAGTTTTTGTTCTTTTAATTTAGTTAGCAACCCACAAAGTCTCTTCGATATGATAATAGTCTTTGTGTGAGTAAAATTACTCAACAGTTCCCATATTTCAATACGACATTTGTGTCCCCTAGCTACAGTTCGATAGGTATACTTGCCTAGTTGGATTGCTAGTTCGATTCTCTTTTCTCTAGCATGAAAAGAGATCACCAATAACAAGTAGAATTATCAGAGAAAACAGATTTTTCAATTCAGCAACAGCACAGGATTGATTCTTGATGAACAGACTGGCTGAAATGGAACTTCATTGGATCTTCAATGTTCTTGATGATGTTCGGATTTAATATTTGAAGAACTTGTTGAATAAATCCAACTTAATACTCTAATCGACTTGTTTAAAGGATCAGAATACTTTCTTGAAGACCTGTGTCTTCCTTCTTCTTGGAGTTGTCGCCCTTCTCTAACTTAGGATAAATCAGAATGAGTGAATTGATTCATTGTTTTCTGTGTAGATGACCCCTCTATTTATAGCCTTCACCGATTCTTGCTCCTGATTGATGATATCATCATATGCCATCATACTTCAAGTTTTCCTTCAAACAGATTCTGATGAGATGTCAAGTCACTATAACTAACATGACACTTATGACATGACTTGACACTCAGTTGTGTTGACTCTATACAATTTCAGGATTATAAGTGTCGAGAAGTCCCAAGTGTCTCGACACAATAATACTTAGGGTTCTTATACTGTAAACTGCAAGGTATTGAGACATCTTAGCAGTCTCGACACATCTGTACTTGATAAAATTTCCATACTGAACTTAAAGGCGTCGAGATAGTTGACTTGTCTCAACACAACTGTTTGTTGGGTGTCGATATCTGCTTGAAATCTTCACTATGTCGAGACAGTTGAATTGCCCTGACACTACAGTCTGCTGGGTGTCGACATCTTTAAGTTTGTACTTCAGTTCTTCATTGTGTCGAGACAGTTGTATTTTCTCGACACTACTGTCCTGAGCTTTAAGGTGTCGAGATATCTGACTTATCTCGACACTACTGACTTGATCTTCAAGGTGTTAAGATAACTGAATTGTCGCGACACAACTAACTTGATATTCAAGTCTGTACTCAACACTTCTCTTATAAAGTGTAAACATAGTTGTGTAGTGTGTCGACACTTTTGTACTTAGTCATTTCTTCTGCGCCGCAACTTGCTGGGCATGGACTGTCCTGACTTCACTCAGCATTATTAGCTAAATGGCGTTAAGTGAACTGGCTTCACTCAATGCCTGTGGATTTAGTCAATTTTTTGTCTTTCCAGTTATCTTCTTTGAGTCCACCTGTCAATATCACTTGGACCATCTGTCCATTCAATATGATATATGCTAACATGCATGCATGAACTGAAACATACATCAAATACAAATATGTATATACCATTGACTTGTTTGACTTCTTACAAATCTGGGACATCGGGATCAGTGGACCCAACACTACCTACAACATATATGCAAGAAATATAATACTAAAGCTATACTAAGTTCAACATGTCCAACTCAATTTTGAGGGTGTTGAACTTGGCTTCATCTAGTAGCTTAGTAAAAATGTCAGCCACTTGTTTGTCTGTGGGAACAAACTCAAGATAAATATCTTATTTTTCTATATGCTCCCTAATGAAGTGATATATAATCTTTATGTGATTAGTCTTGCTACGAGACACATGATTCCTAGCAATAGAGATTGCAATAGAAGAATCAAGAAATATGGAAGTTCTATTTAGCTAGATATTATAGTTTTGGATATGATGCTGAATACAAAGTCATTGTGCATAGCAACTACTAGCTGAGCTATATTCTGATTTAGCTGTGGAGATGGGCACACTAGTTTGCTTCTTTCTGCTCCAAGCAACCAATCTTCTTCCTAGAAATTGACAGATTTCTGATGTGTTTTTCCTATCTTCTTTACAACCTGCAAAGTATGCATCTAAATACCCAATTAATTCAAAATCATTATTCATAGGGTACCATAAACCAAGATCAGGTGTGCCCTTTAGATATCTCAAAATTCTTTTTGCTGCAGAGTAATGATACTCTTTAGAGCTTTCCTGGTATCTAGCAGAAACACATGTAGCATACATAATATCTGGTCTACTAGTAGTTAAGTAGAGGAGGGAGCCAATTATTTCTCAATATAAGGTTTCATAAATAGGTTTCCTAGTCTCATCCTTGTCTATTGACACATTTAGTCCCATAGAAGTTTTCATTATGGAGGCACTCTTCTTCCAAATTTTTTAATTAGCTCCTTGGTGAACTTAGAATAAGAGATGGATAGAGCATCCTATCACTATCTAACTTGAAGGCCTAAGAAATACTTGAGTTCACCCATGTTGCTCATCTCAAACTACCCTTGCATAAGTTTAGCAAACTTCCTATAGAGACCATCATCAGTAGATCCAAAAATTATGTCATCTACATAAATTTGCACTAGAATGATCTTGCCCTTGACTTCCCAGAGGAATATTATCTTGTCTATCTTTCCCCTTAAAAATTTGTTCTCAATGAGAAAATTAGTCAGGGTTTTATACAATGCCCTAGGGTCTTACTTCAACCCATATAATGTTTTTTTAAGATTAAATACAAAATCGGGAAAGTTAGAGTTAATAAAACCTGAGGGTTGCTCAAAATAAACCTCTTCTTTTAGGTCATCATTTAGGAACAATATAAGGAACAATCTTATAGCTTCTAGTCTAGTAACTGGTGCAAATAATTGATCAAAGTCAATGCCTTCCTCTTGTCTATATCCCTTGGCCACAAGCCTGACTTTATTTTTGATGATAACACCATTCTCATCAAGTTTATTTTTATAAATTCACTTGGTTCCAATGAGGTTATGTCCATGTGATCTGGGAACCAACTTCCAGACTTTATATCTCTTAAACTGGTTTAGTTCTTCTTGCATATACACAATCAAAAATTGTATCTATGTTGGCAAATTCAAACTTTTTTGGTTCAACTTGAGATATGAAGCTTGAATAGATTGTAATGTTAAGTCTTCTGCTCCTTGTTGTAACACCTTGGCTTGCATCTCCTATGATTTAATCTCTGGGATAATATTTCAAGTTCCTGACAGCTGCTGACATTCTATCTTCAGTAACTTGAATTTCAATTTCTGGATCCTGCTAGTCTTCACTAATGTCCTGTGTACTTTGTCCTTCTTAACGAATACACACACCATCATCTTTCTCTTGTGAGTAGGAGGAGTTTTCTTGATGGTCAGTTTTTCTATCTTCAACTTTACACCTGCAGATCTAGTAGAGCTAGATAGCTCACTGTTAATCATGGAAGACTCATCAAACACAATATTGATAGACTCTTCTACAACTTGATTTCTCAAGTTATAGACTCTATAGGCTTTGCTATTATTGATGTACCCAGCAAAAATTCCTTCATAGGATTTGGCAGCAACCTTAGTCAAGTAGGAATTCCCATTATTGAGCGCATAGCACTTGCTTCCAAATATCCTGAGATAGGTGAGATTTGGTTTTCTGCCTTTTATAATCTCAAAGGGATACTTCTTGTGATACTTGCTTATAGAAGCTCTATTCAGGATATGACAAGCAGTGTTCACTACCTCAGCCCTAAAGTATTTTGGGTGTGAAGTGTCACTGAGTAGTATCCTGCATGTTCTATGAGAGTCCTATTTTTCCTCTCAGCAATCCCATTTTACTGGGGTTTCTAGGAGAAGAAAACTCCTGATGAAACTCTTATTTTTCACATAACTTTTTCATGCCTTCAGACTGAAATTCAATATCATGGTCACTTCTAATTTTTATCACAGAACTGTCCTTTTCATTTGGAACTTGCCTAACAAAGGTCACAAATATGTTAAGGGTTTCAGAATTTTTCTTTAGAAAGAAAACCCAAGCAAATCTGGAATAATCATCAACTATTACAAGTGTGTTGACTTTCCTACCTATACTATGAATTGGAATATGACCAAACACGTCTATATTCAAGAAATATAAATATCTCTCAGAATACTTGGCCCTAGTGCTCTTAAAGGATGCTTTTGTCTCTTACCCTTTCAGCATGTAGTGCAAATGCAGTCTTTTGTGTATCTCATATTGGGTCTATTTCTAACTATCCCTTCACTGAAGAGCTGGCTAATTGTCATGTAGTTCAAGTGAGCAAGCCTCTTGTTCCTGTTGGGTCCATAGATCACAATGTCCTAGATTTGAAGAAGGCCCACAATTCAATAGTATACACAAGGATGTATCTACTATATGTTTAAGTTCATTATATGTAGGTTGTATACTGTTGCATTGATTTGGCAGGATGTCAGAGTCATAATGATAGTTAGACTAAAGAAAGGTTGTTGAACAAGCAAAAATTTGGCTAAGTCCAAAAGCATTGAGTGAGCTTACTTCACTCAACACTAGAAAGGAAAAAGAGTTGACAGGACTCTTTGTAGTCAAAGCCTAAGTTTTGGTGACTAGAAATATGTCTAAGGACAGAAGAATTTAGTGAAGGGATCTCTCTCAATGCCTAATCAACTGGATTTCAGGTCAAGTGTAGAAGCGTTGAGAGAAGACAGGCCACTTGACGCCTCATCAAGAAGATAGTCAAAGTCTAAAAGCATTGAGTGTTGAAGCTACACTCAATTCCTTCATGCAGAGAAATTTCAACCAAATCAAGAAGAATTTAGTGATAAAGGTTCACTTAATACTTTAAACGTTAGACTGCAAATGTCAAAATCAATGAGTGTTGAAGGTTCACTCGACGCCTCAAGATGCAAAATTCTGCTAAGTGTTTTTTCATTGAGTGACAAGGCTTTACTCAACGACTATGTAGATTGTCTGGAAATGATCAAGTCCACAAGCTCTGAGTCATGCCGATGTCATCCAGAATTCAAATATCATGGGATTTACACTCTATATGACAAAAGGCACTGCATGTGTTCAGTACAACATTTAATGCAAAAGAGATGTTGCAGTTGCCAATTCTGGCTGGTCCATACTGCGCAAAGAGTCGTTGGACAGAGATCGATAAAAGGTGATTTCCAAAAAATTAAAGATAGATTTTTGGTGATATTTTTCATCTAAAGAAAATAGAAGAAGCTTTCAAAAAACTCATACTTACAGAGAGTCTGTGATCCACAGATAGAAGTTGGTTGTTGAAGAAACAAAGAACTGAAGATTTAAATTATCTTCAACAACAAGATCAAAAAAACATATTTTTTGAAAAAGAAGAAGTTGCAGAGACTAATATGACTGCTATTCATCTTCAATCCCACTGCAATCGACTATTATATAAATTGCTTAAAGGTACAGGGCTCTATAATATCTTCTCATCACAAGCTAAACTACTGAAGATCTACAAACTTGTTATGGAGAACTTAGGACTGGAGCATTTCAGTTCAAGAAGAAGAAGACTCAGGGATTCTTTTTCTCTGGAGTAAATCACCACCAAACTCATACTCTCTCTGTAGGATCAGTTTTGATTTGAGTTATAAGTCTGAAATATAAAGGCTGAGTGGTAGAATTTTTGTGTGAATCTGAGGTAGAGATTCTAGTCTGAGGTAGTATCTGAGTCAGATATGAGCTATAGGAGACTTATTTCATCTGAGTGTAGGGCTATTATTTTAGCCTGAGTTATAGGGCTTCTTGTTAAGCCTAAGGTAGGTGATCTAGAGTTACACTGAGCTATAGGAGTAAAAGTTACTCTGAGTGGGTAGGGCTTAGGCCTTAGGTAGGACTCGGTGGAAGTCTGAGAGATCCGAAGGGATCTGTGTTCTTAGCTATTTGAGCTAAGATTTGGAGAAGATTATCTTATATAACACACTATTAGAAAGATGGGAGGGAAAGTGGATGTACCCATACCTTAGGAAACACTATAAATACGGTGTGTTGATTTGTATTCTTGAAAACTAAAATAATAATCTAACTCACAACACACCAAAATCAAATGTAGTCATAAAGACTTTAAAAATCTATTCAACCCCCTCAAGGTATTTAGCTACTCTTGAAACAAAGACTTTCAAGTTCTATTAGAGGGAGATTGTTCAAAAAGGACTTAATTGTCTTAATAAATCTCCAAGAGTAGCTAAAGATTTACTCTATGAGTTCAGGTGAGAACCACAAGGAGTTGATCTCCATGAAGCTCCTTATCTACAGGGAAAAACTATGGAATTTGGAAAGAAAAGGTGTAACACCCCTATCCGTCGCATAGCATATAGCAGTAGGTTCGGCCGGGGCCCGACGCCATATACTACGGACAGACCGGTTGGTTACGCGTTGAAACCATTCAACCAATCATGTCGTCCTACACAACACCTAGCGGAAGTAATTTATTAGGTTGCAAAAGAAATAAGAACCCAGCCACAACAGCATGAATGTCCACTACAAACTCAGGAATGTATACATACACCAAAAGAGAAATGGCCTTAAGGCCTTACACTGTTCACTTAACAAAAATAGTGTTTTCCAACTTCGGCACGCAGGCCGGCCATACATGAAAAACGGGAAAGAAACATAAGCAATTAGGCCTTCGAGGGCCGGCACAGCAACAAGGGCTTTAGCCCGCTATTTCCCGCTCTGCTCCGCAGTACCTGCAAGCCACAAACCACCGCCCGGTGGCAAACAATAGCAACGGTCAGCAATGCTGACCAAATTATAACGATCCCGCCCCCACATTCGGGGAGGCAATGCTCTTTCCCTGCACTTTATTAGCATAGGAAATTATATAAAGTATTTGCACTTCACTACAGGCGTGGGCTCGCACGGCCACACACCCCGTGCACTCAGGGCACATTCTCGGCGAACCGGCCAACGTCACGTCAATTCAAGCCATAGACGTTCCCAATCCACCACCGCCTCTTGGACGGTCATCCATATGAGCATTTTGCCTTCCTGGCCTTGGTCACGGCAATTTAAGCCATAGACCGCCGAAGACCCTCATCCATGCCAACGGTCCTACCGAACGACATAGACCGGGTACGGTTCCGCCTGACCCGTGCTCACACCGCAACGACAATTTAAGCCATATGCGCAGGCCAAGACTCACCGAGTCCCGTTTCCACCACAATAATCACATAACCCAGTTATGTTCACGTTGGCTCCCCGGCCACCGTGTTGGCAAAACCCGCTTTTGCCCAGTTTTTCGGGTGTATCTTGGAGTTAATCTCCAAGGCTCCCTGATGCAATCTACCACGTAGAAAACCCGAAAAATGCCCAAACACCCGGAGTCTTTCCCGGTTCATATGCAATGCAACATCACCGATCCGGCTCTACTTGTTCGGATAGGCTTCACACACAAGGCCTATGTCCATTTTCGCATACGGACTCTACACAAGGGGGACTTTATATATCTACCCCAAGGAACGCTCCAACTCTTCGCTCACTCGCGAGAGAGGGCTTCCTATGTAAAGGAAAAGAGGGCTTCATATGCCCAAGGATGAGAAATCGTTACCCTTACATTCTTCCGCGGCGCCATGAAAATCTATGCTGATGAAAAGCACCGCAATCTCCTTGCCTCCGCGGATCCGAAAACGGCTCGCGATTTGGAGCTCCGAATCTCCACCGGCCGCCGGAGTTGACCTCCTTCTTCCTCCTCCAAGCTCTCCCTTCTCTCTAGATTTTAGAGAGAGAGTACCCAAGTGAAATAAGGGTTTCAAAACCCTATTCCCGTCTAAAACCACCCAGGAGC
This sequence comes from Platanthera zijinensis, assembly GCA_039513925.1. Taxonomy (NCBI): domain Eukaryota; kingdom Viridiplantae; phylum Streptophyta; class Magnoliopsida; order Asparagales; family Orchidaceae; genus Platanthera; species Platanthera zijinensis. The sequence goes on along the minus strand of CM077096.1, from coordinate 77,095,299 downwards.
AGCCCCCCACCGTCGGATCCAAAGCCAAGGAAACGAACGGCCACGATTAGACCTCAAAAATACAAAATCTGCGTCGAACACGGGTAGCAACACGGCCGTGTGCCTGGCCGTGTCACCCATTCGCCGTCTCGATCGAGTCGAAAAACCAGCACACGGCCTTTGACACGGCCTCCGACACGCCCGTGTCACCTGCGACACGCCCGTGTCGGGACCTGTGTCACGCCCCCCGTGTGCAATCGACCAACGTTTCGCGTTCAGAGAGGTACACGTCCTTGTGACACGGCATCCGACACGCCCGTGTCAAATTTGATACGGCCGTGTTTGTGCCTGTGTCACGGCCCGTGTGCCACACTTGCAGAATCCCTGGAGTGATACGGCCTGGGACACGCCCGTGTCCTAGGCCGTGTTCTACAACTCGACTAGCGTCGACCGCCAAGGCGTCGATCGCACGACCCGAGGCCGAACACGCCTGTGTCACGCCCGTGTCACGCCCGTGACACGCCCGTGTCACGCCCGTGACACGCCCGTGTCACTCCCGTGACACGCCCGTGTCACGCCCGTGACACGCCCGTGTCACGCCCGTGACACGCCCGTGTCACGCCCGTGACACGCCCGTGTCACGCCCGTGACACCTGCTCCAAAAAATCCAAACTGGGCTTAAAACATCACCCGTCCCTCTTTTGAGTTTCGGGGTGTTACAACTCTCTCCCCCTTAAAAGAATTTCGTCCACGAAATTACTAAAGGAAAGTAAACAGGACTTAATGTAAATCAGTACCTGAGCGGAACAATTCCGTGTACTCCTCCAGCATAGTCTGCTCCCGTTCCCAAGAGAGCTCCTCTCGCCCGCAATTATCCCACTGGACCTTAACCATCCGGATCTCCTTGTTACGGAGTCTCTTGACCTCAACCTCTTCAATACGAATGGGCTTGACCCTAGTCGTCAACCCCTCGTCCACCAGAACTTGGTCAACTGCGATCACCTGCGAAGGCTCTTGCACCGCCTTCCGCAACACAGAAATGTGGAACACATCATGTAATCCACTTAATTCCTCCGATAGCCTCAAACGGTATGCCGCTTTGCCGACTCGCTCCAGAACCTCAAAAGGTCCAAGGTATCTTGGGCTCAGCTTCTTCAAGCGTCTCACCCGCGAAACCCCCTTGAATGGCTTCACTTTAAGGTATACCCAATCGCCTATCATGAACTCCACGTTCCGGTGCTTGGCATTGTAATACTTCGCCTGCCGGTCCTGAGCGATCAACAAGCGCTCCCGAATGATCCGCACTAACGAGGTAGCACTCTCCACCTCCTGCTTCTTGTACAACCTTGCCTCACCTGTTTCAAGCCACGACAACGGCGTGCGACACTTCCTACCATACAGGGCCTCGAAGGGCGCCATTTGTATACTTGCTTGGTAGCTGTTGTTGTACGCGAACTCCACCAAATACAGGTGGTCTTCCCAATGCTTACCGAAATACAGAACACACATACGTAGCATGTCCTCCATCATTCTATTGACCCTCTCGGTCTGCCCATCCGTCTGCGGATGGAAAGCTGTACTAAACTATAACTTTGTTCCCAGCATCTGCTGCACCAACCTCCAATCATTTGACGTGAACCGCCCATCGCGATCACTCACAATGCTACGGGGCACACCATGCAGCCTAACGATATTGTCCACGTATAGCTTCGCCAACTTCTCCACTGAGTCATCCTTCCTATGCGGAATGAAATGCGACACCTTTGTTAGCCGGTCTACGATCACCCAGATGGCGTCGTTCCATTTCTGCGACCTTGGCAACCCGTGCACAAAGTCCATAGATATATCGTCGAATTTCCACTCCGGTATAGGCAAGGACTTCAGAAATCCTCCCGGCTTTTGGCACTCCGCCTTCACCAAGGCACATGTTTGGCACTTAGCCACAAACAACGCCACATCTTTCTTAAGCCCCGGCCACCAAAACAGCTTCTTGAGATCACGATACATCTTCGTGCTCCCTGGGTGGAGTGAATACTTGGTATGATGAGCCTCGTACATCAACTCCGCCCGGAGGTTACCCCCACTCGGGACGCACAACCGATGATCCTTCCTTAATAAACCATCTTCCACCGAGAACTGGGAATTTGACCCATCCAGAGCGGCCTCCATAAGCTCCTTCATGGAGTCATCTAACTCCAATGCCTGCCGAACCCGGTCAGCCAGGTCATACTGCACCTCTGTCTAGTTTAACATTGCTTTGGCGCTCGTCTGCTTGTCAACGCAACAGATCTCAAGCTCCTCCAACTCCCATACTAGCCGCTCATCATGCACCGACAACCAGTTGGCTCAGGCGGGAGCCCTGCGGCTCAGCGCATCTGCAACTGTGTTGCCCTTCCCGGGTACATAATGTATTTTGAAGGTGTAGTCCCCTAGGAACTCCATCCACCTCCTCTGCCTCATATTAAGGTCCTTTTGATCCAACAAGTATTTTAGGCTCTTGTGATCGGTGTATATATCGACCCTTACGCCGTAAAGGTAGTGCATCCACAACTTGAGTGCAAATATCACGGCCGCCAACTCCAAGTTGTGCACCGGATAATTTCTTTCATGCACCTTCAACTGACGCGATCCATACGCTATCACGCTCCCATGCTGCAACAACACGTAGCCGAAGCCACTACCCGAAGCGTCGCTATACACCTCGAAGCCCTCGGTCCCACTCGGCGAACTAAGCACTGGCGCCGTGGTCAACCGCCTCTTCAGCTCCTCAAAAGCTTGCACGCACTCTTGCGTCCACAAGAATCTCTGATCTTTCCTTGTCAACTTTGTGAGAGGTAGCGCTATCCGCGAGAAGTTCTCTACGAAGCGCCTGTAATATCCGGCAAGCCCGAGAAAACTACGGACTTCCGCGATAGAAGACAACGCAGGACACTCCCGTATCGCAACAATCTTCGCCAGATCCACCGCTATACCTTCCCAACTAACAATATGACCAAGGAACGCTACCGAGGGTAGCCAGAACTCGCACTTGGAGAACTTTGCGTATAACTCATTCCTTCTCAGAGTCTCCAACACCAGGTTCAAGTGCTTGAAGTGGTCTTCTTCGCACTGCGAGTACACCAATATATCGTCAATAAAGACGATCACAAAGCGATCCAGGAAATCTCGGAACGTCCTGTTCATCAAGTCCATAAATACTGATGGCGCATTCGTCAGTCCAAACGGCATGACCGTGAACTCGAAATGCCCATACCTCGTACTGAACGCCGTCTTCGGGATATCACACACCCTGATCCTTAGCTGATACTACCCCGACTTCAAGTCCAACTTGGAGTATACCGACGATCCGACTAACTGATCAAAGAGATCATCGATCCTCAGGATCGGGTACTTATTCTTCTCCGTCAGCTTGTTCAACTCTCTATATTCGATACACAGCCGCATACTCCCATCCTTCTTCTTAACGAAGAGGACCAGTGCGCTCCAAGGCGACGAGCTTGGATGCACATACCCTTGCTCCATCAGCTCCTCTAGCTGAACTTTCAACTCTTCCATCTCCTTAGGTGCCAACCTATACGGAGCACGTGACACCGGTTTGGCCCCCGGCACGAGCTCGATGGTGAAATCAATCTCTCGCTGCGATGGGGCTCCAGGAAGGCTATCCGGGAATACATCTGGGTACTCGCATACCACGGGGATCTCATCCAAAGTGGACTTCGGCACTGCGGCGTCCACTAATGCGAAGAACAGCTCTGCACCAGCACGAACCGCCTTCACCACCTGAAGAGCAGACATCAGTGTCTTGCTCGACCCCTTCAGCCCCTCGAATATAGTCTCCCGCCCTACACCTAGCTTGACCTCCTTTCAGTCGCAGTCGATCCAAGCCTTCTGCTCTGACAGCCAATCCATTCCAAATATAACGTCGAACTCAACTAACGGCAGTAATGACGCTAGCAAGTCGAACTCTTGGCTCCCTATGTGAACCTTCACGGCACACACTCTGTCCGCACGCATCGAGCACCCATTCGGTAGTAGCACATCCAACTTGTCCTTCGCCATCGAAGAAGGGACTCCGATGCGCGATATAAAGCTTTCAGACAAGAAGGAGTGTGAAGCTCCCGTATCGAACAGTGCCCGTGCCGGACTATCACTAATCACAACAAAGCCTATACAAACAATATTAGGCTAACAAGCAATAGATAACGGTATTAAAGCTAACTTGCTATAAATTAACTCATACCTGTCACCACATCCGCTTGTTTGATGGCCTCCTGCTGGCCCAAGTTATAGACTCTAGGCTGAGTCGGAGCATAGTGGGACGCGGTTGACTCCACCGCCTTGCCCTTCTCTTAGTAAGTAGCTCCTTGCTTTCTCTCGGACTTTGGGCGTCCGCTCCAGCAATCGCTGGCAAAGTGCCCCGTCTTTCCACACGTGAAACAAGCGCCCGGGGTTCGATTGGTAGTTGCCCCCGAGGCACCTGAAGAAGCTGGACCCGACGTCTTAGCTTTCTTATAGAATCTGCGGTAGCCCGACTTCGACGTAGTCGGTGCCTTGAACTCCACTTTCTTACTACCGGATTCCTTCTTCGCTTGGACATTCTTCATGTCCTTCTCCAAGGACCGGGCCGAACTGACCAGGGTCATGAAACCCTGTGCCTTGGGCCCCGACAATAGCAACCTTAAATCATCTCTTAGCCCTTCATAGAAGCGGCTTGTCTTGCGCTCCTCGTCTGCGAAGGTAGCGCCGACATATCTCCCCAACCGAGTAAACTCGTGGAGGTACTCATCAACGGTGCAATCCCCTTGCACCAACTTCTGAAATTCGCTTTCTAGCGCAATTCTCTGCGCCGAGGGGTGGTTCGAGCCATGAACAGTCTCGAAAACTCCGCCATAGGAACTTCGGCCAACGGCCTTCCCCTCAACTGGTGTAGCTCTAGGCCTTCCCACCATAGTCTTGCGTCCCCATCCAAAAGGAACGTCGCTATAGTGGTCTTCTGCCACTCTTCCGTTTCCATCGCAGTCATCACCCTGTTGACCCTTGAGATCCAATCCTCTGCTTGGGTAGGGGTTTCTGCCCCCGTGAATACCGGTGGATGAAAGCCCATCACGTGCTTCAGTTGTCTTTCAGTTGCTCTCCGAGGCAACTATAGCTCCAAAACTACTTGCTCAACCCTCCTTTGCTCTGCCGTCTGAAGCGGTACTTGCTCCACAGCAGGAGCAGGCTGCTGCACCTGCCTTGCAGGCTGCGCATTGATCATTGCCTTGACCGCTTCTGCCACCAACCTAATGGTCTCGGCAGACGGAGGTATTGCAGGAGCATGGCTTGGCGCACTGCTCACCTCAGAACCTGGCCGTTCAGACGGCCCAGCACCACTTCTGGTCACCTATAATCGTGCAAAACACCGATAAGCGACCAAAGATTACTGCAAACAGCAATTATAGGAACACGCAGGTTCCTCAAACATGTATATTTTCATTCCTAAGTGGACATTCATGGGTTCTTTTCATGTTATAACGATGACGCACACATGTGCTCACCACCCCTTAAAGTGAATTCGTCCACGAATTCATTTAAGCTTGACCGAAACCAGAAGTCTGATACCAATTTGTAACACCCCTATCCGTCGTATAGCATATAGCAGTAGGTCCGGCTGGGGCCCGACGCCATATACTACGGACAGACCGGTTGGTTATGCGTTGAAACCATTCAACCAATCATGTCGTCCTACACAACACCTAGCTGAAGCAATTTATTAGGTTGCAAAAGAAATAAGAACCCAGCCACAATAGCATGAATGTCCACTACAAACTCAGGAATGTATACATACACCAAAAGAGAAATGGCCTTAAGGCCTTACACTGTTCACTTAACAAAAGTAGTGTTTTCCAACTTCAGCACACAGGCCGGCCATACATGAAAAACGGGAAAGAAACATAAGCAATTAGGCCTTCGAGGGCCGGCACAGCAACAAGGGCTTTAGCCCGCTATTTCCCGCTCTGCTCCGCAGCACCTGCAAGCCACAAACCACCGCCCGGTGGCAAACAATAGCAACGGTCAGCAATGCTGACCAAATTATAACGATCCCGCCCCCACATTCGGGGCGGCAATGCTCTTTCCCTGCACTTTATTAGCATTGGCAATTATATAAAGTATTTGCACTTCACCACAGGCGTGGGCTCGCACGGCCACACACCCCGTGCACTCAGGGCACATTCTCGGCGAACCGGCCAACGTCACGTCAATTCAAGCCATAGACGTTCCCAATCCACCACCGCCTCTTGGACGGTCATCCATATGAGCATTTTGCCTTCCTGGCCTTGGTCACGACAATTTAAGCCATAGACCGCCAAAGACCCTCATCCATGCCAACGGTCCTACCGAACGACATAGACCGGGTACGGTTCCGCCTGACCCGTGCTCACACCGCAATGACAATTTAAGCCATATGCGCAGGCCAAGACTCACCGAGTCCCGTTCCACCACAATAATCACATAACCCGGTTATATTCACGTTGGCTCCCGGCCACCGTGTTGGCAAAACCCGCTTTTGCCCAATTTTCCGGGTGCACCTTGGAGTTAATCTCCAAGGCTCCCTGATGCAATCTACCTCGTAGAAAACCCGAAAAACGCCCAAACACCCGGAGTCTTTCCCGTTTCATATGCAATGCAACATCACCGATCCGGCTCTACTTATCCGGATAGGCTTCACACACAATGCCTATGTCCGTTTTCGCATACGGACTCTACACAAGGGGGACTTTACATATCTACCCCAAGGAACGCTCCAACTCTTCGCTCACTCGCGAGAGAGGGCTTCCTATGCAAAGGAAAAGAGGGCTTCATATGCCCAAGGATGAGAAATCGTTACCCTTGCGTTCTTCCACGCGCCATGAAAATCTATGCGGATGAAAAGCACCGCAATCTCCTTGCCTCCGCGGATCTGAAGACGGCTCGCGATTTGGAGCTCCGAATCTCCACCGGCCGCCGGAGTTGACCTCCTTCTTCCTCCTCCAAGCTCTCCCTTCTCTCTAGATTTTAGAGAGAGAGTACCCAAGTGAAATAAGGGTTTCAAAACCCTATTCCCGTCTAAAACCACCCAGGAGCAGCCCCCCACCATCGGATCCAAAGCCAAGGAAACGAACGGCCACGATTAGACCTCAAAAATACAAAATCTGCGCCGAACACGGGTAGCAACACGGCCGTGTGCCTGGCCGTTTCACCCATTCGCCGTCTCGATCGAGTCGAAAAACCAGCACACGGCCTTTGACACGGCCTCCGACACGCCCGTGTCACCTGCGACACGCCCGTGTCACTTGCGACACGCCCGTGTCGGGACCCGTGTCACGCCCCCCGTGTGCAATCGACCAACTTTTCGTAGTCAGAGAGGTACACGGCCTTGTGACACGGCATCCGACACGCCCGTGTCAAATTTGACACGACCGTGTTTGTGCCCGTGTCACGGTCCGTGTGCCACACTTGCAGAATCCCTGGAGTGACACGGCCTGGGACACGCCCGTGTCCTAGGCCGTGTTCTACAACTCGACTAGCGTCGACCGCACGACCCGAGGCCGAACATGCCTGTGTCACGCCCGTGACACGCCCGTGTCACGCCCGTGACACCTGCTCCAAAAAATCCAAACTGGGCTTAAAACATCACCCGTCCCTCTTTTGAGTTTCGGGGTGTTACAAAAGGTTTGGCTATTCATGGAATCCTCAGACCCTAGGATCTTCATTATAATCCAAGAAGGACCTTTCATTCCCATGAAAGTCTCTGTTTTAGATATTAATGTCCAAACTTCAAAGAAGTATGTTGAAATGAATAAGGATGAAGTCATCTTGGCAACCATGAATAGGAGGGCACAAAACATCATTGTTAGTGTCATAGATGACTCCATCTTTCAGAACCTTATCCACTGTAGGTCAACCAAAGAAATGTGGGACTCTCTCATTGTTTATATGGAAGGGATAGAGGAAGTGAGGGATCGATGATAGAAAATCCCTCCTAAATCAACAATATGAAGCATTCAAGTAAGGGAAGAAGGATTCCATTGTTGAATATTATGAGAAGTTCTTCATAATAGTGAACAGTCTGATAACCTATGATAGATAATTCACTAATTATGAGTTGAATGACAAGTTCTTGAGATCTCTAAATAAATAATGGGATATCACAATCTATGCCATCAGAGAAGTTGGTAACTTGGCCAACACATTGCCTTAGAATCTGTTGGGGAAGCTACTATCCCATGAGATGCAGCTGAACTCCAGGAAGGCTGAAGTGGATGCTGCCAGATCTTTCAACAAAGATAAAACTATGGCCTTTAGAGCTGAAGCCACAACAAAAAGTAGGGAAAAGGCTCCTTCTCCACCAAGGAGAGTTGTAGAGTCAGAAAGCACAGATCCTAGCTCCTCTAGAAGTGATCTGTCAGATGGAGAACTAACAGTGTTCTCCAAGTAGTTTCAGAAGATGCTAAACAAGAGGAGATAATGGAAGAATAAGGGAACTTCAAGCTCCTCATCAAGGAAGCCCTTTCCCAGCAAGGACAAATATAGAAAATACCCCACTAGGGAAAGGTATGACTCCAAACAGAACAAATATGTGAAGACTAATGTTGTTTGCTACTATTGCAACAGGAGTGGACATGTCATTACTGACTGCCCAGTTAAGAGGAAGGAGCACATAAAGTCTGAAGACAAAAAGCATCATAAGGACAAGAAGGCTGAAAAGAGCTTTTTGGCCAGGAATACTATCAACCTATTAGATAGTGATTCTGAGTCCTCATAATTAGATGAAGAGGAGTCATACATTAGTCTCATAACTATTGAAGAAGAGGATGAACATCCTCCTGCCCCATTTTGCATAAGGGCCTCACTGTCACAACCCGCATTTTCTCTACATATAAGCAACATATCAGAGTACGAGAAAACATGCATCATGACACCATGCCATACAAGGGATAACTGCAGGCGCTCAGGCAAGAACTCAAACCTAACACTTTTCATGAAATCCTCAAATTATTGTGAAGAAAACTATAATTTAAGTAAGTTTTGATAGTCGTATCCCTCGTCTTAGTGGATCAACTAGTCCACAAATATAAACATGAATATACACTGCGGAAAATACTTTGTTTATATTGATTAACATCCTACATGAGCATAAACATCCAAACAAGACAACACATGATATGCATACCCCTAGGTTTAATATAAGTATAGAAATAGCTTTTACATTAGTTAAAATATAATGACTTTGATTTAAAGTAATGCTATGCATGAGATAGTCAAATGATACATTTATACTTTCAAAATAACTAACATGCAATCCTAGCATAAAACCTTCCCATATAGCAAGTAAAACTAACAAGTCGTCAAGAAAATACCAAGCTGCTAGCAGGTATCTTAATAATATAAAAACATCAGTAGGCGTCAATAACCTGACACGAACCCACCAAAAGGAAAAACAAGTATGTCTGAACTAATAACAGAACCACAACACTACCTCACACTAGTGAGGAGGAGACAACTGCAACAACAACAGAAAAAATAGCAACCACCAAACCTAGTAACTCAACCGGATACTGCTCTAAACCAAAGGAATTCCAAAGAAAAGAATACCTTAGAAAGAATAATCAAGTGGCAAAATAACATTATCAGTAGATAGCAATCAAAAAAAAGCAAAAGGGGTTACTAACCCCAACCACAGGAATAGCTGACAAACATCAGCTAATAAGTCAACCTATAATCAGTGAAGAAGAATTCTCAATAGTAGAGTAAGATAAGTTGCACCAAGTATGAAATGAAGCCATGCTTCGATAAGATATGCATAAGTAAGCATCCAACATATATCTACATAATAGGAAGAGAAGAGACTAAACAGCTCTAAATATGTGAATCATTAACACCGGTAAAGAAAATGGTTTTGAGTTGGTGGCCACAATGTCCAAAATGAACTAACAGACCCAAACATCTTTAAAAGGTACTGCGGAGGTGGCCATAATATCCAACACAACCCGACGGTACAAACATCTCAAAAGGCATTGTGGTGGTGGCCACAATGTCCAACACAACCCAACATCCCAAGAGAAAAACACCATAAGAAAACTCACCAAGTGCAATGATTCACGAGCTGACACTAGGTTGGTAGTCCTGTATCCACTGCCAACCATGTACCACACCTAAACATCCATAAAATCCTATTAAACACCAGCAAAAACACCGAGCTTCTCAACTGACAAGGAGGAAGAAAAATCCCAAAATTTACCCTATGGACCAAACTCGACGATTTGGCACAATTCGGCGAGAAAAACTAAGTCCACACTGATTTTTCGAGTATACTCAATGAGTACAGTAGACATTCGACGAATTAAACTTAGAAAAATTAGTTAATTCAATGATACTTGATGATTCGGCTAACACAACCATGATATTCGATGAATCGGCGAAATTACCTAGGTCTACAAGAAATTCGTCGAGTATACTTGACAAATCTGAGTTCACTCAACGCTCTCAACACCAAAGCAGTCTCACTCAATGCATGGACTTAACTAAGGAAAATTTACCCCACTCAACGCCTTCACTCGACGCTCTCGACGCCAAACTGACTATACTCGATGAATTCGCCGAGTTAACACGATGCTTAAGACTTAGTCTCACAGACTACTCAATGCTCCCAACGTTAAGGCCAATTCACTCAACGCCAAGGATGACATTCGATGAATTTGTCATGAATACTCAATGAATTTGCCTTAGTCTCAAGAATCACTCAACGCTAAGACTACACTCAACGCTAAGACTACACTCAACGCCAAAGACTAATACTTGGTGAATTTATCGAGATTACTCGATGAATTTGACTTCACTCAACTCTTAAACTATATGACGAATTATACTTAATCCAAGACTCATACTTGACGAATTTCATTTAGGCTAACCCCACCATACTCGATAGATTTTTAAACCTAAGCTACAAGGTCATAATCGACGAATTTCTCTATTCTTAGACTATCATATGCGATGAAATTACCTTAGGCTAAATTTCATACACGACGAATCCTACTTAGACTAGTTGTCATATACTCAACGAGTTGACCTAGACTAGCAGTCATATACCACAATTTTATCTTTTTTGTTGGACTAGGAATTTTATAATACTCTGTAGCTTGAACTTGGTCAATCCCTACACTATTCCTAATCCTAAGGAGGGAAGAAGAAAATAACAAGAAAACACACGAAAAAATACATGGCAAGGGGAAGAAATCACCACTTGCCTCTAACTATAGAAATCTGGCCACACAAGCGCCCTTCCTCACGGATCTGGCTGCAAAAACACTTGGCTACACTTCCTGAAACTTTTTGAGGAAAAAGAGGGTCAAAAATGAATAACTTAACACCCAAAAATTCAAGAAATAGGAAAACTCACCGCACACACGTAGATCTCGGCGAGAGCAGTTCGAATCTACCCTCCGCTGATGATTTTGATCACCAAGGCTCTTGCAATCGACGACCGAAAGTCTAGAAATGTCTGCCATACTTTTTTTCGCAAAAGAACGAGACGGCTTGGGAGGAAGATGGTGAATAGGGTTTTTGTCACATCGAAGGACTATATATATAATATATTATATTATTATTAGAATAACGTCCAATTTTACCGATAACTCCAAACAACTCAGATTTCTTATGAAATTTGTACCGAAACTAAATATCGATGCTACGAACCCAACGAAGAAGTTGAAATCAAAATCTGACAAACCAAACTCGGGTAAAAACTCCCTGAAACCCAAAACACCAAAACATCCCAAAAAGACTTCACCGAGTTCCAAAACAAACCCGACTCGCAAGGGAAAACTCAAAAACACACTAGCAATTAGCCAAGTTAATATTCTAAGTCAAAACCTCAGATACCAAATGAGAAAAAGTCACGCTCCAGCATCAGTACCTATCAACTACACGTCAACATAACGCCCTGACGTCAAAAATACGCCACAAAAGGAATTAAAATAATATCAAAAAATCAGGGGTGTTACAACCACTCCCCATAAAAGTAAGCTTCGTCCTGAAACTTGATAGGCAAGGGAATCTTATAAAGAAGGGAAATAACCAAGGGTTATTTAATAGAATGCTTACCAAAAGAATTAGAAGAATAGATTAGGATGAGTCTCCCTCATGGCTGACTCCAACTCCCAAGTCGTGCTCTCCACGTCTTAGTTTCACAACAAAACTTTAACCATGGGTATTATCTTCTTTCGCAACACCCAATCTTGAGTATCAGGAATGTGAACAGGCACCTCAACATAAGAAAGGTTAGGATGCAAGTGGGGAACCAAATCGAGAACATGATAGTCACTAAGCACGCACTTCCGCAATTGGCTCACATGAAACACATTGTGCACACTAGGAAAATTAGCGGGTAAATCAAGCATATAAGCTAACACTCCGACGTGTTTAACAACTTGGAAAGGTCTCACATACCTGGGATCCAACTTATGGTACTTTACAAACCTCTTAACACCAGATATCAGAGAAAACTTGAGAAACACCATGTCCCTAACTGCAAATTCCAGATCAATCCTTCTACGATTATCGTTCTTCTCATAATGCTCTTGAGCTATTCGAAGCTTCTCTTGAATATGCGCCACAGAAATATTCATTTCTTCCAAAGCTTTTGGACCCAATAACGGTATTTCACCAATTTCGTCCCAAAACAAGGGAGTTCTACAACGCCTCCCATACAAATCCTCAAATGGGGCAATCTGTAAGCTCTCCTGATAACAGTTATCATAGGAGAATTCCATCTGTCTCAGCTGCTCGTCCCATTCTCCTCTGTGGTCCAAGATGTAACATCTTATCACATCTTCCACAATCTGGTTTACTCTCTCTGTCTAATCATTGGTATGCGGATGATAAGCGGTTGAATACCTGAGGTCGGTAACCAACCCTTCCTTTAAACTTTTCCAAAAACAAGATGTAACCCTGAGATCTCGATCTAACACAATACTAACAGGTACTTCATGTAGTCTGACGACCTCATCAAAATATAACTTTGCTATTTTCTTCATGGAGTAATCAATCTTAAACGGCATGAAGTGAGCACACTTCGTTAGTCTGTCAACTATAACTCACACAGAATCATGTCCTCGGGGAGATCTCAGCAAACTAGTAATGAAGTCCATAAAAATACTATCCCACTTCCTACTTGGAATCACCAAAGGCGTCAGCTTGCCAATAGGCCATCCATGATTTGCCTTAACACGCTTGGAGGTAAAGCACTCAGACACTATTTTGGCTATATCTACTTCATTCCATACCACCAAACGATCTGCTTCAGATCTCTATACATCTTAGTAGAACTAGGGTAGTAAGCAACACTAGAACCATGCGCCTCATTGCACAACTTAGCTCGAATATCCTAAACTGCAAGGATACAATATCTACTGCGATATTTCAAAGTACCCGCATCATCAATAAAAAAGACTAGTAATTCTCCTTTCTCCGTTCTGCTACGAAGGTGCTGAAAATCAGGATTATTCTTTTGATGTCGCCTTATAAGCGTAATCAATGAAGGCTCTGCTACTTTCAAGCTGCTTAGCGAGTCGCTACTTCCGACCGAGATGCCCATTAACAGAAACTCTTCCACCAAAGATTCCACCAAAAGATTGAAGATTTGCGCAGCCTTTCTACTCATGGCATCGGCTACCACATTAGCTTTTCCCGGATGATATTGGATCTGGACATCATAATCCGCAACATATTCTAACCATCTACGCTGACGCAAATTTAATTCCTTCTTAGTGAAGACGTACTTCAAACTCTTATGGTCCGTGTAAATCTTACACAATGCGCTATACAACAAGTGTCTCCACAACTTCAAGGCATAAATTATTGCCACAAACTCCAAGTCATGCGTAGGGTAGTTCCTTTCATGAATCTTTAAATGCCTCGACTCATACGCAATTACCTTTCCTTCTTGCATCAAAATACATTCAAACCGGACATGCGATGCATCCACATAAATGGCATATTCCAATCCTTCGGTAGGCAAAGAAAGGACTAGAGCAGTGCATAATCTATTTTTCAATTCCGGAAAATAGTCTAGAAAATATTTGAACACTCTGTTCATCATGTCCATGAAGGAAGAGGGTGCATTCGTAAATCCAAAGGACATTACCAAGAACTCAAAATGCCCATACCGAGAACGGAAAGAAATCCGTAGAACATCCGACTCATATATTCTCAACTGATGGTAGCCTAAATTAAGGTCAATCTTTGAAAAAACTATACTACCACGGAACTGGTCAAACAAATCATCAATCTGCGGCAAGGGATACCTATTCTTGATAGTGACCTATTCAATTCTCTATAATCGATGCACAACCTCATAGATCCATCCTTCTTATTTACAAACAGCATGGGAGCACCCCAAGGCAAAGAACTTAGCATAATGAATCTAGACAATAATAACTCATCCATCCGGGTACAAACCTCATCCAGCTCTTGCGGGGTCATACAGTATGGTGCCCTAGCAATAGGGCGAGTACCAGACTCAAAATCTATAACAAACTCCATATATCTCACAGGCAAAAGACTAGGAAGACTATCAGGAAAGACATCAGAAAACTCTCACACCACAGAAACATCCTCAACGCACGGAAAACTACTAATGGTTTCCAAAAAAAAACCAAATAAGAAAAACAACCAGAATTCAAAAGTTTCCGAGAAAATATCGTAGAAATAATCGGGGAATCCTTGCGCTGAAAACCATAAACACTCCAAGGGTGGTCGCTGTCCATCTTGAAGTCCAAACGCTTAACCTTGTATTGGATAACCGCATCATATCTAGACAACCAGTCCATGCCAAGATAACATCAAAGCCCTCCAGGTCTAGCACCTTTAAATCAGCAAAATCTACGAAATCACCTAGATGAATCGGACAACTTCGAATACCTTAGTATGACACCACCGAATCACCAGAAGGAAACTTAATGCGAAACGAATTGCCAACTAGATCATGAGTCAGACGATGATGCTCTACAAAAGTCCTAGCCACGAACGAGTGGGTAGCACCAGAATTAAAAAGAACATGCGCCCAATGGTTCTTTACCTTAAATTTCTCTATAAATTCGCATTCGTAACAAGCGTACAAACATCGAAACTAAAGCTAAAAGTTAGAACTAGATCAGAATCTAACCTGATATAACCTGGGCAAAAGTCTGTGCTTCCACCATAGTCATAACATTTAACTTGCCATTTCCTTTATCCAAAAGTTGCGGCAGCGGTGATGCCTAAAGTGGAACTGGCTGCAGCGGGGGCTGAGATTGCGGGCAACTTGACTTGAAATGCCCTTTATGATCGAACTGGAAACATGCCTTATCCTTACTCCAACAATGGGCAACATCTTGCCCCTTCTTATTACATACGGCACAAACCGAATCTCCCTTGGGAGCTCTCTGAATTGCATGCACTTGCTGCTACTTTTGAGGCCCCAACCTCTTGAAACACTTATCAAACGGATAGCCTGGCCAGCCACAGAAACTGCACACATCCTTGTTTCTTTTCTTCGAAGCGACACAAGACCCCCGAGAATTCTAACCATCATCGGACTACCTCTTGTCCTTCCTCAGCTGCATGCCTTTATTCTTGGCATTATCGATTATTTCGACATTTAGGGCAGCTTCTACTGCCTCAACATAGTTTTCGGATCCATATGCACTGCTGGATGTCACTCCTAAGACCACCCAAAAAGCACTTAACTCTGCTAGCCTCAAAAGAAACCAAATCCAAGGAAAATTGGCTCAACTTGCTGAACTCAATCTCATACTCACTGACCGTGAGTTGTTTTTGCTTCAAATGTAGAAAATTATTCATCAAGCAGTCTCGCTCGACTGATGGCAAAAACTTCTTCAACAATAACTCCTTGAAGGATTCCCATGAGCATCTATCTGTAAGGTTCTCCTTCTCTCTCAACAACCAGCTCTTTGCAAGGCCCTTAAGCTGATATGCGGCGACCATCACTCTCTAGTCTGCAGAAATCACTGAGTACGAAAACAACTCCTCGATTACGATAATCCAATCGTCCAACGCCGTGAAATCGGCTCTACCATCATAGGTAGGAGTTCCTAGTCAATGAAAATGCGAGAAAAAGTTCATCTCTAGTGGTAGTAGAACTGGAGGAACCAAAGGAGCTTGGGGAACATGAACAGCTTGACGACCTGTAGGGTCCTGCACTCTCGGCTGCTGCCCTGCAACGACAGTCAACAAGGTTTGGATCTGCGACTATATCTCCACCATTTGACTAGACAGAGCCTCATTACTCTGTCGTAGTCCCTCAATCACTGCCTCACTCTGTGCACCAGACAACTCTCCCTTGTTGGAACTGATGTTTCACATTCCCTGTGGTTGAGAATATCAACACCTAGGTTGTATTTGATCATATCTTGTGTTGATAGAGTGTGCAGGTTGACAGGTGCAAGTGAAGAATAAGAAGACTCCTATAGACACTAACACCGAGCGATAGAAGTTACCGCCGAGCGGTAGCCGTGAATTAATTGGACAGAGCTCTCGGGAACCTACCGCTCCGTGCTAGTCCTAGCGCCCGTGCTATCGCAAGGAATTATTTTGGATGGCTTCTCGGGAAATTATCGCCAAGCGGTAGTGAATACCCGCTACACTAACCTCTCGACGAGTGGCAAGAATGATTTCTCGAGTAATCGATCTACCGCCAGGTGATAGTTGGTACCGCGCCGCGCTAGCATCTCAAGGAGTGGCGAGAAGTATTTCTCGAGTTACCGATCTACCGTCAGGCGATATTTGTTATCGCACCGCGCTAGACCTCGATGAGTATCGATACGACTGTTCAGAATCGTCTTGTCTTATTTTATCGTGCGGTGATAGCTGTAACCATGCTGTGCTAGCAATGATAAAATGGTAAATATTCATTTTGAATATTTTTTCGTTTGTTGTTGGATAGCTGGTAGAACGAAATGCGCGAACCTACCGCCGAGCGCTAGTCTTACCGTCGGTGGGAGCTTACTTTCACAAAGATATATAATATGCGCCTCATTTTTTGCAATCATTAACGTAGACTAAAATAGATAGAAATTCCAGCACTATAGGGTTCGGCCGCCTCCTTGCATCCGTTCCGATCATCTTCGTCAAAGAATAAGATAGTTGTCTCCCT
Organism: Platanthera zijinensis; assembly: GCA_039513925.1. NCBI lineage: Eukaryota > Viridiplantae > Streptophyta > Magnoliopsida > Asparagales > Orchidaceae > Platanthera > Platanthera zijinensis. Next base: position 77,078,147 of record CM077096.1, on the reverse strand, counting down.
CACATACACGATCGAAAGACTTCGGCGATCCAAGATCTACATCAACTATGGAGAGCCAACCATTTGCTAGCATACGAAGATCTCAAGCAACGGCCGCGGATCGCTCCACGGAGAAATCTTCAAGAGGGAGAACTAAACCTTTAGATAATTTATATCTTTTATTCTTGTAATCGTTTCTTTTTCTAAATCTTGTGTTGAGGAAAATCGATCGATAAGGGTCGTCGGAATCCGGGTAGGATTTCACGATAAATCATCCTGGGGATAGGGACGTCTAGATCAGAGGATCTAGCGGGGCTCTAAGACCCTTCTTTGTGAGGAGGTGAAGAGTCGGCTCGAAGACCTTTCTTGGAGGGAAAGGGAGAGAGTCAACCAGTCCATGGAGCGGATCGGTATAGAAACCAAAAGAGTTTTTTTCTCCTCACCATTTTCGATCTTCGGCGTCACGGAGATTACAGTTTTGTAATCATCTAGAACAATTGACATTCAAATGCAATGAAATTCCTATTTCTGTGTTGATTACTTATGTGATTGTTCTGGTTTTGTTAAGTGAGTGTTTGTGTTGTAGGGCTTGCTCAAGCGTAACTGCCCAGGAAAACGAGTTAGGAGACTTACCTCCGCGCGTTAGCTATCTAACGCCCCGCGGTAGCTTCGAGAACTCGATTTTCTGAGTCAAAATATTTTAAATTGCAATACATACGTGAAACCTTATTCCCCCCCCCCCCTCTAAGTTTGGCCACGAGATCCAACAAATGGTATCCAAGGAGGTTACTTCAAAAAGGCTTAAAAACATGAAATAAGATGTCCAACTCCGTTAACGCATTCAATGAGGGACAAGGTGTGAGTAGACCCCCACTGTTTATGGAGAGTGACTATAGTCACTAGATAACACGCATGAGAATTTTTCTGATGACTCAAAGCATGGACGTATGGGCCATGGTTGAGATGAAATACATTGTACCCACTTTCACTGTAGGGGACACCATCCTAATCAAACCAAATGATAAGTGGGATGACGCAGATAAGCTTAGTTGCACGAACAATGTTAAGGCAATGAACTCTCTATTTTGCGAATTAGATAAAACTGAATTCAATCGAATCTATAAATGTAAAACTGCGTGTGATATATGACGGCTACTGGAACTTACTCACAAAGGCACTTTGTAGGTGAAAGAGTCGAAGTCATTCCGACTCAAGTCCTAATATGAACAGTTCCGGATGGAGATCGATGAGGAGGTTGACAAGATGTATACATGATTCACCAAGATTGTCAACGCCTCAAGATCCCTCGGGAAGAGCTTTTAAAATGGTGATCTGGTTAGGAAGATCCTGCAATCTTTGCCTCCTCGCTTCAACCCGAAGGTGACTGCGATCACCGAATCTCACAATATCAACACCCTGGAGATAGAAAGCCTCGTCGGAAATTTGAAGACACACGAACTTGAAAAAAAATTCAGGCGGAAGAATATCCCAGGGAAATGAAGAAGAAAGGACTGGTACTGAAGGCCGCAAGGGAGAGAAAAGCTGCTGAAGATTCTGAGGAAGATGAGAAGGAGAGCCTCTATATTCGAGAGTTCAAAAAGTTCATGAAGAATCCCAAGAAGCAGGAACAGTTCAAGAAATTCCTGAAGAGAGGAGCTTGAGAAGGAAGAAGGTGGAACAAGCCATCAAAAGAGACGGAAAGCGATGATGAGAAGTCCTAGCCAGAGTGCTATCACTGCAACAAGCTTGGGCACCTAAAGATAAATGCCCAAGACTCCAAAAAGGGGGAAATAAAAAGCAAAGCCGACACAATGGGAGGAAGAAGGTGTTGAAGGCGCTCACCTGGGATGAGGATGGATCTAATGAATCAATCACCACAGACTCTGGCAGTGAAGACGAGGCAAATCTATGCCTCATGGGAAATAATCAAGAAGAATCTGATGATGAGTCCAGTATCTAGAGCAACACTGAGGTAACCCAACCTACTTATACTGAACTTCTTGAAATTTATGAACACTTAGTTGATAAATTAGAAAGTGTTATTTCTGAGAAAAATCCCATGACAGCCGAGAATAAGAAAATCAAAAAGGACTTAGAAAAATTAAAAAAGTGAAGTAATTAGAAGTGGCAAAGAAAAGATCGAGTGTCTAGAGTGCTCTCACTTGATTACAATGATCGAAGAACAAAAGGCAAGTCTCTCCAAGTCGTTGGTGAGAATGAATAGTGTAAGACCCCCCTCCCGGAACACAACACACGGCACGAGGGGAGTCTTATGCCCGAAATAGCCGCCTTGCGGTAGCACTAACACACGGGTTAGCCTTTACCATAAGACGCCTATTCCGCCGGCTACAATCCATATCACATAAACAATGCCAACCCAACCATTACAGAAAAGTAAAGCAGTTCAATTCACAGCTAAGTTTAAGTCCAAAAGAGCGGAAGATAACAAGCACAACAGGCTTGTACAAAAGAACAAGAGTCTAGAAATGTTTTGCCAAACGGCTACATGAAAACACTCACGACTGTCACTGACGGTGCCGATGGCACCACCACCTCAGGTCCTATCATCCGGGCCTGGCTGTCCTGCTGCATAGTCCGTTGCTGCTCTACCTGCGGGGTTTCCTCCTAAAAAGGAAGACGTAGCAACCGTTAGTCATAAGACTAAGTGGCTTCACATCCGCTCCCCCGGCGACTCCTCGGCACCGGGCGGAGAAAAGAAACAAAGGTACAATATATATATATAAGCAAGTAAACAAGCAGGTGACTGTAAATATGGTGGAGTATAAACTACGCTACACAACTAGCAGTTCTACAAATATCTATAATATATGACAGCAGGTATAATTAATCAGAATAGTAACTTAACTTATAAGAGTGCCCATACAAACTTATAAGTTAAGGATCGGCTTAACAATAAAGTAACTCATCGTATAAGAGTGCCCATACAAACTTATACGATGAGGATCTTGTGTATGCAATGAATGACATGATATGAATGTTATGTTATGACCGAATCATGCGCACGCACATGCAAGTTGTTATGTCGACACAGACTTGAAGTTCCCATTTTTCGAGCAGGTAGCTAACCTCTCAGGCGTCGTCCGTCGTGGCCAGACGGCGACAGTGGAGCGGGCGTCTCCACTACTAGGTGGTATCACACTACCTATCCTAGGCCCCCGTACGCCTCAACGCTAAAAACACAACAGCGGAGCTCACATGCGTACTACGGCTCAGAAGGGGTCTTGGGTAGATGTGCACCAAGAACACAGCCCAACCTGGCCTTTGATTTCGACCCGGATGAAACCTCGGAAACGCACGAGGTGCAAGCCCAACCGTTCTCATGGCGCGGAGGAGATCTCGGGTTATGGACACCAAGTATCTAACCCTACCGCCCAAGGTCTACCCATTGGCTCCCATCGGTGTGACGACTAGCGAACCCGTAGACCTGCCACAGTCATTATCTCAATATCGCGACACGATGAATTGTCGCACATCACATGCCCCAAAATAACTCACTCGATGCTACCCGTAGTGAGGCTACAACTCTAAGCATCGGTTGTTAATAAACCCCTTGGGCTCGGATTACGGTTACAAAATACTCTTCACATAGTGTCCATCTTATTCACGCCCACCTATTCAATGAATTCACCTCAACACTATGCCTAATAGATATGTTCAACACCCAACTATATAAATATATTCTACACCAATCTCAACCCTTAATTTCTAGCCTTCTCATCCACTCCATTTCCCCACCAATACATGGTTATTCCTTATTACACAACCAAATGAGTAACCATGCTAAATTATAGTAACAACAACATTATAGATATATGGGAGCAAGATAACAAATGAGCAAATCGCAACCATTGCAAGAGTGCTAACATTGTAAATTAACAAGTGCATTAATCATAGGATAGCCCGATACTAAAACTGGGATTCCCGGAGCTATAGGAATCCGATCACAATGCACAACCCCTCATTGGAAAGGTATTCGCGAGGGCTACGACTTTCGTGTTGAGTCGATCGCCCAGATCTGGTCGCAACATACCAGAAATTCAACTCGAATACGTACAGGAAACAGTTTCCTGTACAGGATTTTCCCGAACGCAGCGGACTCGAACCCGCTTTCCTGTGGCTACAGGTATCGCATGGAAACGTGCAACCACTCGTTGGAAAGGTAATTTCAAGGGCTACGACTTTCGTGTTGAGTTGATCACCCAGATCTGGCCAGAATACCTCCGAAATTGGCCACGAAGGGCGCCGCGTGCAGAAATCAGATTTCTGCACGCATCTTAAGGCGAGATGAACGACATCCGTTCATCTTCTTCCTTGCAACGACCTTGCATAAACTTCTCCAGAAATCACACCCAACCTTATTTCTCCTTTTAAAGCCAAACCCTCAACGAAAACCCCTCTCATCTCCACTTTGAATGATGAGAAGGTTGAGAGAGACTAAGCCTAGAAAACCTAGGCATGGCTTATCCTAAGAACTCTCCTCCTCACCATCAAGACTCTATGGAGTCGATGTCTCTCCTAAAATAACTATAAATCTAGCACCAAGGGAGAGGGGAGGAAGCTCACCTCAAGTCCAGCGGTACCACCATGGCCGGCCATGAGCCTCGCACTCCTTCGCGGCGGCATTGTTTTTCCCTTGACGGCGGCGGCGTTTCGATTCCTCCAAGGATGGCTCCGGCAAGCCTCTTCCTCCTCCAGCCAAGAGAACTCCCTCAGAAATTTCGGGGCTGAAGAAAGGGGATGAAATGCTAGGGTTTCACAACTTTTTCCTTTTTATACACCGCAGACACGGGTAGGCACACGGCCGTGTTCCTACCCGTGTTCAGGTGACACGGCCGTGTCGCCTGCCGTGTTTAGGGCCGTGTTCATCCCAGAACATTTTTCTGCTGTGTCGGGGTTGCGGCACACGGGTATAGACACTGCCGTGTCTCGACCCGTGTCCTCAGCACACGGGTAGGGACACGCCCGTGTCCCAATACCCGTGTACCTCTCTGACTGGAAACTTAATATTGGCATGAGGCACACGGGTATGGACACGGCCGTGTCCATACCCGTGTCGGCCAAAATAACCGTTTTGTCTTGTTTTCCTCATTTCCCATACGTTCGCACCTGTTCACCCACACCCCCATTGGGCTCACCACAGCCCCCTTGACTCAAAAGCGCAATCAAGGGGCCTAGCGTGAATTGGGACGTTACAAATCCTATAAACAAAATAAAAGATTTCGTCCCCGAAATCAGGGTAAGGCTATGGGAGTGAAACACATAAAAGGGAACTATGCTTTCAAATAAAATTCTTACCTGGAGTAAATAATTCCGGGTAGCGCCCTTGCATCAAATCCTTTGGCTCCCATGTGAGCTCCTCCTTCCCGTGATTAGACCATAGCACTTTCACCAAGGGAACACTTTTGCGGCGCAAGGTTCTTGTCTCGTTATCAACGATCCGCACCGGCTCCAGTCGCACAGACCTATCAGACGCCACGACACCATCCGCCGTGGGGATATACTGTTCAGGCCGCAACAAAGCCTTCCGAAGCGACGATATATGGAACACGTCGTGAAGGTTCTCCAGCTCCGGTGGTAACTCCAATCGATAGGCCAGAGGGCCAATCCTTTCCACTACGACATAGGGCCCGACATACCTTGGGCTGAGCTTCTTGACTCCACGTACCCGCGACACTCTGTGCATCGGTCGGATCTTCAGGAACACCTTATCACCCACTTGAAACTCCACCATACGGTGCCTTGCGTTGTAATATTTCGCCTGTCAGCTTTGAGCCTCTAGCATTCGATCCCGGATCAACCTAACCACCGCGTCCGTGTCATCAATATACTCATTTCCCAATGTCTTCGGATCTTCGTCTTGCACCCAGGACAAGGGTGTTCTACACCTCCTTCCATACAAAGCTTCATGAGGTGCCATTCCAATACTGGCTTGATGACTGTTATTATAAGAGAACTCCACGAGAGGTAAGAGTCTCTCCCATGGTTCTCCTTTATCTAGCACACACAACCTCAGAAGGTCCTCCAATGTTCGGATGGTTCGCTCAGATTGCCCGTCCGTTTGTGGGTGAAAGGCTGTGCTGAAGGCGAGGCGCGAGCCCAAATAAGCCTGTACAGCCCTCCATTCTCTTGAAGTAAACCGACCATCCCGATCGGAGACGATCGTCTTCGGCACACCATGGTACCGCACAAATTGCTCCACAAAGAGACGCACTAGGACGCCCACCTGCGCCTCCTTCTTCATTGGGATAAATCGGGCTACCTTGGTCAACCGGTCAACTATCACCCACACAGAATCATTCCCCGAGCGCGAGCGAGGTAACCCGTGGACGAAGTCCAGGGAGATGTCCTCAAATTTCCATTCGGGGATGGGCAACGACTGTAGCATTCCACCGGGGCTTCTGCACTCCGCCTTCACCATTTGGCAGGCCACACAATGAGTAACAAAGTACTTGACATCCCTCTTCATGCCCAGCCAACACATTGTCTTTCTCAAATAGGTGTACATCTTCGCGATCCCCGGGTGCACCGAGTACTTGGAGCAATGGGCCTCCTTTAGAATATCCTCCCGAATGTTGTCACCTTCGGGGATGTAAAGCTGGCCACGAAAATGGACGAGGCCGTCTTTTAGGGAGTATTCCTCCGTAGTCCCATCCTCCATTGACTTGAAAGCCGGGGTTAAAGCCGCATCCTTCTTTTGTTCCGTCCGGATCCGGTCTCGTATGTTGCAAACTATACTCATCGCGGCCAAATATTCTGTATACTCTTCCGATTGATTCTTAAAGACCAAAGTGATTTCCATCTCTTGTAGTGTCCGGATTAACTCCATCCTCATCAAGCGGGATTCTGTGCTCGTTCCCGGTGCTTTCCGGCTCAAGGCATCAGCTACGGAATTAACCTTCCCGGGGTGGTAGTTCAAGGTGAATTCATAGTCGCACAAGAACTCCAACCACCGCCGCTGTCTCAAGTTTAACTCCTTTTGGGTGTGAACGTACTTCAGGTTTTTGTGATCCGAGTAGATCTCGCAGTGGACGCCATATAAATAATGCCTCCACATCTTCAAGGCGAATACCACCGCTCCCAACTCTAGATCATGCACCGGGTAGCTAGCTTCATGCTTCTTCAACTGTCTTGAAGCATAAGCGATCACATGCCCATTCTGCATCAACACAGCTCCCATCCCTTGATACGACGCATCCGTGTAAACTTGAAAGCCCTCCTTCCCAGATGGAAGAGCTAGGATGGGTGCAGTCGTCAATCTGTCCTTCAACTCTTGGAATGCAGCTTCGCACTGGGGTGTCCATTCAAACGGCACACCCTTCTTGGTCAGCGTAGTAAGGGGAAGGGCGATCTTCGAGAAGCCTTTCACGAACTTGCGATAGTACCCGGCAAGTCCAAGAAAGCTCCGTATGTCGGCCGCTGACTTCAATGGCGACCACTCCTTCACGGCCCGCACCTTGGCCGGATCTACTGCTAGCCCCGCCCCACTAATCACATGGCCCAAGAACGCGACCTCTTGAAGCCAAAACTCGCATTTGCTGAACTTGGCAAACAAAGTGTGCTCCTTTAGCTTCCTCAGCACTAAAGTTAGATGTTCGGCGTGTTCTGCTTCAGTCTTGGAGTAGACTAGGATATCATCTATGAACACGATGACAAAGATGTCCAAATAAGGGCTGAACACCTTGTTCATCAAGCTCATAAAGGCGGAAGGGGCGTTTGTGAGCCCAAACGGCATCACGGTGAATTCATACAAACCATATCTCGAACTGAACGCCGTCTTCTGAATGTCATCTTCTTGTATCCTCAGCTGATAATATCCCGAACGCAGATCTAACTTGGAGAACCAATACGATCCCACCAATTGATCAAATAATTCATCAATGCGCGGTAGGGGATAGGTGTTCCGCACCGTTAACCGGTTCAACTCTCGATAATCAATACATAACCGCAGGGTGCCATCCTTCTTTTTGACGAACAAAACGGGCGCTCCCCAAGGCGACGAGCTTGGGCGAACGAACCCTGCTTCCACCAATTCCTGAAGCTGGACTCTAAACTCTGCAAGTTCCTTCGGAGCCATTCGGTATGGAGCCCGCGAGACGGGCTTGGCACCCGGAATTAGCTTGATTTGGAAGTCCACTTCCCTATGCGGGGGTAGTCCCGGCAATTTCTCGGGAAATACCTCGGGAAATTCTCGCACCACCCGCACATCCTTGACCTCTAATGTCAATTTCTTCAACTCGAAGCAAATCACATAGACCTCGTCCCCTTCCATATGAGATTTCATAACTTGGATTGAAGATAATAATATACGGGGTGCAAATTTAATACCTTGGAAGATGACTTCCGAGTCTCCATGCCTCAACATAACTTGCTTCTCCGCACAATTGATCCTGGCGTGGTGCCAGTCCAACCACTTCATGCCCAAGATGAGATCGAACTCCGGGATTCTTAACACTGTAGCCGGAGTTTCAAAGAACTTTCCTCCAATAAGGGTGTCGAAGTCGCAACTTGCTGACGACGTCATCTCAGAGCCGTCCGGAAGGCGCACCCTTTGAGTAATGCCCGTGAAGTGTTGCACTCCCTCCAAGTCCTTCACGAAGTCTTCCGAAATGAACGAGTGAGACGCACCCGTGTCAAATAACGTATAGGCGGGTCTCCCGCTAACCACGACAGTGCCTAGGTTCCAAAAGGGTAATCACTATCCAGAATTGCGCGTATCATTTGTATCGTAAATCTAACAAGTCATATAATATTAATAAATTTTGCACGTACCAGTGATGACTTCCTGCGGATTTCTCTCCTGAGTCATATCCAATGCGAATACATGCTCCCGTGCATGTCCTTGATTTCTCCCTGGTGGTCCTCTTCCTCGGCCACGCATGTGCCCTCGCCCCCGTGGAGCTACTGGAGGGGGAGCAATAGGAGCATCCCCGATCAATCGCGGGCAAACTCGTCGGACATGCCCCGGTTGGTTGCACTCAAAACATATCACCTCACGTCGGCCCCCAGGTTGTTGATAATATTGCTGCTGCGGTGGTGGAGGTAAACCTAGTGGTTGCGGAATTGGGTACTCCACCCGATAGTTCCGGTTGACCCACCGACCGCCTCTGCCATGATCATTCCGCCTTCTATTACTAGGGCCGACTTCAATTACTCCTTCCGCAGGTCTCTTGCCACATCCCATGTGGTCCGCCTCCAGTCTCTTTGCCATGTCGATGATTTCTGCCAGGCTTCCATCGGCTATAAACAAAAGGGCCTGCCTCAGGGGGTCCCTCAACCCTTTGTAGAAGCGCTTCGCGTAGCCTCTATCGTCCAAATCATAGGAATCGGCAAACCTAGCGAGGTGTTGGAACTCCCTCTGGTACTCCGTTACCGATTTCGATCCCTGCTTCAGCTGCAGAAATTTTTCTTCAAGTCCATCCCGAGCAGAAGAAGGGATGAAGTGATCCAGAAAAGCCTCGGTGAACTCGTTCCAACTGATGTCCGTGTACAACCGCCCTTGGAAGATGGAGCCCATGAGGGACTTCCACCACCTTTTGGCGTGCAGCTCTAGCAGCGTCACTACCAATGTCACCGCCATGCTGTTCGGACATCTTATGCCAGCCATCAATTCCTGCACGGTATCAAGCCATTCCTCGGTGCGCACCGGCGATTCTGTCCCAAGATAGGCAGGAGGGGACAGGGCACGGAAGGTGCTCAACCAGTTGGAGCCTGGCGCTTGTTGTTGCACCGGAGCTTGCTGGGCTTTAAATGCATCCAATATGGCTGACAGCATTTGTCCCAGTTCCGACTGCTGGAATTGTGAAGGGACGAAAGGGGTAGGAGTGCCCCCAACCGGCTCCACCTGCGCTGGGACCTGTAAGCAAGGTACAAACTAGGGTCAGGTTGGCTAAAACTAATGTCAAAGTTGGACAACTTAGTGTGAATTACATATGGGCACACCACTGCTTCCGCTAAGTCGGTTTGTCCCCAAACCGACTAATCGAACGGGAGTGGCCCATTGTTACATGACTGCTCTAGTTGAAGATCGGCTAACTCTGATACCATTTGTAAGACCCCCCTCCCGGAACACAACACACGGCACGAGGGGAGTCTTATGCCCGAAATAGCCGCCTTGCGGTAGCACTAACACACGGGTTAGCCTTTACCATAAGACGCCTATTCCGCCGGCTACAATCCATATCACATAAACAATGCCAACCCAACCATAACAGAAAAGTAAAGCAGTTCAATTCACAGCTAAGTTTAAGTCCAAAAGAGCGGAAGATAACAAGCACAACAGGCTTGTACAAAAGAACAAGAGTCTAGAAATGTTTTGCCAAACGGCTACATGAAAACACTCACGACTGTCACTGACGGTGCCGATGGCACCACCACCTCAGGTCCTATCATCCGGGCCTGGCTGTCCTGCTGCATAGTCCGTTGCTGCTCTACCTGCGGGGTTTCCTCCTAAAAAGGAAGACGTAGCAACCGTTAGTCATAAGACTAAGTGGCTTCATATCCGCTCCCCCGGCGACTCCTCGGCACCAGGCGGAGAAAAGAAACAAAGGTACAATATATATATATAAGCAAGTAAACAAGCAGGTGACTGTAAATATGGTGGAGTATAAACTACGCTACACAACTAGCAGTTCTACAAATATCTATAATATATGACAGCAGGTATAATTAATCAGAATAGTAACTTAACTTATAAGAGTGCCCATACAAACTTATAAGTTAAGGATCAGCTTAACAATAAAGTAACTCATCGTATAAGAGTGCCCATACAAACTTATACGATGAGGATCTTGTGTATGCAATGAATGACATGATATGAATGTTATGTTATGACCGAATCATGCACACGCACATGCAAGTTGCTATGTCGACACAGACTTGAAGTTCCCATTTTTCGAGCAGGTAGCTAACCTCTCAGGCGTCGTCCGTCGTGGCCAGACGACGACAGTGGAGCGGGCGTCTCCACTACTAGGTGGTATCACACTACCTATCCTAGGCCCCCGTACGCCTCAACGCTAAAAACACAACAGCGGAGCTCACATGCGTACTACGTCTCAGAAGGGGTCTTGGGTAGATGTGCACCAAGAACACAGCCCAACCTGGCCTTTGATTTCGACCCGGATGGAACCTCGGAAACGCACGAGGTGCAAGCCCAACCGTTCTCATGGCGCGGAGGAGATCTCGGGTTATGGGCACCAAGTATCTAACCCTACCGCCCAAGGTCTACCCATTGGCTCCCATCGGTGTGACGACTGGCGAACCTGTAGACCTGCCACAGTCATTATCTCAATATCGCGACACAATGAATCGTCGCACATCACATGCCCCAAAACAACTCACTCGATGCTACCCGTAGTGAGGCTACAACTCTAAGCATCGGTTGTTAATAAACCCCTTGGGCTCGGATTACGGTTACAAAATACTCTTCACATAGTGTCCATCTTATTCACGCCCATCTATTCAATGAATTCACCTCAACACTACGTCTAATAGATATGTTCAACACCCAACTATATAAATATATTCTACACCAATCTCAACCCTTAATTTCTAGCCTTCTCATCCACTCCATTTCCCCACCAATACATGGTTATTCCTTATTACACAACCAAATGAGTAACCATGCTAAATTATAGTAACAACAACATTATAGATATATGGGAGCAAGATAACAAATGAGCAAATCGCAACCATTGCAAGAGTGCTAACATTGTAAATTAACAAGTGCATTAATCATAGAATAGCCCGATACTAAAACTGGGATTCCCGGAGCTACAGGAATCCGATCACAATGCACAACCCCTCGTTGGAAAGGTATTCGCGAGGGCTACGACTTTCGTGTTGAGTCGATCGCCCAGATCTGGTTGCAACATACCAGAAATTCAACTCGAATACGTACAGGAAACAGTTTCCTGTACAGGATTTTCCCGAACGCAGCGGACTCGAACCCGCTTTCCCGTGGCTACAGGTATCGCATAGAAACGTGCAACCACTCGTTGGAAAGGTAATTTCAAGGGATACGACTTTCGTGTTGAGTCGATCACCCAAATCTGGCCAGAATACCTCCGAAATTGGCCACGAAGGTCGCCGCGTGCAGAAATCAGATTTCTGCACGCATCTTAAGGCGAGATGAACGGCATCCGTTCATCTTCTTCCTTGCAACGACCTCGCATAAACTTCTCCAGAAATCACACCCAACCTTATTTCTCCTTTCAAAGCCAAACCCTCAACGAAAACCCCTCTCATCTCCTTTTTGAATGATGAGAAGGTTGAGGGAGACTAAGCCTAGAAAACCTAGGCATGGCTTATCCTAAGAACTCTCCTCCTCACCATCAAGACTCTATGGAGTCGATGTCTCTCCTAAAATAACTATAAATCTAGCACCAAGGGAGAGGGGAGGAAGCTCACCTCAAGTCCAGCGGTACCACCATGGCCGGCCATGAGCCTCGCACTCCTTCGCGGCGGCATTGTTTTTCCCTTGACGGCGACGGCGTTTCGATTCCTCCAAGGATGGCTCCGGCAAGCCTCTTCCTCCTCCAGCCAAGAGAACTCCCTCAGAAATTTCGGGGCTGAAGAAAGGGGATGAAATGCTAGGGTTTCACAACTTTTTCCTTTTTATACACCGCAGACACGGGTAGGCACACGGCCGTGTTCCTACCCGTGTTCAGGTGACACGGCCGTGTCACCTGCCGTGTTTAGGGCCGTGTTCATCCCAGAACATTTTTCTGCTGTGTCGGGGTTGCGGCACACGGGTAGAGACACGGCCGTGTCTCGACCCGTGTCCTCAGCACACGGGTAGGGACACGCCCGTGTCCCAATACCCGTGTACCTCTCTGACTGGAAACTTAATATTGGCATGAGGCACATGGGTATGGACACGGCCGTGTCCATACCCGTGTCGGCCAAAATAACCGTTTTGTCTTGTTTTCCTAATTTCCCATACGTTCGCACCTGTTCACCCACACCCCCATTGGGCTCACCACAGCCCCCTTGACTCAAAAGTGCAATCAAGGGGCCTAGCGTGAATTGGGACGTTACAAATAGTATCTTAAATAAAAATAATGTCTTTGAGAAGAGACTTCACTTGTCGCTTGCCAAGGTAGAGGAAGGCAAAAAACAATTTACTAATCGATGTGCAATGCTTGTGACTGAAAACACTACCCTAAATGCGAGGATCCATGATCTTAACTGTGTCATCCAAAAGTTTAGAATAGGCCAAAAGTCTTTAAATATTTTGTTGGGTGCACAGTGTCATGGATCTGGGAAGTTTGGACTATGATACGTGTGTCTAATGTCCCCACCGAGTGGAAATCGTTATCAAGCTACCTCTAGACCCAATTATAAAAACTCACCAAATAAGGTCAAAAAGTCCGAAAGACTTTCCCCATCCTCAAACACGAGCTTAAGCAACCCGATAAAGCCAACGTCTACTATTAACACTATGTGTGCAAACTGTCATAAGTTTAGTCACGTTTCTGGATCATGTTTGAGGAAAGGTGCCAAGAAAAATACGCAAGTCTGGCTACCAAAGTCTTCTACCTATCATATGGGTGGGACAACTTGGGTAACCAGAACTTTACCCTCATCTTCTTTTTAGGTTTATTGGTAGGCTAAGGACACAAGGAATGTGTGGTACTTGGACTCTGGTTTCTCCAAGCACATGAAAGGAGATAAAGACAAGTTCCTTAGCCTGGAGAAGAAGAAGGGTGGCATGGTGACCTTTGGGGACAACAACAAAGGACAGATAATAGGAATCGGCACCATAGGTAACAAGGCATTTTCTATTTCAAATATTCTGTTTTTAGATGGCCTTAAGCACAATCTTATTTTTATTAGCCATCTGTGTGATAAAGGTCTAAATGTGATATTTGAATATTCCACAAACACAAGCAAAATTATAGATGCCAAAACTTCTAGTTTTTTACTTATTGCATATAGAACTCATAATGTGTGCACTGTTAGTTTTGATGATATATCTGCATCTAATCTAAAATGCCTAGTTACTATGAATGAGGAATTAGAACTTTGGCATAAGAGACTAGGACATTCTGAAAGTAAGGTTATTGTAAAACTATCAAAAAATAAACTTGTTCGGGGACTTCCCAACTTAAACGGTAGTTTAAATGTCTTATGCGCTCCTTGTCAAAAAGGCAAATTTGTTAAAACCTCTTTCAAGAGCAAAATAGAAGTTTCTACGTCTAGACCACTCAAACTCATTCACATGGATTTGTTTGGACCTCCTAGTACGTGTAGTCTAGGTGGAAAACGATACACCTTTGTTATAATAGATGATTATTCATGCTATTGTTGGATGATGTTTCTTGCGGATAAACCTGGCACCTTTAGTGAATTCTAAAATCTATGCACGCAACTTCAAAATGAGCAGGAGCTAAAAATAAAATGTATTAAATCAGATCATGGAGGAGAGTTTGAGAATGAGGACTTCTCAAACTTGTGTGACACCTTAGGAATTAAGCACGAATTCTCTGCCCCTCGCACTCCACAATAGAACGGGGTTGTAGCAAGAAAGAACCATACTCTTCAAGAATTAGCCCGCACAATGCTTGCTGAGTTCGGCTTACCACGATCTTTCTGGGCTGAAGCAATTAACACGGCTAGCTACGTGATGAACCGAGTCATGCTTCACCCACTTTTAAAGCGAACTCCATACGAGCTGTATTTTGAAAAGAAACCCTCTGTATCGTACTTTAGGGTCTTTAGTTGCACGTGCTACATTCTAATTATTAAGGATCATATATGAAAATTTGATGAAAAATTTGATCTAGGTACCTTCTTAGGATACTCGAGAAAGAGCCGCGCCTATCAGATCTATAATAAGAGGACCTTAGTGGTTGAAGATTCGTCTCATGTGCATTTCGATGAAAATTCCCCAACTAACGATCCCAAGCCGAATGAAGAGGAGGTTGATAAGATCATACTGATAGGGGATAAGGGTGAGGAGAGAGTTATGGCGAGTGAAACGCTAACTCTTGTACAAGGTTATAGGCCTCCTAGTAAATTAAATTTTTTAAAGCAACATCCATGCGAACTAGTCATAGGAGATCCATCTCATGGAGTTAGAACTCGACCTGCACTTCATGAATCATTTTCAAACTTGTGTTTCATATCTGATATTGAACCCAAGAACATCTCAAAATCCTTAAAAGATGACTCATGTTCTTGGCTATGAATGAGGAGCTGAGCCAATTCGAGTGAAGTAAGGTATGGGTCTTAGTGGAGCGTCCAGATAACCATCCAATCATAGGCTTAAAATGGGTTTTAAAAAATAAACTTGATGGTGAGTCTAGGATAACAAGAAATAAAGCTAGGTTGGTGGCTCAATGGTATTCTCAGATAGAGGGAGTGGATTTTGAGGAGTCATTTGCACCGGTTGCTCGTCTTGATTCCATCTATATGTTTTTGGCATTTGCAAGTTATAAGCAAATTAGATTGTACCAAAAGGACATTAAGAGTGCTTTCTCAAATAGATATATTTAGGAAGAGGTATATGTCAAGTAACCACCCGGTTTCATGAACGTCGCCTACCCAAAGAACATATACAAGTTGGTGAAGGTCTTGTACGGACAAAAGCTGGCACCTCATGCTTGGTATAATTGGCTCATCACCTTTCTTTTAGGTCATGGCTTTAGGATGGGTAGTGCGGATACCACTTTATTGGTAAAGAACGAGAATTCAGATCTAATTATACAACAAATCTATGTGGATGATATCATTTTTGGAGCCACGAATGAAAATTTGTGTGAAGAAATTATCACCCTAATGAAATCCGAATTCAAAATGAGCATAGTAGGAGAACTTACCTATTTCTTTAGATTTTAGATTTTCTGAACGCAAAGACGGTATTTTTATAAGCCAATCAAAATATATCAAAAATATGCTCGTGCGTTTTGGGTTTGAGAAGAAATATGTCAAAACTCCTATGAGTGCCTCTCTTAAATCAGGAAAAGATGAAAGTGGCATTTTTGTCGATTAGACTGTTTTTAGAGGTATGATAGGATCATTGTTATATTTGAGTGCCTCTAGGTCTGATATCACATATACGGTAGGTATGTGTGCTGGGTACCAAGCTGACCCTAGAGAGTCACATTTGAAAGCAGTAAAGCATATCTTTAGGTATCTTATAGGAACACAAAATCTTGGACTCTAGTACCCACACACCACCGATTTCACATTTCACGGGTACTCTGATTCTGATTATGCGGGGTGTTCACTTGATTACAAGAGCACAAGTGGTATATGTCATATCCGAGGCCTTGCACTAGTCTCCTGGTCAAGCCGCAAACAAAACTCGTTTGCACTCTCCACCACTAAAGCCGAGTATATCGCCTTAGGAAGCTGTTGCGCTCAAGCATTGTGGATGTCTCAAATGTTAGAATACTTTGGCCTAACTTGTAGGAATGTTACACTTAGGTGCAACAACAAGTGTGTCATAGACTTAACATATAATCCAGTGCACCATTCAAGATCAAAACATATTGACGTGCATCACCATTTCATTCGAGATCATATAAAAAAGGAGAATGTGAGTGTAAGCTTCTTTGGCACCGATGACCTACTAGCTGACATATTCACTAAACCACTCCTAGATGCATGTTTCTCATTACTTTGACTCGAGTTTGGTGTTCTAGATCTCTCATCCTAGTCGTCGATGTTTGTGTTTGCCTGTTCTTTTTGTTTGTGGTTATTCTTCTTTGTCCATGTTTCACTTTCTTTGTGTATTTGCTTATGAGTTATTTACTTGAGTTTCCTTGTCATTTTTCTTTAAAAAACCAAATATATATATAACTGTAAAGTGATCATATCTTACTGGCTCACATGACTTTGACTTAAACAATAATACGTACGTACAATGTTTGAGTTCAGACTCTTAATTTATGTAAACATTGTCCTCCGATCATAGTGGGCTGAATATATAGGCGCTTAGCTATTGAGTACAACAAGATGGGGTCATGTTTGTTGACTATACCTCTAGGTATGTGTGAGGACTTAGATAGGGGAATGACTTCACATGATACACACAACCCTAGCCGGTGCACTCAAGAAAAGAAAAAAATGTTAAGCTTGCATGTTATAAATCGTGACAATATATTTTAACACGCTAGGAATACATTGAATAATCAATTTCACGATACATTTGAGCTTATACTAGGTGTGAGTCTTCAGGCCAAATCTCTGGTACAAAAGTCGTATGCGTCCAAGTTAAAGTGTATCTATCTAGGTGGATAGATTTCGATTGACTCGGGGCTCCGTGAATTAAAAAACAAAATATGATCAAAATGATAGCTCTACAAAAACAAAATAAACCTATGCAAGCTATCACATCTCATGTCACGGACCCCCCAAACACTACTTATTCCTCTTGATAAATGTTCATGAGAATTGTGAGGATGAGCACCTTAGTTAAAGAGTCACTTCGATCTTGTGCTTTGACTCTATCTTTAGCTTAATGCCCCTAGTTTTCGCCTATGTATGACATTTATTAACATGTAAGGTGATTATTCACCCTATTTCTCTTGTGTTAGGTTCCTAGACGATCGAGATAACCCTGTACAATATACTATTTTCCCCTTGGTGTTATCTCGCTTTCGATGCTACATGAACACATGTCATTGCCTTGTCTAAGAATTCCGCACATAAGAATTGGACTGCAACTGCACTATCTCTTTATAGCACAATACATACTAGCACATGATTTACACTCATGACATTTTTAATGTTTGTTCAACTTGATTACTTCATAATTCTTATAGCATTGTAGACGTAGTCATTGTGTGCTTAGTTTTGTCTGTACTGTCCAATTCATATTACCTCTGAAAATTGAACTTCTCTGTCCATGTACCTTGCTCTATTTTGTGACTCATGTGCTTACAATTCCCTGATATGTCTTTCGTTTTGAGTCACCTCTATGATTGTCCTGTCTAACTTTACTTTATGTGTGCACCATCTGCTATTTGTATAATGCTCATCATATCTACTATTTTTCATCCCACATGTCTGGTTGGCTATGCCCGCCCCTATTTGATATTATCAAAGGGGGAGAATAGATTGTTCATGAGTATGAGTCATGGGTGAGGAGAGTTCATGAGTATGGGCCACGGGTTATGAGAGGTCACATGTAAAGGGAGCATGTTAACAATATGTGCGCATAGATAGGGGGAGCAAGTCGAACATGTAGATAGGGGGAGCGTCCGTATAGGGGAGATATATATAGAACCTGAAACCTGAACATTCAAAATTATCTATTATATATATTCACTTTTGAAAGTGAGGGTCGGATCTAATATACTCTAGAGGGGGTAGGGAATAGAGTATTACTGATTAATTAAAATCTTTTGCTGAATAGTATAACTTGTTTCTAAACTCAGATGCTATATCACAGCACAACAAATTAGACTAATAAAAATCAGAGAATCCTAACTATCACAGCCACAGCAAGAATAAAAGAAAAAGGCAATAAGACAACACAAGAATTTTATAGTGGTTCCCCAACCTGGGTACATCCACTCTTTTACCACCTAGTAGGAATCCACTCAGGTTTTTGTTTAGGTGACTGCCACTAATGAGCTTTTGGTAAGGTGCTCAAAAAATCAAACCTCAAGTCTTTTGGTTAGGAGACTTGCAACCAGGAATCACTTTTGAAGGGAGTAGAGAGCCCTTTTTACAGAGGGGGTGAGAGAGTGATGATTTCTTCTCTTTCTCAAGTATTCAAATGAAAAGTGAAAGTCCACCTAGTGTCAACTACCTTCACTTATGGGGGGGGGGGAATAGGTGTCTTGCACAGTCTTTTAGCGGAATTAAAATTATACCTGCACAATTAAACAAAACAACACAGCACAAAAATACGCAGGCAATTATAGTGGTTCCCCGACTTGGGTACGTCCACATTCCCCCTTCGACCTATCTCCCAATAAGGGACGACTCGGTCACTTCACCAATCGGATTGAAATCCAATCCTCACACTAATGGAAGGAACCCTTCCAACCGAAGGAGTCACAACTCCTCCACCACGGGTTGCACCCAACCCTTGCAATGCGGAACCAACGTTCCTTTACAACAAAAGAAAAATTAGAATGTATAAAATACAAACTACTTATGGAGCGCTTGGTGTCCCTCTTCGTTCGATGTAGCTTTCTCGACGAATACGAAGAGTACACGACCTAAGCGCTCACTTAGAGAGGATCTCCCTGAAATCGGCGGCGACAAGAAGTGCGGCGGCGGAGCTTTCGGGATCGGCGGCGGCAAGGTTTGCGGTGGCGAGCTTTGTAGATCCAACCTTCGTAGCAAGGCTAGCAAGGTCACCAATGATCACACTTGGATCGATCGTCTCAATCAATTCGGAAAGGGAAGGTATTCCTGATCTACAAACCAAGAGACAAAGTATCTCAAGATAGACACGTGAGACGTGTTGCTTGGCTAAGCTTCTGTCACCGGGAGATCAAGATGAATCCAAGATCAGCGTCGGTGACAATCTCCACGAGCGACAACGGCGGCAGAAGAGAAATCCGCGATCTAGGTCACGTCCGTGACGACCGATGTTCTCGTTTTTGTTCGCTCCCCGTTTCATTCAAAATAGGATTCTATTTATACTGTAAATTAATCCAATATGACCGTTGTGGGCCCCACCAATAGAAACCCTAAGTTCGGTTCAAAACAGTGCGTGTATACTTGGTCTGGTCCAGCGAGTCGAAGAAATTCGCCTAAGTAGAATTCGGCGGGAATCATTGGTGATTCTCGACGAATCGACGAGAATCACTAATGATTCCCGTCAAATTCTACTTAGAAGAATTCTTAGCTGAATTGCTTACCAACCGGAAAGAATCGTTGAGAGTCATCATCCATTCTCGACGAATCGTCGAGAATGCAGAGTCATTCTCGACGATTCTGACTTGGCAGATTCCTTGAAGGCGTTGACTCAGCCTGGTGATTCTCGCTGATTCTGACTTTGCAGAATCCTTGAAGGCGTTGAGTCAGCCGGATGCATTCGGCGAGAATCGGCTAGTGATTCTCGTCGAATCTTACTTAGACGAATTTTCATCTATCTTCCCGTGAGCTGGTCTTTGACCCATCCTTGCTCCTCTTCAGCTCTAGCTATATCTCGACCCTGTGCTTGAAAGTAAGTACACTACAATTGAGAGAGCACACGTAGGCCAACACACTAATCTGCTCAACGAAGGATTATATTGCGCAAACCCGTGTATATTTACCCACTGCACCCTGACATTGGTGTGTACTTAGCGTGGAATAACTACAAGCACAACTTGATAGAAAATCATTAAATACATTATCTATTCACCTTAGCTTATTCAGGGGCTTCTTCAAATCAGGGACATTGTGGATACAATACCCAACAATCTCCCCCTATTTGAAGAAGCCTAAACCCTATAAGCTAAGGTGAATAGGACATGGAAATGAAAATCATAAATGAAGAAGATTCCAGTTGAGAGAGAAATTCATTACCAATTTCTTGAGAGCATTACTTGGTACTTGGAGCCACCTTAGCCTTAGCCGAGAGGGTAATCTCCCCCTTTTTGGCTTCTACAAATCTGGGACTGCACTTGGAGCTACATGCTCCCCCTAAGATCTTGGATCCATGCTCGAGCTTGAGTTCTTTGTTGATGCTCCCCCTTTATCAGAGAGCCTTGAGCTGTACAGTCTTCACTCTTCATAGTTCACTATGCCGAGTTTAGTTTTGAAGAGACTGAACTTGGCCTCGTCTAGGGGCTTTGTGAAGATATCTGCAACCTGCTTATCCGTGGGGACATAGCAGAGAGATATGTCTTTGTTTTCCATATGCTCCCGAATAAAGTGATAGCGCACTTTAATATGCTTCGTTCTGCTGTGCGATACAGGATTGTTCGCAATTACTATTGCGCTTCAGGAGTCGTAATACATTGGAACTTCGCTGAACCGCAAGTCATAATCTTTGAGCTGATTTCTGATCCATAGAAGTTGTGCGCAACAGCTGCCTGCTGAGATGTACTCAGATTCAGCTGTGGAGGTTGCGACACAATTTTGCTTCTTACTGTTCCATGAGATAAGCCTTCTTCCGAGGAATTGACATGTCCCGGAAGTGCTTTTCCTGGGATCATAACATAGATCATACAGATCCTCTATTTGAAATACACCAGATGTCTAATTTGAGTATGCCATTATAGTTAGCATAGATCTTATTCCAAATACTTGTTCCATGTCATTCTTGGAACATCTTTTGTCTAGGTCCCCTCATGTTCATGGGTACCTAGACTACCCTGCAAAATAGAATTATCTTACCTTAGGAACCCAAAAGGCATTGGGTCCTAGGTTCCTTGTTAGCACACTCCCCCTCGGGTGGTTAACCCTATGAGTGGTCGGCCTCGCATTGCCAACATGAGGAGTCTCATTGTTCCTTGGATTAAACCAGTAATCCACGGCAAAGTGACCAACTTTTCCACAGCACCAACAGTCAAACCTGTTGTACCGGTTCCTAGGATCCTGCTTCACCCTTGGAACGGTGGGTCCAGCCGGGGCCTTGGATCCAGAGGTGGAGGCATCATGATGACAGTAGTCACATGATTTCTTCACTTCCAGTTCCTTCAGTATAATAGGCTTGGCCTTTGAATCCTGCTTCCTATTATGGCCGCTAGAGAAGTGGCCATAATTTTCCACTTGGATTTCCTCATAAGGTGCCTTGAAGACACTCTCGCCGTAGTTGCGGGGGAAGGCTCAACCATCATACTGGCTCTTTGGCTTTTCAACCGAGGGCCGGATGAAGTGGCCATAGGTTGACTCAAAGTCCTATTCATTGCAGGGAAAGCCAGGCTTCCTGAATTCCACAGGGTTGAGTGAGGCCTTTCCCTTTTTTGCTGCAGAGGCCTTCTTAGCAGCCTTATTTTTCCTCTGCATTCTGTTTCTCCTTGATGATTTACCAGGCACACCCACATGCCCCAAGCCAGCCCCCTTAGCCTGAGCAGAGAAGGTATCAACCAGTGGAAGAACAGTCTTTGGCATAGAGAAGCTTTTGACAATCTTCCTTTCTGCCGCAAGTTGTTCTTTCAACTTGTTGACTTCTTCCTGTTTAAGGTCAAGGAGCCTTAGAGACTCTGAGTGCTCAGAAGTCAGGCTCAGGTGTTCCTATCAGAGAGAGATCAAGCTAGTGATCTCTTCTCTTAGAGACACACCCTCAGCCTTAAGGAATTTGACTTCCTTTTTCTGAGCCCTCAGCCTCTTACGACATTCCTCAAAGGTATTGAGCAGAAGCTCATACTTTTCGAGGAGTTTAGCTTCACGGGCAGATGGGCTATCCTCGAGATCATCATCAGGAGACTCATAGTCAGAGTCAGAGAGGGGGGTACAAGCTTTTACCTTCCCAGTAAACGGGGGGGGGGGGGGCAGTCTCCTTCTGAGTCAGAGCGACCCACTAGCCCGAAGTAGGCTTCTTCATCATCACTAGAGTCTGAGGAATCAGACTCACTCAGTGTCTTTGGCTTTTTGGCAATGTAGCTCCTCTCTTTCTTCTTATCTCTCTTTCCTTGGTGGCAGTCAGCGATGACGTGACCTGGCTTATTGCATCCAAAGCAAATAATGTCGTTAGAGCGATGTTTGTTCTGTTTGGATTCATACCTGTCAGAAGAATAATTCTTCTTCTGATGTCTGGAGGAGGAGCCGTCTCTCTTTCTTTGATTCCTCAACTTGAGGAACTTCTTGAACTTCTGAGTGATGAGGGAGAAGTCTTCTTCAGATAGCTCTGAGCCGGATGAGCATGGCTCAGAGTCTTCTTCCTCAGCCTTTCTCCAAGATCGGGAAGAGGTTGCACCCTTACCTTTCCTTGATAGATTAGCTTTCAGGGCTAAAGTCTTTTCTTTGGCAGCGGCTTTATCGGCTTCTTCTTCCACTTTCCTGGTGTTCAGCTGAAGCTCATAGGACAGAAGTTTCCCAAATAGAATCTGGGGATCTAATTCTGCCAGCCTGCCAAATTCTCTGATGGTGCAGATCTTGGTGTCCCATTCCTTAGTAAAGGATCTAAGGAACTTGTCATTTAGTTCACCATCGGTGAACACTCTTCCATAGACCATCAGGGCATTGAAGATCTTCAGGAAGTTCTCGAATGTCACTCTGATTTCTTTCTTGGGACCTTGCCTGAAGGCTTCGTACTTCTGGTTCAGAAGGGATCTTCGATCATCCCTTACTTCATCAGTGCCTTCCATCAAGATGATCAGGTAGTGCCAAATGTCCTTTGCAGTCCTGCTGTAACATCCCATTTCCGGCTAGACCCCTAGGAGTCGGTTGGTCGAGTCAGAACCCCAGGGAGCACAAAAAGTGAAAATAGAGCGATCAATTTTTCGGGTCACGGGTTGGTCACGCCCGTGACCGACCCATCACGCCCGTGACCTGGGCGTGACTACTTCGAAGATCGTCGATCTCCACGAGACGATCGCCGAACGTGCTGTCTGGGCATGTCACGCCCGTGACCAAGGTGTCACGCCCGTGACTATGGGCGTGACCCCATCGACGATCGTCGATCGCCGTAAGACGATCGTCGATCTTGCGGCCCGGCATGTCACGCCCGTGACATAAGTGTCACGCCCGTGACCTAGGGCGTGACCAGCCTTCGACGATCGTCGATCTCAACTCGACGATCGTCGACCCAAAATCTGCCATTCGGACCTGTCACGCCCGTGACCCAAGGTGTCACGCCCGTGACCATCATCGACGATCGTCGATCTCAGTTCGACGATCGTCGAACCCAGGATTGGCTATTCGGGCCTGTCACGCCCGTGACCTATGTGTCACGCCCGTGACATTGGCCGAAACGACGGTTCGGGCCCGAAATTATTCCAACACGCGTGGTATTAAATGCTGGTGTGGGAAGTTACACCAGGAGTAACTACCGACCGTTTTCCTTCTGAAATTCTATAATAAATGAGGAAAAGGTGGTCCAATAGAAAACCGCCAGCTGTACACACCTGTTCAGTTCCGCCGTTTCTTATCCCTTCACCGTAACCGAAACGTTAAGGGGGAAACTTCATGGCCATAATGGTTTTACCCATTCACCTTCCCACTTCCTGAGTTATAAAAGCCCACCTGGACAAGAGGAGAAGGTTACACGCTCAAGTAATCAAAACAGACCTTTGTTCTTGCTGTAGGAGAAGTTCAGCAAACGCCACCACCGCGCCATGGCACCCCGACGCTTTTCTCGCCTTCAAACCGCGAACAAGGTCCTCCTCTGCTCCTTCTTTTCATGGGTAGATCTTAGGATTCTTAGAAAATAGGTTCGCGCTCAACGGAGCCGGACCCGTCTCTCGTTTTCATGGGAAAACCATAAAAAGGTATTTTGAGTTCGCCGGAAACCGCCACCTCCGGCGGCCAAACCACCGTCGACCGCTAGCCATCACCTCAACGGAGGTGGTGGTGGTGGTGGCTGGCCAGGGAAGTGACCGGACGGCCGGCAACGGATCACGGAAACGTTACAGGAAAAATGGCTTCCTGGTTCTGGTTTCGGGTTCTGAAGAAGATGAACAGTAGATTTAATATATAATACATAGATTATTATATAGTACATAATGGAAAATAGATTATTCGAATGTATTTTTGAGGCTGCAAAACGAGGCACTTAGAGGCCGATTTAGGAAAAATGACCAGACACAAAAGTTGTAGCCCTCGGGGTCTACTTTAATTTAAAATTGATTTTATTCAATTTGGGTGAGTGGTTTGAACACAGCACTCATTTTGGTGGGATCAAGACCTAGGTTAACCAGAAATTAAAATGGTTGCCCACGGTTCATAACATGTCCAAATGACTTGAAATTTGGACTGGAGGTCTATAATATGCATATCGAGAGGCTGTCCAAAAATGAGAATTTTTGGAGAACTTTTGCCTAAAGTTTTTGTAAAAATTTAATAAACAATATAAAGTTAATTAGGAGATGAAATTAAGCCCAAACTCCCCCAAATTTTGGGTGGTGGTCCCTGGCATCAATATTAAGATCTGTACAAAATTTCAACTCGATTGGTCGAGTTTGAATAGGGAATTATCAAGTCCTAGATAGGTCTTGGTGAGGGATACTTTGGGGAAAAGTACAATTGGAGATGTAGTGGACGAATCTCCTCAAAGAAGGCTGAAGTTGTTGGCCACTGATTTGTTGAGTCTATGTCTACCCTCTTGGGAAACATGGTGTGGCTTAGGGTGGATTTTACCCTAAGAGATTGGCTCAACTCCAACGGGTGGGAGTTTGAGGTTTGTGAAGGACATAGGAGCAACAGCTCTTGTATGCCCTTGAAATTTGGAGGAGAGGGGGAGGATATGATGAAAACCCTCTGGTTGAAATAGTGAAGGAATTGGAGGTAGTTCGGTACCTCGAAAGTTGAGATTCTGGAATAGGATAAACATGTAATATAATTATTTTAAGCACTAAATCTAATCCAAAAATTATGAAACTCGGGAGGAGGGAGTTTTAGGATGTATTAGACTTATGGTAATTTTTTGGAATTTTATGATTAATATATATTATACTTCATGTGTTAAAGAATTATTAGCCCAATTTGTTGTTTCAATTATTTGGAGGCTTTACATTAATTATAATCAGTTAAAATTCTGGATTTAGATCTTGAATGGTAGAACATTGATCCCTGAATTTTTATAGAATTTTATGTTGAGTAAATCTAGTACTTTATTCACAAATGATAGAAAGGGCTTTTATGTTTAAAAAAATTATTATGGATAGAACACTTGCTGGAAAATTATGAAATTTAGCCAGTGCAAATTTTAGGCCTTAATCTTCATGTCATAAATTATTTAGAATTTTTGGAAGAATATTTTCTGTACTTGATTCATAAACTATAGAAATTAGAGATTATTTCCAAATAGTTTTTCAGGTTATTTTGATGATAGAAAATTATGATACTTAGGATTTAGCCTTCTGAGATAGCCTATTAATTATCATAAATTTGCTGGACATCTTGCATAAATAATTAGGATAGTTCATGTTCAAACCGGTGGCCTTGAGATTTTCGAGGAATTAATTTAAATGCCAAATAAATTAGGAAAATTTCCATTTTCTGGATTTAGGTTATTTATACCAAGATAAGTCTCCAGTAAATAGTTTAGGGCATTTGGATGAGTAATGGATCATTGCATAACCGGTTCGACATGTAGCCTAGGTAGGTCTGCATTTAGTAAATTGTGAAATGCAATAGGACATGATCTGAGGAAGATATAAAGAGTAGTGAGTAGTGGTGATAGCTAGAGTTAAGAGGTACTCGGGTTCGACGAAAGATCGTCTTCCCCGAGGAGTGGAAGGTTTAAAATCACCCTAGGATAGTCTAATGTAATACGAGAAGGAAGTCGGGTAAAAGGGTAGACAACCAATAATAATAAGTGCCTTGCGAAAGGAACTTCGGGCCGTAATGCACCGTCTTGGTTCCTAGTGCCCCTTGAGAGCCCTTCACAGGGTATACCGGGGGCAGTCCTGGGCTAACGTAAACTGTAATAATAAACTGGCAAGAGTAACTTAGTAATTAGGATTGCACCTTTCACAAACACTGTTGGCACAGGAAGATTGATGAGAGCTTCGGCTCGGTTGTTCTGGAGACGGACGGGATGGTCCGGGGAGCTTCGGCTCGGTTGGTTGGAGACGGACGTTTGGTCCGGGGAGCTTCGGCTCGGTTCCGTTTGTTTTGCGATTAAACTTGCATGTGCATAAGATAGGAAAGTTAAGGTGGTGGGTCTTTCGATATCGGGGAGTTCGATTGCACCGACACCGATATCGTTGACTCGGCGAGGTGGTTAGCACTTCGCCAACAGAAGTCCGGTGCGCCAGCCGGCAAGAGTACGCAGGCGTCCGCTTAGTGCACCAAGCGTTGAGGCGTACGATAGGTCAGACCAGTGGTGCTTTTACTGGTTTTGAGGTGGGCGAGGCCCAACCCACCGCTTCCGTTTGCCACTACGGAGGTATCCTGGGAGGTAACGGCTCCGAAAGGGGGAACTAAAGGTCTGTGTGCACAGAGTCGGGTGTGTGAGTTGCACTTGCATGTTTCATCATACCCACTAGCATGTCATAGCATAATCGATTCATTAAACCTTGACACCTAAAGTATAAGTGGTATGGGACGCTTATACATTAGGACCTGCAAAACGACCCCTTGGTCTATAAGCTTGTGTGGGCAAGTTTATAAATCAAAGGTTAATTTCAATTTATAACAACCATTGCTGTTTGATAACCGACACCCCAACGTATAAGTGGTATGGGACACTCTATACGATGGGAGCCTTGCAAAAGATCCCTTTTGCTTATGCGTTCTCGCATAAGTGAAGGTTTAAATTCATTTAATTGCTTTTCTTACTGCTAGACCTATTATAACAATTTATTAACTGCTCACCTAACACAACTTGCTAGATTAGTTTCCGCTGCCATCTGTTTCATGATTATCTCTACCATCATGTCCTTCCCTTTCTTCCTCCCCGCTCGGTTCCTAGGAGCCATGGGGGAAGGTGTAGGGGATGATAGGGCTTAGTCTTTATGACTAACGGTTTTCGAACCGCATCATTTAGGGGATTGTGGAGCCCAGCATGGAGGAGCAGCCCCAGAGATCGGTGCGCCTGGAGATGGGGCAGTCTAGCTCCGGAGTTCACACAGCCGGGACCGTGAGTCTCGACCTTGAGTAGTTTACTGTTTCGCTTCCGCATGAGAGACTTGTAGTGAGGATATTTTGTACCGGGCATAAGCCCGTATTTATAGTACTCTGATATTTCTGTGGACACTCCCTTCGTGGAGTTTTATTATATATATGTGATTTTTATTATTGTGGACTGCATTGCTCTTACTTCAATAATTGTGCTACTTTCTGTGATCAAAATTGGCCGGCAGAATCGGCGCCTTGTAGTGATGACCCTTCGGGACGTGAAGGTGTCACCGCCAAAGCGGCGGTTCTGGGCCTAAGACCCCGGTGGTTGAAAAAGAAAAAAAAGGGGGTCTTACAAGTGGTATCAGAGGAAACATCGATCAGAAGGAAGTAGCAGTCCACAAACCCTCGGTCACCCCCGCTCGAGTTTAGTTTGGGGACAAACTAAGCAGCGGAAGCAGTGGTGTGCCCATATGGGGATCACATATAATTTGTCCACCTTTATGTAGTATTTGAACGTTTTCTCAGCGTGTGTTTTTGTTACGCAGCCTCCAGCACGGACTACGCCTCAAGGTGGAGTTCCACAGGCTCAGGATGTTGCACCACCCCCACCGGCCCCCACTCCTTTCCTTCAGTCAGACATGGGACAGACCCTGACTGCCATTCTGGAGGCCTTCAGGGCCCAGCAGGTTCCGGCCCCGCAGCCAAATCCGGGGGCCAACTGGCTAAGCATCTTCCGAGGACTGGCTCCCCCGTCCTATTTGGGGACAGAGTCGGCTGTTCGGACGGAAGAGTGGCTAGATATCATGTATGAGATGCTGACCGGGGATTCGGTTGTCCATGGGAGGAGAAGGTGGCTCTGGTTGTCTCCTGCCTGGAGTCCCATGCAAAGAGGTGGTGGAAGACGCTGTTGGACACGACCTTTGCTGATAGGGAGGTTGCGGAGATTACTTGGGAGGAGTTCAGGGCCGCACTGCTGGAGCATTTCGTTCCGCAGTCGGCTAGGGATGACTTGGAGGAGCGGTTCTTACAGCTGAAGCAGGGTACTCGGACCGTGGTGGAGTACCATCGAGAGTTTGACCACCTGGCTCGATACGCAGATTCCTACCAGCTGGACGAGGCAGGGTATATCAGGAGGTTCTACAAGGGCCTACGTGAGGACTTGAGGGAGGCCCTCTTGTTTGTATCTGACGGGCCCATCTCCCGGATTTTGGAGATGGCCAAAAGGATTGAGGCAGATTGGCACGCCACCCGGGGCCGGAAACGGCCAGCAGAGGATCAGGGACGAAGAGGAAGGAATGACCAGCGGCGGGGTGCTGTACCAGAGGGGAGGAGGACAGAGGACCAGCCTCGTCAGGACGTGAGGCCGGAGCCGAGGGAACAGGTGGTATTGGCCCCTCCACCCCTTCGGATGCAGGAGATGCCGAGACCCGGGGGAATGGCGTATCCCCCAGAGTGCTACTTTTGTCATCAGATTGGGCACATTCGGAGGAACTGCCCCATGAGGGGGGCACCACCTCCAGCACATCAGGGCGGCCCACCAGCTCAGCATTATGGTGCCGAGGACGCGGCCGTGGTCGAGGATACCAGGGGGAAGATCGTAGACAGGGAAGAGAGCAGGTATATGCCTTGGACCTTGCACAGCCGCGGAATCCGGAGCAGGTCATCGCAGGTATGCCGAGATGCTTCTTTGTTTTCATAGAATTTCCCCTTTAAGTTGTTAAAACTTTGAATCGCACTAGATTGATAGCAAGGAAAGTAAAAACTCATTATAGAACCCTAAGATATCTAATCACCCAGGTATAGTCTTCATCAGCGGCAAGCCTGCCCGCACGCTGTTCGATACTGGAGCTACTCACTCCTTTGTGTCGGAGTCGTTCGTTGAAGGGCTGGAAGGTGTGGAGCGGTTCACAGGCTCGAGGATGAGGGTGCGACTACCGGATGGATCTGAGCTCCTTACC
This sequence comes from Platanthera zijinensis, assembly GCA_039513925.1. NCBI lineage: Eukaryota > Viridiplantae > Streptophyta > Magnoliopsida > Asparagales > Orchidaceae > Platanthera > Platanthera zijinensis. The sequence continues at coordinate 77,048,571 of CM077096.1, read as the reverse complement.
ACGGATCACTACAATATGGAGGCGGAGATTGGTGGAAAAGCGTTCGAGGCTCCAGCGACGATATTGAAGCTGACGGACTACGACCTGATCCTGGGCATGGTATGGCTGCACTGGAACTATGCCCAGATTGACTGCCAGGCAAAGAGGATCACCGTGAGACACGGGGACTCTTTAATTACCATTGAAGGTATAAGACCTGTTTCTCGTATACTCTTATCTTCGGTACAGGCCGTCAAGGCCCATCTACAAGGAGAGGAGGTCTATCAGATTCTTTTTGAGATGGCGGAGGTTAAGGAGTCGGTGACAGACATCCCGGTGGTGCGAGATTTCGCTGACATCTTTCCGGAGAAACTGCCAGGACTACCACCACACCGAGAGCAGGATTTTCAGATACAGCTTGTGCCGGGGGCCAAGCCGGCGTCTAGGGCCCCTTATCGGATGGCCCCAAAGGAGTTGGCAGAGTTTCGGACTCAGTTGCAGGAATTAGTTGAGGCAGGTTTTTGTTAGACCGAGTTCCTCGCCATGGGGAGCTCCGGTCCTGTTCGTGAAGAAGAAGGATGGGACACTCCGCCTGTGCATCGATTATCGAGCACTAAACAGGCTGACCGTCCGGAATACCTATCCGCTCCCACGGATAGACGAATTATTCGACCAGCTGGAGGGGGCCCATTATTTTTCGAAGCTGGACTTGAGATCAGGATACTACCAGCTGCGGATCCAGGAGGAGGATATCCCGAAGACGGCCTTTAGTAGCAGATATGGCCTGTATGAGTTCACCGTGATGCCCTTTGGGCTCACAAATGCTCCGTCGGCGTTCATGAGTCTCATGAACCGGGTTTTCGAGGCCTACTTGGATGTGTTCGTCATAGTGTTCATAGACGACATCCTGATCTACTCTAGGACGGAGGAGGAGCACACTCGGCATCTGGCACTGACCTTGGAGAGGTTGCGGGAGCTTCACCTTTATGCCAAATTCAGCAAGTGTCAGTTCTGGTTGAAGGAGGTGGCCTTCCTAGGCCACATCATCAGCGGAGCCGGGTTATCAGTAGATCCAGCAAAGGTTCGGGCAGTTCGCGATTGGCCGCAGCTGAGGACAGCCACCGATGTACGCAGTTTCTTGGGACTTGCCGGTTACTACCGGAAGTTCGTGGAGGGGTTCTCTCGGATTGCCCTCCCCTCACATCTTTGACAAAGAAGGAGGCACCTTTTGTTTGGACCCCGCAGTGCCAGGCGGCTTTCCAGGAGCTGAAGGACCGACTCATCTCGGCCCCTATCCTGGCCCTTCCATCCGGAAGGGAGGGATTCCAGGTGTATACCGACGCATCATACCAAGGGATGGGAGCGGTGCTGATGCAGAATGGACATGTCATAGCATATGCCTCCCGCCAGCTGAAGACCCATGAGAGGAACTACCCGGTGCACGACCTCGAGATGGGAGCGGTCGTTTTTGCTCTAAAGGTCTGGCGTCATTACCTTTATGGAGTCCACTGCGATATCTTCTCCGATCACAAGAACTTGAAATACGTGGACACTCAGAAGGAGCTGAATATCAGGCAGAGGCGTTGGGTGGAGTTCTTGGCAGATTATCAGTATGAGATGCACTACCACCCAGGGAAGGCAAACGTGGTGGCCGACGCGTTGAGCCGGAGAGCGGCCACTTCCGAAGCTGGGCCCCAGGTTATGTCTATGGAGCTGGTCCAGTCATTCAGAGACATGCAGATATCCCTAGTGTCCGAGGATGACCCAGATCTGTATAGGGAGTATCTGGCATCGATAGTGGCCATAGACGATATTCGGGATCGCATTCGGGACGGACAGAGGACAGATGCGTGGGCGGAGCCGATGTTCCGAGCTTTGGAGGAAGGTTCGACAGGAGATTATTCCCTGAGAGATGGTTTGCTCCACTTCAGAGGCAGAGTATATATACCCGCGGGAGGCCAGATCCGAGAGGATATTCTGACGGAGGCGCATTGTAGCGGTACTCCGTGCACCCGGGGATCACAAAGATGACCGCTGATCTGAAGAGGATGATGTTTTGGCCGGGCATGAAGAAGGACATTACGTACTTCGTGACCCATTGCGAGGCGTGTCAGTTGGTGAAGGCGGAGTGCAGGAACCCCGCAGGATTGTTCAGCCACTCCGGTGCCGGAGTGGAAGTTTGACGATATAGCGATGGATTTTATACATGGTCTTCCCCGGTCTCGGACAGGGAACGACTCGATTTGGGTGATTGTCGATCGGTTGACGAAGGTGGCTCGCTTTGTACCGATCAGGAAGGATGACTCGGTGGGAGTGCTGGTACGGAAGTTTGTGGAGCAGTATGTCCGATATCATGGCGTGCCCGGACGATAGTATCGGACCGCGATGGACGGTTTACATCCAGGGAGTGGCGGTCAGTGCAGGCATATTTGGGCACCCGGTTGACTTTTAGCACGGCCTTCCACCCTCAGACGGACGGGCAGACCGAGCGCACCAACCGGACCTTGGAGGACTTACTACGGCTGTGTATACTGGACCGAGGGGAGCCGTGGGAGAAGATGTTACCGTTGGTCGAGTTCTCCTACAATAATAGCTACCAGTCCAGCATCAGGATGGCGCCTTATGAAGCCTTGTATGGACGAAAATGTAGGACCCCGCTTTCTTGGGTTCAAGACGAGGATCTGAAGCTGTTGGGATTGGATTTTGTGGAAGACACCGAGGCTCAGGTGAGACTGATCAGAGATAGGATGTTGGAGGCGCAGAGCAGACAGGCTAAATACTATGACGCCCGGCATCGTCAGGTGGAGTTTCGGGTAGGGGATCGAGTGTTCTTGAAGATCCGGCCCATGCACGGAGTCTCACGGGTGCGCGGTCGGAGGAAGAAACTCAGCCCTAGGTATATGGGCCCTTACCGGATCCTGGAGCGGATCGGACCCCTAGCCTACAGGCTAGAGTTGCCACCGGAGCTGGCAGCTCTACACGACGTCTTCCACATCTCTTCGCTGAGAAGGGCTCTACTACGCCCGGAGCAGCGGATTTTGACCACCGAAGGGCCGGTAGCTTCAGACCGATCAGTTCACTTGGAGCCGGTTCGGATCGACGACAAAGGAGTGCGGATCTTGCGGCGCAAGAAGATCCCCTTAGTCAAGGTTCTGTGGAGAAATCACGGTCAGGAGGAGCACACCTGGGAACCGCAGGATCTGATGAGGCAAAGATACCCGGAGTTGTTCAGTCAGGTACATCTCACCACCTCTCGGTATACTATAGATTGCCTTCTTGTTTTGGAATGTTAAGACTAGATACGGAATATCCAGGACCTAGGCATGCACACTTAATCAGAAAGGTAGGGGCTAATCTTTTGTTTATTGGGGAGATTGTCTTCGTTATCAAACGAACAGTCGCATGAACCCAATAGAAAGATCGTATGGGATGTTACAAGTTTATCCGATAGAAATCCCCATAGGCTCGACCTCAATTTCGGGGACGAAATTTTTGTTTTGTTTATTGGGATTTGTAACATCCCATTTCCGGCTAGACCCCTAGGAGTCGGTTGGTCGAGTCAGAACCCCAGGGAGCACAAAAAGTGAAAATAGAGCGATCAATTTTTCAGGTCACAGGTTGGTCACGCCCGTGACCGACCCGTCACGCCCGTGACCTGGGCGTGACTACTTCGACGATCGTCGATCTCCACGAGACGATCGCCGAACGTGCTGTCTGGGCATGTCACTCCCGTGACCAAGGTGTCACGCCCGTGACTATGGGCGTGACCCCATCGACGATCGTCGATCGCCGTAAGACGATCGTCGATCTTGCGGCCCGGCATGTCACGCCCGTGACATAAGTGTCACGCCCGTGACCTAGGGCGTGACCAGCCTTCGACGATCGTCGATCTCAACTCGACGATCGTCGACCCAAAATCTGCCATTCGGACCTGTCACGCCCGTGACCCAAGGTGTCACGCCCGTGACCATCATCGACGATCGTCGATCTCAGTTCGACGATCGTCGAACCCAGGATTGGCTATTCGGGCCTGTCACGCCCGTGACCTATGTGTCACGCCCGTGACATTGGCCGAAACGACGGTTCGGGCCCGAAATTATTCCAACACGCGTGGTATTAAATGCTGGTGTGGGAAGTTACACCAGGAGTAACTACCGGCCGTTTTCCTTCTGAAATTCTATAATAAATGAGGAAAAGGTGGTCCAATAGAAAACCGCCAGCTGTACACACCTATTCAGTTCCGCCGTTTCTTATCCCTTCACCGTAACCGAAACGTTAAGGGGGAAACTTCATGGCCATAATGGTTTTACCCATTCACCTTCCCACTTCCTGAGTTATAAAAGCCCACCTGGACAAGAGGAGAAGGTTACACGCTCAAGTAATCAGAACAGACCTTTGTTCTTGCTGTAGGAGAAGTTCAGCAAACGCCACCACCGCGCCATGGCACCCCGACGCTCTTCTCGCCTTCAAACCGCGAACAAGGTCCTCCTCTGCTCCTTCTTTTCATGGGTAGATCTTAGGATTCTTAGAAAATAGGTTCGCGCTCAACGGAGCCGGACCCGTCTCTCGTTTTCATGGGAAAACCATAAAAAGGTATTTTGAGTTCGCCGGAAACCGCCACCTCCGGCGGCCAAACCACCGCCGACCGCTAGCCATCACCTCAACGGAGGTGGTGGTGGTGGTGGCTGGCCAGGGAAGTGACCGGACGGCCGGCAACGGATCACGGAAACGTTACAGGAAAAATGGCTTCCTGGTTCTGGTTTCGGGTTCTGAAGAAGATGAACAGTAGATTTAATATATAATACATAGATTATTATATAGTACATAATGGAAAATAGATTATTCGAATGTATTTTTGAGGCTGCAAAACGAGGCACTTAGAGGCCGATTTAGGAAAAATGACCAGACACAAAAGTTGTAGCCCTCGGGGTCTACTTTAATTTAAAATTGATTTTATTCAATTTGGGTGAGTGGTTTGAACACAGCACTCATTTTGGTGGGATCAAGACCTAGGTTAACCAGAAATTAAAATGGTTGCCCACGGTTCATAACATGTCCAAATGACTTGAAATTTGGACTGGAGGTCTATAATATGCATATCGAGAGGCTGTCCAAAAATGAGAATTTTTGGAGAACTTTTGCCTAAAGTTTTTGTAAAAATTTAATAAACAATATAAAGTTAATTAGGAGATGAAATTAAGCCCAAACTCCCCCAAATTTTGGGTGGTGGTCCCTGGCATCAATATTAAGATCTGTACAAAATTTCAACTCGATTGGTCGAGTTTGAATAGGGAATTATCAAGTCCTAGATAGGTCTTGGTGAGGGTACTTTGGGGAAAAGTACAATTGGAGATGTAGTGGACGAATCTCCTCAAAGAAGGCTGAAGTTGTTGGCCACTGATTTGTTGAGTCTATGTCTACCCTCTTGGGAAACATGGTGTGGCTTAGGGTGGATTTTACCCTAAGAGATTGGCTCAACTCCAACGGGTGGGAGTTTGAGGTTTGTGAAGGACATAGGAGCAACAGCTCTTGTATGCCCTTGATATTTGGAGGAGAGGGGGAGGATATGATGAAAACCCTCTGGTTGAAATAGTGAAGGAATTGGAGGTAGTTCGGTACCTCGAAAGTTGAGATTCTGGAATAGGATAAACATGTAATATAATTATTTTAAGCACTAAATCTAATCCAAAAATTATGAAACTCGGGAGGAGGGAGTTTTAGGATGTATTAGACTTATGGTAATTTTTCTGGAATTTTATGATTAATATATATTATACTTCATGTGTTAAAGAATTATTAGCCCAATTTGTTGTTTCAATTATTTGGAGGCTTTACATTAATTATAATCAGTTAAAATTCTGGATTTAGATCTTGAATGGTAGAACATTGATCCCTGAATTTTTATAGAATTTTATGTTGAGTAAATCTAGTACTTTATTCACAAATGATAGAAAGGGCTTTTATGTTTAAAAAAATTATTATGGATAGAACACTTGCTGGAAAATTATGAAATTTAGCCAGTGCAAATTTTAGGCCTTAATCTTCATGTCATAAATTATTTAGAATTTTTGGAAGAATATTTTCTGTACTTGATTCATAAACTATAGAAATTAGAGATTATTTCCAAATAGTTTTTCAGGTTATTTTGATGATAGAAAATTATGATACTTAGGATTTAGCCTTCTGAGATAGCCTATTAATTATCATAAATTTGCTGGACATCTTGCATAAATAATTAGGATAGTTCATGTTCAAACCGGTGGCCTTGAGATTTTCGAGGAATTAATTTAAATGCCAAATAAATTAGGAAAATTTCCATTTTCTGGATTTAGGTCATTTATACCAAGATAAGTCTCCAGTAAATAGTTTAGGGCATTTGGATGAGTAATGGATCATTGCATAACCGGTTCGACATGTAGCCTAGGTAGGTCTGCATTTAGTAAATTGTGAAATGCAATAGGACATGATCTGAGGAAGATATAAAGAGTAGTGAGTAGTGGTGATAGCTAGAGTTAAGAGGTACTCGGGTTCGACGAAAGATCGTCTTCCCCGAGGAGTGGAAGGTTTAAAATCACCCTAGGATAGTCTAATGTAATACGAGAAGGAAGTCGGGTAAAAGGGTAGACAACCAATAATAATAAGTGCCTTGCGAAAGGGAACTTCGGGCCGTAATGCACCGTCTTGGTTCCTAGTGCCCCTTAAGAGCCCTTCACGGGGTATACCGGGGGCAGTCCTGGGCTAACGTAAACTGTAATAATAAACTGGCAAGAGTAACTTAGTAATTAGGATTGCACCTTTCACAAACACTGTTGGCACAGGAAGATTGATGAGAGCTTCGGCTCGGTTGTTCTGGAGACGGACGGGATGGTCCGGGGAGCTTCGGCTCGGTTGGTTGGAGACGGACGTTTGGTCCGGGGAGCTTCGGCTCGGTTCCGTTTGTTTTGCGATTAAACTTGCATGTGCATAAGATAGGAAAGTTAAGGTGGTGGGTCTTTCGATATCGGGGAGTTCGATTGCACCGACACCGATATCGTTGACTCGGCGAGGTGGTTAGCACTTCGCCAACAGAAGTCCGGTGCGCCAGCCGGCAAGAGTACGCAGGCGTCCGCTTAGTGCACCAAGCGTTGAGGCGTACGATAGGTCAGACCAGTGGTGCTTTTACTGGTTTTGAGGTGGGCGAGGCCCAACCCACCGCTTCCGTTTGCCACTACGGAGGTATCCTGGGAGGTAACGGCTCCGAAAGGGGGAACTAAAGGTCTGTGTGCACAGAGTCGGGTGTGTGAGTTGCACTTGCATGTTTCATCATACCCACTAGCATGTCATAGCATAATCGATTCATTAAACCTTGACACCTAAAGTATAAGTGGTATGGGACGCTTATACATTAGGACCTGCAAAACGACCCCTTGGTCTATAAGCTTGTGTGGGCAAGTTTATAAATCAAAGGTTAAATTCAATTTATAACAACCATTGCTGTTTGATAACCGACACCCCAACGTATAAGTGGTATGGGACACTCTATACGATGGGAGCCTTGCAAAAGATCCCTTTTGCTTATGCGTTCTCGCATAAGTGAAGGTTTAAATTCATTTAATTGCTTTTCTTACTGCTAGACCTATTATAACAATTTATTAACTGCTCACCTAACACAACTTGCTAGATTAGTTTCCGCTGCCATCTGTTTCATGATTATCTCTACCATCATGTCCTTCCCTTTCTTCCTCCCCGCTCGGTTCCTAAGAGCCATGGGGGAAGGGGTAGGGGATGATAGGGCTTAGTCTTTATGACTAACGGTTTTCGAACCGCATCATTTAGGGGATCGTGGAGCCCAGCATGGAGGAGCAGCCCCAGAGATCGGTGAGCCTGGAGATGGGGCAGTCTAGCTCCGGAGTTCACACAGCCGGGACCGTGAGTCTCGACCTTGAGTAGTTTACTATTTCGCTTCCGCATGAGAGACTTGTAGTGAGGATATTTTGTACCGGGCATAAGCCCGTATTTATAGTACTCTGATATTTCTGTGGACACTCCCTTCGTGGAGTTTTATTATATATATGTGATTTTTATTATTGTGGACTGCATTGCTCTTACTTCAATAATTGTGCTACTTTCTGTGATCGAAATTGGCCGACAGAATCGGCGCCTTGTAGTGATGACCCTTCGGGACGTGAAGGTGTCACCGCAAAGCGGCGGTTCTGGGCCTAAGACCCCGGTGGTTGAAAAAGAAAAAAAAGGGGGTCTTACACCTGCAGTTGCAGAAAACCATCATCATGGAATCATCAACGGCGCTTACTAAGATGTTCTGAGCTTTCTTATCAAGTCCGACAAGCGCCATATCATCCTTAGTCATTTCGGAGAGATTCTTGGGCACCATCTTGGTAGGATCAATGGTGGAGGCCTTAGTGGGGATATAAGGTTCCTCCTCAACTATCATGAAGAGTCGTGGGTTGACTGGTTCCATATAGTACCTGATCCTTTCCTTCCAGATAGGAAAGTTCAACTTGGTGCACACTAGGATCTTCCCTGAATACTTGAGTCCTTCCATTTCAGAGATCTTCTTTCTTCTTGACACTAGATGCGGGAACTTACTCAAGGTGTTAACCTTATTGACAAGTAACCTCCCTCTGATACCACTTGAAAGTTCACCTAGTGTCAACTACCTTCACTTATGGGGGGGGGGGGAATAGGTATCTTACACAGTCTTTTAGCGGAATTAAAATTATACCTGCACAATTAAACAAAACAACACAGCACAAAAATACGCATACAGTTATAGTGGTTCCCCTGACTTGGGATACGTCCACTTTCCCCCTTCGACCTATCTCCCAACAAGGGACAACTCAGTCACTTCACCAACCGGATTGAAATCCAATCCTCACAATAATGGAAGGAACCCTTCCAACCGAAGGAGTCACCACTCCTCCAGCACGAGTTGCACCCAACCCTTACAATGTGGAACCAACGTTCCTTTATAACAAAAGAAAAATTAGAATGTATAAAATACAAACTACTTATGGAGCGCTTGGTGTCCCTCTTCGTTCGATGTAGCTTTCTCAACGAATACGAAGAGTACACGACCTAAGCGCTCACTTAGAGAGGATCTCCCCGAAATCGGCGGCGGCAAGAAGTGCGGCGGCGGAGCTTTCGGGATTGGCGGCGGCAAGGTTTGCGGCAGCGATCTTGGTAGATCCAACCTTCGTAGTAAGGCTAGCAAGGTCTACCAACGATCACACTTGGATCGATCGTCTCAATCAATTCGGAAAGGGAAGGTATTCCCGATCTACAAACCAAGAGACAAAGGATTTCAAGATAGACACGTGAGATGCGTTGCTTGGCTAAGCTTCTGTCACCGAGAGATCAAGATGAATCCAAGATCAGCGTCGGTGACTATCTCCACGAGCGACGACGGCGGCGGAAGAGAAATCCGCGATCTAGGTCACATCCGTGACGGCCGATGTTCTCATTTTTGTTCGCTCCCCGTTTCGTTCAAAGTAGGATAGTATTTATACTGTAGATTAATCCAATATGACTGTTGTGGGCCCCACCAATAGAAACCCTAAGTCCAGTTAAAAACAGCGTGTGTATACTTGGTCCGGTCCAGCGAGCCGAAGAAATTCGCCTAAGTAGAATTCAGAGGGAATCATTGGTGATTCTCGACGAATCGACAAGAATCACTAATGATTCCCGTCGAATTCTACTTAAAAGAATTCTTAGCTGAATTGCTTGCCAACCGGAAAGAATCGTTGAGAGTCATCATCCATTCTCGACGAATCGTCGAGAATGCAGAGTCATTCTCGACGATTCTGACTTGGAAGATTCCTTGAAGGCATTGACTCAGCCTGGTGATTCTCTCTGATTCTGACTTGGCAGAATCCTTGAAGGCGTTTAATGCGTTGAGTCAGCCGGATGCATTCGGCGAGAATCGGCTAGTGATTCTCGACGATTCGGCGAGCGTCGAATCAACGAGAATCACTAGAGATTCTCGTCGAATCGGCGAGAATCACTTAGTGATTCTCGTCGAATCTTACTTAGACGAATTTTCGTCTATCTTCCCATGAGCTGGTCTTTGACCCATCCTTGCTCCTCTTCAGCTCTAGCTCTATCTCGACCCTGTGCTTGAAAGTAAGTACACTCCAATAGAGAGAGCACATAGGCCAACACACTGATCTGCTCAACGAAGGATTACGTTGCGCAGACCCGTGTATATTGACCCACTGCACCCTAACATTGGTGTGTGCTTAGTGTGGAATAACTGCAAGCACAACTTGATGGAAAATCATCAAATACATTATCTATTCACCTTATCTTGTTCAGGGGCTTCTTCAAATAAGGTATATTGTTGATACAATACCCAACAAAAATACTCTATGGATTTGATGGTGGCAAAAGCTCCCCCTGAAATATTGAATTTATTCATGAAAGGAACTTTGCTTTAGGGTGATAGGCCTTCAAGCTTTCAACTTCAACCAAAAAAAACTTCAGGAACTCTTTAACAGATGTAGTAGTGGATGTCCTTTGAAAGTTCCTGAGAGGAAGAAGACTCTTTATTTAAATGGTTGTTCTTCTTCTTCTAAAAGCTATTCTTCTTCTGGTCTAGCAGTTCTTTCTTTGTAGCGCTTTGTTGTCAAGAGAGAGCAAGAGCAGAGAGAATCCTTATTGCGAGACGATGGTATTCTACTCTTCCTGACTGATTTTCTGTGTGTTTGTATCAGTTGTGTATCAAGGAAGTATAAAAATCCATCTCTTTTATTTTATATGTAAGATATCCTTTTGAATTTCGAAATCCTTTCTGCATTCAATGCTGACGGCCAGAGAATATTTTGCGTTGATTGATTTCCCCAACTATCCCTTTGGAAAATAGCAGGCAATAATCCTGATGAATACCATAATTAATGCGCTTGTCTAACGGTAATATTCAGAGAATATTATAGCATTAATTACTCGGGAATCATTGCAATATAATAGGAACAGATGAGGGAAACAACCAAGTATGGATTCGTCGACCTGAGTCCATAGTTCGTCGATCTGAGTTTCAAGTTCGTCGACCTCTGAATAGCTGACTGATGCTTGACAACTTTCCTATTCTGTGCACCAAGTTCTTCAATGTGATGTCCAAGATCGTCGACCTGAAGCCTGAGAACTGAGTTCGTCTAGCTGAGGTCCAAGATCGTCGACCTGAGTTTTGATTCTAAACTTAGACTATTTTCTTGTGCAGAGTGCTGAAATATAATTTTGGCATTGAGTGTGATGTTCTCTGGCGTTGAGTGTTGAATCATCATTCTGGCGTTGAGTGTGATGTTCTCTGGTGTTGAGTGTTGAAACATCTGATCCAGAATTAGTCGATTTGGGATCATAGAACAGAGTTCTTCTAGCTGATGTTCAAAGTTTTTCGACCGAAGTTTGACTTAGAAGTGTTGTCACTTTGTCCAGAGTTCGTCGATCTGAGAACCAAGTTCGTCGAGCTCAACTCAAACAACTGTCTCTGAGTTCGTCAAGCTGAGCACGACTTTTGTTGACCCAAACTTTAGGACACAACCATGACCCTGGCTATACATGTTGGGTCATATCCTAACTTAGTGAACCTAGCCTAAATCCAACTAGGGATCCAACAACTTTATCATACATCTCATTGTTATTTCTCATGAATGAGATTTGATATTATCAAAAGGGGGAGTTTGTTGGAATAGATGTTTCACATTCCTTGTGTTTGAGAATATCAACTCCCAGGTTGTATTTGATCACGTCTTGTGTTGATAGAGTGTGCAGGTTGATAGGTGCAAGCAAAGAAGAAGAAGTCTTCTATGGACACTAACGCCGAGTGGAAGAAGTTACCGTCGAGCGGTAGCCGTGAATTAATTGGATAGAGCTCTTGGGAACCTACCGCTCTGCGCTAGTCCAACGCCTGCTCTAATGCAAGGAATTATTTTGGCTGGCTTCTTGGGAAATTATCGCCAAGTGGTAGTGATTACAGTGCCTCGCTAGCCCCACAATGAGTGGCGAGAAGTATTTCTCAAGTAACCTATCTACCGTAAGGCGATAGTTGTTATCGCTCCGCGCTAGACTCTTGATGAGTGGTGAGAAGGATTTATCGAGTAACCGATCTACCGCCAGGCGATAGTTGTTATCGCGCCGCGCTAGCCCTCGACGAGTATCGACACAACTGTTCAGAATCGTTGTGTCTTATTTTACCACGTGGAGATAGCTGTAACCGTGCGGTGCTAGCAATGATAAAATGGTAAATATTCGTTTTGAATATTTTTCCTTTCTTGTAGGACAGCTAACAGAACGAAACGCACGAACCGATCACCGGGCGCTAATCTTACCGTCAGCAGTATCTTACTTTCACAAAGACGTAAAAAAGGCGGCTCGTTTTTCTGCAGTCATTAACAAAGATGAAAATAAATAGAAGTTCAAACACTCTAAGGTTCGGCAAGCTCCTTGCATCCATTCTGATCGTCTTTGTCAAATAAGAAGAAGAGAGTCGTCTCCCTCACGTACGCGATCTAAAGACTCTGGCAATCCAAGATCTACATCGACTATGAAGAGCCGACCGGTTGCTAGCATACGAAGATCTCAAGCAATGGCCGCAGGTCGCTCCACGGAGAAATCTTCAAGAGGGAGAACTAAACATTTAGATTATTTACATCTTTTATTCTTGTAATCTTTTCTTTTTCTAAATCTTGTGTTGAGGAAAATCGACCAGTAAGTGTCGTCGGAATCCGGGTAGGATTCCGCGGTAAATCATCCTGGGGATAGGGACGTCCAGATCGGAGGATCTAGCGGGGCTCTAAGACCCTTCCTTATGAGGAGGTGAAAAGCTGCCTCGAAGACCTTTCTTGGAGGGAAAAGGAGAGAGCCAACCGGTCCGTGGAGCGGATCGATATAGAAACCAAAAGAATTATTTTCTCCTCATCGTTTTCGATCTCCGGCGTCACAGAGATCACAGTTTTGTAATCATCTAGAACAATTGACATTCAAATTCATGCAATAAATTCCCGTTTGTATGTTGATTACTTCTATGATTGTTTTAGTTTTGTTAAGTGAGTGTTTTTGTTGTTGGGCTTGCTCAAGCATAACTGCCCAGGAAAACGAGTTACGAGACTTACCGTCGCGCGTTAGGTACCTAATGCCCTGCGGTAGATTCCAGAACTCGATTTTCTAGGTCAAAATATATTAAATTACAATACACTCGAGAAACCTTATTCACCCCCCTCTAAGGTTGGCCACGAGATCCAACATCCCTCAGACTGGGGAGTCGACCTCGTTGCAACTTGCTTAGGCGGCATCCTAAGAATTTAACTAATAATGAATCAAAACCTAGCATAACCGCTAGAACTACACAACTTTGTCCAGACCATACAGGTTTAGACACTTCCTCATGCTACTAACTTGCCCTGGGATCTTATAGATGATGTTATGCTTAACTTAAGATGATATACCGTCATCCTATTGACTCATGTGCGTAAACCATGAATGCATAAATTCTTATTCTTTTTATTTTAAATCCATGTATGTACGTATGCCATCATGTAAATCTTAGTTTGACACGTGTGCTAATGCTATATTATGTCAGGCATGTTATGCTATGCAATCTAATAAAGTCCCTAATGTTTGTTATGAGCGGCATACACATGAAATATTATGCATCTCATACTACATAATATCGCATGTAACAAAAAAGCAAAATCTAATATGCATTCATGTGATGATTATTATGCATCCATTACTGCATAACAGTCACATGTTGCTCCATATAAGGATCCAAATAAAAACACAAATGATGTAACACCCCAAAAATTACAGGTATTTGTCGACCTGGGCTCGGCTAAGATCGTCAAGCTGAGCTCGTCGAAGATCGTCGAGCTTAGCTCGATGAAGATCGTCGAGCTTAGCTAGCAGAGCTCGAAGAAGATCGTCGAGCTTAGCTCGATGAAGCTCGTCGAGCTGAGCTCGATGAAGGTCATCGAGAGGAGATTGTCGAGCTGAGCTCGACGAAGAGCGTTGAGTAGAGCTCGACAATTTGGGAATGCCTCGTATCAAATGGATGAATTGCGTCCAATGAGCGGTGAGTTAATTTTAACCTGGGCCGTTGCTTGGTTTTGTGATTTTATCATGTGGCCGGGAAGTACTCTGAGGCCTCTTATGCAGACGGATAGGAAGGAGGAAATCATAATTTCCTTCTCTTTTCTCTCTCTTCCTGAGTTCTGGAGCGGAGAACCCTCGGCTGGAGCTAAGGTTTACTGAGCTTGTTGGAGAAGATCTTGTGGCCGAAAACAAGATTTGAAGCTATAATCGTGAAGGGGAAAGTGAGGCGATCATTTCCATTTGCATTGAAAAGCTGTGTCATTGCTCCAAAGAGAACGTCAAAGGTAACGATCTTTCTCCTTGGACACGTGAAGTCCTTATTTTGGCATGTGCATGGATTTCCCATACCAAAAGGTAGAGTGTTGAGGGATTTCCGTTGGGTTGATTATTGAAATCCCCAAGTAGTCTTGCATATAGATTCGGAAATGTGTAGTACGGAATAAGCATGTTGGGTGAAGCCTATCTGGACAGGTTGGTCTGGATTGATGATGCTTTATTTTGAGCACTAGAGAAGACTCTGCGTATAAACGAGTGTTTTGTGGAGTCAGTGGGTTGTACCTGTGAACTTGAGTAACAGGAAGTACTGGAATGGAATTCCAGGGAAATACCCTCAAAGTTTGTGTGTTATATGTTAGCACTGCAGGATGCTGTAGAGTTTTGGTTGAGTTTGTACGCAGAAAGAGAGTTTCTGTTGACCCCGCCAAGCGATCGTGACGAACGCTGACATGACTCCTTCTTTGATTATGAAGCCAGTCCTTTAGGGATATTGTTGCTAGTGTGAGCTATGCACTCTTAAAGGCTGGTGAGCCGAACGGACAAGGTGTGAGACCCCCCTCCCGGATCACAAGACACGACACGAGAGGGGTCTTATGCCAAGAACAGCCGCCTTGTGGTAACACTAGCACTCGGGCTAGCCTGTACCACAAGACGCTTATTCTGCCAGCAACAACCAATATCAACACATAATTGCCAACCCAACCATAATAATATAAGAAAGTCAATCCACACTAAGCATATATCCATAAGCATAACAAAAGAGAAGCTAATAAGCTTCTACATAATCAGAGTACGTGAATATATTTGCCTCGAAGGGCTACAACAAAATCTCTCTCACTCACATCTGTAACCGACGGTAGCGACGGTACCATCCCTTCATGCCCTGTCGTCCTGACCTGGTTGTCCAGCTGCATAGCCTGCTGCTCCACCTGCGGGGTTTCCTCCTAAAAAGGAAGACGTAGCAACCGCTAGTCCTAAAGACTAAGTGGCTTCACATCCGCTCCCCCGGCGACTCCTCAGCACCGGGCGGAGAAAGGAACAGGTATAATATATAAATAACAGTAGTCCAAAAGGTGAAGTGAGTATACATATCATAAGCAGCAACAGCAGTAGTGTATAATAAACAAGCTCTTATTTTACAAATCTACTATCTACAGCAGCAAGAGAGTATATAGCTATAACAGTAAGTAACTCAACTTATATGGATGCCCATACAAGCATATAAGTTGAGGGTCGTTCAGCAATAAGTAACTCATCGTATAGGAGTGCCCATACAAACTTATACGATGAGGGTCTTATGTACGCAATGAAGTGTAATGCTATGAATGCAATGCAATGACACACCCATAATCAGGCACATGCAATCACTATGTCGACACAGACTTATAGTTCCCATTA
This sequence comes from Platanthera zijinensis, assembly GCA_039513925.1. Taxonomy (NCBI): domain Eukaryota; kingdom Viridiplantae; phylum Streptophyta; class Magnoliopsida; order Asparagales; family Orchidaceae; genus Platanthera; species Platanthera zijinensis. The sequence goes on along the minus strand of CM077096.1, from coordinate 77,032,836 downwards.
TTCGAGCAGGTAGCTAACCTCTCAGGCGTCAACCGTCGTGGCCAAACGGTGATAGTAGAGAGGGCATCTCCACTACTAGGCTGGTCTCCACACTACCTGTCCTAGGCCTCCGTATGCCTCAACGCTAAGGACACAACAGCGGAGCTCATATGCGTACTACGGCTCAGCGGGTTCTCTTGGGTAAGTGAGCACCAAGATCCTAGCCCCGAACTGGCCTATACGTGACACGGAAGGAGCCTCGGAAATGAACACGAGGACCAAGCCCAACCGTTTACTTGGCACGGAAGGAGCCTCGGGACATGAACACCGAGGACCAAGCCCAACCGTCCAAGGTCTAGCTGTAGACTCCCATCGGTGTGACGATTGGCGAGCCCGTAGACCTGCCACACTATCCTTAACCCGGGATTACGACACCGTGTGTCGACTCACACCACATGAAATTTCACAATATCGTGGCATGGAAGGAGCCTCGGGACGTGAACACCGAGGACCAAGCCCAACCATCCATCAAATACGGAAGGAGCCTCAGGACATGAACACCGAGGGCCAAGCCCAACCGTCCAACTTTACTCATCTCAATCTCATTCCAACTAGTGACAGTCAACACCGCACTTGTTACTTCCACAATGCTACCCATAAGGAGACGACACTCTAAGCATTGTATTACAAATTCCCTTTTATCCATCCAACATGTATCATGGCCATAGTTAAATCATTTATACATTTATCCTATTATATCTACCCAATTATATCGGGTTCTTTCCTTCAATTAAACTTGTCCACAACTCGTTATATGAATATAGATTCATAACCTCAACCACGTCACTATGATGATTATGTCAAAAGAGTCCACACAAGCCTCGAGTTGGATTGCAACATTAAATTCCACAACATCGCATTCCACGTTACACAAGCCAAGAATTTAGGTGCAGCCTTAATCCGGGCAGCCACTTCGACCAAGGATTCCCGAGGCTACAGAAATCTGACGAGTGCGTGTAACCACTCGTTGGAAATATAATTTCGTGGGCTATAACTTTCTTGTTTAGTATAAAGCCCAGATTTGATCGCATCACACCTGAAATCCACTCGAAGCCTGCTGCGTACAGGGTACAGATTTCCTGGGTGGAATTTCCCCCAACTGTAGCAGATTCGAACAGACTTTCCTGTGGCTACATGTATCGCCTGGGAACGTGCAACCACTCGTTGGAAAGATAATTTTGAGGGCTACGACTTTCGTGTTTAGTCGAAAACCCAGATATGACCAAAACACCCCCAAAATTTGCCACGAAGGTCCCTGCGTGCAGAAAACAGATTTCTGCACGCATCTTAAGGCGAGATGAACGGCATCCGTTCATCTTCCTCCTTGCACCAAACTCCCAAAATATCCTCCAGAAAATAGTCCACCCTTATTCACCCTCACGAAGCCATATTTCTCCACGAATCCTTCTCTCATCTTCACTTTGAAGGATGAAGAGGTTGGAGGGGGCTAAAGCCAAGAAAACAAACCTAGGCATGGCTTTCCTAGGAAATCTCCTCCTCACCATCAATACTCTATGGATTTGATATCTCTCCTAGAATATATCTACAGATCTAGCACCAAGGGAGAGGGGAGGAAGCTCACATCGTTTCCAGTTGTTCCACCATTCCCGGCCATGGATCTAGTCGTTCTCCTTTGCGGCATCTCGTGCTTGGTGCGGTTGTTCTTCACGGCAAAGGAAGGAGAGGGAGAGAGAGAAAGAAGGCCGCCTCCAAAAGCTCCGCCTACTTCCACCGGCACCATCAGTTTCGCGAGATCCACGATGACGGCAAGGGTCAATCGGCGCAAAAGCTAGGGTTCGGCTTTATCTCCCTTTTTATAAGCCGATGTATTAGGTTACATCTTCTGCCACGTGTCAACGCCTCATTGGACCGCCCATAATGGGTTATATTGAAGTGACCCGATCCAAGGAACCATCCAGCGTGAATACCGAAATCCAGTTTGGTCCGCCTGTACAAGCCGGCGAATCTGCCTGGGCGAAGAAAACACACAAGTCAAATTCGGCGGGAATCATCTGTCATTCTCGACGATCGGCGAGAATCGTAAGGTATTCTCGACGAATTTGTCGGGTATCAACAATAATACCCGGCAATTTTCCCTTAGCCTAACTTATCGGAAATCTGGTGTTGAGAGCGTTGAGTATTCTCATCGATACTCGACGATCGGCGAGAATCACCAGGCATTCTCGACGATTTTCCCTTGGGCCATTCTTATCGGAAATCTGGCGTTGAGTATTCTCATCGATACTCGACGATCGGTGAGAATCACCAGGCATTCTCGATGATTTTCCCTTGGGCCATTCTTATCGAAAATCTGGCGTTGAGTATTCTCATCGATACTCGACGATCGGCGAGAATCACCAGGCATTCTCGACGATTTTCCCTTGGGTCATTCTCATCGGAAATCTGGCATTGAGAGCGTTGAGTATTCTCATCGATACTCGATGATCGGCGAGAATCACCAAGCATTCTCGACGATTTTCCCTTAGGACATTCCCTTTCGATCCATTTGATATCACTCAACCATACTCTCCATCCAACGCACTTGACACCTTTTGCCAGTGCACCCCGAGCCCGAGTCAAGTCTCTTGACTCAAAACTCGTGCGAGGGGCCTAGCATGAATTGGGACGTTACAAATCCTATAAACAAAATAAAAGATTTCGTCCCCGAAATCAGGCTAGGGCTATGGGGATGCAAGTACTAAATAATATGCGCTATAAAATGTTACCATGGAAGAACAGCTCCGGGTAGTGCTTCTGCATCAAGTCCACCGGATCCCAAGTAAATTCTTCCTTCCCATGATTAGACCACAACACTTTTACCAGCGGCACACTTTTGCGGCGCAGGGCTCTTATCTCATTATCAACGATTCGTACCGGCTCCAGTCGCACAGATCTGTCAGATGCCACAGCACCATCAGTCGTGGGGATGTATTGTTCGGGCCGCAACAACGCCTTCCGAAGCGACGAGACATGGAACACGTCGTGGAGATTTTCTAACTCGGGCGGTAGCTCCAGCCGATAGGCCAAAGGGCTAATCTTCTCCACTATGACATAGGGCCCAACATACCGTGGGATGAGCTTCTTCACTCCTCGTACTCGTGATACTCCATGCATCGGTTGGATTTTAAGAAACACCTTGTCTCCCACTTGAAATTCCACCATCCGGTGTTTAGCGTTGTAATACTTCGCCTGCCAACTTTGAGACTCTAACATACAATCCCGTATCAACCTAACCACCGCATTCGTGTCATCTATATATTCAACACCCAAAGTCTTCGGGTCTTCATCTTGCACCCAAGACAAGGGGGTTCTACACCTCCTTCCATATAGGGCTTCATGGGGTGTCATGCCAATGCTAGCTTGATGGCTGTTGTTGTAGGAGAATTCCACTAAGGGCAAGAGTCTTTCCCATGGCTCTCCCGTATCTATCACGCACAACCTCAACAGATCCTCCAATGTTCGGATGGTCCGCTCAGACTGCCCGTCCGTCTGTGGATGAAATGCGGTGCTGAAAGTAAGGCGCGAGCCCAAATATCCCTGTACCGCCTTCCACACCTTGGAGGTAAAACGACCATCACGGTCTGAAACTATCGTCTTAGGTACGCCGTAATACCGTACAAACTTTTCCACAAAAAGACGTACTAAGACGTCCATATGAGCCTCCTTCTTCATAGGAATGAACCGGGCAACTTTCGTCAGGCGGTCAACGATCACCCACACTGAATCATTTCCTGAGCGGGAGCGAGGTAGCCCATGTACGAAGTCCATGGAGATATCCTCGAACTTCCATTCGGGGATTGGCAACGACTGCAACAGGCAACCGGGGCTCCTACATTCCACCTTCACTCTTTGGCAGGCTTCACAATGCGTGACAAAGTACCGGACATCTTTCTTCATTCCTGGCCAACACATCGTCTTCCGTAAGCCGGCGTACATCTTTGAAATTCCAGGGTGCACGGAATATTGAGAGCAATGTGCTTCTCTATTAATATCCTCCCAGATTCTGCCACCTTTGGGAATGTAGAGCAAGCCGCGAAAGTAAACGAGGCGGTCCTTTAGTGTGTACTCGTCGGTAGTCCCGTCTTCGATTAACTTTATTGTCGGGGCCAAAGACGCATCCAATCCTTGCTCCACTCGGATCCGGTACCGGATATCACAAACTATGCTCATGCTGGACAGGTACTCCGTATATTCCGAAGAAGCCTTAAATATTAAGGTGATGTCCATCTCCTCGATCATCCGTGCCAACTCCATGCTCATCAATCGAGATTCTGGGCTCGAGCCGGGTACCTTCCTGCTAAACGCATCGGCTACCGAGTTTGCTTTTTCAGGGTGGTAGTTCAGGGTGAACTCATAGTCGCATAGAAACTCTAACCACCGCCGTTGTCTTAAGTTCAATTCCTTCTGGGTATGGACGTACTTCAAATTTTTATGATCCGAAAAGATTTCGCAGTGGACGCCGTATAGATAATGCCTCCATACCTTCAAGGCGAACACCACCGCTCCTAGCTCCAAATCATGCACCGGGTAATTGATTTCATTCTTCTTCAATTGTCTTGAAGCATAAGATATTACGTGCCCGTGCTGCATCAGCACCACTCCAAACCCCTGATAAGACGTGTCCGTGTAAACTTGGAATCCTTCCTTCCCAGACAGAAGGACAAGGATGGGGGCGGAGGTAAGTCTATCCTTCAATTCCTAGAATGCCGCTTCACACTGGGGTGTCCATTCAAATGTCACTCCTTTCTTTGTCAAGGAAGTAAGCGGAAGGGCAATCTTGGAGAATCCTTTTACGAACTTGCGGTAGTATCCGGCAAGTCCAAGAAAACTCCTCACATCGGCCGCCGACGTCAAGGGCGACCACTCCTTCACGACATGCACCTTGGTCGGATCCACAGCTAGTCCAGCCCCACTGATTACGTGACCCAAGAAAGCCACCTCCCTAAGCCAGAATTCACACTTGTTAAACATGGCGAACAAGGCGTGTTCTTTTAGCTTCTCCAGAACTAAGGCCAAATGTCCGGCATGTTCTTCCTCCGTCTTCGAGTAGACTAGGATGTCGTCAATGAACACAATGATGAAGACATCTAAGTAGGGCTCAAATACTTTATTCATCAAGCTCATGAAAGCTGATGGGGCATTGGTGAGCCCAAACGGCATCACTATGAACTCATATAAGCCGTATCTCGAGCTGAAAGCCGTTTTCTGTATATCATCCTCCTGTATTCTCAATTGGTAGTACCCCGAGCGCAAATCTAGCTTGGAGAATCAATGCGCTCCCACCAGTTGGTCGAACAACTCATCGATCCGAGGTAACAGGTAGGTGTTCCGTACTGTCAGTCGGTTGAGTTCCCGATAGTCTATACATAAACGTAGGGTTCCATCTTTCTTCTTGACGAATAGAACAGGGGCTCCCCAAGGTGACGAGCTGGGGCGAACAACCCCTGATTCTACCAGCTCCTGCAGTTGAACTCTAAACTCCGCAAGTTCTTTTGGGGCCATCGGATAAGGGGTCCTGGAGACAGGCTTAGCTCCTGGTACAAGCTTAATCTTAAAATCCACTTCTCTATGCGAGGGTAACCCTGGCAATTTCTCAGGAAATACCTCAGGGAAATCCCATGCTACCCGCACATCCTTGACATCTACCTTCATCTCTTTTAGTTCGAAACGTATCATGTAGACTTCATCCCCTCTCATATGAGCTTTCAAGGTCTGGATTGAGGATAACAATATTTGTGGTGCGAAATTTATACCTTGGAAGACTACATCAGTATCCCCATGTCTCAAATAGATACGCTTCTCCGCACAGTCGATTCTTGCATGGTGCCAATCCAGCCACGCCATACCCAGGATGAGGTCGAATTCTGGTATTCTCAAAATTGTGGCAGGGGTATCAAAGGTTTTTCCCCCAATGGTTATCTCTAACTCACACTTCGCGGTTACCGTCATCTCCGATCCGTCTGGGAGGCGTACTTTTCGGGCAATACCGGTGAAATATTGCACTCTGGGTATACTCTTAATGAAGTCTTCGGACATGAAAGAATGTGAGGCGCCGGTGTCAAATAACGTATAAGCCGGTTTCCCGCCGACCATCACGGTGCCTAAGTGTCATTTAATAATACTCCAGCTAGACGTCTAGTATATCTTAAGCCACTAGGGAATATTATGGGAAGCAAAATGACTAATTCAAATCATACCTGCAATCATCTCTTAGGATTCCGCTCTTTAGTCATGTCCAAGGCATACACCTGATCTCGAGCGGGTTTGGGTTTTCTTCCTCGTGGTCCTCGTCCTCGACCACGCACATACCCTCTCCCCCACGGGGCTGCTGGAGGGAGAGCGAAAGGCGCATCTCCAAACAGTTGCGGGCAGTAGCGTCGAATGTGGCACGGTTGGTTGCATTCAAAGCACACCCGTTCCTGCCTTCCGCCGTGTTGCTGAAATTATGGAGGTGGAGGTAATGCTGGCGGTTGCGGAACCGGGAGCTCCTCTCTAAAGTTCTGGGGGAAATGCCCGCCACCCCTCCGATATCCTCTTCCTCTTTTATTGTTGAATCTCCTTTTGTTGCTGGGGCCGGCTTCCATCACTCCCTCTGCTGGTCTCTTACCACTTCCCAAGTGGTCCGCTTCCAATCTCTTCGCCATATCAATAATCTCCGCCAAACTAGAGTCTGCTATAAACAAAAGGGCTTGCCTTAGGGGATCTCGCAAGCCTTTGTAAAATCGTTTGGCGTACCCTCTATCATCCAGCTCATAGGAGTCAGCGAATCTAGCCAGGTGCTGAAACTCCCGTTGGTACTCCGTCACCGACATGGACCCTTGCTTTAGTTGCAAAAATCTCTCTTCCAGGCCATCCCGAGCGGCCGAGGGGATGAAATGTTCTTAGAAGGCTTCGGAGAATTCGCTCCAACTAATGTCCGTGTACACTCTTCCACGAAAAGTGGAGCCCATGAGGGACTTCCACCACCTTTTGGCGTGCAACTCTAAGAGTGTCACCACAAGGGTCACCGCCATGTTGTTTCGACATCTTATTCATGTCAACAACTCTTGTATAGTGTCGAGCCACTCTTCCGTACGCACTGCCGACTCTGTCCCAATATAAGCGGGAGGGGAGAGAACTCGGAAAACGCTTAACCAACTAGATTCCGGACCCTATTGTTGTACAGGTGCCTGCTGAGATTGGGACCTAAAGGCGTCCAAAATAGCTGTGAGCGTCTGCCCCAGCTCTGATTGTTGGAATTGTGTAGGTACGGACGGGGCGGGGGTGCCCCTTACTGGCTCAGCATGTGCTAGGATCTACATATAAGGTACAAACCTAGGGTTAGGTTGGCTAATCTAAGGTTAAAGATGGAAAACTTAGTGTGAATTATATATGGGCACACCACTGCTTCCGCTAAGTTAGCTTGTCCCCAAACTGACTAATCAAATGGGGGTGGCACCATTGTTAAGTGACTTTCGCCTTGGAGGATCGTAGCAAGCTGATACCATTTGTGAGACCCCCCTCCCGGATCACAAGACACGACACGAGAGGGGTCTTATGCCCAGAACAGCCGCCTTGCGGTAACACTAGCACTCGGGCTAGCCTGTACCACAAGACGCCTATTCTGCCGGCAACAACCAATATCAACACATAATTGCTAACCTAACCATAATAATATAAGAAAGTCAATCCACACTAAGCATATATCCATAAGCATAACAAAAGAGAAGCTAACAAGCTTCTACATAATCAGAGTACGTGAATATATTTGCCTCGAAGGGCTACAACAAAATCTCTCTCACTCACATCTGTAACCGACGGTAGCGACGGTACCGTCCCTTCGGGCCTGATCGTCCTGGCCTGGCTGTCCAGCTGCATAGCCTGCTGTTCCACCTGCGGGGTTTCCTCCTAAAAAGGAAGACGTAGCAACTGTTAGTCATAAAGACTAAGTGGCTTCACATCCGCTCCCCCGGCGACTCCTCGGCACCGGGCGGAGAAAGGAACAGGTACAATATATAAATAATAGTAGTACAACAGGTGAAGTGAGTATACATATCATAAGCAGCAACAGCAGTAGTGTATAATAAACAAGCTCTTATTTTACAAATCTACTATCTACAGCAGCAAGAGAGTATATAGCTATAACAGTAAGTAACTCAACTTATATGGATGCCCATATAAGCATATAAGTTGAGGGTTGTTCAGCAATAAGTAACTCATCATATAGGAGTGCCCATACAAACTTATACGATGAGGGTCTTATGTATGCAATGAAGTGTAATGCTATGAATGCAATGCAATGACACACCCATGATCAGGCTCATGCAATCGCTATGTCGACACAGACTTATAGTTTCCACTATTCGAGCAGGTAGCTAACCTCTCAGGCGTCAACCGTCGTGGCCAAACGGTGATAGTAGAGCGGGCATCTCCACTACTAGGCTGATCTCCACACTACCTGGCCTAGGCCTCTATACACCTAAACGCTAAGGACACAATAGCGGAGCTCACATGCGTACTACGGCTCAGCGGGTTCTCTTGGGTAAGTGAGCACCAAGATCCTAGCCCTGAACTGGCCTATGCGTGACACGGAAGGAGCCTCAGAAATGAACACGAGGACCAAGCCCAACCGTTCACTTGGCACGGAAGGAGCCTCGGGACATGAACACCGAGGACCAAGCCCAACCGTCAAAGGTCTAGCTGTCGACTCCCATCGGTGTGACGATTGGCAAGCCCGTAGACCTGCCACACTATCCTTAACCCGGGATTACGACACCGTGTGTCGACTCACACCACATGCAATTTCACAATATCGTGGCATGGAAGGAGCCTCGGGACGTGAACACCGAGGACCAAGCCCAATCATCAATCAAATGCGGAAGGAGCCTCGGGACATGAACACCGAGGGTCAAGCCCAACCGTCCTACTTTACTCATCTCAATCTCATTCCAACTAGTGACAGTCAACACCGCACTTGTTACTTCCACAATGCTACCCGTAAAGAGATGACACTCTAAGCATTGGATTACAAATTCCCTTTTATCCATCCAACATGTATCATGGCCATAGTTAAATCATTTATACATTTATCCTATTATATCTACCCAATTATATCGGGTTCTTTCCTTCAATTAAACTTGTCCACAACTCGTTATATGAATTCAGATTCATAACCTCAACTTATCACATCACTATGATGATTATTTAAAAAGAGTCCACCCAAGCCTCGAGTTGGATCGCAACATTAAATTCCACCACATCGCATTCCACGTTACACAAGCCCGGAATTTAGGTACAGCCTTAATCCAGGAAGCCACTTCGACCAAGGATTCCCGAGGCTATAGAAATCCGACGAGTGCGTGTAACCACTCATTGGAAAGATAATTTTCGTGGGCTACAACTTTCGTGTTTAGTCAAAAGCCCAGATTTGATCGCATCACACCTGAAATCCACTCGAAGCCTGCTGCGTACAGGGTACAGATTTCCTGGGTGGAATTTCCCCCAACTGCAGCAGATTCGAACTGACTTTCCCATGGCTACATGTATCTCCTGAGAACGTGCAACCACTCGTTGGAAAGATAATTTTCGAGGGCTACGACTTTTGTTTTTAGTCGAAAACCCAGATATGACCAGAACACCCCCGAAATTGGCAATGAAGGTCGCTGCGTGCAAAAAACAGATTTCTGCATGCATCTTAAGGCGAGATGAACGAAATCCGTTCATATTCCTCCTTGCACCAAACTCCCAAAATCTCCTCCATAAAATCGTCCACCCTTATTCACCCTCACGAAGCCATATTTCTCCACGAATCCTTCTCTCATCTTCACTTTGAAGGATGAAGAGGTTGGAGGGGGCTAAAGCCTAGAAAACAAACCTAGGCATGACTTTCCTAGGAAATCTCCTCCTCACCATCAAGACTCTATGGAGTCGATATCTCTCCTAGAATATATCTACAGATCTAGCACCAAGGGATAGGGGAGGAAGCTCACATCGTTTCTAGCGGTTCCACCGTTCCCGGCCATGGATCTAGTCATTCTCCTTTGTGGCATCTCTCGCTTGGTGCGGTTGTTCTTCACGGCAAAGGAAGGAGAGGGAGAGAGAGAAAGAAGGCCGCCTCCAAAAGCTCTGCCTGCTTCCGCCGGCACCGTCGGTTTCGCGAGATCCACGATGACGGCAAGGTTCAATCGGACGCAAAAGCTAGGGTTCAGCTTTATCTCCCTTTTTATAAGCCGATGTATTAGATTACATCTTCTACCATGTGTCAACGCCTCATTGGACCGCCCATAATGGGTCATATTGAAGTGACCCAGTCCAAGGAACCATCAAGCGCGAATACCGAAATCCGGTTCGGTCCGCCTGTACAAGCCGGCGAATCTGCCATGGCGAAGAAAACGCACAAGTCAAATTTAGCGGTAATCATCTGTCATTCTCGACGATCGGCGAGAATCGTCAGGCATTCTCGACGAATTCGTCGGGTATCAACAATGATACCCGGCGATTTTCCCTTAGCCTAACTTTTCGGAAATCTGGTGTTGAGAGCGTTGAGTATTCTCATCGATACTCGACGATCGGCGAGAATCACCAGGCATTCTCGACGATTTTTCCTTGGGCCATTCTTATCGGAAATCTAGCGTTGAGTATTCTCATCGATACTCGACGATCGGCGATAATCACCAGGCATTCTCGATGATTTTCCCTTGGGCCATTCTTATCGGAAATCTAGCGTTGAGTATTCTCATCGATACTCGACGATCGGCGAGAATCACCAGGCATTCTCGACGATTTTCCCTTGGGCCATTCTCATCAGAAATATGGCATTGAGAGCGTTGAGTATTCTCATCGATACTCGATGATCGGCGAAAATCACCAAGCATTCTCGACGATTTTCCCTTAGGCCATTCCCTTTTGATCCGTTGGATATCACTCAACAATACTCTCCATCCAACACACTTGACACCTTTTGCCAGTGCGCCCCGAGCCCGAGTCAAGTCTCTTGACTCAAAACTCGTGCGAGGGGCCTAGCGCGAATTGGGACGTTACACAAGGGGATGCCGACCCACGTCAGTCTAGACATTGAACTAGCGATTTGAGCAATGGGCAAGGGCTGAACTATATCCGCGTTATGGTTGTCTAACTTGAGTGCCTAAGTTGTTGGCTTCATTAGGATCACATAACGAGAGTCTTAGGCTGTTCGCCATCAAGACTAAAGTCTCCGGTCGTGGGCTGTGGAGCATGAATGCTTAATGTTTATCGTTGGAATTTTGACCTTTGAACGATGGTTGGACCCTGGTTTTCCGGTACACCAATAATGTGCCCTGAGTGCACGGAGCGTTGGATCGTGTGGTCGATGTTTGTGATATATTGATGGTGTGTGAGTGCACATCTTGTGATATATCTGCTTGTGAAATGCTATGCTACATGGAAGAAATACAGCTGTCCCGTGAAAGGGTAGGGTCGTTATAAATTAAACAGCTGAATGCTGACTGTTGCCTTGTTTGCCACCGTTGCGGTGGACTTTCCTTGTGCATGTGCTGGTGAGTCGAGCGGGAAATAGCGGGTTGAAGCCCTGACTACTGCTATGCTGGCCCTCGAAGGCCAATTAAAGAAATATTTTACTATTTTTATGTGTGGCTAGCCTGCGTGCTGACGTATGTAATCCACACTTATGAAAAAAACGGTAAGGCCTTAAGGCCAAACTTTTTGTTTATTTTTTATACGTTCCTTCGAGATATATAAATGTGTTGGTTTATATATATAGTGGGCATTCATGGTTAATGAGTTCATTCTTAACCTCTAAGGCTTCCGCTAAAATGCTCTGAGTTAGGATGCATGTACTAGTTTTTGATATTAACATGTAACCTCACTTCCTGTTTATGGTATATAGTGTAGGGACCCGGTCGGACCTTCTATTATATGTCATGTAACGGATGGAGGTGTTACAATTTGGTATCAGTTTGTCTTTGTCTTCCTCTTTTGAATTCGTTTTCGAATTCTTTTGTGGGGTGGCGAGCACGTGTAAGTGCGACCCGCTTTATCCGTAAATGAACTCAAGAATGTCCACTAAGGAATACAAATACACCTGTTTGTGGAACCTGTGCATTCCTATAATATTGTTGATGCTTGTGCAAAGTCGCTAAAGTGTTTCTTGTCCACCTATAGGTGAATCGAAGTGGTGCTGAGCAGTCTGAGCCCCAGCATCTTGATGAGAGTGTGACACCAGCTGTGATGCCTACATCTCCTCCTTCTGCGGAGACAGTACGTTTAGTTGATGAGGTGCTGTTTGTAATGATTCATGCGCAGTCTACTGGGCAGGCACAGCCTGCAAGGCTGCCAGAACAGTTTGGTGTAAGGCCAGAACCTGTTGAGGTTGTTGCTGATCCTCGAGCAGCTGAACGGTAGTTGAAGCAGTTTATGAGCTTCAATCCTCCCATGTTTACGGGTGTGGCATCCCCAATGAAGGCGAACGATTGATTGTTGTGCATAAAGCAAATATTGACGGCGATAAGGACAGAGGAAGAACAGAAAGTCACCTTAGCCACCTTCTTGTTGGAAGGAGAGGCTCGGCTATGGTGGGACGAGATAGAGTTGCACCATTTAGCGGGCAAATAACTAACCGATGTCTCGATAGAGGAGTTTTCGAGACTATTCTTGGCAAAGCACTTGCCATCGGCTTAGCGGATAGTCATGGAAAGCGAATTCCAGCATCTAACTAAGGTAGAAAGTAGTGTTGACGCCTACTTACTTGAGTTTACCAGGTTGGGATGTTATGCGGGAACTATCTCTGCTGACTAGGAGCGTAAAACCAATCGGTTCTACGAAGGGTTGCGGGATGAGCTAAGGATCCTGCTCTCGAGTTCAGTAAACAAGAGATTTCAAGTATTGGTCGATACGGCTCGTGCGTTGGAGAAGGATATGAAGCGGGTGCAAGGCAAGAGGGACTTGGCTATGACAAAGTCTGATTTCAAAGTGCCGCACCAGGGAAAAAAAACTACCGAAAGAAATGGGGTAAGAGATCCAAGTATTCTACACAGGCTCCCTCGAGTGTTGCATCTAGAGCAACATCGAGGCAAGAGTCTCATACTTACTATACTTATGGTAGGGTGGGGCACCTAGCCCATGACTATCGGCTTGGTCCGTCAAAGGTTGAAAAGAAGACAGGAGCGTCATATGCGGAGAAGGGAAAGGCATTGGTGGAGTCCTCTACATCCCAGGAGCAACCCCGAGTTTATAGTATTGGCCAACAGGAGTCCATAAAAGCAAAGTGACGTCATCATAGGTATGAGTTAAGATATGTTACTATTATTTTTTGATACTTCATACCTTGTACATAGATTGTGTATGATATGTTTGTCTTAGGCTTTGTCCTGATTCGGGAATGTCCGGCAAGAGCACTATTTGATACGGGTGCTTCACATTCATTTCAATCTGTGGACTTCGTGTCACAGATCAGAGTGCTAATTCGTATGACATCAGATACTGTAAAGGTGTTGTTACCGAACGGATATGTGATACATGCGGATAAGACTTGCTATATGAAGGTATGAATAGGAAGTCGGGATTTTGGGTTTTGATTCATCTGTACTGCCAATATCGGAATTTCATTTGATCATTGGTATGGACCAGCTTTCGGAGCAGTATACCTTTATTGATTGCAATTTAAAGGAGATCACACTGGGACATAATACTTAGCTTGAGACTAAATTTGCTGGTATGCGAGGAGCAAGCAGGATCTTGATGTCTGCTATCCAAGTCATCAATGCTGTTCGGAAAGGTGCGGAGTTATTCTTCAAGCTTATTCAGGCTGTTGAGCCAAAGTACAGTGTGAGTGACGTTCCGATAGTATCGGAGTATGCTGATGTGTTTCCAAAAGATCTTCCTTGGTTACCACCCCAGCAGGAGATGGAATTCGCTATTGAGTTGGTGTCAGGTGCAAAACTTGTGACCCGCTCGCCATATCGTGTAGCGCCAAAGGAAATGGCCGAACTGAAAGTTCAACTATAAGAGTTGCTGGAACAGGGATACATATGCCCAAATATGTCACCTTGGAGCGCACATGTTCTCTTTGTGAAAAAGAAGGACGGTAGTCTGTGGTTATGTATCGACATTCGTGAATTTAATAAGCTGACGGAGAAAAACAAGTATCTGATTCCATGGATAGATGACTTGTTTGATCAGCTAGTGGGATCAACCGTCTATTCTAAACTAGACTTAAATCTGGTTACCACTAGTTGAGGATTCAGGAAGGTGACATTCTCAAGACAGTATTTGGAACACGCTACGGTCATTATGAGTTCACTGTAATATCGTTTGGGCTATGTAATGCGCCATTGGTGTTCATGGATCTAATGCACCAAATATTCCGAGAGTACTTGGACTTATTTGTGATCGTCATTATTGACGGCATAATAGTGTACTCTTAATATGAAGCAGACCATGCAAACCATTTACGGATGGTGTTGCACACCCTGAGGCGAAACAAACTCTACGCTAAGTTCTCAAAGTGTGAGTTTTGGTTATCGTTAATGGCTTTTCTTGGCCATGTGGTGAGTGGAGAGGACATTACGGTGGATCCGTCGAAGATAAGAGCCATACAGGAGTGGTCGGTGTTGTCTTCCGTGGCCGAAATCAGGAGTTTCCTTAGATTGACGGGCTACTACAGATGTTTCGTAGAAAACTTCTCACGGATCGCTTTGCCTCTTACAACATTAACAAGGAAGGATCAAAAGTCTGTTTGGACGCCTGAGTGTGCGCGAGCTTTTGAAGAGTAGTTTGACCATGACGCCTATTTTTGACATCGCCATTTAGTACAGACGGCTACGAGATTTATAATGACGCATCAGGGAGCGGCTTAGGTTGCGTTCTTCTTCAATTTGGAAAATTGATAGCATATAGTTCACGACAGTTGACATTGCATGAGCAAAACTATCCCTTCCATGACTTGGAGTTGGCGGCGGTAATTTTTGCACTTAAATTGTGGCGTCACTATTTTTATGGCGTGAAAGTGGATATATTTACGGACCATAAGAGACTAAAGTACCTATTAGATCAGAAGGATCTCAATATGCGACAACGAAGGTGGATGGAGTTCTTCGGGGACTATACATTTGATATTCATTATACTCCCAGGAAGGGAAATGTTGTCGCAGATGGCTTGAGTCGTAGGACTACGACAATGGAAAATTGGTTTCAGATGCATGGTGAGCGTCTGATCCAGGAGTTGGAAGTTTTAGAGATTTCATGTGTTGACAAGAATTCCACAGCAAATGCGTGCTTGAACTCGACGGAGGTACAGTATGACATTACGGACAAGGTTCGGCAAGCAACGGAACTTGATGTAAGTTTGCAACGCTATGTAGTGGATGGGTCAAATGGACAATTCTCCTGGGATGACGGCCTTTTGCGAAAGGATGGTCATTTGTGCGTCCCGAATATGGGTAAGCTTAGAGATGAATTGATGTATAAAGCGCACTTCACGAAATATTCAATTCACACAGGGAGCACAAAAATGTACAAAGACATGAAAAAGCTGTTCTGGTGGCCGGGTTTAAAGAAAGACATCGCACACTATGTGGCTAAATGTCAGACATATGCCTTAGTGAAAGAAGAATGCCAGAAGCCTATGGTTTCCTGAAGTCACTATCGATTCTGGAATGGAAGTTTGATTATATTTCAATTGATTTTGTACATGATTTGCCGAGATCTCAACGCGGTAACAATTCGATCTTGGTGATCGTAGACCGGTTGACTAAAGTGGCTCACTTCATTCCGAACAAGAGGGATAATTCAGTGGAAGTCTTGGCTAATATTTATGTTGAGAAAATCGTACAATGAAAGTGAAGGGATAGATACTACTCTAGAGGGGGGGTGAATAGAGTTATCAAATTTTGCACTAGACAAAACTTAATGGTCTACCCAACTCCCTTGGAGTGAAATGCGGAATGGAAAGATTATAGATATAGAATTAACCCTATAGCCTAACACAAGTGTTGTGTACAAACTCAAGCTAACTGTAATTACAGTTAAGGCTTGGAAAACCTAATCAGCAACTAGCAACCTAGTTATATCTATTCACAGCCACAATGCAGGAATTAAACAAGGCAATCCAGACGACACAAAGAGTTTATAGTGGTTCCCCAAACAACTTGGGTACGTCCACTCTTCTACCCACACGGTAGGAATCCACTACAGGTTTTTGATCAGGTGCCCTGCCACCAACAGGATCTGCTTCAGGTAGATCCAGAAACCCTTTAGACTTTTGATCAGGTGTCTAAAAACCGAACACAGGTTTTTGATCAGGTGCCCTGCCACCAAGGGATACTTTTGAAGGGAGTAATAACCCTGTACAGGAGGGGGAAAGAAGGTTAAGATGTCTTCTCTATTTTATAGAGATTAGAGAAGCACAAGGACTTGCACTGAGCTAGAAAGCTCTAAAGAATCAAGGCTCCCCCTGGCTCAAAGATGTCTAGGTGAAGTCTTGCTTCAGTGCAGAAAACTCTTCAGAAAGATCTGAAGGAAAAACTACAAGAAGATAATAAATAATAAAATATAAATCTTCAAGCAGCTGTCTTCTTCTTCTTCTTCTTCAAAAGAACTCTGAGTTTGAATCTTCCTAGAAGCAGGAGAACTCAGGTTGAAGAAGAGCAGAAGAGCTTAACACTTCTCAGATGAATGGAAATTGCTGAGAGCAAAGAACTTGATCTTGATGAAGGCTTGAATGCTTAAATGAATAACTGATTAGCTAGCTCAAATCCTTCACCAAAGGGTTCCTTTTATAACAGCAACAAGCAACGGCTCTCTTCAATTTGAACTGTTTGTCTTCTTCTGAAACTTGAAACCGGGGCTGCAAATATCAAAAGGACAAACAAACTCTGCAGCAAAAATATTCTATAAAAGGAATAAACCTCTTTCGAATAAGCTGCAGGAAGCAATCTGATAATAAAGTACTAAATAAAATCACATCAGAAACAAACTCTTTATAGTAAAAGGAAGACTTTTCAGTCTAACGGCTATAAAGGACTGACAGCAGATAAAGTAAAATATAATGACAGCTAATAAGACAAACAACTTTATCTGAAAAGATTTTACACAGGCAAAAGGAATGGAGCATATATTGCCTGGAAATATTATCATAAAACAACTGAAATAACATGCCAGATAATGTATTAATTTATTAAATAGAATAAATAAATACAAAATAAAAAGGCAGACAGAAAGCATCGAACGACCCTCGGAGATCGTCGACCGACGCACGGAGATCGTCGACCTATCGGGCAGATAGTCGAACGATCCAGATAGTCGATCTATCAAAGAAGATAGTCGAACTACCTCGGCAGATAGTCGACCTATCAGAGCAGATAGTCGAACTATCAGATAGTCGATCTATCCGGACAGATAGTCGAACTATCAAACACAAGCAGATAGTCGACCTATCAAGCAGATAGTCGACCTATCAAGCAGATAGTCGACCTACCTCAGAAAATAGATAGTCGACCTATCAACAGATAGTCGACCTATCAAAACAGAACAGATAGTCGATCTATCAACAGATAGTCGAACTATCAAAACAGAACAGATAGTCGATCTATCAACAGATAGTCGAACTATCAGATAGTTGAACTATCAGGACAGATAGTCGAACTACCAAGCCAAGCAGATAGTCGACCAATCAATAGATAGTCGAGCTATCAACGCGGAACAGATAGTCGACCTATCAAACAGATAGTCGAGCTATCAACGCAGACAGAGCGTCGACCAACTGATAGACGATCGTCGATCAGCCGATGGATGATAGTCGAGCGGCGTTCGACTATAGTCGAACGAAAAACCTACTTAACCAAATTCTTCATCTGGAAAAGTGAGGACTCTACAGCTAGACTACTAACCAATGACCATAGATATTTCTTGGGTCAAGGGACTAAAAAGACAAGACTAAACTCAAATCAAACTAGGGTACCAACATACAATTATACGGTATTACCCGTAGCATCGTAAGTGATCGTGATGGGCACTTCACTTCAAATGATTGGAGGTTAATCCATCAATTGTTGGGGACAAAGTTAACCTTCAGTACGACCTTTCATCCACAAACAGATGGCCAGACTGAGAGAACCAATAGAAAGATGGAAGACATGCTTCGAATGTACGCCTTGGATTTCAGGTAGATATGGGAAGATTATCTCTATATGGTGGAGTTTGTCTACAATAATAGCTATCAAGCTAGCATAAATATGGCACTGTTTAAAGCTTTGTATGGTAAGAAATGTCGTACACCATTAGCTTGGGAGAAAACATGCGAGTCAAAATTATATAAGCATAAAGAAGTCGAAGAAGCTAATTCGACGATACGCACTATCTGGGAGAGGCTACTGATAGCCCAAAATAGGCAAGCAAAGTACTACAGCACCAAGCATCGAAACGTGGAATTCGCTGTGAGCGATTGGATATATTTAAAAATCAATCCATTCAAAGGCCGTGTCTAGGATTCGGCGCTTGAAAAAGTTAAGTTTGAGGTATCATGGTCCGTTTGAAGTGGTGGAGCGAGTTGGAGAAGCTGCCTATCAGCTAGCTCTTTCGTCAGAATTGAGTGGATTGCATGATGTGTTCCACATATCAGTGCTTCGGAAAGCCGTGAATGATCCAGCTCAGGTAATTACGAATGATCGCATACCGGTCGAGTATGGGCTAACGACGAAGGTTAGGCCCATCCGGATATAGGATACGGACAGTTAAACAACTATGGAACAAGACAATCAGGATGGTCAAAGTCTGCTGAGACAACTGTGGCTGTAAGGAGCTAATATGGGAGCAAGAGAACAAATCATGCGTGCTGAATTTCCTGAATTATTTGTATAAAATGTTGTAACATTTCTTTATGGAAGAAAATATATGTTATAACATCTTTGTTGCTGTATTCTGGTGTTGTATGCAAATTTTGGGACGAAATTTTGTTTTAAGGAGGGGAGGATTGTAACACCCAAAAACTTATAGGTATTCGTCGACCTGGGCTTGACGAAGATCGTCGAGCTGAGATCGACGAAGATCGTCGAGCGGAGCTCGACGAAGATCATCGAGCTGAGCTAGCGGAGCTTGACGAAGATCATCGAGCGGAGCTCGATGAAGATCGTCGAGTGGAGATCGTCGAGCTGAGCTTGACGAAGAGCGTCGAGCAGAGCTCGATGATTTTGGAATGCCTCGCGTCAAGTGGATGAATTGTGGCACTGAGCGGTGAGTTAATTTCAACCCGATCCATTGCTTGGTTTTGTGATTTTATTGTATGGCTGGGATGTACTCTTAGGCCTCTTATGCAGAGGGATAGGAAGGAGGAAATCATAATTTCCTTTTCTTTTCTCTCTCTTCCCGAGTTCTGGAGCGGAGAACCCTCGGCTAGAGCAAGGGTTTACTGTGGTTGCTTGAGAAGATCTTGTGGCCGAAAATAAGATCTGAAGCTATAATCGCGAAGGGGAAAGTGAGGCGATCATTTCTATCCCCGTAAAAAAGTTGTGTCATGGCTACAAAGAGAACGTCAAGGGTAACGATCTTTCTCCTTGGACATGTGAAGTCCTTATTTTGGTATGTGCATGGATTTCCCCCACCAAAAAGTGGAATGTTAAGGGATTTCTGTTGGGTTGATTCTTGAAATCTCCAAGTAGTTTTTCATATAGATTCGAAAATGTGTAGTACGGAATAAGCATGTTGTGTGAAGCCCATCTGGACAGGTTGGTCTGGATTGGTGATGCTTTATTTTGTGCACTAGAGAAGACTCCACATATAAATGAGTGTTTTGTAGAGTCAGTGGGTTGTGTTTGTGAAGTGAATTAACAGGAAGTACTGGAATGGAATTCCAAGAAAAATACCCTAAAAGTTTGTGTGCTATATGCTGGTACTACAGGATACTGCAAAGTTTGGGTTGAGTTTGGGGGCAGAAAGAGAGTTTTTGTTGACCCCGCCAAGCGATCGTGATGAATGCTGGCATTGACTTCCGCTTTGATTATGAAGCTAGTCCTTTAGGGATGTTGTGGCTAGTGTGAGCTTTGCGCTCTTAATGGCCGTTGAGCCGACCGGACAAGGGGATGCCGACCCACGTCAGTCTATACATTGAAGTGGAAATTTGAGCAACAGGCAAGTGCTGAAATGTATCCACGTTATAGTTGTCTAACTTGAGTGCCTATGTTATTCACTTTGTTAGGATCACATAACGAGAGTCTTGGGTTGTTCGTCATCAAGACTAAAGTCTCCTATTGTGGGTCGTGGAGCATGAATGCTCAATGTTTACCGTTGGGTTTTGAACCTTTGAATGGTGATGGGACCCTGGTTTTCCGGTAGATCAATAATATGCCCTGAGTGCACGGAGCGTCGGACCGTGTGGTCGAAGTTTGTGATATATTAATGGTGCATGAGTGCACATCTTGTGATATATCTTCTTGTGAAATGTTATGCATGCAGGGAATAAATACCACTGCCCCGGGAAAGGTGTAGGGTCGTTATAAATTAGTCAGCTGAATGTTGACCGTTGTCTTGTTTGCCACCATTGCGGTGGACTGTCCTTGTGTAGGTGCTGAAGAGTCGGGCAGGAAATAGCGGTTTGAAGCCCTAGCTGCTGCTGCTGCTATGCTGGCCCTCAAAGGCCAATTAAAGAAATGTTTTACTGTTTTCATGTGTGGTCAGCATGCGTGCCGATGTATGTAATCCACACTTGTGAAGAAAACCTATATGGCCTTAAGGCCAAACTTTTTGTGTATTTTGTATACATTCCTTCGAGATATATAAATATGTTGGTTTATATATATAGTGTACATTCATGGTTGATGAGTTCATTCTTAGCCTCTAAGGCTTCCGCTAGAATGCTCTGAGTTAGGATGCGTGTACTAGTTTTTGATATTAACCTATAACCTCGCCACCTGTTTGTGGCTTATATTGTGGGGCCCCGGCCGGACCTTCAATTATATGTCATATAACAGATGGAGGCGTTACATATTATGCATCCCATACTCCATTATATGCCCCATATGCTTCTTGTGATGCTTATGAGTGTAGTGTTCATGCTTCAGCCAAGACATACTGATGACACATCGGTGTGTGTATGAAATGGAACAAGACAATCAAAAACTAACCAGAGATAGTCGTTCGACCAATTGTAAAATAACCTCTCCCTCTGATACCAACTGTCACAAGCCCACAATTCTCCGCATATAAGTAATGTATCAGAGTACGAGAGAACACACGTCGTGACTCCACTCCATACAAGGGATAACTGCAAGCGCTCAGGCAAGAACTTGAACCTAACACTTTTTATGAAATCCTCAAGTTATTGTGAAGAAAACTATAATTTAAGTTAAGTTTTAATAGTCATATCTCTCGGCTCAGTGGTTTAACTTCTCCACAAGTATAAACAAGAATATACACTGCAGAAAATACTTTGTTTAGATTGATTAACATCCTATATGATCATAAACATCAAAATAGGACAACTCATGATATGCATATTGATGAGTTCGATTTATATAGGGTTTTCTGGACTCATCTGGGCTTATTATCTCGCTTTTGCACTACTATTTCATTAGGAAAGGTCATATATTTGATTAGGGCTTCACTTAGCCATTATTGTACTGTTCTGGCCCATTTTGGTTTGCAAATTGCGTCGGGATGTCGGGGGTAAGTACTGGGGTAATCCCCGTTTGGATTTGGTTGTTTTTGTGCTGTATATTGGTGCTAGGAGCTTGTGCTCCAGTTTTAATTTTTGTTGTGTAGATGGTGCATTTTCCCCAAGGTAGGAATTCTTATTTATGGAAAACGCACGGTCGTGCGTTTCCTTAGTGCACGCTTTATGCCCGATCGTGCATTTTGTTGAACCGAAAATAGTCGAGCGGAGCTAGACAACTATCATCGAGATGAGCTCGACAATCTACACGCACGGTTAATGCATGATTTATTTTGAACCGTGCGCGAAAGAAATGCACGGTTTTCCTGTAGCTATTTAGTTTTTAGCGTTCTGTGGTTAAACGTGTGATTTGTTCATGCACGGGCAGAAGTGCCCATGCACAAGTAAATCGCACGGTTCCACCTACTTACCGGGATTCTCAGAGCTTTGTGGTTACCCATGCGATTTCCTTCACGCACGAGCGGTAGCGTCCGTGCGTGATTAAAATGCACGGGTCAACACATCTTCATCTGCAAGCTTTCTCCTGGAAATTAATTATCGCACGGTTAACGTACGGTCGTACGCCAGACCGTGCGTGACCATTATTCTGGCCTTCTTGTATTTAAGTTCAGGAGTTGACTGAAGACAGGAGAATTCCGCAATTTCCGCCCCTTTGAGTGGGAAAATCGCCCTCTAGCTGCTTTTTCCTCTTTCCTCCTTGGAGAGCTCGTTCATCCACCATTCCTCCTCCGAACTTCACCGCAAGCGAAGATCTTCCGCTGTTTCCTTCATTTCCTTCTCAAGTGGAGCATTTGGTGCTCCTTCTCGCTACCATTGGAGAGTTTTCTGGCAACCATCAACCTTCACGGTTCGTGAAAAAGATGGGGGAAAAGCCTTTGAAGTAGGTGACAGCACTTCAAGCTCCCTCGGATGTCAACCACCGACTGAGCCCAGACGAAGACCGACAACCTTCGACTCTGTCCGAGAATCGTGGCTAGACTTCACGCGGTTGGTTATAAATCTCCTCTTTTCTCTCATTTGAATGTGTTTCTTTGCTTCGGATGTTTGCCAAGCTTGCTAGGAACTTTATAATGTTCATGATGGCTTATTAATGTAAATGTTGTTGTAGTTCTTAGTTTGGTTTTGCTTCCTTAGCTTGTTTTGGTTTGTTGCTTGGTGTTATGCCGCACTAATGTGTATTAGGGGCTGCCTTGGTGAAGTGGTGATTTCGACCCTAAACGGTTACGACTGTACTCCCTAATACTCATCGTAGTATTCCACCCTTGCGAAGTGGTGAAGGCGACCCGCGTAATTGACTACAATCTGTGCACTTGCCGAGATTGCATCAAGTTTTTGGCGTCGTTGCCAGGGAGTGCAACCGTTGTGTGCACTTTTTCTTTTTGAGAAAGATGATTGTTGTTTAACCATTCTGTCCTCTTCTTTACCCGTTCTATTCCGTTCAATTTTTTCCACGACTAATTCAAAATGCAGGAAACTCAACTAGCCTCCAACCATAATGAGGACAACTTTGAGCTATCCACGGAGCTGATCAAGTTTATCTTGCAGCATTGTTTGTTTCATGGGCTCCACGGAGAAAATGTTGAGGCTCATATTGAAAGCTTCCTGGAGCTTTGCAGCACCTTTTATTATGCTGGGGACATCCAGTACAAGGATATGATTCGGA
The DNA here is from genome assembly GCA_039513925.1 of Platanthera zijinensis. NCBI lineage: Eukaryota > Viridiplantae > Streptophyta > Magnoliopsida > Asparagales > Orchidaceae > Platanthera > Platanthera zijinensis. The sequence goes on along the minus strand of CM077096.1, from coordinate 77,009,497 downwards.
TTTTTGCGTTTTCTCTTGCTAGAAAAGCTAGACTATTGTATAGGGATATCATCCAGAGTAAGCTAACTTCATGGAAGTGTGCTAAAGTCCAATTCCTCAGGAAGTACTATTCAAGTGCGCTGTAGACGCAGGTGAATTTATATTTGGTCACATTGTAACAACTCCACCCGTTAAACAACATATAATAGAAGGTCCGGCCGAGGCCCCACAATATATATCACAAACAGACGGTGATGTCACAGGTTAATACCACTAACACATCCTAACTCAGAGCATGCTAGCGGAATAATAAAAAGTAGGCTGAACTCATACCAGGAATATCCACTATATATATACCAAGGTTATATATACAACCACTAAAATGAGGGGATAACAAATACCACAGTTTGGCCTTAATTACATCCTTACAGTTTCTCTTTATACAGTATGGATTATAAACATCGGCGCGCAGGCCGGCCATACATGAATAAAAGAAAGCATAACTAGCTAGCCTTCACGAGCTAGCAACAACAGTAACAACAAGAGCGGTAACAACAGCAGTAGGGGCATCAACCATTCACTTCCCGCTCTGCTCTCCAGCACCTGCACAGGGACAATCCACCCAGAAAGTGGCAAACAAGGCAACGGTCAGCATTCAGCTGACCAATTTATAACAATCCTACCCCTTTTCCGGGGAAGTAGCATTCCTTCCCTGTAAAGCCATACATTATCAATATAGCATATATTGTGCTCTCACGCACATTCAAGCCAACACAATCGCCAGCCATATGGCCTGACGATCCGTGCACTCAGGGCACATTCTTGGTGCACCGGCGAACTAGGGTCAATACCACCATTTACATGGTATTGAGCATTTAGTATTAATGGAGCGCAGGCCTAAGACTCTCATTATGCGCTCCAACATGACCATCAATCCGGTCCTCCTGTCGGACGGACATAACGCAGGTAAAGATCAACCACTCCCCGTTTCTCAAATCGCCTTGACATCACCAAGTACAGCGTACTCGAGGTTACACTAAAAGGCGCGGGTCGGTTTCACCTTTCTTGTTCGGCACGAGGACTTTTTAAGAGCTCGCAACTCACAGTAGCCACATTGTCCAAATAGTACTGGCTTCTTTGTCCATCAAGGATTGGCTACATCATAGCCACAACACAAGGGCATTGTCCTGTAATTCCACATTCCAGTACTTCCTGCTACTCCCCTTCACAGGCACAACCCAACGACCCCACTAACTACACGAGTATACACGGAGTCTTCTCCGATGCGTAAATGCAACATCACCAATCCAGACCAACATGTCCAGATGGGCTTCACACAGCATGCCTATCCCGTACTACACACTTCCGGGTCTAGATGCAGACTCAATAGGGGATAACAATAATCAACCCACCGGAATCACTCACTCTTTCCACCTTTTGGTGGAGAGGATTCCTTACTCATGCATAAAGGAGGACTGCACATATCCAAGAAGGTAGATCATTACCCTTGATGGTCTCTTGGGAGCCACCGAAAATCTGGGCGATTGGAAAGCACCGCAGCAGCTTTGCCTCCACAGAACTAGCTCGGATCTCTAATCGGACTGCGGGAGCACCACTAAAGCCTTGCTCTTCTCCTCCTTCTCCTTCCTCCAAGCTCTCCCTTTTGCTCTCTTGATAAGAATGAGAGAAGATGCCAACCCCAAGTCTTATCACTGCAGGAAAGCTCCTGGGCCATTGGATCCAAATAGAAATAATTGGATGGCCAAGATCTGCCCAAAAGTCCAAATTTGACTTGACACGGCCTGTGACACGCCTGTGTCATAGGCCGTGTACCCCAAGCGATACACGAACCGACTCAAACCTGATCAGAACATGGGTTCTAACACGCCCGTGTCAACTCCTGACACGCCCGTGTCACAGGCCGTATTCAATACTCAATGCCATTCCACTCAACGCCACTCAATGCCACCCGGTATTCACCCGAGCAGGACACCCTGGGATACGCCCATGTCCCAGGCCATCTTGCCTCTCGACTATCGTCGACCGTGCTGTCTCGAGAACTCGACTCGACACCCACCGTAAAGGACAGGCCCTGGGACATGCCCGTGTCCTAGCCCGTGTGCACTAGACATGCCCTGGGACACGCCCGTGTCCCAGGCCGTGTCACCCAGCCTGACTCCATTTTAGGACTTATTGTTTTTGGGGTGTTACACACATTCTCGAAGATCCCTGGAGAGTCTCTTTGTGAGGCTTGGGAAAGATTTTGGTTGCTGCAATCCAGGTGTTCTGGTCAGGACGTGTTTGAAATGCCGTTTTTGCAAACATTTTATTTCGGTATTCAAGAGCAGTTTTGATACCTGTTTGACACCACAATTGGAGGCGCCCTCTTTAATTGGACTATGGATGACGCTTGGCAGATCGTGGAAGATGTGGTGCGCTCCAGTAGTGTATGGAATATTCCTTTCGTGCCCGATGTCATAAGGGACTCTCAGTCCATAGTTAGTAATACCGGGGAGAGCGAGCAGCTTATCAATCGTTTTATGGTATGGGTTGGAAAGTGGTGGCGATCTCAAGCGGTAATATTACGACAGTTACAAGACATTATTTCCACCGTCTGTAAAATGTTGGATTTATGGGTCTGCCATCCAGCTGAGACAATTAATGCTATAAACCTCAAAAGCAGTAAGCTGGTGGAGAATCGTGGACATCGAGAAGACAAACCTTCTGAACACATGGATAAGACAAGTGTTGATGAGTCACCCAAGGATCCCTCGGTATCTATTACACCTGAAGTCCAACTCCAGCGGGCTAGGCCTCCATTTCCGCATAGGCTGTAAAATATCAGAAAAGAGCGGCAGCAACAAAAGTTCCAGGATATTCTGAAGGGTGTTCAGGTGAGCATTCCCATGGTCGACATGCTGACACAGGTACCGCTCTATGCAAAGTACTTTAAGGATCTTTTGTAAAAAAAATAGGTCTTCTGAGTTATGAGGCAGCGTTTCAACCTGGGAGGATTGCCCCACTATGGCGATGCGACATTGGCCCGTAAAACAAAAAGATCAAGGGAGCTTCACAATTGCATGTACCATTGGGCGATCCGCGCTTAGTCACGCGTTGTGTGATTCTAGAGCGTCCATAACCTCATGTCATTATCCATCTTCCGTGAGCTGGGATCTGGAGTTATTTGGCCCACTAATGTTATTCTGCAGCTGGCTGATTCGATCGAAGAAGAAATCAGTTGGCGTGATCGAAGATCTCATGGTTGTTGTTGATGGGTTGGCCTTTCCGACCGACTTTGTTAATCCTTGATATTGAGGATGCGGATGGGACATAGATTTTTTTGGGGCATTCGTTCCTTGACACTGTTAGAGCCATTATCGATTCAGAAAAGGGTTTGCTGACATTGCGCCTAGGATCAGAAGAGACCATTTTTGATATGTATGAGGCATCAAGATGAGTTAGCCGAGTGGAGCTGGATGTAATGGAGTTTGAGGGGATGGAGACTGACGAAGGCCGGACTTCTTAGCCTGATGAGGATGAGGGTGAGTTATATGACCCCGATATAGATATTCAGGAAGGGTCGAGTGAGGCGCTTGGAGATTCCAAGCTTCTGGCAATACCCCCATTTGATTCAGAAGGATCTCGTGAGCTCAAGACGCTCCCTAGCGAACTGAAGTATGTCTTTCTAGGAGAGAAGGAGACCCATCCTGCCATTATTTTTTCTCTTCTTATGACTGATCAGGAGGCCTGTCTTGTTGAAGTGCTGAAGTTCTGTAGAAAAGCCTTTGGGTGGAAAATTTAAGACGTCAAAGGAATTAGCCCCACAGTGTGCATGCACAAGATATTACTGGAAGATAACTTTAAGCCTTCAGCTCAACCGCAGTGCAAATTGAACCCTATGTTGCTGGAGGTGGTGAAGAACGAGATTATCAAGATTTTGGATGCTGATATTATTTATCCCATAAGCGACAGCAAATAGGTGAGCCTGGTGTAGTTGGTGCCCAAAAAGGGAGGAATCACAATCGTCTATAATGAGAACAATGAGACACTTACTACGAGGCCTGTCATTTGCTAGAGAGTTTGTATCGAATATCGAAAGCCTAATGTGGAGACCAACAAGGACTACTTCCCACTGCAATTTAAGAACCAGATGCTGGAATGGCTGGTCGGGCATGGTTACTACTGCCTCCTGGATGGTTACTCGGGCTACTATCAGCTAGTGATTGGCCCAGAGGATCAAGAGAAGATGACGTTTACCTGCCCATCAGGTACTTTTGCTTTCTGGAGACTACCTTTTTGGCTGTGTAATGGGGTAACCACATTCCAGCGATGCATGATCACAGTTTTTCGCGAGAGGGTTGGCGATTTCTTGGAGGTATTCATGGATGACTTCTCCTTGATTGGTGATAGCTACGATGAAGCACTACACTACCTCGCTTTAGTCGTACAACGATGCTAGGATACTAATTTAGGGCTCAACTTGGAGAAGTACCATTTCATGATGCGAGAGGGGATCGTTGTGGGGCACAAGGTTTCTCAGCAGGGGCAGGAGGTTGATCCGGCGAATGTAGAGGTGATTAGAAACCTGCCCCATCCGTCGACACTTCATGGTATTGGTAGTTTTTTGGGGCATGCTGGATTCTACTGGCACATTATTCGGGACTTCTCGGTTATAGCTAAGCCCTTATCTAATCTATTGGCAAAGGATGTCAAGTTTGTGTTCAATGACGATTACAATCGGGCATTTAATTTCTTGCAGGATCGATTGGTTTCAACCCCGATTCTCTCATCCCCAGATTGGATAGTGCATTTCGAGTTTATGTGTGATGCGAGCGACATTGCGGTGGGGGTAGTGTTGCGACAACATAAAAATAAGACCTTTCATACAATTGCCTACGCGCGGACGTTGAACAATGCACAACTGAATTATACCACGACCGAGAAGGAGTTTTTAGCTATCATTTTCGCCTTTGAGAAGTTATACTCCTACTTGATTCTTTCCAAGGTGGTGGTGCATTCAGATCATGCGGCTATTCCTTTTCTCATGCATAAGAAAGATGCTAAGCCGCGGCTCATGCGTTGAATTCTATTGTTGCAAGGATATGATATTGAAATCCGGGATCGTCGTGGAGTTGACAATGTGATTGTCGATCATCTATCAAGACTTGAAGGGGGAGAAAACGAGGGCACACAGGGAATTCCAATTTTCGATGCTTTTCCGGATGAGGACTTATTCGCCGACTCCATGGTATGCTTGCTTTGCTAAATTCTTGGCAAGCAAGGCGCTGCCGTCGCATTTAATATATCAACAAAAGAAGAAGTTTTTCTCAGATGTCAAGTATTATCTCTGGGAGGATCCTCTACTGTTCCGCACCTGTGCCGACGGGGTTGTCCGACGTTGTGTCCCCGAGTTTGAAGTTAAAAGAGATTCCGAGGCATTGCCATGATCGCGAGGCTGGTCAGGAATTTTGGTGTCGCACGGACTGCTCGCAAGGTTTTACAGTGCGGTTTGTTTTGCCCGACGTTATTCCGTGAATATTTTACACACTTCAAAGAGTGCAACGAATGTAGCGCACGGGGAACATTGCTTGACGAGACGAAATGCCTCTGAACAATATGCTGGTTTGCGAGTTATTCGATGTATGGAGGATTTACTTTATGGGTCCTTTTCCCATGTCACATAGGAAGCAGTACATCCTAGTTACCTGTGGATTATGTGTCTAAATGGGTGGAGGTGGAGGCGGTTGCATCAAATGATGTTTGCACCGTACTCCACTTCCTTCATAGGAACATCTTCTCCCTCTTCGGCGCACCGAGAACTGTAATTAGCGATGGGGGTAGCCATTTCTGCAACCAGCAATTCGTGCAACTGCTGAAATGTTTTGGCGTTCACCACAAGGTTGCTTTGGCCTACCATCCCCAGACATGCAGGCTAGTGGAGATTTAAAATAGAGAGCTAAAGCAGATTTTAGAAAAGTCTATCCACTCTAACCGGAAGGAGTGGACAAAGAAGGTGGATGATGCTCTTTGGGCTTACCGAACAGCATTCAAGACACTGATAGGGATGTCACCCTTCCAACTGTTATATGGCAAATCATGCCACCTTCCTGTTGAATTGGAGCACAAGGCATTGTGGGCCACAAATATTAATCAACATGGACTTTAGAGAGGCTTTTATCAAGCGACGTGGTCAACTTTGTGAGCTCGATGAATTCCGCTTGGGCACTTATGAGAGCACGAGCATATATAAGGAAAGAACAAAGCGCTGGCACGATAGACATATCTTGCCCAAGGAATTCAAGCCGGGTGATCAATTTCTTTTGTATAACTCACGCCTGCGGCTATTTCCTGGGAAGTTAAAATCCAGATGGAGTGGTCCTTACACGGTTGTTAGTGCCTCTCCATATGGCGCGATAGAGATTCGAGACGACAAGGACGACACTTTCAAAGTAAATGAGCATCGCTTGAAGTTATTTGAGGGGAAGGTCATCGATAAATACATGAACTACATACTACTACAAGACCCTGATGGATGTTAACGTCCATTAGTTGTTTTGCTTACATTTGTTGCTTGGATTTACTTCTTTCTAGAATTATAAAACTTTATATAAAACTGCTAATACAGGTATTTGGTCTACCTTAAGGACGGTAAAGAAAAGTGGCTCTTGGGAGACAACCCATTATTTTGTTTTTATATGCATATTCTTTAGTACGACTTGTTGTGCTTGGAGGTATTTTCTTTTGCAGGTGGAGTTCATTCGGGCCATGGACTTTTGATAGAAATTAATGCTAATCTTCTGGTATGCTCATTTCTGAGTATTGGGTAACCCCTTCTCCTTACTTGCTCTATAGTTTCATGATCACATTATTGTATTAGGATGTTTAGGCTATGTCTGGTGGAGAGAGTTATGTGGGGTACTCACACACGTGAATTTTACCTTTTTCATGCTAGAAGATTATATTCATTTGTGTATGTGTTGTTTGGCATTGCATACCACTGCACCACACTTGAGCGCGTGCTTGAACAGGAGCATGTCGTGAGTTTTATCGTCACTAGTGTGCGATTTGGAAAATTATGGCTCTGGCCTAGGATTGCGAGGCGGAGTAAAATGTTGACTCCAGTAGTGCTCCTAATCGAGTGCTCATGTCTCATTTAGGAATACGTGTAGAATTAGATTCTTTTTATGCTTATAGCGTATTTTATTTATATGGGCGTAAATCTTGTTTATTCTACTCACCTATGTCGAATACGGTGTGAATCAAACGGTAGCGTAGGGATGTGTGCCGACATTACTAACCTCGTATTGTTCGAGTTGGGAGGAAGGATTGCCTTCCCCGGTGGCTAAGAACTTACCCCTTGCTACTCTCGAAGCATGGGTGCATGGTTAGTAAAGTGCGTGCATGATGTAGGTCATCACTTTGTTCTAGTTTGAGCCTTGTACCATTCCCGACGCATATCCATTGCTATCCCCGTTGATCATGTCCATTCCTTTGGCATCCCTACGCCTTGCTACCAAAGTCATATAGCGTTCCTTATTCGGACACCTGAATGTGGTCGCTCGGTTGGTTTGTTTTATTGTAGTTTTGTTTCAGTTATGTGTGGCTGTTATGCGGGAGCTTCATGCCGCTTATGGTGTTGTCGTGTTTTTGGCTCGTTTTGGTTATTTGGTTTTAAAAAAGGAAAAGAAAAGAAAAAAAAAAAAGAAAAAAATTTCTTTTGTTGTGGAGTTGTGAAATTTTATTATATTATATTCGTTATGGGCATGCACGCACCGTCAAAAGTCAAGTTTGGTGGTGCGGTGCGCGTGTTTGTCGTTGAGTGTAGCTGTGAGTGTTTCGGGCGATCTCAGTTTGGTTGTGTGTTTCCATCTTGTTTTTCTTTGGATACCCCACCTTATCCTAAGCCTCCATTATATTCCAGTCCTACGGATTCGCGCTTGAGTCAAACTAGTGTCGTGGAGAGAGTTTGAATTGGCGAGCTTATGGTCATCGACATTGGTGGATTCCTTTGGAGGTTATCCCGATCCCTTGATTTGGCAATGCTCAACTCAGTGTTTATCTGCTTTCTCCTTGAGCGTGATCGAATGATTCCCCATGATTCTATAGTAGAGTAGTAATAATATTTTGATACGCCTTTAAAAATATATAGGTTATTAGTGCATGACCAGAAATTCCTTCTACGGAATTCCTAAGAGTGTGAGCATGCGATTTCGCATGGTACTCCACTGCGCAGTTTTAGGCCAGCTATGCTCTTTTTCTCGTCCATGTTTGGGATGATTTGCTCGGGACAAGCAAATATTTAAGTCTGATGGTGTGATGAGTCCAGTTTATATAGGGTTTTTTGGACTCATCTAGGCTTATTATTTCGCTTGTGCACTACTATTTCATTAGGAAAAGTCATATATTTGATTAGGGCTTCACTTAGCCATTGTTGCACTATTTTTGCCCATTTTGGTTTGCAAATTGCACCAAGATGTCGGGGGTAAGTACTGGGGTACTCCCCGTTTGGATTTGGTTGTTTTGTGTTGGGTATTGTTGTTGGGAGCTTGTGCTTTAGTTTTGGTTTTTGATGTACATGTGGTGCGTTTTCCCCAAGGCAGGAATTCTGATTCGTGGAAAATGCACGGTCGTGCGTTTCCTTAGCGCACGCTTTATGCCCGATCATGCATTTTGTTAAACAGGAAATAGTCGAGCGGAGCTCGACGACTATCGTCGAGCTGAGCTTGACGATCTTCACGCACGGTTAACGTACAATTTCTTCTAAACCATGCGCAAAGGAAATGAATGCTTTTCCTGTAGCTGTTTAGTTTTTACCGTTCTGTGGTTAATCGTATGATTTGTTCACGCATGGGCAGAAGTGCTCGTGTGCGAGTAAATCGCGCGGTTTTTACCTGCTTGCCGAGATTCTCAGTGCTTGTGGTTACCCATATTATTTTCGTCACGCACGGGCGGTAGCGTCCGTGCGTGAGTAAAACTCACGGGTCAACGCATCTTCATCCGCAAACTTTATCTTGAAAAATTATTATCGCACGGTTAACGCACGGTCGTGTGCCAGACAGTGCATGGCCATTTTTCTGACATTCTTGTATTTAAGTTTAGGAGTTGACTGAAGACAGGGGAATTCCGCCATTTTAGCCCCTTTGAGAGGCAAAATCGCCCTCTAGCTGCCTTTTCCTCTCCTCCTTGGAGAGCTCATTCAGCCACCATTTCTCCTCCAAACTTCACCACAAGCGAAGATCTTCCACTGTTTCCTTCATCTCCTTCTCAAGCAGAGCATTTGGAGCTCCTTCTCGCTGCCATCAGAGAGTTTTCCGGCGACCATCAACCTTCACGGTTCGTGAAGAAGACGGGGAAAAAGCCTTTGAAGTAGGTGACAACACTTCAAGCATCCTCGGACGTCAACCACCGACCGAGCCTAGACGAAGACCGACAACCTTCAACTTCGGCCGAGAATCGAGGGCAGCCTTCACACGTTGGGTTGTAAAACTCCTCTTTCTCTCATTTGGATGTGTTTCTTTGCTTCAGATGTTTGCCAAGCTTGCTAGGAACTTAATAATGTTCATGATGGTTTATTATTGTAAATGATGTTGTAGTTCTTAGTTTTGTTTTGCTTCCTTAGCTTGCTTTCGTTTGTAGCTTGGTGTTACGTTGCACTAACGTGTGTTAGGGGTTGGCTTAGCGAAGAGGTGCTTTTGACCCTCAATGGTTACAACTTCATGCCCTAATACTCATCGGAATATTCCACCCTTGCGAAGCGGTGAAGGAGACCCGCGTAATTGATTTTAGTAGTTGTAGAACAAAAACTCATCCACCAAACCTTTACCGCGTTTGCAATCACTTTTAAACGAGAAAGAACACACTCCCTACCAGCACTCCTCGAGAGATTCGATACTCGGAGGATAACTCCCCCAGTTTATTACTTGACTACAATCGGTGCACTTGCCGAGATTGCATCACATACCCCAAGGTTTAATATAAGTATAGAAATAACTTTTACGTTTGTTAAAATATAGTGACTTTGGTTTAAGGCAATGTCATGCATGACATAGTCAAATGATACTTTTATACTTTTAAAATAACTAACATACAAGCCTAGCATACAACCTTCCTAGAGAGCAAGTAAAACCAACTAGTCGTCAAGAAACGACTAAGCAGTTAGTAGGTATCTTAACAATATAAAAACACAGGTGGGCATCAACAACCTGACACGAACCCACAAAAAGGAAAAACAAGTATGTCTGAACTAATAACAGAACCACAACACTACCTCACACTGGTGAGACGGAGACAACTGTAATAACAATAAAAAAACCAGCAACCACCAAACCTAGCAACTCAACTGGTTACTACTCTGAACCTGAGGCATTCCAAAGAAAAGAATACCTTTGCAAGAATATTCAAGTGGCAAAAGAACATTATAAGTAGATAGCAATCAAAAGAAAGCAAAAGGGGTTACCAACCACAACCATAGGTATAGCTGACAACCCTCAGCTAATAAGTAAACCTATAACCAGTGAAGAAGAATTCTCAACAGTAGAGTAAGATAAGTTGCACAAAGTGTGAAATAAAGCCATGCTTCGATAAGATCTACATAAGTAAGCATCCAACATATATCTACACAATAGGAAGAGAAGAGACTGAACAGCTCTAAACATGTGAATCATTAACACCGGTAAAGAAAAAGGTTTTGAGTCGGTGGCCAAAATATCCAACACAAACTAACATGCGCAAACATCTTTAAAAGGTATTGCGGAGGTGGCCACAATGTCCAACACAACCTGATAGTCCAAACATATCAAAAGGCATTATGGTGGTGGCCAAAATGTCCAACATAACCCAACTGTCCAAGAGAAAAACACCATAAGAAAACCCACCAAGTGCAATAATTCACACGCAGACACTAGGTTGGTGATCCTGTATCCACTGCCAACCAAGGGCTACACCTAAACATCCATAAATGCCTATTAAAAACCAACCAAAACACTAGGCTTCTCCACTGACAAGGAGGAAGAAAAATCCAAAAATTTACCCCAAGTCCCAAACTCGACGATTTGGCATAATTCGGCAAGAAAAACTAAGTCCACACTGATTCGTTGAGTATACTCGACGAATACAGTAGACATTCGACGAATTCAACTTAGAAAAATTAGCTAGTTCAATGATACTCGACAATATAGCCAACATAACCTTGATACTCGACGAATAAGAGAAATTACCTAGGTCTATAGGAAATTCGTCGAGTATACTCGACGAATCTGAGTTCACTCAACGCTCTCAATGCCAAAGCAGTCTCACCTGATGCCTGGACTTAACTCAGTGAAATTTACTTCACTTCAACGCCTTCACTCGACACTCTCCACGCCAGAACGACTATACTCGATGAATTCATAGAGTTAACACGATGCTTAAGACTTAGTCTCACAGACTACTCAATGCTCCCAACGCCAAGGCCAATTCACTCAACGCCAAGGCTAACATTCGACGAATTCGTCGTGAATACTCAATGAATTTGCCTTAGTCTAAAGAATTACTCGACGCTAAGACTACACTCAACGCCAAAGGCTAATACTCGGTGAATTCATCGAGATTACTCGACGAATTTGACTTCACTGAACTCTTAAACTATATGATGAATTAGACTTAATCCAAGACCCATACTTGACGAATTTCACTCAGGCTAACCCCACCATATTCAACGGATTTTTAAACCTAAGCTACAAGGTCATAATCAACGAATTACTCTATGCTTAGACTATCATATACGATGAAATTACCTTAGGCTAAATTTCATACAGGATGAATCCTACTTAGACTAACTGTCATATACTCAACGGGTTGACCTAGACTGGCAGTCATATACGACGAATTCTAACTTTTTGCTGGACAAGGAATTTTACACTACTTAGTAGCTTGTACTTGGTCAATCCCTACGCTACTCCTAATCCTAAGGAGGGAATAAGAAAACACATAGAAAAACACTTGGCAAGGGGAAGAAATCACCACTTGCCTCTAACTTCAGAAATCTAGCCACACAAGTGCCTTTTCTCACGGATCTGACCACAAAAACACCTTGGCTACACTTCCTGAAACTTTTCGAGGAAAAAGAGGGTCAAAAACGAATAACCTAATGCCCAAAAATTAAAGAAATGGGAAAACTCACCTGCACACACGTAGCTCTCCGTGAGAGCAGTTCGAATCTACCCTCTGATGATGATTTTCGAGCACCAAGGCTCCTTCAATCGACGGCCAAAAGCCTAAAAATGTCTGTCGTTCTTCTTTTTTGCAAAACAATGCGACAGCTTCGGAGGAAGATGATGAATAGAGTTTCCATCACATCGAAGGACTATATATATAAAAATAATATATTATATTATTATTACAATAATATCCAAATTTGTCGATAACTCCAAACAACTCGGATTTCTGCGAAATTCGCACCGAAACTAAATATCGATGCTACAAACCCAACGGCGAAGTCGAAATCAAAATCCAATAAACCAAACTAGGGTAAAAACTCTCCGAAAAACACCAAAACATCCCAAAAAGGCTCCACTGAGTTCCTAAACAAACCCGACTCGCAAGGAAAAACTCAAAAATACACTAGAAATTAGCCAAACTAACATTCTAAGACAAAACCTCAGATACCAAATGAGCAAAAGTCACGCTCCAGCATCGATACCTATCAACTATGCGTCAAGGTAACTCCCTAACGTCAAAAATATGAAACTAAAGGAATTAAAATAAACATCAAAAAATCAGGGGCGTTACACTCACTATACTCTGTTGACATTGACTGTTAAGAGGATGACGAGTTCAGTCTCATGACCATATCAGAAGGTAATTAAGACAATCCTACTCCTGATAAGGTACACTCTATCCCTAGCTCTTCCTCTATCTATGAGTCTGTGTCAGACTCTAAAACATTCACTTCCTCCAGTTGGAATGATGATTAAGAATCTGAAGATGATGTCAATCAATTGATTGACAAGTTTGGTACAATTCTTGATGCTCTAAAGAAGAGCAAAAGGCTTGTCAAGAGACAAGCTAAGGAGATTGTATCCTTGTATCAAGCTGCTTCTCTGTAGTCTGAGTCAGCACCCTTGCTAGCTAAGATAAGGAGAGAAGTTTGCCAATTGAAGACAATCTCAATTATCCAAATTGGGAAGCCAGAAAAACATGATCATCATGGATCTTGAAGAGAAGCTTCTCAAGGAGAAGAAGATTATGGCTGAATTCTCAAAGCCCAAAACTATGCGCTACTGATTGACTATTTCACCTCTCAAAAGGATAAGAGGGGTTTGGGGTTTAAGTGGAACTCAGGAGCTACATATTCTAAAGGGAAAGGCAAAGCTCCTGTAGTGTCTCAGACAACCTTTCAAAAGGAAATTCTCCCTTCCAATAGGTATGACCAGGATAATATATATGGTAACTGGAAGAGTGGGAACTCTTCCAGCATGAATACTAGTGTATCTTATAATGCAAGAGGAAGGATATGGGTGTGAGTGCATTGAAGGCTCTCCATGAGGAAATCCAAATGGCCCATTATGGACTATTTGTGTTTGGTGCTCCATCCCCCACACTCAAGGATAAGGCAGTGGCCTATTCTCAAGTTCCTCAAACAAAAACCTTGACTAAGGGTAAGTCAATCAGTAAGCCACACCTGGAAGTTTCGGAATCCATCAACTCCATGTCAGCTGCAAAGATGACATCTGTTGGTTCCACTCAGAATACGCCATATGCATCCACTGGCAGACTAACCTTCAGTCAGATACTTGTTGAATGAAATAAGAAGAAGCCTACTTCTTTCCCCTCAGAATAGTCAACTTCTTCGAATGTTGTTTAGAAGAGGAGATATAATATTCATGAATGTGTGTGTTGTGGCAAGATGGGACACTTTGCAAAAGATTATTGGCACAACCCTAGTGTTCCAAGGGTAAGGGTGAGTCTTCCTGTCAGGACTGCTATAGGTAGACATGTGCATTCTCAAGCTAACAAGAACCAAGGACCCAATCTCTTTTTTAGCCCTGAGGTAAACTGATCTGTGTTTGCAGGGTACCCATAAAATGTCATAAAATGTCAATATGGTACTTAGATAGTGGATATTCTAGACATATGACTAGAATAAGGATCCACCTTAAGGATTATACTCCCGAGAAGAATGGACCTAAGGTGATCTTTGGAGGATCAGACAGAAAAGTCGCCAAAGGATATGATATGATCACCAATGGCATAGTCTCCATCACAAAAGTAGCTTATGTGGAAAGATTGCAACACAATCTGATTAGCATAAGACAACTATGTGATATTGGCTATGTCATAGTATTCCACAAGGATGAGTGTCTGATCAAGAGATCAAGTGACCAAGAGGTCATGTTAACAGGCACTAGGAGTGGAAACATTTATTGTTTAAACTTCTTATGTTTAAGTACAGACTCACTGGTATGTCTGGTAGCAAATAAGAAAGTCTCTTATTATGTGCAATAGCATAAGAGGCTTGCTCACTTGAACTACAAGACAATTTGCAAGCTCTTTAGTGAAGGGCTAGTCAGAAATGGACCCAATCTAAGATGCACATAAGTGGGCATTTGCTCTACATACCAAACAAGGAAGTAAACAAAAGCAACCTTTAAGAGCATTGGGGCCAAGAATTCTAAGAGGTGCTTGTTCCTCCTATATATGGACTTTTTTGTCCTATGCCAGTTCACAGTCTAGGTAGGAAAGTCTACACAGTTGTGATAGTTGATGACTATTCCAGGTTTGATTGGGTGTTCTTTCTAAAGAAAAAAGTCTAAAACCCTTGGCACTTTTGTGACCTTTGTTAAGAAAGTTCAGAATGAAAAAGGACAGTTCTGTGATCAAAATTAGGAGTGACCATGGCACTAAATTTCAGTCTGAAGGCATGACAAAGTTCTTTGAAGAACAAGGGATTTATTAAGAGTTTTCTTCTCCAAAAACACCCCAGCAAAATGGGATATCTGAGAGGAAAAACAGAACTCTCATAGAGGCTGGCAGGACACTACTCAGTGATACCTCTCTTCTAGAATACTTCTGGGCTGAGGTAGTGAACACTTCTTGTCATGTCGTAAATTGAGCTTTTATCAACAAGTATCACAAGAAGACTCCCTATGAGATTATGAAAGGCAAGAAATCAAATCTAGCCTATCTCAGGATCTTTGGAAGCAAGTGCTTTGTGCTCAATAATGGAAAGTCCTATTTGACTAAGTTTGTTGCCAAATCCTATGAAGGAATCTTAGTTGGGTATAGCGACCATTGCAAAGCCTATAAAGTCTACAACTTGAAAAATCAAGTTGTATATGAGTCTATAAATATTGTGTTTGATGAATCATCTATGATTAATAGTGAACTTCCTGCTCCTCTAGATCTGTAGGTACGGAGTTAGATATGGATAAACAAACCATCAAGGATACTCCTCTTTCTGCTAAAGTGAAAGAGGATGGGGTATGCATACTTGAAGAAGGATAATGTATAAAGGACATGGGTGAAGACCAGCAGGATCCAACCATTGAAGGTTAAGATGCTGAGAATAGTATGCCAGTAGCTGTTAGGAATTTAATGGATCATCCAGGAGATCAAATCATATGTGATGCTAGCCAAGGGGTTACAACAAGGATCAAAATCCGCAACATTGCTATGTACTCTAGCTTCTTATCTAAGGTTGAACCTAAAAGTTTTGAAGATGCCAACATAGACCCATTTTGGATTGTGGCTATGCAAGAAGAACTGAACCAGTTCAAGAGATACAAAGTATGAAAGCTAGTTTCCATACCACAAGGACATAACATCTATAACATCCTCCACACTTCTAGGCTCCCTAAAGTTAAGGTTAGCGCTTGAGTGGTTCATGGAGGCCCTAGTATGACCCTATTTTATCTTGAACTTAGGGAAACTACTATGTGCACTCTCAACGTGCACAAGTCAATCCCAAGGTCAACCATGGAAAAATTAACCCTAGAGGCTAAATGAGATCCCAAGCAAATTCAAGTGGGCTAAGGCCTTTCCAAAGGCCCATCCTAAGGGCCACTAAATTTTTATATTTATTTAATCTAATTTATTATTTTAATTAGGTGATTTAATGAGGTTAATTAGGAGGGAAGTTTCATTTGGAGGGGAAATAATGGAGGGAGGCCAAGTGGCACTTCCTTCTTCTTCCCTAACCCATCTTTTCATCTTCCATAATGAAGAGGAGGAGATTTCCAATAATTATAGGTTGGCCACCATTAAGGAGGGCCTTAAATGGCCATGAACATAACACCCAAAACTTGGATCTCCTATATAGAGGTCTCCAAAGCATAATTCGATCCTTTCATCACCTTCAAATGGCCTCGATCAGTTGAAATTGACTCTTGGATCGCTACAAATGGTGGAGAATCGAGATCGGGAAAGGTTTGCCGGAAAATGCCAAAATCCATGGCCACCCATCGGAGTAGCCGCATCCAAGCCTGAAATCAAGCATGCTTCTCCTCCTCTCCCTTTGTGCTAGCATCTTAGACCAATAGTTAATGTGTTCAAGCACAATCGAGCCAAATTCCATTTTGAATTTCCATAGAAAAAGCTTGAAAATCTTCCTCCCTGGTTCGCTGGAAACCGCCCCTCCAGCAGCCGAGACGCCTCCCGGTGATAGCCCCGACAACAACGGAGGTGGTGGTGGTGGTCGATCAAGGAGTGGGATGAATCGCGGGCAAATGACCTTGGAAATGGCTCCAGGTTGGGATGATCACATCCATAGGATGGAGGTTGAAGACGATCCCGTGGTTGTTAGATCCGTTCTGTCATAAAATATTATGATTATAAATAGTGTTATTTTATCCCTATATAATGGACGTTTTGAACCAGTAAAATGAGGCATTTAAGGGCTGAACCACGAAAAAAGACCTATATGAAAAAGGTAGCCATGTGAGTCTACCTTAATTAGAAATTGAAATCAAGTCATTTGGAGCACTGTATCTCCATGTAGGGCAATTCTTGTAAGACTGGTACTTAGGGTAGGAAATTCACTATTTCCCTAATAACTTTTAATTTGCTAAGGATACTGACTTGAAATTTAGGTCATGTTAGAATATACCCTTGATATACCTATAGTCCAAAAATGGAAATTTTGGATAATATTATCCTATAGTTTTAGGAAAAATATTATTTTTCATAAAACTAAAATATTTTGGTTAAAAATAATTATGTTAACCCCAAATTTTGGTGATAGATTCATAGGGAGGTATAACGCCCGGGTAAAATTTTTAGGTCCATTGGACCCCTGTAGGTTGGTGAATCCCACTTGCAAGTTATCATGTTATATGTGATGTGGTGTGCATTTGGCCAAAAAGGCGTATCTTGTGAATTTAGCAAGACTGGCATAGTCAAATCCAGTGAAATTTTGTACATGCAGTTATTTAGTGAATGTACACCTCCTCATGAAACTTTAGAATATTTGGAGTTGATTTGATTAACAAATGGATTAATTAGTATTTATGTTACGCAAGTGTATTAGTGAAATTAGGATGAATAAATAGTTGCAAAAATTATGAAACCTTGCCAATATCAATGATTTGGAATGATAAATGTTGGATAAATTGATTGCAATTTTTGAAAGTCAGAATCTTAAGGTTGCAGTTATAATTACCATTTTTTGACTTTCTATATTATTAAGTTAATTGTGCTCAAGTAGAGTTATAAAATTATAAAATTTTGGAATTAATTACAATTTTGAACTTCCAGTAATTTTTCTGAAATTATTTGATGAATGTTTATAGTACTTCATGTGTAACATGACCTAGTGGATTAGATTTTTGGTAATTATAAATTAAATATTAAATATTATTGGAATGATGTGAAAATTGGTCCAGAGCTATTATTACTCAAGATGATGTTTGGATAATTTTTTCTTCCTGGTTTGATAACATAAAGCGACACTTCATGTTTAAAATCACATGTATCAATAATTTGGGAAAATTATAATAATTGCTGATTATTTTAGGAAAATTATAAATATCTATAATTAGGTCTAAGATGTCATGATAGGTCTCAGGACATAATCTTAGGTCCTTGGGTCATGTGTTTGAAGGATTCCTATTCATACACACACACAAGATCATATGGTATGCATTTAACAATTTTGGAAAATTAGTGTTTTAAGGAATTGATACTTTGGAGAGGTTACACACTTAGTAACCCTGGGAGTTAATTTGGTTAAGGGTAGTATAACTTACTAAGTGCCTTGAGAAAGGGAACAATGTGATTAAGCCCATCATAGTTCTTAATACTACTGCGAGCCTCTCACAGGGTATACCTCAGGAAGTCCAAGGTTAACCATAAATCACTAATTAATCCAGAAGTTAGACAAGAGTAGTCTGATAGGATTAAGGAATATTATATCAATGTCACCCATGTGTGGGTTGGAGGGATATACGTCTTGCTAGTCCTATGAGCTGGTGACTCGGGTTGTTGGTTGATATCAGGACGAGTTGTGTAACACCTCCCCTGTAATGACTGTATGATATGGGTCCATCCGGGGCCCCCACAACATACAGACGCCACAGCTTCAACATTATAAGATGATATTTCTACCCAAACTTAAAACACAGAACTAAACACAACGGAAACAAAGCAACACCACTAGAAGTTATCCACCACTATCAGGAGTATAAAATGGCCTTAGGGCATTACACAAAAGAGTCCATCAAATAAATACCATATGGTCAAACATGAACGTGCAAAAACACTCCTAAGCTACCTCGGCGTGCAAGCCAGACAATGTCCAAAACATGGATCATACAGGACAAGGAAAAGGAAACAAGCTAAAAGTACAACAATACTTCATGAGGCTTAGGGCTTTTCTCCCAGCGCTCTAGCTCCTGCTTGAAATCCTTGCCCTATAAAGATTTTAAGTAACGTGGGTGAGCAAAGGCTGACCTCTACTGTATAACCAATACATCTCCTCCCGGCCATCCCTAACAAACCCCGGGGTACCCCTCCAACCTGCAGGTCAGCACTTCGTATACCAAATACAAATATATATAAAGCTTTAAAATAGGTTTGGATGTCTCATACAACAAACTCATTTTCTATGTTTATAACAGAGTGAAAGGGGCCTATTATGCAACATGTATGCAAACCTGGGCTTCGCCCAAGGCACCCTATTGCGTATGCATCTAACACATCATCAAACACTGGGTACTTCTGTTTCCCCATTGGCATAAAGTCGCAAACAAAAGGGAATGATGCAGCGCCACCGCTAACTGATGATGACCCGGTTGTCGAGGCGCTATGGTATAAAGATCTTAGACGTCATGGTGACGCTGAAGGAAGTGCACGTTACAACCTCCGCCCGCGGCGTGCTTGAACCGCCATGAAAAATTAGCTTTAATTATCTAATTTCATGAACTCTATTTTTATATTTTTAGAATATAAAATTATCCAATGTTTAGTGATAATTTTATATTCATAGCATGTTTTTATTTCTTTAATTTAAACAGTTTTATTTTTAGTGTGCACTTAGCCATTCGGGTGGATGAGATTACATCTCCATCATGAAGGGTTAAGGCTTGTTGTAATCTCCTATTTAAGGAGGTGTTTATGAGGAATCAATTATTGAAGAATGAAAAACCTAATCCCTCTCCCTAGAGAATTCGGCCAAGAGGAGGAGCCTCCTTGCCGCCGCCCCCTTGTGTGGTGTGAAGCCGCCGCCCCCTTGCTCCCTCCATCCGTGCGGTGCGACTCCGGCGCGACTTCCTTGGTGCGACTCCGTGGAAGAAGGTTGCAAACCCCTCGGTGTGACGCCGGCGGATCCGTGGAGAGAGTGATTCTCCCACCTTATCTCTGTGTGAAAATGCCTTCCGGTTGGGTAATCTCTTCCCTCTCCCTTGTGTGATTCTTTTCTTTAGTTGTGGTGGTTTCGCGCTCGTTTTCTCCGGATCTTTAATTTAATCGCTGCAAGTTTTGAATCGAGATCGCCGTTGCAAGGCTTTTTAATTCCGGATCGGGTGGATCCTATTTGCTTGAGCGGATCTTGGTCTATAGTCTTGGTCTTGCTCTCTAAAAAGAGTGGCAACCTTTGTGTTTTCTTGGGGAATACTCCGACTCAAATTTCCGATCGTTGTTTTCGAGTCGACCATTCCTTCTTGTTATTTGCATTGTGTTCTTGTGACGAGAACTATTGTGGGCGATAGGTGCTATGTAGGAGCGGTAGATCTACGACGTGTAGTGCGTAGGAAAGCGTTAGTTCGTGGAGATCTCCGATTGCGGGCGTCCCCTACACCAATTTGGTATCAGAGGCGGTCGTTTCAACTTCCACATTGCAAACATCCTCTCTGCGTTCTTCGTTGGTTGATCTGAACTTTCAAAGATCTGAAATTTTCGGATTGGTCTGCGTTTAATAAATCCCCCGGAATTTTAAAACTTTTCAAAAAAATTTGAAAAAAAAACTGTAGCTTCCTGCACTTATTTCCAGCAACTTTAAAACAGAAAATTTTTCGATTCGGCCTCGTTAAGTCAGCCTGCAAATTAGAGCATCGTAATTCTGTCTAGTTGGTCTGCAAATAGCGGGCTGAAATCTTTAATTTTCAGCAAAATTTCAAAAAAAAAAAATTTAACGATCTACGTGCTTCTCACATCAAGCTTTTCAAAAAAAATTTTTTTTACATTCTACCTACAGCCCTAGGAAAAATCATCTTTCATAATTTTCTGGGTCTTGCATGCGCACTAGGCTAGGCACGGAATATACGGCGCCGTCTACGTCTAGGATGGCTGAGAACGCGAATGAACTTCATAACGCTGAAGCGATAGCAGGTCTACGTAATGATATGGCGGAGCTTAGTGCCACTTTAGCACAGATTTTACAAAATCAAGTTAGGCCACCACCACCACCCGCTAATGTTGAGTTGCCCCGCCGACGCCAACACATCTCCGATTCGGATTCGGATGGGGACTCCCCACGAGTTCCCCCTCGCGGCTGTCACCACGAGCGAGAGTTTGACATTACTAGGGCCATCAAGATTGATGTCCCCACTTTCGACGGCATGGGAGATCCACAGAACTTCCTTACGTGGATAGTGGACATGGAATGTTACTACGACTGACATCATCTCACGGACCCCCAAAAGGTCCAAGTTGCCAGGATGAAATTGATAGGCCATGCCAAAACTTATTGGCTAAATGAAGAGCGTAGGCTAGGTGCGGGAGACGGAAACCCAATTATTGGGTGGATCGTAATGAAGAATTTGTTGACCGATCAGTACGTTCCCGCGTACCATCGGACACAGATGTTTGACGAGCTTGCCACCCTGCGGCAGGGCTCAAATTCAGTAGCGGAGTATATGGGAGAACTGAAGGACCGAATGGTGCGCTGTGATCTGAAGGAAATCCCCGAGGTTACCCTTTCTAGATTCCGTAAGGGGATTCAACCCGATATTCAGCGGAAGCTCTTACGTTATGGCCACACAGATCTAAACACGACATTCAATGCCGCCCTCGACATTGAGAAACACTTAGCATCTAAGGCCCACTCCCGGTATTCCCATACGAAGGGAAAATCCACCACCGGAGCTTCGTCCTCCACATATCAGGACAAAGGGAAATTTCGGTCCGCCGAGTCCAAGTCTGTTGTGATCACTGTTAGGAACACTAAGAACCCTGCGAGTGAACGTATTCCCATCGGAAAGGTTAGCAAGACTAACGCCACATGTTACTCCTGCGGCATTCAAGGTCACTACGCCTTCGAATGCCCAACGAAAACTAAAGCCATAGCCTTGTTAGAGTTGACGACCGATTTTGCGGATTATGTTTATGAGGCTGCTGAGGAGAGCGACCCCGAAGGGGTCCCAAGTGACTTAGAGGACGATCACCCCCTTATGGTGATGCGTTGTATCTTGACCACTCCTCGTCCATTAGATGATTGGAAGAGGACGAGCATATTTTCTCTGATTTTTAAGAGTGGCGAGAAGCTTTGCAAGCTAATTATTGATAGTGGTAGTTGTGTGAATGTCGTATCTGAGAACGCCATTGCACGTATGTCCTTGACCACGGAACCACACTCGACCCCATATCAGGTCGCTTGGATCAACAAGATCTCTGTACCCGTTACCAAGCGATGCCTGGTTCCACTCTCATTCAAATCCTACATTGATGAGGTGTGGTGTGATGTCCTTCCGATGGACGCCTGTCATGTGTTGATAGGCCGCCCTTGGCTATATGACCGTGATGTTACTCATTTTGGTAGAGCTAACACTTATGAATTCAAATTCAATGGCAAAACCATCACCTTGAGACCGACCATCCCAAAGGAGCCCGTAGTCTTGGCTAAGGACACCACTATCCCGGTAGAACGGAAAACATTGAATCTAGTTGGTAGGAAAGAGTTTGAGAGAGATCCGTTCCTCGATGGAATTATGTATGTGCTAGTCCTCCTAAGTGCGAAGCCCGATTCTAGCATTTTGGATGAGTTACGGGTACTATTGGAAGATTATAGGGACGTGTACCCGGATGAGTTGCCGCCCACGTTACCCCCGCTTAGGAATATCCAGCATGCGATAGACCTCATCCCGGGGTCTTCCTTGCCAAATCAGCCCCATTATCGACTCCACCCCGCAGCTCACCTGGAGTTGCAGTCCCAAATAGAGGGCTTACTGGAGAAGGGTTTTATTAGGATGAGTATGAGTCCATGTGCTGTACCAGCCCTACTTGCCCCCAAGAAGGATGGTACATTGAGGATGTGCGTTGATAGCCGGGCTATCAACAAAATCACCATCAAGTATAGGTTCCCCATTCCCTGCCTTGATGATTTGTGTTGAAGTTGAGACCGAGCGGTCTGGCGGTCTGTCTTGGCGGGTTAGAGACCGCGCGGTCTGGCGGTCTCCCTTCAGCGGTTTGATTGTTGTGCTATGTCTGGTTGCCGAGCTCTCAGGCGGTCTCCCCTTGCGGTCTCTCTCTCTCTCTCTCTGGTGGTAGCCGTGCGGTTAGCCCTTCTGTCTAACCGCGCGGCTTGTGCGGTTTGTTCTATACAGTCCGCTTAGTCCTGTAAATTTTTAGTCCCACATCTCTTATTTGTATTCTCTCATCTCTCCTCCATTCTATATAAGGGAGGGCATACATTTGTAATAGATACCTATTTCTGATAATAAAGTTTCAGTTATACTCTTTCCGGTTTGTTTTAGTTCGTTTCTAACATGGTATCAGAGGATTCGATCTTTGACTCCTGATTCTGTGCGTTCTCCTGTCCGTGCGACCTGCCTCTTCTTCTCGCGGCCTGTCTCCCGCGGTTTGTTTCTTCCGCCTGTTTGCTTGCGGCCCTGTTCGCGCGGCCTGTTTCTGTTGCTTGCTTCTTTCTTGCGACCTGTTCTAGTCACCGCTTCCTCCTTCTCTTCTCTAGTCGTCGCGACCTGTCTCCGCGGCCTCTTTTGTCTTGTTCGCCTTTTGCCTCCCGATATCCTCCACTTCTGTTCGCGTGGTCTGTCTGCTAGCCGCCCGACTTCTCTCCCTCTGTTTGGTTCTGCGGCTTGGTCGTGGCTTTTCTGGCCGCTGGTGTCTGACATCGTGACCGCTGCAGATATTCTTCTTCCTATCCGCGCGGATAGTTTTCTAACCGCGTGGCTTCCTGTTGTTTGCGCGGCAGATCTCTTTCTCTCTGTTCGCGCGAGTTCTTCCTCGTTTAGGCGGCCTCTCTGCCCTTCTTCCTTCGCCGCTCTCTCTCTTGTCCCCGCGACCTGTCTCTAAGTCGCAGCGGCTTGTTCTCCTCTGTGCGGCTCTTCCTTTAGCCGCTCCTGCTTGTTAGTCGCTGCGACCTCCTGTTGAGTCGCGCGGCTTGTGCTTCCCTCTTCGTCCCCTTTTGCCTTGCTCTGCATCTTGGTCGTGGCCCTTCTTGCCGCTGGTGTGCTGTCACCGTGACCGCTGCAGTTCTTTTGTTCCTCCCTTCATGGCTTCCATATACTCCTCAAAGCCGTTCGCCTCGGTGGTCACGTCTTCTGGTAGTGCTCACGTTGTTACTCAAGGAAAATGGTTGATCGACACCGGTGCTACTAATCATATGACCGGCAATCTCCAGTGTTTTTCTCTCCTAGAAACACATGGTAGGTTGCCCCCGGTTACTCTCGCTGACGGCTCTTCATCATCGGTTCATGGGACGGGGATTGTTCATGTCACTCCGTCTCTTCGCTTGGAGGATACTCTCTACGTGCCCAAGTTCCCGTGCAACTTGTTATATGTTACCTCTCTATGCAAGCAATTACACTGTTCTGTTACTTTTACTTCTACTACTTGCTCTTTTCAGGATCCGGACTCCCAACGGACGATTGCTACTGGGACTGAGAGTGGCGGCCTATACTTCCTGGATAACATTTCCGCTTTCTCCACCTTCTCCTCCACCTCCACAGATCTTCTCCAATGGCATCTCCGCCTTGGTCATGCTCCTCCTCATCTTCATCGTCAACTTCTGCCCCACCTTCCTCCACAAAGTCCTCCGCTCACCTGTGAAGCCTGTCAGCTTGGCAAGCATCACCGCTCCTCCTTCCCTCCAAAGCACGTTCGTGGATCCACCCGTCCGTTTGATCTCATCCACTCCGATATTTGGGGTCCTTCTCCTACTCTTACCGTTGGTCGGGGTAGTTCATATTTTGTCACATTCATTGATGATTTCTCTCGTTGTACGTGGGTGTATCTGTTAAAAGATCGCTCCGAATTATTCTCTGTATGGACGTCCTTCTATCTCATGATCAAAACTCAGTTTGATGTTTCTATTAAAGTTCTTCGATCTGATAATGCCCAAGAATATATCAGTCATGACTTTTCTGCCTTCTATATGCAAAATGGGATTATTCATCAAACGAGTTGTGTCTATACCTCACAACAAAATGGTGTGGCAGAACGCAAAAACCGTCACATTCTGGATGTCGCTCGCTCCTTGATGACCCAGATGCATGTTCCTCGCTCCTATTGGGGCTATGTTGTTCTCCTTGCCTGTTACCTCATCAATCGCATTCCCTCCACCGTTCTCCACGGAAAAACCCCTTTCTCCATTTTGTATCCGGGCAAGGAGCCGTTTCCTCTCCCTCTCCAAATATTTGGATGCACTGCCTTTGTGCATGCCCCTTCTGCCACCCGTGATAAGCTATCTCCTCGCTCCACCAAATGTATCTTTCTGGGGTACTCCACCACTCAGAAAGGTTATTGTTGCTTTGATCCCATCCTTCGTAAGCAGTTCGTTTCTGCTGACGTCACCTTCTTTGAGAATACCTCCTACTTCTCGGATGACTCCCCTCCTCTTCTCCCAGCCTCTGATTCTCCTGTTGTTCCCTTTGTTCTCTCGTCTCCCACTACGATATTCACCCCTACTCCACCCCCGTCCACTCCTCTTCTTCCACCTCTCTCTCCCTCTTCTCCACTCCCGTCTCCCGCATCTCCGCCGCCGTCGCTCTCTACTCCCGGGCCAGCTCTCTCTGCCACGGATGCTCCAGATGCCGAGGACCCTGCTGACCTAGATCTTCCTATAGCTCTTCGCAAAGGGGTGCGGACGTGTACCCTACACCCTCTTACTGCTGTTGTTTCATATGATCGTCTCACCCCTTCTCGCAGGGCCTTTGCTCTAGCTATCTCTGCCACTGCCACGCCCCGCTCCTACCAGGAGGCCCTTGCTATTCCTCACTGGAAGATGGCCATGGATGAGGAAATGGCCACCCTAATGGAGCGGGGTACCTGGACTCTTGTTCCTCCTCCCTTCGGTACTGATGTTGTCGGCAGTCGCTGGGTCTTTGTGGTGAAATTTTCCCCGGATGGTACTGTGGACCGTTATAAAGCTCGCCTTGTTGCTAAGGGCTTTACTCAGACCTATGGGGTTGATTACTTTGACACCTTCTCTCTCGTGGCCCGTCTCAGCACTATACGGGTTCTTCTCTCTGTGGCGGTCAATAAGGATTGGCCGATTTCCCAGCTGGTTGTAAAGAATGCCTTCCTTTATGGTGATCTTCAGGAGGCCGTCTATATGGAGCAACCTCCTGGGTATGTTGCTCAAGGGGAGACACGAGTATGCTGGCTGAAGAAGGAAATTTATGGCCTCAAGCAGAGCCCTCGAGCTTGGTTTGACAAGTTCAGCGACATCGTGGCGGCCGTTGGTTTTGTGCGCAGCTCTGCCGATCACTCTCTATTTACTCGCAAAACCGCCTCGAGACTGGTGGTTCTTGCAGTGTATGTTGATGATATTCTTCTCACTGGCGATGACCAGGAAGGGGTAGCCTTGACAAAGCGGCATCTTCGTCAACATCTGGTCACGAAAGATATGGGCTCTCCAAAGTACTTTTTGGGGATCAAAATCTCTCGGAAGCCCAATTCCTTAGTCCTCTCCCAGCGTAAGTATGCCTTTGATCTTTTAAAAGATGCAGGATTGACTGGGGCCAAACCTTCTCGATGTCCCATGGCTGTTGGAGAAGACAAAACCTGGACAGATGATTCGCCTCTCCTTTCAGATACTACGAGGTACAGACATCTTGTTGGTAAGCTCATATATCTCACAGTGACCAGACCCGACATTTCCTATGCTGTTGGCAAGGTGAGTCAATTCATGCAAGCTCCCAGGGAGTGTCATCTGCAGTCCGCCTTACGGATCTTGGAGTATATCAAAGCCGCACATGGGAAAGGATTGCTTTTCCAGAAGAATGGTCATCTGAGGGTTGAAGCTTACTCAGATGCGAGTTACACTGATGACAAAGGGGATCGCAAGTCTACCTCCGGTTTCTGCACCTTTGTTGGGGGTAATCTGGTAAGCTGGAAGAGCAAGAAGCAGTCTGTTGTTTCCAGGTCCAGTGCTGAAGCAGAGTATCAAAGTATGGCGTCGACCACTTGTGAGCTAAAATGGCTACGGGCTCTAATGCTGGATTTAGGAGAGGTCTACAACCATCCGCTACCTATGTTCTGTGATAACAAGGCTGCCATATAAATCTCCAAAAATCCGGTCTTCCATGAAAGAACCAAGCACATTGAAGTCGACTGTCATTTCATTCGTGAAGAGATCTTAAAGGAATAAATTTGTACTCCCTTTGTCACTTCTGATAAAGAGCTGGCTGACATCTTCACCAAGCCAGTTTCCGCCTCGTTTCATCATATTTGTGACAAGCTGGGCATGATCGATATATATGCTCCAGCTTGAGGGGGGGTGTTGAAGTTGAGACCGGGCGGTCTGTCTTGGCGGGTTAGAGACCGCGCGGTCTGGCGGTCTCCCTTCAGCGGTTTGATTGTTGTGCTGTTGCTGTCTGGTTGCCGAGCTCTCAGGCGATCTCCCCTTGCGGTCTCTCTCTCTCTCTCTGGTGGTAGCCGTGCGGTTAGCCCTTCTGTCTAACCGCGCGGCTTGTGCGGTTTGTTCTGTACAGTTCGCTTAGTCCTGTAAATTTTTAGTCCCACATCTCTTATTTGTATTCTCTCATCTCTCCTCCATTCTATATAAGGGAGGGCATACCTTTGTAATAGATACCTTTTTCTGATAATAAAGTTTCAGTTATACTCTTTCCGGTTTGTTTTAGTTCATTTCTAACAATTTGTTGGATGTCTTGTTTGGAGCCACCGTATTCTCCAAATTAGATCTTCGGAGTGGCTATCACCAGATTAGGATACGAGAGGGCGACGAGTGGAAGACGGCATTTAAGTCGAAGGATGGACTGTACAAATGGCTTGTGATGCCCTTTGGGTTATCCAATGCCCCTAGTACCTTCTCCCGGATGATGACACATGTCTTTCAGCCATTCATGGGGAAGTTCGTTGTCGTCTACTTTGACGATATACTGATTTATAGCACCTCTACTACCGAGCACATCTCCCACATGAGAGTGATCCTTTCCACCCTGCGGAAGGTGACTTTATTTCTCAATCTTAAGAAATGCACTTTCAATGCCTCGGAGGTAGAGTTCTTAGGTTACATAGTCGGTTCTAAGGGTATTCGAGTTGATCTGGGCAAGGTTCAGGTCATCAAGGACTGGCCCGTGCCAACCACCCTACGTGAGGTACGTAGTTTCCATGGGTTAGCCACGTTTTATCGTCGTTCCATATGAGACTTCAGTAGTATTATGGCGCCTATCACCGACTGTATGAAGAAGAGAGAGTTTACATGGACGAAGTCCGCCACCTATGCTTTTGAACGAATAAAGGAGCTTATGACTGAGGCACCTGTCTTACGTCTACCTGACTTTGCTAAAGTCTTTGAGCTCACATGTGATGCGTCTGGGGTAGGGATTGGAGGTGTCTTGAGCCTGGAGGGCCATCCCGTTAGTTATTTTAGCGAGAAATTGTCCGGCCCTAAGTTGAACTATTCAAACTATGATAGGGAATTTTATGTTGTAGTCCGATGTCTACACCATTGGAGGCACTATCTCCTCTCCAAGGAGTTTGTGATCCTCTCCGATCATGAGGCTTTATGTTTCATCAACGGCCAGCATAAGATCAGCCCACGACACGCTAAGTGGGTAGCTTTCTTACAAGGCTACACGTTTAATCTCAAGCACCTTAAGGGAGCTGATAACCGAGTCGCAGACGCCCTTAGTCATCTTACTATTTTACTCACTTCTATGGAAGTACATGTTGTAGGATTTGAGCGGATTAAGGATGAGTACGCTACATGTCCTGACTTCCAAGACTTTTATTTATCTGCCCAGGATAGTTCCCCCACTACGATATTTGCATACGTTATCAAGGACGGTTACCTGTTTAGGAACGGGAAGCTATGTATCCCGCAGTCATCGTTACGACTACATATCATATGGGAATTGCATAGCGGAGGGTTGAGTGGCCACTTCGGTAGAGATAAGACCATTACGCTAGTCGAGGACAAATTCTATTGGCCAAAACTAAAGGTTATGGTGGGGCAGGTAGTGAGTAGCTGTCGCACGTGTCAGGTGTCTAAGGGAAGTAAAACCAACATTGGATTATATACTCCCTTGCCTATTCCCTCGATGCCTTGGGTAGACGTTAGTATGGATTTTGTATTAGGCCTCCCCATTACTCTACACCGTCACGACTCAGTTTTTGTAGTGGTGGATAGGTTTTCAAAGATGGCTTATTTCATCCCATGCAGTAGGACAAACGATGCGTCTCACGTTGCTAAGCTATATTTTAAGGAAGTCGTTAGTCACCGTGTAGTGCTAAAGACCATAGTATCGGATAGGGACGTAAAATTCACTAGTTATTTTTGGAAAACTCTTTGGATTTTAATGGGAACGAAATTATTATTTTCCTCCGCCTATCACCCCCAAACTGATGGGCAGACGGAAGTGGTTAATCGGAGCTTAGGAAATTTGTTACGATGCCTTGTGAGTGATCATAAGAGCACTTGGGATCTTCTCCTTCCCCATGCCCAATTAGCCTACAATAACTCCAAGAATAGGTCTTCGGGTCTGTCCCCGAATGAGATTGTCCACGGGTATAAGGCTCCTGTGCCGCTTGACTTGGTGCCGTTGCCCCCAATGTACAAGGCAAGTCAGTTTGCACAATCCTTCGCCCAACACATCCATGATTTACACGCACGTATGCAGGCCACTTTGACCACGCAATACGACTCTTATCAAGCGCACGCTAATTTACATCGGAGAGTATCAAACTTCAAAATTGGCGATCTAGTTTTAGTCCGTTTGGTTCCCGAACGCTTGCCAACTGGCACCGTTAAAAAGTTAGCACCAAAGCGCACTGGCCCTTTTCGGATTATTAAAAAGTTAGGTGACAACGCTTTCGTTTTGGACTTGCCTGCTGATTGGGGGATCTCCCCCATTTTTAACGTTTCGGATTTAACGATGTTTGTGTCACCACCACAAGAGTTGATTTCTTTGTCGTCTTCTTCTCCCACTCAAAATTCTGATGGGTTGGGGAGTGGTAGTTCGGATGATCTCTCTCTTTCGGTCCCCGCAGGTATAACATCGGATGGTACGTTGCCTTCTTTTACTCCTACTGCTGACATGTTTCCCAGGTTTCCCAGGACATTCCTCACTCCAGATATTATACTTACTGCGGAACCGTTCACTACTCCGGATGGTACTACTTAATGCTTTCTGGTCCGTTGGCGTGACCGCCCCCCTTCAGACGACTCTTGGGTACTCGCGACAGAGCTTCAACGTTTGGATGCCGAGCTTCTCCGCCGCTATCTCTCCACTCACGCATCAGAGATATGTGATTTTGAGTGGGGGAGGATTGATGCAGCGCCACCGCTAACTGATGATGACCCGGTTGCCGAGGCGCTACGGTATAAAGATCTTAGACGCCGTGATGACGCTGAAGGAAGTGCACGTTACAACCTCCGCCCGCGGCGTGCTTGAACCACCATGAAAAATTAGCTTTAATTATCTCATTTCATGAACTCTATTTTTATATTTTTAGAATATAAAATTATCCAATGTTTAGTGATAATTTTATATTCATAGCATGTTTTTATTTCTTTAATTTAAACAGTTTTATTTTTGATGTGCACTTAGCCATTCGGGTGGATGAGATTACATCTCCATCATGAAGGGTTAAGGCTTGTTGTAATCTCCTATTTAAGGAGGTGTTTATGAGGAATCAATTATTGAAGATTGAAAAACCTAATCCCTCTCACTAGAGAATTCCGCCAAGAGGAGGAGCCTCCTTGTCGCCGCCCCCTTGTGTGGTGTGAAGCCGCCGCCCCCTTGCTCCCTCCATCCGTGCGGTGCGACTCCGGCGTGACTTCCTTGATGCGACTCCGTGGAAGAAGGTTGCAAACCCCTCGGTGTGACGCCGGCGGATCCGTGGAGAGAGTGATTCTCCCACCTTATCTCTGTGTGAAAACGCCTTCCGGTTGGGTAATCTCTTCCCTCTCCCTTGTGTGATTCTTTTCTTTAGTTGTGGTGGTTTCGCGCTCGTTTTCTCCGGATCTTTAATATAATCGCTGCAAGTTTTGAATCGAGATCGCCGTTGCAAGGCTTTTTAATTCCGGATCGGGTGGATCCTATTTGCTTGAGCGGATCTTGGTCTATAGCCTTGGTCTTGCTCTCTAAAAGGAGTGGCAACCTTTGTGTTTTCTTGGGGAATACTCCGACTCAAATTTCCGATCGTTGTTTTCGAGTCGACCATTCCTCCTTGTTATTTGCGCTGTGTTCTTGCGACGAGAACTATTGTGGGCGATAGGTGCTGTGTAGGAGCGGTAGATCTACGACGTGTAGTGCGTAGGAAAGCGTTAGTTCGTGGAGATCTCCGATTCCGGGCATCCCCTACACCAGGGAACAACTATGTCCCTAACGGCCCAAGCGTCGTTATATGAAAATCTTGCAAAGGCCCCACCCGCACATGGGTCTTAAACCCTGGGCTAGCCCGCAAATTCTGACTTCTCACGTCAGGATTCCGTCTCACACACAAACCGATTCTAAGAACCCTTGCTGGACCATACCTGCTCACAGCTTCATTTCCCGGGCTTGCCCTACGCTCGGCATTCTCATCAGTCTCACAGAAGGGGACTAGTCTCGTCGGGGCACTTTCCCCAAGTGACATGCACGTCACGGGAAAGCCAACCGACCATGGAGATATAGCAAAACCTTAGCATAGCACAACCATAATTTCCCACCCTAATCCTTCATTCGTACCGCAATGTTCCCGAGCACCAAGGAAATCATCTACCGCCGAAGTAGAGCTAAACTTGCCCGGTTCCGGCTGCAAGTACTCACTCAAGAAAAAGGGGGAAATGCATAAAGCATAACGACATCTAGCCGTAACGGATTTCTACCGAATCCTCAAAGCTCGCTATGCAACATAACTGAGTTGGACTAACGGTCACGACTTCTGCTTCACCCACAATGCCTAATCCACTAACGGAGCGGATCTCTTATGCAAAAACATGTCGGGGATGGACACCATCGACCTGGAGGTCCGTCTTGAACCATGGAAATCCAAAACCCCTCTCATTTGAGAGATCTGGAGCCTAGAAACAAAATGAGAATACGAGAAGATGCTAAACGTGCATCCTAAAACCAAGAGGAGAAGTGTCATTACCTTACGACCCCTCTTCCTAGCCATGGAAGCTTTGCTTGGATGAACACCACCGCAATGATCTCTCCCTTGAGGATCTGGACTTTGCTCGCGAAACAGGGCTCCGAAGATTCACCAGCAGCCGGAGTTGACCTCCTTATTCCTCCTAGCTCTCCCCTCTCTCTAACACTTAGAAAGAGGAAGAAGATGGGAATAGTGGGTTCGAAAACCCTATTCCCGGCCTTAAGATCCAGGATTGACCAACCATAACCCTTGGATCCCAAAAGAAGGAAACGAACGGCCACGATTCACCCCGAAAATAATCTTCCTGGGCCGAACACGGCTTGTGACACTCCCGTGTCCGAGGTCGTGTTACTCATTCGCCGTCAAACCAGAGAATCCCAACAAGGACAGGGCATGTGACACGGTTTGGGACACTCCCATGTCGCATGTTACACTCCTGTGTCGCATGTGACACTCTCGTGTCAAGGCCCGTGTCACGGCCCGTATGCCCCAAACGACACAGGAACAAAATGTCCCGCAAAGGACACGGCCATGTGACACGCCCGTGTCACATGCCATGTGTTAGACACGCCCGTATCCCAGGCCGTGTAGTGTCCTCAGCATAACGTGCAAAACTGCCCGAGCAGGACACGACCTATGACACGCCCGTGTCTCAGGCTGTGTGCCCGGTGTCAACGCTCGTCAACTGAAAATCGCCGGCCTATCAGAAATCGTCGACCTCGCACCTGACACGCCCTGTGACACACCCATGTCACAGGTCGTGTGCCCAGTGTCGACACTCGTCGACTGAAAATCTTCGACCTCTCGGCAAAATGTCGACCCCTAGCACGACACGGCATATGACACGCCCGTATTACAAGTCGTGTCAGCCTACTCAGAACCCAAATTGGCTATAAAATGCCATCCGTTCCTCTTTTGATTTTTCAGGGCGTTACAATTCCTCCCCCACCCCCCCTTAAAAGAATTTCGTCCCGAAATTTTAAAAAGTTTAAGTACATAAAACTTAAACGGTACCTGAGAAGAAAAGCTCGGGGTACTCCTCAAGCATGACCTACTCTCGCTCCCAAGAAAGCTCCTCGCGACCACAGTTGTCCTAACGAACTTTTACGAGCTTAATCTCCTAGTTCTGCAACTGCCGAATCTCTAAATCTTCTATACTGATTAGACGAACACGTGTCCTTAAGTCCTCTCCTATCTGCACTGCGACCGATTCGATCACCATGCTAGCCTCTACCAAAGCTTTCCTCGAGACGAAGACATGGAAGAAATCGTGTAATCCACTCAGCTCCATGGATAACGCCAACCGGTACGCTGCTTCTCCCACCCGTTCTATAACCTCGAATTGTCCCAAAAACCTCTGACTCAACTTCTTGAGTCGGCGAATCCGCGAAATGCCTTTGAACGGCTTGATCTTTTGATAAACCCAATCGCCTACCGCAAACTACACATTCCTGTGGCGAGCATTAAAATATTTCGCTTGCCGATCTTAAGCTACCTTTATGCGCTCTTGAATGGTTTGCACCAACTCACAAGCGTCAGCTATAACTTCTTTCCCCAAAAGCTTGGTGTCTCCCGCCTCGGTCCAAGACATCGTTGTTCGACACCGCCCTCCATACAAAGCTTCATTTGGCGCCATCTTTATACTTGCTTGGTAACTATTGTTATATGCGAACTCTACCATGAAGAGATGATCCTCCCATTTCTTGTGGAAGTCAAGAGTACACATCCTCAGCGTATCCTCCATAGTACTGTTCGTTCTCTCGGTCTGCCCATCAGTTTGAGGATGGAAGGTCGTACTGAACTTTAGCTTCGTGCCCAGGCTCTTCTACACCAACCTCCAATCCTTAGATGTGAAATGTCCATCACGGTCACTAACTATGCTCTTCGGATTACCATGCAGTCGCACAATGTTGCGAACGTACAATTCCACCAGCTTCTCCACGCTGTCCTCCTTCCAATTTGGGATGAAGTGTGCCACTTTGGTGAAGCGATCCACGATCACCCAAATTGCATCGTTACCCTGCTGCGATCTAGGAAACCCATGCACAAAATCCTTGGAGATATCATCGAATTTCCATTCTGGTATAGGAAGAGGCTTCAAAAACCCGCCCGAATTCTAACACTCGGCCTTCACTAAGGCACAAGTTTGGTACCGACTCACATACAAAGCTACATCCCGCTTAAGACCAGGCCACCAGTAGGATTTCTTCATATCCAAGTACATCTTTGTACTACCCGGGTGAATGGAGTACTTTGTGAAGTGGGCCTCAAACATCAACTCCTCACGGAGCTTGCCAAACTATGGTACATAAATCCTACCGTCCTTCCTCAAAATCCCATCAATCATCTCCCAGGCGCTACCCTCGCCCTTTTGAGCTTCCTCCATGTATGGTTGGAGCTCCGCATCCAAACAGGTCGCTTCCCAAATACTATCGCTCAAATCGTTCTGCATTTCAATCCAGTTCAACCGAGCCATATTAGACTCGCATATGGCCATACACTCAATGCTAAGGGACTCCCAATACCACCTCAATCGCTCACAGCTTCGATCCAATTCCCTTGCCCAGAGTATTTTCTACTTAAGGCATCAGCAACCACATTGGCTTTGCCTGGCGTGTACTGAATCGCAACCTCCTACTCCCTAAGGAACTCAACCCACCTGCGCTGTCGCATATTTAAGTCCTTCTGATCTAGGAGAAACTTCGGACTTTTGTGGTCCGTGAAGATCTCCACTTTCGCACCATAAACGTAGTGCCGCCATAATTTCAGTGCAAAAATTACCGCTGCCAATTCCAAATCATGGACGAGGTAGTTTCTCTCATGAGGCTTCAACTTCCTAGACCTAAAGGCGATCACACTGCCATGTTGCACCAAAACGCACCCCAAACCGCATTTGGATGCGTCGCTAAAAATCTGAAATCCTTCAGTGCCCTTCAGCAGACTTAGGATTGGAGCTGTCATCAGCCTTTCCTTCAGGGTATCAACGCCTGATTGCACTCTTGTGTCCACATGAACTTCTGATCCTTACGAGTTAGTTAAGTGAGGGGTAGAGCTATCCGCGAAAAGTTTTCCACGAACCTTCGATAGTACCCGGCTAGTCCAAGAAAACTCCGGACTTCCGCTACGGTCCTCAATACTGGCCAATCTCTGATGGCTTCAACTTTTGTTGGATCTACGGCCACCCCAACTCCACTAATCACATGGCCCAAAAAGTGTTGGAGTTACCATGGTGATCTAGAAGTGGCCAAACATGTAATCTCACTGCCAACGCAATATGAGCCTGCAGGGTCGCACATAAGAGCATGTGGAGAAGTTAGAAGATTGACTGTGTTGGTAAAGGTTACCAATCACCATACAGAATGGGGTCCGGAAAATGTTGCCAAGGAGTATCGTCGACTATGGTTCGTCGAGTATCGTAGACTATGGTTCGTCGAGTGTCATCGAGTATGGTTCGTCGAGTATCGTCGACTATGGTTCGTCGAGTATCGTCGACTATGGTTCGTCGAGTATCGTCGACTATGGTTCGTCGAGTGTCGTCGACTATGGTTCGTCGAGTGTCATCGACTATGGTTCGTCGAGTATCGTCGACTATGGTTCGTCGAGTATCGTCGACTATAGTTCGTCGAGTATCGTCGACTATGGTTCGTAGAGTATCGTCGACTATGGTTTGTCGAGTGTCGTCGACTATGGTTCGTCGAGTATCGTCGACTATGGTTCGTCGAGTACCGTCGACTATGGTTCGTCGAGTATCGTTGACTATGGTTCATCGAGTATCGTCGACTATGCTTCATCGAGTATCGTCGACTATAGTTCGTCGAGTATCGTCGACTATGGCTCGTCGACAAAGGCAATTCGTCGACTATCAAACTGTTCGATAATCGACGAATGCTGATACCCGAAGAATTATTCCAAAAACCCTAATTCTCTGTGGTCTGTGGATAGCGATATTTATAGGTCTGTTTATGCTTCGGGTATAAATTAGAACTTAGGTTTTAGGGTCTGTGTACTGGTGGGCTAAAACCCGAACAGGCAAGCGTACTTGTCGAATCGTAGTATCAAGGTCATATTTAAAACTTGGGGCAGGCAAGTACTATTACTCACAACGACTCTATTATCCTACCGAACGATTAATGAGTTTGAAAATTAAAATGAACTAAGGTTAAAGAGAAATAAACTATTGCGAAAAGAGTGCTCGATCGACGATTCACTTTGAAATAAAATAATGGAATAAATTAGTTTAGCATTTGCAAAACTATTAAGACCGTGACGAATCCGATATTAGGAAGTAATCTCGCTAGAGCATTAAATCCCCTAACTTATAGACATTTTGACCGAAATCTCTTTACAAGTCAAAATGACCTAAAGTCGCATTACCGAAGTGACCCGCACTATTGGATTTGACTCCAATCCGGAGGATTTACGTCATCCTATCTCTAGGGGTGCGTTCAACTCCTTCCTTCCTTGAGTGATCTTTCATATTCACGAGCCTCTCGGCTACTCAAATATGAGATCAGATGCCTACTACCGTATACCGGAATACGGAATCGACACAAAATAAATCAAGGAAGAATCAAAAATAGAAAAATACAAGTGCAAACATGAAATGAAAGATATTATTCTATTGCAAAGCTCATCGCGATCGGGCACAAAAACTAATTAGCTAAGCATGTTGGAAAAGGAAGTGAGAATAAGAGAAAAGAAATTCTTGTTCATTAATATTTAAAAAGAGGAATAGAACAATAATAAAAACAAGGCAAGATTAATCAACTTAAAACAAAAAGAAAATTACAACAACAAAAAGTACTACAACAAGGAATAAAGAAAAAAGAACTAACACTCTTGAACTAGATTTCTCTCCAATACAACTTTAAACTAAAACTACTTAACAACTTTCTCCTAAAACTCACTTAACATAAACAAGAGGCAAGGGGTCCTTTATATAGGAGAGGGAGGAATGTTCTAGATGAGGGGAGATAAAGGGGTGGTCGGCCTAATGCTAGGGGGATGGTGCATGCATGATATTCAATGATGGAGAGAGAGAAGGGTTCAATGTATGATAATAGGGAATATTTAGTAGAAAGGGGGATGAATAGAAGTGTGTAGAAGGGGATAAAGGGAGGGGCCGACCATAACATGTAAGAGATGCATGAATGATGATAAATGGGAGGAAAGAGAATGGGAGATTCAATGCATTGTACTTTTAGGAAATGAAAAGAAATAAAATAAATAAAAGAGGGGGGATGGGGTGGTTTAAATGAGCATGAGAGAGAGAATAAAGAGAAATAAAAAATAGGTGGAAAGAGGGGGTTGGCCGGCCACATCATGGGGAAAATATGCATGCATGTAATAAATGGAGAGAGAGGAAGAGGGAATGAATGAGGTGGCAAGGAAGTGAATAGTGGCCGGCCACATCATGTGGGCTGCTAAGTGAGCTCGGGTAGAGGGCTAGGTGGCTTGAGGGCTGCTCTATGGGCTCGGGTAGGCTTGGTGGGCTGCTCCAAGGACTTGTGGGCTGCTCCAAGGACTTGTGAGGGCTCGGGTAGGCTTGGTGGGCTGCTCCATGTAGCATGTACCTACAAGAAAAACAAATTAATAAAACATAATATTAGTTATATAACACAAAAAACATAAAGATAACAATGACAAAAACAAAACATCATAACAACATAAAATAAAATACATTAAAATGTTAAAATTAAAACATTAACACAAGACATAACATTAATTATAATTACTAAACATAATATAATCTAATACAAATAGTAGCATAATACATATAATAAGATTATATTGATTTTTATATCAAAACATAAAATAACTATAATAAAATTAAGATTTTATAAAAAGACATTAAAACATGAAATGACAAGCATAAATTATAGATAAACTTAGACATTTAGGCTACTAAATTACCCCAAAAACGATGACTAAAGCTAGTCATCAAACACTTCCATGCTTAGGCTTTTGCTATTCCAGAGCAAAAGGAAGAGAAATATTTATAAGACATTATATAATTTTCAATTTAAACTAGAAATTTATTAACACCAAAATTTAGCTAAATTTAAAAATTTAGGGATTTATGAATCAAGTCCTAAATTATGAAATTAAAGTGAAAGAGAGAAATATTTAGCCAAAAATTCTCTAATAAATTAACTAGCATTCAAATTTGAGTAAAGTGCAAACAAGGTTAGATTGAAATTGATAAAAACCATAACTTGAAAGAAACTTAAGGAAAAATAGCAACCTACTATTTATGCTCTCCCAATATTTTAATTTAAAAACTAAGACAATAATATTGGCTAAGGGATTTGGGGAGGAAATTAACATGAAGAGGTCTTTGATTGGAGGTGATCATCATTTTTTTTTCTTCACACCTCACACAATTTTTGTTTTTTTTTTACAATAATATATATGTAATACCAGAAAATGATAGACTAACATCCTATCACTTCCCATGACATATATGAACTTTTAATTCCTCTCCTCATTTTTGGGTTGCATATGTGTACCAGAGAATAAGGAACTAACATCTCCTTATTCTCATGACATATGATCTAACAAATAAAAGAAAAAAGAGGAGAATTGGGTAGGGGGTAAGGGGTTAAACAAGTTTTTTAGAAAATAAACTAAAATACTAGAGAGCAACTACTAGTAGATTAAGATTTCCTAAGAATCTAAAAGCATGAGGTAATAATCATTAGAATCCAAAATTGTTTAAGCAAAATTACAACAAAATTGAAACTATTTAAAATAAAAGAGAAAAAGTGCTAAATAAATTACTCTAAGCAAATTAAAATCATAAGATTATCCTCAAAACTAAATCACTAAAAATTATATTTAACTAAAAATGATGAAATAAAAGATTAGCAAATAAAAAAATAATGCTTATAATAAACTCAAACTAAATTTCTGAAAATAACAAAAAGCTAAGCATGAGGTTTATTATATTTTTTTGATTTTTCTAAGATTTTTTCATTTTTTTGGGTTTTGAAATATGATCTTTTTTTTTGGGATTTTTGATTTTTTCTAATTTTTTTGGTTTTTTGATAAGGCTAAATAAAAAAAGTACTAAAGAAACTTAATAAAATTATACTAATCTTTTTTTTTGTAAAAATTTTGATTTTAAGAAAGCAAAAGATTTTTTTTATATATATTTTTGAGAGAAAAAAGGAAGAAAGAAACTAACTAAACCCTCCCCCATGCTTAAACCT
Source organism: Platanthera zijinensis (assembly GCA_039513925.1). Lineage (NCBI taxonomy): Eukaryota > Viridiplantae > Streptophyta > Magnoliopsida > Asparagales > Orchidaceae > Platanthera > Platanthera zijinensis. The sequence continues at coordinate 76,970,336 of CM077096.1, read as the reverse complement.
TTCATTGCCCTCAATGAAAAATAAAAATAAAAAAAGAAAGAGAACAAGAAAGGGGAGGGGGGATGCAATAAAAAAATAAATGAAAAGAAAACGACTTCCCCGGATTCATAAGGCCGAATGCAGATGTCGCTCCCCCATGCTTGAGCTGGACGCCGGCTCAGGCCTAAAGAAGAGAGGAAAGGATGGAGCCAAACGAATCGCCGAGGGTTTTATTCCTGCAAGAAAAAACAAAAAGAAAGAACAAAAAAATGATAAGCAAGGGGTGCCTCCTAAGAGCGCTCTTTGTTTAACGTCGTTTGAGCCTGACGTTATTTGTTAGCTAAAGGGAAAATAAAAACTAAAGTGAAGAGGTAACTCCCTAAGTATGCTCTTAGGAGAGTAAATCAAAAAAAAGAAAAATTGAAGAATCGCACCGACATGCGGTGGAAACTTCAAGAGAATGACGCCCAAAAAAGAACGGACGGAGTTATAGAAGAACTCCGCCGTATGAAAAATGGGAAAGAATGGGTCGTCAAAAGGAGAAGAATAAAAAGAAGAAGAAATAGAAAGAGGAATAAAAGAAGCAGAAAAAAATGTTCATCAAAGGAAATTTCACAAGGAGAATGAGAGACTTGTGAAATTTCGGGAGAAGAAGGGGGAGAGAGGACTAAAGAAGAATTATCTAAAATAAATGAAGAAGAAAAAGACTCGCTACAACTAGAAAAATTTGGAACAGTTAAATTTGAAAGCATAAAGGAATCACAAACGTCTTCAGAAGAAGGAATAGGAGACGTCACGTCATCCTCAACGGGTAAGAAGCACACCGGAATATCCATAGGGGTGTCTTCCAAAGGAGGAAGGAAACACTCCGGGATATCCGAATGGTTATCCTTCTCGAGAGGAATAAGACAAGCCGGGATATCCGGTGACTCATTACATGAAGAAATTGGAGGAGACGGAGAAGACGAAGAAAAAGATGCGGCCTCACAAGAAAGATAATCCATAATGGTCTTGAAATGCGAATTAATATTATCAATAGAAGTTTGCAATTCAAGATACCCATTATCGATAGATTTAAAATTAAAATTTGGAGGCGCGGCGCTTTGCGGGGCAAAATCATAAGAAAAATAAGACGGGTTCCCATCTCCCAAGTTGGATAAAAATTGGAGTAAGGGTCAAATTGGCCATTTTGACCTTCCCCAGAAAAATTAAAATCAAAAGAGGGAGGGGTTCCCGAAAGACATTCAGAATAAAAGTGGTCGGGCGACCCGCAAGAAGCGCAAAAATACAATGATTCCATAAAAAAAAAATAAACTGTTACCAAAAGGAAAAAGAAAAACTAATTTTATGATTTGTTTTTAGTTTTTTAGATATATATATATTTTTGAAAATAGATTTTTAAGTGGATTGGCTCTCGAACTTCCCAAGGGCTACCCGGTGAAGGGTTTGCAAGGTACTAGGTAAAATGGTGGCACTTAAAGCCCCTTACCCTTTTCGAGAGATTTTAGGTTGGGTAGAAATTAGATGATGTGGGTGGATTATAGTATATATAATAATAAAAATAATAAAAAAAAATTTTTTTGAATTTTAGTAGAAGTAATAAATTCGATGCTTTCGTAATATTGCCAAAAAAGTCCCCGGCAACGGCGCCAAAAACTTGATGGGCTAAAACCCGAACAGGCAAGCGTACCTATCGAATCGTAGTATCAAGGTCGTATTTAAAACTCGGGGCAGGCAAGTACTATTACTCACAACGACTCTATTATTCTACCGAACGATTAATGAGTTTGAAAATTAAAATGAACTAAGCTTAAAGAGAAATAAACTATTGCGAAAAGAGTGCTCGATCGACGATTCACTTTGAAATAAAATAACGGAATAAATTAGTTTAGCATTTGCAAAACTATTAAGACCGTGACGGATCCGATATTAGGAAGTAATCTCGCTAGAGCATTAAATCCCCTAACTTATAGACGTTTTGACCGAAATCTCTTTGCAAGTCAAAATGACCTAAAGTCGCATTACCGAAGTGACCCGCACTATTGGATTTGACTCCAATCCGGAGGATTTACGTCATCCTATCTCTAGGGGTACGTTCAACTCCTTCCTTCCTTGAGTGATCTTTCATATTCACGAGCCTCTCGGCTACTCAAATATGAGATCGGATGCCTACTACCGTATACCGGAATACAGAATTGACACAAAATAAATCAAGGAAGAATCAAAAATAGAAAAATACATGTGCAAACATGAAATGAAAGATATTATTCTATTGCAAAGCTCATCGCGATCGGGCATAAAAACTAATTAGCTAAGCATGTTGGAAAAGGAAGTGAGAATAAGAGAAAAGAAATTCTTGTTCATTAATATTTAAAAAGAGGAATAGAACAATAAACAAGGCAAGATTAATCTACTTAAAACAAAAAGAAAATTACAACAACAAAAAGTACTACAACAAGGAATAAAGAAAAAAGAACTAACACTCTTGAACTAGCTTTCTCTCCAATACAACTTTAAACTAAAACTACTTAATAACTTTCTCCTAAAACTCACTTAACATAAACAAGAGGCAAGGGGTCCTTTATATTGGAGAGGGAGGAATGTTCTAGATGAGGGGAGATAAAGGGGTGGCCGGCCTCATGCTAGGGGGATGGTGCATGCATGATATTCAATGATGGAGAGAGACAGAAGGGTTCAATGTATGATAATAGAGAATATTTAGTAGAAAGGGGGATGAATAGAAGTGTGTAGAAGGGGATAAAGGGAGGGGCCGGCCATAACATGTAGGAGATGCATGAATGATGATAAATGGGAGGAAAGAGAATGGGAGATTCAATGCATTGTACTTTTAGGAAATGAAAAGAAATAAAATAAATAAAAGAGGGGGGATGGATGGGTTTAAATGAGCATGAGAGAGAGAATAAAGAGAAATAAAAAATAGGTGAAAAGAGGGGGTTGGCCGGCCACATCATGGGGAAAATATGCATGCATGTAATAAATGGAGAGAGAGGAAGAGGGAATGAATGAGGTGGCAAGGAAGTGAATAGTGGCCGGCCTCATCATGTGGGCTGCTAGGTGAGCTCGGGTAGAGGGCTAGGTGGCTTGAGGGCTGCTCCATGGGCTCGGGTAGGCTTGGTGGGCTGCTCCAAGGACTTGTGGGCTGCTCCAAGGACTTGTTAGGGCTCGGGTAGGCTTGGTGGGCTGCTCCATGTAGCATGTACCTACAAGAAAAACAAATTAATAAAACATAATATTAGTTATATAGCACAACAAACTTAAAGATAACAATGAAAAAAACAAAACATCATAACAACATAAAATAAAATACATTAAAATGTTAAAATTAAAACATTAACACAAGACATAACATTAATTATAATTACTAAACATAATATAATCTAATACAAATAGTAGCATAATACATATAATAAGATTATATTGATTTTTATATCAAAACATAAAATAACTATAATAAAATTAAGATTTTATAAAAAGACATTAAAACATGAAATGACAAGCATAAATTATAGATAAACTTAGACATTTAGGCTACTAAATTACCCAAAAAACGATGACTAAAGCTAGTCATCATGTACCCCCGGCCCGACCGAAGTGTTCCGCCGATTCGCTCGCTCTGCCGACCTCCTCTCCGACGATAGTTGCCGGTGCTTGTCTTCCTGGAGCGGACCTAGCAATCCGTGGAAGTGCAAGGTACAGTCGATCTCCCTTCCCATTTTTCGTGCGACGAAGATCGACAATCTCCCGCTCATGTGGATTTTTGAAGAGACGTAGACGCTATTCTACGTGGGACTCGTCGCCGACAAGAACTCATACATTAGAGCATCTTTGTTTGAGTTGTGACTCAACACCGCAAAGGTAATTTTACCTAGTTATTTCTTAACTTCTTGATTCAATTTTCATGGCCCGATCCCAAATCTATTTTGGGTTGTTTTTGATTTTATTGTTTCCGCTGCGTGCACAACTGTTGTGCCACCTTGTAGAAAACACAACAGTGGTATCAGAGCCAGGTTCCGGCCATGATTGTTGTATTGGAAGTTAGGTTATTCAAGTACGTGTAAACCTAGGGATTTAGAAGTGTTCAAAATGTCTAGATTTAATCCTGGAACATCAATTGTTGATGATTTTTCAAGGGAAATCGGTGGTGATTTTGCAAAAAATTTGGTCGGGGCGCAGCCCCGCACCACCGCCAGGGGCTCTGCCCCTTGGACCCCGTTATGGGCTCTGCCCCTAAGACCCCGCCAGGGGCGCGGCCCCTTGGAACCTCATCAGGAATGTCTGGGATTTCGTTGTAATTTCTAATTGTTAGAAATTGTTGTCTCCTTAGCAGTAACTGTCCCTCGAGTGGTTAATGAACCCGTGTATTGTTTTGGATTTTGAATCAAATAAGGAGAGATGAGCTTGTCTACTGCTTTAAGTCGAGTAGCCTTTGCCTTTATCCAATGCATGTAAATCTGAAGATTTGGAAGAGTCTGGATGTTCAGATTTAGCCCTTTCTTCCATCAAATATTGATAGTACCATATTGTGCACATAAGGGATGCATGTGGATTTTAGAAAAGTGTTTTTCTATGGATGTGCACATTGATCAAATGTTGATCATGGTTAATTGTTAACCTATTATCAAAAAAAATCCCTTCATCAAATATTAAGTGTTCGGATGCCTTCAGATGGATGACACTCTTCCTGCCTCGATCGATGAAGTGTGGGCTTGCCAAAGCAAGGTGCATTAATCTATCTTGGTAAGGGTGCGAGCGGATAATTGTGATATCCCACTATCGACATCGGGTCAAACTTAACTAGGTGACCTCAAAGGTTGAGTGCCTAGAGGCATAGGGTTTGCATGCACCATATGATGGATGCAAATAAGGAGTTATTCACCAACCATACAAGAATTGCAAGAGGATGCAATTGGCAAGCGTTGCCTACCTAAATAACCACATCGTGAGAGAAAAGCCAAAGCTGACTCATTGTGTTGGTAAAATACGGATCTTGTCCACTAAGAGAGTAGCTCGCATGAACTCTTCGAATTGATAGTGAGGGCCATCATTTTCGAATAAAAATAGTGGGAGTTTTAATTGAAGTCCAAATTAAAAAATAAATTGTATTTTGAAATTTTGGTACTGATAGTATTCTGCATGAATTCTTGTAGAATTCCATGAAAAGTGGTTCACACTCCACTCTATCTCTAAGAGCCATCCTTGAGAAGGATAAGCTCAGTGGGACCAACTACATGGATTGGTACAAGAACCTAAGAATTGTTCTCAGGCAAGAGCGAAAGCTCTATGTCTTGGAAGAAGAAGCCACTGAGGTGCCGACCGGGAACTCTTCCCTGTGCTGATAAGGATACTTATAAGAAGTATACTGATGACGCCTTAGACGTTGAATGCCTTATGCTTGCCACCATGAACTTTGAGCTTTAGAAGCAACATGAGAACCTGGGGTGCAAGGAGATTGAAGAGCATCTCAAGAAAATGTTTCAAGGGCAGGCTCATCAAGAGAGGTTCGACGTCACGAAAGCATTATTTCAGTGCAAGATGGGAGTTCGAGACTCAGTAGGGACTCACGTACTCAAGATGATTGGGTATATAGAGAACCTTGAAAGGATGGGTTTTCCTCTAGGTCAAGAGTTGGTCATAGATCTGATCCTGCAATCGTTGTCGGACAGTTACGAGCAGTTTGTCTTGAACTACAACATGAATGAAATAGACAAGACACTGCCCGAGCTCCTAGGCATGTTAAGAACTACTGAGATCAACATGAAGAAGGCCAAGCCTGCCAGCCCCATACCGATGGTGCATAAGGGCAAGGGCAAGGCCAAGGGCTCTAAGAAGACGAAGGTGGGACCTAAGTCACATCTTGAGCCCAAGTCTTCTGCACTGAAGAAAAATAAGAGCACGGTGAAGGAAGGGAAATGCCACCACTGTGGCAAGACTGGTCATTGGAGGAGGAACTGTCCTTCTTACATTGAGGGTCTACAGAAAATGAAGGGAGGTATGACTTTTGCTTCAAATTTTTACGTTATAGAGATAAACCTTTCTACTCCTTCATCTTGGGTATTGGATACCTGATGTGGTTCTCACATTTGTACAAATGTGCAGGAACTGGGAAGGAGAAGATTGTTGAGTAAAGGGGAGGTGTACTTGCGCGTCGGTAATGGAGCAAGAGTTGCTGCTGTAGCCGTAGGGGTTTACCGTCTTTCTTTGCCCAATGGGCTTGTAATAGAACTAAATAATTGTTATTTCGTTCCGGCCATAACTAGAAACATTATATCCATTTCATGCTTGGACATGATTGGATTTTCTTTTATAATTAAGAACAACTGTTGTTCTATATTTAAGAATGATGTTTGTTATGTTGTAGCCCAATTGTTTAATGGTCTTTATGTTTTGAACTTGGACCATCTGATCTATAATATAGAAAATAATAAAAGACTAAGAAAGAATGACTCAAACCCTACATATCTCTGGCATTGTCGTTTGGCATATAAACGAGAAGCGCATATCCAAGCTCCATAAAAATGGACTTTTAGACTCATTTGATTATGAATCATTTGAGCGATGCGAATCTTGTTTGTTAGGCAAGATGACTAAGGGCATTGTTTGGTAAAGTAGCCGGAGTGCTGCACACCGCAGCCGCACAGTAAGTAGCGCCAAACACAAAAGTTAGGATCGCGGTGGAACAGTATGGGATCACAGCAGGTGAAAATTGCAGCAAAGAATTTCTTTCGCATCTTTCCTCTTCCCCATTTTTCTCCCAACCCTAGCTATGACGACGATCTGGCAGCCCGTGATTTTTCTGCTAATCTGTAGCAGAATGGCAATCCTCTACAGTGGCGGCGCGTGCTCGTCTTCTCATCCCAACATCGATCCTCTAGAATGACTGCTCGTAGGCCAACACGATCCTCTACAGCGGCGGCGGCGTGCGCGTACAACGGCGATCCTCTTCTCTGGCTTCCACGACTGCTCGTAGGCCAACTTCGGCGATCTTCTCAGCCCAACATCTTTGCTACGATTGCTCGATTTGTCTTCTTTATCTCCGGACGATCTCTCCTCCCAAGTCTTCTCCTTCTCCGACAGATCTAGTACAAGCATGTCGCTGACTCCTATTCATCTTCTCAGGTGGTAAAGATCCTTTGCCATATTTTTTTTATTCTCATGTGTGCATGTTCTGATCAATACCTTGTCCTGTAAATTCAGAAACTATAATTTTTTCGGATCATATAAATTCAGATCTTGTAAATTTTTCTGATCTTGTAATTTTTTCTTCGCAACATTTGAGTTGTTTGACTGGTTTCAGATCTTGTAACGTTCAGATCTTCGCAACATTTTTTCAAGTCTTGTAGATTTTTCAAATCCTATTATTGCAGTCCTCCATTGATGCAGTGCCATGTTAGCATACTCTGTTGATCTTGTGCTCATCCATGTGCCTTAACTCATATTTGTGCTCCCAAATGTTGGTTCAAGTTACAGAGTTGCTCCCAAATTTTGGCATATGCCCATCCCTATGCTAGCATGCTAACATGATACTAACAGTGTTACACATTTTTTTATCCCATCAGGTTTCCAAAATCAAACTACATCTTCAGTGTTTCACATTTTGTCCAGGTAGGTGAGTTATGGGTAAACCAAAGGATGGTGTCGCTTCAGCACAATGGGAGTCTGCACACGTACACATATTTTATGATCTCTGTATTCAAGAGATTGACCTAGGAAATAGGCCAAACACCCATTTCAGCAGAGATGGATGGATCAATCTGATTAAAAACTTCAAAGACCATACAAATCTTAATTACACTCGAGCACAATTGAAGAACAAATGGGATCAGTTGAAGCGTGAGTGGAAGCTTTGGAGGGATCTCAAAAGAGGTGAGACTGGTTTGGGGTGGAATGCAACCAAAAGAATGATTGATGCTTCCGATGAATGGTGGGAAGAACGCATCAAGGTTTTACGAAAATTCATAGTATTACTATTGCATAAAAAAAGTTTATATATTTTTCTATTAATAGTTTTCCTCTTTATAGATGATACCTGCCGCCAAGAAATTCCGATATACAGGCATAAGCACCAGAGCTTGAAGAAAAAATGGAGAAGATGTTTAGCTTGGTGGTTGCTACTGGAGAGAAATCATGGATCCCATCAATGGGTGAAATGCACCCTATGTTTTCTCAATCAGAGCCTCTTTCCGATGATGATGATCATGTTGTCGAGAGTATTGCAACCCCAAATGCTAAAATAAATGAGAGTGTGCACATACAATGTGATGGCGGCATGAATGAAAGTAAAGGTAACGATGTTGGCTCAACCTCAAAAATGACTTTGGGTATAAAAAGAGCGCGCAAAGGTAACAATAACATAGCAGGTACAAAGGATGCCTTGATTGCACGATTTTATGGGTTAATAGATGTTACCCGATCAGAAGGGCTTACGGTTGCAGCACCTATTGTTCCTCCAAGTATATTTATGTTGAGTGAGGCAGTACACGAGCTTGAGAAGTTTCCAGACATATTCGATGATATAGACATGTATGATTTTGCCACACTGTACCTGATCAATCTCAATAATTGCATTATTTTTATGAATCTACCGGACGATAGGATGGTCTCGTGGTTGAGGAAGCGTTACATGGAATCTTCTGAAGTGAATGTTATGGTCTCTAAAATATCAGTGAATGTAATGTTAAACTTTTGATATGTATGTTATTTTGGACTCTAGCAGCACCAATTGTAATGTTAGACTTTTGCTCTGTATGTTATTTTGAACTTCTGCAGTACCTATTGTAATGTTAAACTTTTGCTCTGTATGTTAATTTGGACTCTAGCATTGGTATCAATATTCCTCTTTTTATGTACCTCTTCATTTTAAATAGTCTTGTTATCAGGTATTTTCACAATGGAAGAGCAGACCAATGATGATGATGTTATGTTTAATGACGAACAAGTCATGTTTATTCACCAAAATAATCAGAAACGGAGGTTTATTTTTTGCCAAAACCTTATAGCAGGGAGCGCTTTGCTAATAAGCAAATACATACTCCAATCACCTCCTAAAATACCTTGCATGACCTCAAAGCAAACTGGGGAGAAATGGATGGCAGAATTATTAACAGGGCATCCAGGCAGATTTTTTGATAATTTTCGTATGTCTAAGCAAATCTTTTTGGATTTATTGATTTTACTTGAAGAATCATATGGTTTAAAAGGATCTAGAAGGACTGAAACCAGAGAGGTTCTTGGAATGACACTGTACATTCTTGGGCATCATGAAACTCTATGAAAGACATCAGAACGCTTCCAACATTCAACTGAGACGATTAGCAGATTTTTCGAGGAAGGTTTACATGCACTTACTCGGCTTTCAATGGATATCATAGCTCCCACCGATCCATAGTTCGAAGGAATTCCCACGCATATTCAAAATGATGATAGATATATGCCGTTTTTAAAGGATTGCATTGGAGCAATTGATGGGACACACGTCGATGCTTGCATTTCGATACATGAGCAAGTCGCATATATTGGCCGACATGGATCGCCGACTCAAAATGTAATGGCAGTGTGTGATTTCAATATGTGCTTCACATATGTTGTGCCACGATGGGAAGGTTCAGCTCATGATAGCCGCATTTATCATCGAGTTGTGCGAGATAGAAGGTGTAAATTTCCATATGCGCCTCCAGGTAAATTATAGCCGACATTATCAAATTTTCCCCACTGTGACTATTTAAACTTGTGATTTAAAAAACATTTCAATACAGGGAAATATTATCTGGTGGATGCCGGATATCCGTTAGAAATGGGACTGCTGAAACCATTTCCAGAAACAAGATATCATTTGGCGGATTTCGCTCGAGGCAATCGAGCTATTGAAGGCCGCCGTGAAATATTTAATAAAGCGCACTCATCACTGCGTTCTGTTATTGAACGGAGCTTCGGCATTTGGAAAAATAAATGGCGCATTCTTAGGAAAATTGCCACAATACTCCTTCTCAAAGCAATGTGTAATTGTGGTGGCTACAATGGCCCTTCATAATTACATAAGAAGACATCCGTCTAGAGTTGATCCAGGGTTCAGAGCATGTGATCTTGATGAGACATTTGTGCATCTGGAGGCATTCGAACATAGGACACAATGACGAGAAATCGTCAGAGTCACAAATCCGATCGTTGAGCCGGTAATATATGATGGGGCAGGTGCACCTGAGATGTTTTCTTTGAGAGAGTTCATTGCACACCAATTGGAAAATGCTCGCAGGTAAAATCCAATCATATGTAGTTTAAGCATATACATTACTTATTTTTTATTAAATTCATCTAAACCTGCCGGTAAATCTCTTTTGCAGATGATATTTGTTCGTGTTGAAAAAAAGAGATCATCATCGATTTGAACATTAAAAATTATGCGAACTACTTATTTTAAATCCTGTTTAATTTTTATTCCAGTAAAATTTGCTTTACAGTTTACTAGTATGCATCAAATTTAATTACTGTTCAGTTCTGCACAACTGTTTCTCACAGCACTGCAAATATAATTTTCCAAACAGTTTCATGAATTTTTCTACCACTGCAAAACAGCTGATTCTTGCACCACTGTTTCCTACCACTGCTTCTTGCACCGCCACAGCTTTACCAAACAGGCCCTAAAGCCCCTTTCACTGGTTATACTGAGAGGGCTAAGGATCTCTTGGGTGTTGTACATAGTGATGTATGTGGACCCATGAGCTCCATTACTAGAGCTGGGTATTTCTACTTCGTTACATTTACTGATGATTTCAGTAGATACGGATATGTGTATCTTATGAAGTGCAAATCTGAGACCTTTGAAAAGTTCAAAGAGTTCAAGAATGAAGTAGAAAACCAGTTGGGTAAAAGGGTTAAAGCTCTCCGATCTGATCGAGGTGTCGAATAGCTGAGTCATGAGTTCCATGATCATCTAAAAGAGTGTGCTATTGTATCACAACTCACTCCACCTAGAACACCACAACATAATGGTCTGTTTGAGAGGAGAAATCATACTCTGTTAGACATGGTACGTTCGATGATGAGTCATGTAGACTTGCCTGTTTCCTTTTGGGGTTTTGCTTTAGAGACTACTGCAATGACACTGAATCGCGCTCCAACGAAAACGGTTCTGAAGACACCATATGAGATATGGACTGGGAAGCATCCTAGTATGTCGTTCATTAAAATTTGGGGTTGTGAGGCATACGTGCGTTGTCAAATGCCTGACAAGCTGGAACCCAAATCAGATAAATTTTATCTGGTGGGATATCCTAAGGAAACGAAAGGGTATTACTTTTACCTACCGTCCGAGGGCAAAGTGTTTGTCACAAGGACTGGCGTCTTCTTGGAGAGAGAATTCTTATCAAGAAAGACTGAAAAGGTAGAACTTGAAGAAGTTCAAGAACCACAAGTAGTGAATGAACCGAAATTGGATTCTGAGATAGAACTACAAGATGTTGTAGCTAGAGAACCTGCTCAAGAAACACAAGTCCTACGTAGATCTGGTAGACCAAGATTTGAGCCTAAGAGATATGGATTTCTTGTGTCTCAAATAGGTAATGTGTTTCTTATGGATCATGATGATGAACCAGCAACCTACCAAGAGGAAATGAATGGACTAGACTCCGACAAAAGGCTTAAGGCTATGAAATCCGAAATGGACTCTATGTACGCAAATCAAGTTTGGAACTTGGTGGAACCACCTGAAGGGGTACGACCCATAGGGTGCAAATGGCTCTTCAAGAAGAAGACCAACATGGATGGGAATGTACAGACATTCAAAGGGCGACTGGTGGCTAAGGGTTTTAAGCAAATTCATGGTATTGACTATGATGAGACCTTTTCCCCTGTTGCCATGGTAAAGTCCATAAGGATATTGCTTGCTATTACTGCGTATTATGACTACGAGATCTGGCAGATGGATGTCAAAATGGCTTTCCTTAATGGAAACCTCCTTGAGGAAGTGTACATGACACAACCCGAGGGTTTTATATCTCCAAATCAAGCCACTAAAATATGCAAGCTGAATAGGTCCATCTATGGACTGAAGCAGGCCTCTCGAAGTTTGAATCTTTGTTTTGATGAGAAAATTAAAGAGTTTGGTTTCATCAAGAATGAAGATGAGCCTTGTGTTTACAAGCGAATCAGTGGGAGCATTATTGTCTTCCTGATATTGTATGTAGATGACATACTATTGATTGGGAATGACATTCCTACCCTGAAAGTTGTTAAGAACAACCCAGAGAACTGCTTTTATATGAAGGACTTGGGTGAAGCGACTTATATACTCGGTATTAAGATCTATAGAGATAGATCGAAGAAGTTGCTGGGTTTGACCCAGAGTACATACATCGAGAAGGTGTTGAAGCGGTTCAACATGCTTGAGTCCAAGAAAGAATTTTTACCCATGTCTCATGGTGTGAATCTCTCTAAGGACTAGTGTCCAAAATCTTGTGAAGATAAGGACCGCATGAAGTTGATTCCATATGCTTCAGCAATTTGATCAATCATGTATGCAATGTTATGTACTAGACCTGATGGCTCCTTTGCTTTTAGCATGACTAGCAGGTATAAGTCAGACCCCGGTGAGTGTCACTGGATTGCAGTCAAGAATATCCTGAAGTACTTGAGAAGGACAAAGGATGTGTTCTTGGTGTATGGTGGAGGGGAAGAGCTCGTTGTAAGTGGTTACACGGATACTAGCTTCCAAACTGATAGGGACGATTCAAAGTCTCAGTCAGGGTTTGTGTTTTTCCTTAATAGAGGAGCTGTGAGCTGGAAGAGTTCCAAGCGAGAGACAGTTGCTGATTCTACAACAGAAGACGAGTATATCGCTGCAGCTAATGCATTGAAGGAGGCTGTATGGATTAGGAAATTCATCGGCGAGTTTGATGTAGTTCCTAGCATTGTTGGTCTCGCAGTTCTCTACTGTGATAATAATGGTGCAATTGCACAATCTAAGGAACCTAGATCCCATCAGCGCTCCAAGCACATACTTCGGCGGTTCCATCTTATTCGTGAGATTGTCGAACGAGGAGATGTGAACATTTGCAGAGTGCCGACTGAGGAGAATATTGCGGATCCACTGACAAAGCCTCTCACGCAGAGAAAGCATGATGTTCATACTAGATCAATGGGTATACGATACCTAAATGATCAACTCTAGTGAGAGTCTTGTGGGTTGTGTGTAAACATATATTCTGTTGGCTATTTGTTATTTATTCATATGATGAATTGTGTACCAAATTTTTCTTTTACAATTAATGGCAAGTTCTTTTATTATGATTTCTCTATGCGATAGTTAAATGTTAACATAATAAATACCCTTAGAATGTTCGCTTCCATAGAACATCAAGTACGTGACTTGAATGTGAGAGCCTATGATTTATTTGAAGCTTCATTCTTGAAAGGTCCCTGGTCGTAGTATCATCATAGAAACTAAGGGTGATGATGATACATTAAGACTAACACGTGCGTTGACTGATGACCAGTTCTCACAGGTCATGATATTGTGATATCAAGTCATCACATGGGTACTTGTTAATGAACAAGTTGTACTAGACAAACCCAACCTGAGACTACTTTGTGGATTAATATCTAAACGTGTCACGAGTAGTTCTCAATTGATAATGGTGTTGTGGTCCTTTGACCTGAAGTCACAGCATTCATCAAGTGAAGAAAAGCGTGCTTTGATGCCATCTAAAGTCTTCCTTGAGAAAGGTTGATGATAAGGGTGGTTGTTGGGCATGTTACGAATCATTTGGGTGTTTGTGTATGAGCAGATATGGGATTTGTCCTCCTATATGACAGGGGTTACATCCATGGCCCCCTTGATGGAACTGGACTGAGAAATGCATGGTCATGCTTGGTTGAGTCAATATGTGATATTGGACTAACCATTCTCTGAAAGTTTGTTCTAGATCAAGATACTTGGATTGAGCTATTATGAGGGTAACACGGTCCATGCCTCTAGTTCTTTCCGGATGTAAGGGACAAAGACAACGCTGGAACATTGTTCATAAAGGCTTATGAGTTATGAACTCTTATTGCTTGGGTAGCAATGATGCACTGCTAGATGCCGCTCATTGTTTGTAAGGTTTTTGGTTTGATACTTTCAAGATCAAGTTGGAGACAGTTGGAGTTACCATGGTGATCTAGAAGTGGTCAAACATGTAATCTCACTACCAACGCGATATGAGCCTACAGGGTCGCACATAAGAGAATGTGGAGAAGTTGGAAGATTGACTGTGTTGGTAAAGGTGACCAATCACCATACAGAATGGGGTCCGGCAAATGTTGCCAAGGAGTACAGTCGACAATGGTTCGTCGAGTATCGTCGACTATGGTTCATCGAGTGTCGTCGACTATGGTTCGTCGAGTATCGTCGACTATGGTTCGTCGAGTATCGTCGACTATGGTTCGTCGAGTATCGTCGACTATGGTTCATCGAGTATCATCGACTATGGTTCGTCGAGTGTCCTTGACTATGGTTCGTCGAGTATCGTCGACTATAGTTCGTCGAGTATCGTCGACTATGGTTCGTCGAGTATCGTCAACTATGGTTTGTCGGGTATCGTCAACTATGGTTCGTCGAGTATCGTCGACTATGGTTCGTCGAGTGTCATCGACTATGGTTCGTCGAGTATCGTCGACTATGGTTCGTCGAGTGTTGTCGACTATGGTTCGTCGAGTATCGTCGACTCTGGTTCGTCGAGTATCGTCGACTATGGTTTGTCGAGTATCGTCTACTATGGCTCGTCGACTAAGGCAATTCGTCGACTATCGAACTGTTCGATAATCGACGACTGCTGATACCCGACGAATTATTCCAGAAACCCTAATTCTTTGTGGTCTGTGGATAGTGATATTTATAGGTCTGTTTATGCTTCGGGTATAAATTAGAACTTAGGTTTTAGGGTCTGTGTACCCCCGGCCCGACCGAAGTGTTCCACCGATTCGCTCGCTCCGCCGACCTCCTCTCCGACAATAGCCATCGGTGCTTGTCTTCCTGGAGCAGACCTAGCAGTCCGTGGAAATGCAAGGTGCATTCGATCTCCCTTCCCGTTTTTCGTGCGACGAAGATCGGCGATCTCCGCTCGTGTGAATTTCTACAGAGACATAGATGTTATTCTACGTAGGACTCGCCGCCGACAAGAACTCATACATTGGAGCATCTTTGTTGAGTTGTGACTCAACACCGCAAAGGTAATTTTACCTAGTTATTTCTTAACTTCTTGATTCAATTTTAATGGCCCGATCCCAAATCTCTTTTGGGTTGTTCTTGATTTTATTGTTTCCGCTGCGTGCACAACTGTTGTGCCACCGTGTAGAAAACCCAACAAAAAGACCACTTTATCTAACCAAAATTCGCACTTGGAGAACTTCGTATAAAGTTGATTCTCTCTCAACACTTGCAACACTAACCTCAAGTGAGTCTCGTGCTCCTCTTCCGACTTGGAATAAAAAAGGATGTCATCAATAAAGACGACTATAAACGAGTCCAAGTATTTGCGAAAAACTCGGTTCATCAAGTCCATGAATACAGATGGTGCGTTCATCAGCCCGAACGGCATCACCGAAAATTCAAAGTGACCATACCTCGTGCCAAACGCGGTCTTTGGTATGTCTTCGTCTCGGATTCGTAACTGATAGTATCCTTAATTCAAGTCTCACTTGGACTAAACCACCAACCCCAACAACTGGTCGAATAGATCGTCTATCCGAGGAATTGGATACTTATTCTTAATAGTCAGTTTGTTTAACTCTCGGTAGTCTATGCACAACCACATACTACCATATTTCTTCTTCACGAACAACATCAGCGTGCTCCACGGTGAATAACTGGGTCTGATATACCCCTACTCCAAAAGCTCCTGCAACTGAACTTTAAGTTCTCCTAAAGGGAGGACGTGACACCGGCCTAGCCTCTAACACTATCTCAATAGATAAATCAATCTCCCGCCGAGGAGGTGCTCCCGGAAGCTCCTCAGGAAACACGTCTTCGAACTCCACCACTACGGGTACTTCTCCAAGAGACAACCTGGAAAGGCTAACCTCCAACCGTGCTACTAGGGCTACACCTCCTTGTTTAACCGCCCGTACTAACTGCATGGCCAAAACTAGGGAACAGGACACTCTGTGAAGACCCTCAAACTTAACTTCTGCTTGTCCTTCACCCCTCAGGGTTACAACCTTGGAAAGGCAGTCGATACTGGCACGCTGCTCTGCTAGCCATTCCATCCCCAAAATTACGTCAAAATCGGCCAACGGTAAGACGGTCGCCATCAACATGAAGTCGACTCCATCTAAACTCCAACATATACGTCCTTTAGCCCTGGTAGTGATAGATGACTCATTGGACATGTGCACTTTCAATTCTGCGTCCGTTGAGAAAGACTCAACTCCAATCCTCCGAATAAAGCTTTCCGCAAGGAAGGAGTGCGACGCTCCAGTATCATACAGTACCCTAGCGAGGTACCCAAGAAACTATCACAAATCCTAAACACATGCAACAAACATAAATGGCTTGAATTCATGAAAACCCAAGGTGGAAGTTAAACTCTCATACCTGTCACCACATCGGGTTGACGGATCGCTTCCTATTGCCCAAGGTTATAGGCACTTGGCTGCACCGGTTGAAACTGAGAAGCGCTCGACTCCTCCATCTTCTCTTTCTCTGCAGCATTGGGGTCGAATTGCACAGTCTGCTCCTGCCTTGGCTCTTGCTCAGTGCCTCCTTAAATACAAAATCTTGCTATGTGCCCTGCCTTGCCACAGTTATAGCATGTTAGAGGTCCCTTAGAGCGAGACCCTCCAGACGTCCAGTTGCTTTTCTCACTTGACTTGTACGGGTGAGGCTTCTTCTTCCATCTGCTCCCTTCTGACTTCCCATGGGATTGAGAAGGCTTCCCTTCCCCTTGCTTGGGTGTGAAACCCTTGCGGCGCTGGGTACGCTCCATATCACTTTCCAAAATCTTGGATGCCTCAACCAATTCGTTGAAACCCGCGCGTTTCATAGATATGAGGGGCTGTCTCAAATTCTTCCTCAATATGTGGTAGAAGAGATTGTCTCTCTCCTCATCATCCACCATGGTCATTCCTGCATAATGACCCAAACGAGTGAATTCTTGAACATACTCGTCCACGGTCTTGTCTCGCTGCACCAAGTGCAGAAACTGTCTCTAGAGGGCTAACCTTATCAACGCGAGAATGTACTTCTTCGCGAAAGCATTCCAAAACTCATCAATGGACGGTGTACGTCCAGGAAACTGCCAGCCACTTTGGCTCACCCACCACAACTTGGCGTCACCTTCCAACATGAACGCTGCAAACTCTGCTTTCTTCTCGTCTAGCGTCTCTGCTGCCCTAGAAAGATCCTGAATCCGAGCCCACCAGTCCTCTGCATCTGTTGGGGTGTCGACTCCCTTAAAGGTTGGAGGGTGGAAGCTCAGGAAATACTTCATTTGCTGGTCACCATGCCTGACAATCACCCTTTCGGCCAGCGGCTCTGCCCGCGTGGCTTCCTCGCCCTACACGGCCGTCGCCGTATCCGGGGTAGCAAGAGTTGCTACCTGAGCAACGGGGGCTGCTACTTATGCTGGCGTTGCAGCTTGGGCCGCCACCATTGCTTCTGCAAGCATGCTACATAAGTCGGTCGGGGTTATCCCCATGCCTAAAGGACCTTACGCAGTAGTGCTACTCGCCGAGAGCTCTTCTCCTGGCCTAGACGTTCCCGCCTCGTTGCTTGCACTCTTAACACAAGCAAAGAAAACACAAATCAGTCTATAATCGCAAGACTCAAACACAAGGACACTCATGGTCCCGCAATACTCCTACGTGGATAACTTCTTATACGCGACTCGATTTTGACTTTCGACCACGAATCCTTTCCTTGGAACACTAACCTGGCTCTGATACCAAATTGTAACACCTCTCCTATAATGACCGTATGATATGGGTCCGGTCGGGGCCCCATAACATACAGATGCCACAGCTTCAGCATTATAAGATGATATTTATACCCAAACTCAAAACTTAGAACGAAACACAGCAGAAACAAAGCAACACCACTAGAAGTTATCCACCACTATCACGAGTATCAAATGGCTTTAGGGCCTTACACAAAAGAGTCCATCAAATAAAGACCACATGGTCAAACATGAACGTGTAAAAACACTCATAAGCTACCTCGGCGTGCAAGTCGGACAATGTCCAAAACATGGATCATACAGGACAAGAAAAAGGAAACAAGCTAAAAGTACAGCAACACTTCATGAGGCTTAGGGCTTTTCGCCCGGCGCACTAGCTCCTTCTTGCGATCCTTGACCTGTAAAGATTTTAAGTAACGTGGGTCAGCAAAGGCTGACCACTACTGTGTAACCAACACATCTCCTCCCGGCCTCCCCTAATTGACCCCGGGGTACCCCTCCAACCTGCAGGTCAGCACTTCGTATACTAATTGCAAATATATATAAAGCTTTAAAATAGTTTTAGATGTCTCATACAATAAACACGTTTTCTATGTTTAGAACAGAGTGAAAGGGGCCTATTATGCAACATATATGCAAACCCGGGCTTCGCCCAAGGCACCCTATTGCGTATGCATCTAACACATCATCACACACTGGGTACTTCCATTTCCCCATTGGCATAAAGCCGCAAACAAAAGGGAACAACTATGTCCCTAACGGCCCAAGCGTTATTACACGTAAATCTTACAAAGGCCCCACCCGTACATGGGTCTTAAACCCCGGGCTTGCCCGCAAATTCTGACTTCTCGCGTCAGGATTCTGTCTCACACACAAACCAATTCTAAGAACCCTTGCTGGACCCCACCCGCTCGTGGCTTCATTGCTCGGGCTTGCCCTACGCTCGGCGTTCTCATCAGTCTCACAGAAGGGGACTAGTCTCGCCGGGACACTTTCCCTAAGTGATATGCACGTCACGTGATAGCCAGCCGACCACAGAGACGTAGCCACTCCTTAACACAGCGCAACCAAAATTTCCCACCCTAATCCATCATTCGTACTGCAATGTTCCCGTGCACCAAGGAAACCATCTACCGTCGAAGCGGAGCTAACCTTGCCCGCTTCCGGCTATGAGTACTCACTCAAGAAAAAGGGGAAAAACGCATAAAACATAATGACATCTAGCCGTAACAGATTTCTACCAAATCCTCAAAGCTCGCTATGCAACAGCACTGAGTCGGACTAACGATCACGACATCGGCTTCACCCACAATGCCTAATCCACTAACGGAGCGGATCTCTAATGCAAAAATATGTCGGGGACGGACACAATCGACTCGAAGGTTCGTGTTGAACCATGGCAACCCAAAACCCCCTCTCATTTTAGAGATCTAGAGCCCAAAAACAAAATGAGAATAAGAGAAGATGCTTAACGTGCATCCTAAAACCAAGAGGAGAAGTATCGGTACCTTACGACCCCTCTTCTTATACATGGAAGCTTTGCTTGGATGAACACCACCGCAACGATCTCGCCTTTGCGGATCTGGACTCCGCTCGCGAAATGGGGCTCTGAAGCTTCACCGGTAGTTGGAGTTGATCTCCTTCTTCTTCCTAGCTCTTCCCTCTATCTAACACTTAAAAAGAGGAAGAAGATGGGAAAAGTGGGTTTGAAAACCCTATTCCTGGCCTTAAGATCCAGCATTGACCAACCATAACCCTTGGATCCCAAAAGAAGGAAACAAACGGCCACGATTCGCCCTGAAAATAATAATCTTTGGTCGAACATAGCTTGTCACACACCCATGTCTGAGGCTATATTCCTCATTCGTCGTCAAACCAGAGAATCCCGACTAGGACACGGCCTGTGACACGGCTTGGGACACGCCTATGTCGCATGTGATACGCCCGTATCCCATGTGATACGCCAGTGTCAAGTCCTGTGTCACGACTCGTGTGCCCCAAATGACACAGGACCAAAATGTCCCACAAAGGACATGGCCATGTGACACGCCAGTGTCACATGCCGTATGCTAGACACGCCCTGGGACACGCTTGTGTCCCAAGCTGTGAATTGCCCTCAGCACAATGCACAAAACTGCCCGAGCAGGACATGGCATATGACACGTCTGTGTCTCAGGCCGTGTGCCCGGTGTCGACGCTCGTCGACTGAAAATCATCGACCTCTCGGAAATCGTCGACCTCGCACCCGACACGCCCTATTACACGCCCGTTTCACAAGCCATGTGCCCAGTGTCGACACTCGTCGACTGAAAATCGTCGACCTCTCGGCAAAATGTCGACCCCCAGCACGACACGGCCTGTGACACGCCCGTATCACAGGCCGTGTCAGCCTACTCAGAACCCAACTTGGCCTGAAAATGCAATCCGTTCCTCTTTTTAGTTTTCGGGGTGTTACAAGTTGATCCTGCGAGTTAGAGGATCGAGAGGGTATTGTTATACCTAGTTTGTGCTTATGTGGTGGGTCACTCATTCGTGGTCCAGTCGGCACACCGATTGAAGCACGATGACTTTGGTGTGGCGTGTAGATCTTTAGGGAGACCGGTGGGATGTTTATATCGAGGTTTGGAGGACTATGTCTCTTTAGAGTACACCCGACCATAGAATAATGATAGTTGCCTGCAAGAGTACGCAGGGGCTCCGCTGTTGTGTTCTTAGCGTTGAGGCGTACGAGAGGTCTAGACATGTTAGTATACTTGCCTGCCTAGGAGTGGAGACACCCGCACCACTACCAGTGTAACATCCCTCAAACAATTAGACCCCTAGGATAATTTTGTCATAACTAGGTCATGACAAAACCCTAGGAAGAATAAGGAACCAAGTGAGCTTAGGCATGAAGGTGAAAACCACCTTAGTCTGCAAATAGTAAATTCCAAATATAAAACCTAGGGTTTGACTTTATGGCTTCACCTTGACCATTTGACCCTACCATAACATCCCTAACCCATTAGGGGTTCCATTGGAACCATTAAGACCCATTGGGGTTCAACAAAGAAGGTCAAATTGACCCAAGTCAACCCTAGCCCTAAATTAGTCAAAGTTCCCTAATTAGGGGCAATTGGCCTCTAATGTGCCCAATTGACCCTACCCATGCCCACCTAGCCCTTAGGGGAGGCCAAAGGGTCAATAACCACCTATTAGGGTTAGTTAGGTCACCCAATATGGCCTAGGGTTGGTCTAACCCACATTAGGTCAATTTAACCCAAATAGGCTAACTCAAGCTCAAACAAAAATTCACTTGGGCAAACCTCATTTTAATTATTCATATGAGTAAATGGGGTGCTTTTTGGCTGAAATAATCTTCAAAAATCTCCATGGTGACTAGGAGAGAGAAAATTAGGGTTTGGAGGAAAGTGGAAGATGAAGGATCCATGGAAATCAATGCTCGGACCTTCAAACTCCCCCTATTGAAGGCTAAATTCATCTCCTCTAGTGAATTGGAAGAGTTTCCAGCCCTTGGCTGGCCTCCTTGATGGCTGGATTCAATGGATTGAGGGAAACCGATAAATGCTCTAATTGATATTAATGGAAACCCCCTATGTAACCTCTCCCACATCCAATTAAACCCCCTATCATCTTCACGACCTTACAAGGAGCAAAACCCCACTGCCTCCCAAGCATCACAAGCCCTCTAAGTAGGAGATAGCAGAGCACCCAAAAGCTCCAAAAATGGCCATGGCGGACCGACGATCGGTATGGCTACAAGCCCGCTCTCAGGTTCTGATTCTCCTTCTCTTTCTCTGTGGTAGAATCTAGATAAACTAGGATGTGTAATCGAGCTCAATTGAGTCGATTCCAAGCTTCAATTTCCATGATTTTTTTTGGATTTGGGATTCCTCGTGGGTTCGCCGGAAACCGCCCCTCCAGCGGCCGTGACACCTTCCGGTGATAGCCACCACCATAATGGAGGTGGTGGTGGTTGTGGCCGGACGGGGAGGGGGCTGGATCACCAGCAAATTACTCTGAAAACTACTCCAGGTTGGGTAGATCACGGCTCTTGGCTGATTGGAGAAGATGAAAGCTTAGCCGTTCATTGTTTATGTATATAAATTATTATATGTAATATATGTTATGTATCCTTTACTATATACCATTTTTAACCAGAAAAATAAGGCCCTTAAGGGCTGAACCATGAAAAGTTCTCAACAAGAAAAAGGTATCCCTATGAGTCTACTTTAATTAGAAATTAAAATCAGGTCATTTGGAGCAGTGTAGCTTCCTGTAGGGCAGTTCTTATTGGACGGGTCCTTAGGGTAGGACAACCACTATATCATTAATAACTTTTAATTGGCTAAGGTTAATGATCTGAAATTTGGGCCATGAGCTTGTATTGTTAGGAACTTGGTCATATCCAAAAATTGAAATTTTTGGGAATAATTTTCCTAAAGTTTTTGTAAAAGTTAAATAAATTAAATGGGGTTTATTTAAAGTGGTAAAGGACTTTAAAATTCACTAAATTTTTGGTGAGAGGCTTTTGGGCCATGTTAGGTCTTTGGTTAAAATTGCAACCCATTTGGGCTTGATTTAAGTAGTGGGTGTTGAAAACAAATTTGGTCAAGTGGGCAATATTTGACCTAGGGATTCCTTGGGGGTGCTTGAGGAAATTAAGTGATCTCCCCTCATCCCCTTAAGGTGAAACTTAGGTCATACACTTATAATGTCTTTATACACCACCTCATGAAAAAAGGTAGGGTTCTAGGATGGTTTGGTCATGGGGCCTAGTGTAAACCCTAAAAGTACACTTTTGGAGTTATTAAAGGACATAGGGTCTATGGGACTCAATTTTTCCCAAAATCTGGTGGATGACTAGAGGGGGTACTATAAGGCCAAGGGAAAAAATATCAACCTAATTTGAGTTGATTCGGTATGATAACATGGTGAACATAGTTGGCCTAGGTTTGATGTAAAATTTTCAAGTTCACAAGTATCATGCGTCGAGTGGTCGAATCGACTCGGCGAGGAATCGAGTTATCTCAATGCCATTGAACCCAGCGTTTAGTAGTTAGCTACACTCGAAGAGGCATCGAGTAATCTCAATGCCATACAATGAGGAGTTGAGTGGTTAGCTACACTCGACGAGGCGTCGAGTAATCTCAACGCCATATAATGAGGCGTTAAGTGGTTAGCTACACTCGATGAGGAATCGAGTAATCTCAATGCCTTGCAATAAGGCGTTGAGTGGACAGCTACACTCGACAAGGCGTTGAGTAATCACAACGCCATGCAATGAGGTGTCGAGTGATCTCGATCCTGTTTCTCTCAAATACAAAATTACATGTCTAGAGGTAGTCGATGGCCATGAAATTTGGGTAATAGTTTTTTAATAATGTTATCTATCTCTGCAAATTTTATTATAATTTTGGGTTAAAGATTTTTAGTACCTTCTCTATAACACTAAAATTTATTGATTGGAGAAATAAATTTTATAGAATTAACTGAGTATTTGAAAATTGTGAAACTTGGATAGTAAACTTTTTATACCATTGTGATGCCTTGTTAATTTTATTGCAATTTTTGGAAGAATATATATTTGTTCCTTCACAAGTTGCCCTAGAAGTATATTATATGGTAAATTCAAATAAATGAATAAATGAAATTAAAAAGTCATGAAATTTTGGCAGACAAGTTTTCTAATCATTATAGTCTTCTTGTAATTTTGTTATAATTTTTGGATGACAAAATCTTGTACTCATTTTGTAAATGTTCATTTTGATCAAAAGATTTGTATTTTTATTTATGATAGAATTCATTTTAGAAAAATCATGAAATTCTTTCCTTACTGTTGTATAGCCAATAAGATGCTCTGGAAATTTTAGTAAGGTCATTGCATGTCAGAATCTTATACTTCATGTTCAAGTCATAGGAGGAATGATTTTTGGGAAAAAAGTTTAAATGACTGATTTAATTAGGAAAAATACCAAGTTCTAGTTTTGGGCTCAACAAGTCATGATAGACCCCTAGTAATAATTATAAGGTTGTAGACAAAGTATTAAGAATATTTACTTTCATATGCTTAGGTTATATCACTTGGTCTGCATATAGTGAACTCCAAGATTCAGGGTAGAATAATAGACCATACTTGGGTGGAATATAATTGGTGCACCAGGTTTCGGTAGATTCTTGATGAGGTCACCCTTAGGGGGCAAGTCCTAAGTAGTCTGGGTACCATGAAGATGGAGTTATACTCGAGGTCGACTGAGTATTGTCTTTGCCCTGGGTATATCAATTTACTTAGGATTAGTTAAAGAGCAATGTGAGGAAAGGGTTAGGTAACAAATAGATATTCTTAAAAGTAAGTGTCTTGCGAAAGGGAACTTTGGGCTTCAGCCTATCGTAGTTCCTAATGCCCTCGAGATCCCTTTATAGGGAATTCCCTAGGCAGTCCAAGGTTAATCCTAAACTATAAGAATAATAGACTAAAAGAGTAACCTTTAATAATCACGGTCATATACAGTCGCCCTATAATTTCGGGAGTATAGATGGTATAGGTTCACGAGAGGTGGGCTCAGTGTTTGATATAAAGATGGTTTCAAGTTTGGCGAGCTGATGGCTCGGGAGCTCTTTTAGCATAAGTGAATGTGCATAAAAGTTGCGGGTCTTCAGTTCACTCTAGTCGTCGCACCGACAGAGGAAAGATGACTTTGGAGGGTGTAGTGTTTGGTACTGGCTTGCCAGTGTATATGGAAACGCTTACCTAGTGACCCTACACTTGACCACAAAAGACTAGCGGGTTTTTTCAGCATTAGTACATGGTTACTCTGGTGTGTCCTTCAGAGGCGTATGTAAGGGCTAGGCCTGGTAGTGCGGTTACCCTCCTAGGAGTGGGGTAGCCCAATCCACTGTCTCCGTTGGCCACTACCGAGGCTCATGGGAATGAAGCTAGCTTCCAAAACTGGAGAACTTAAGGTCTGTGCGCATGGAGTCGTGTGCATGTGTTGTACTTGCATGAATCATGGCATAACATATCACCACACGCATACCTTTATTTAACCTGACACCCCATCTTATAAACTAGTATAGGATATCTTATACTATGGGAGCCTTACAGAAGACTCCTTAACTTATAAGTTTGAATGTGCATTAATATAAGTTGAGGGTATTTATTTACCTGTGATAGCTATATGTACTTTTCATTATTTACCTCTTATCATTAATGTTCCATACTTCATGTTATATATAGAATCGTTTAGCTTGCTTTACATATTTATATAACTATTATCTAAAGGTTGCTACCACCTGCTTATTTGTACTTACTGATTACATTATGCCTCCTCTCTTCATTCCTTCCTCTCAGTGCCTAGGAGACACAGGGGGAGGGGTAGGGGATCATTGACTGTCTTTTGACTAATGGTCGGTGGACCATATCATTTTAGTGGATTGAGGAGAAGCACCAGGAGACGAAGCACCACCAGAGGCTGGTATAGTTAGAGGTAGGTATGTCTAGCACAGGAGTACCACCTATCGGGATAGTGAGTGGCTATAGTAACTTTGCTTTTGTGAGTGATATGTAGTGAGGATGTGAAGTACTGGGATGGAGCCCATTTATTTTTTCTGGCATTGTTATTCTGATATTATTTTGTGGACATCTTACTAGTTTGATTTTATATTGCATGTGATCTTGTGGACTTAGACTTATATTTGTTCATTTGTACTTCTACTTTCTTCTGTGATCGATATAGCCGGCAGGATCGACGTTTTGTAATGATGACCTTCCCGGGTGTTGGTATAACCACAAAGTGGTGGTTCTAGGAATAAGACCCGGTGGTAAAAAAAGGGTCTTACAACCACCGGGAGCCACGACAGTTTGTACATGAGAGGTTGGCCACCTCCAAAAAGTGGGGATGCATAAAAGCTATGTGCATAGTGTCATGTGTGTAAGTTGCATAATAATCATTGCATTGCATAGCATGACATAACATATGTATTTGCATATCCTCATCATATAAATTAGTACGGGCTCTTTTATATGATGAGTTATAATTTCAGAAACCTTAACTTATATGTTTTTATGGGCATTCAAATAAGTTAGGGTATGCTTCTGTGATGGTTGTGTAGTCGCTTTACTTTGCTAGATTACTTAGCTCCTCTTACTGTACTTTTATACTGCACTAGTTATTGCTCTTCTTTACTACTCATACTGTTATAGAACTGCTAGAGAATTATATATATACCACTATCACCTGCTTGTATATTCTGCTATTTTAGTCCTCCACTTTCTTCCTCCCGCGCGGTGCCTAGGAGTTGCGAGGATAAGGCGGGGACGAAGCAGCTAAGTCTAGTTTGACTCACGGTCGTTTGACCAAATCATTTTAGGGACAAGTGGAGACGCCGCCCCAGTTCGACCGGGCAGAGCTAGAGATTAAGACACAAAATGAAAGTATCTAGCGTCTACCTAAATCACCTAGAGGGGGGTGAATATGTGATGTCTGTGTCTTTTCGCGGAATAAAAATACTTTAAAAATCAAGCACAAAAATACTGAGATTTATAGTGGTTCCAAGATTTAGGTACGCCCACTTTCCCGCCTCACCTATCTACTACAAAGGGTTATATTCGGCTACTTCTCCAATCTCAGATTTACACAATCTTACACCTCGAAGCCGCAACTCCTACAACTCGGAGATGACGCTCCTACCACTCGATCCACAGCAAGATCTACAAACTCGATCCACAAATGGATCTACAAACTTGATCCAAAAATGCATCTAGAAACTCGGAGCAATAATCTCCTACAAAAATAAATGAATATTTCAAAACACAAACGATTACAAGTCTTCACCCCAATGTTCTTCGAAAAAGTAGATCTTGAATCTTAGAGAACTTAGAGAAATGAAATCTTGAAGACCTTGAATCGTGAACCTTCAATTGACAAGATCTGGAGGATTAAAGATCTTTTGAGGGAGTATCGATCCAGTCATGTATGTCGAAGAAGATGAATCGCGCATAGTAAGTTGTTGGCGGCCGATCAGAAATCGCAAAGCATAAAGAGCGTCAACCGACGGTTTCTTTGTTTGGAAAGTTTCTATCGATTTGAAAGTGAGAGAATAGCACGATTAAATGAAAGGAATATCTTATATGTATTTATATAGATCTCCTTGCCAACGGTTAGAATAAAACTT
The DNA here is from genome assembly GCA_039513925.1 of Platanthera zijinensis. Classification (NCBI taxonomy): domain Eukaryota; kingdom Viridiplantae; phylum Streptophyta; class Magnoliopsida; order Asparagales; family Orchidaceae; genus Platanthera; species Platanthera zijinensis. Next base: position 76,943,238 of record CM077096.1, on the reverse strand, counting down.
CCAAAAACGAAACCTAGAATTTACTGTGCATGGCCGATCGAAACCCAAACCAGCAATTTTGAAAAATTTGGAAAAATGACCTAAGTCAAATTCGTCAAGTACCGTCGAGTATCACCAGTATAATCGCCGAATGTACCTTGATAAACGACATATAAGATTTGGACAAATAAGTCTCAGGCCAACAATTCACTCAACACTAAAACGGAGTTTCATACTCGGCGAATTCGTCAAGTATCACCTTGTATACTCGATGAATTCATCGAGTATAAGCTAAGTGACCAAACGCACTCAATGTCATTGCACTCGATGCCTTTTTCTCACTCGATGCCATGGGCAGCAATCGATGAATATCATCGAGATGACTCAATGCTCTCAACTTCTTGATATTCTACGAATAAGACTTAGAAAAATCTAGAGAAGTAGCGTCGACTAGACTCGACGAATTCAGTATGTATCACTTAACATATTCGACAAATTTGGCAAGTATCGTTAGATATATTCGACGAATTTGACCATTATGCACGACGATACTCGACAAATTTTACTTAACAGATTTTTCAATTCTTCAGCGAATTTACCTTAAGTATACAAGATGGATTCGGCGGGTATGGGTAGGTTGGTATACACGACGAATTCGACGAGTATCAAGCTGATACTTGACGAATTCGACGAGTATTCCAAACCATACTCGACGAATTTTACTTAGGAAAAATTCTCGTCATTCTGAATCTAAGCCTTGACCATCCTTGATCCTTCTACTATACTTGGGATAGAAGTATACCCCAATAGAGAGATTACATGTAAATCAACACATTGGCCTACACAATGAGGGATTACATTGTATAGTCTTGTATTTACTAACCCATAGTAACCTGACATTGGTGTGTACTTAGCAATGAAAACCTACAAGTACATAATCTAAAGATAACATCAAATACAGTCATAATTCATCTTAGCTTAACTGGACCCTTCTTCAAATCCGGGTTATTGTGAATACAATACCCAACAATCTCCCCTTATTTGAATAAATCAGAAAGGTGAATAGTACATCATAAATAATAAAATAATAAACCATTAAGACTTGAAAAGATAAAAAAAATTTAAAAAATAACACACATTCCAAGACAATCATATAAATCATATATATCACAAATTGTTCATAGTTTTTTTCGGGGGGGGGGACCCATAACTCAACACAAAATATAACTATTAGTCCAGCCTGCTCTGTCTCTTTTGCCTCTGTCTGTCAAAATAAGCCCTTGACTTTGGATAGTTCTTTGGAGGGGCTGGAGGCATCAGATTAGTATCCCGGTTGTTCCTGAAATGTATTCTCCTCCTTGTGCATGTCAACTTGTATTTGTTCCATTCTTCTTGGTCATAGTATAGTTCCCGTTTCTCACAACCAAGGTCAACCAAGGAGAATGTATCCAATATAATACCTCTAGATATGGAACTCCACACCTCTTCCATTTTTCTATTAGGCTCTGACCTGACCATAGACGGTCCTTCACCATATCTTCTTCGCTTGTACACTAGAGCAGCAGATATATCTTCAATAGGGTGAACCTCTGGATCCTCAGCAATAGTAGCAGTAGCAGTATTAGCCTCAGAAAAATCCTATATGTCTGACCAGTACTGAGAGTTATCCTGGGCAGGATGAGTCTCATCATGTGTTGGTACAGGCACAACAGTTACTTTATATCTTGTCAACTGACTGTGTAGTCTTATACAGTTGTCATAAGTGTAGTCATTTATACCTTTGAAATTTACTAACATTGCTTCTTCAAGTACATTGACCTTAGTTACCATCTTAGCTTCCAAGGTCTCCTCCCCACTTTCTGACTACCTCAGCCAAATCACTTGCATAAGCTTGCATGCTATCATAATAATGAGCCATAGAATTATTGTGCGCTTCAATCAAAGATTTGGCATTAGTATCAACATTGTACATCACCTTCGGATTGCTCTTCAAACCTTTCATAACAAATTCAACTCCTTTTCCCCCTTGGGTAAACCAGGAGTCTAACTTGGCATCTAGCTTGTCAAATCTTACGTTAACCTCAGCTAGGCCTTTGTTCATGTCTCGTTTTGTCTCTCTAAACTTTTTCAGAACATTTCTCATTGAGGAATCAAAATATGCTTTCTGCTTGCCTATCATTGCCTCTATGCTCTACAGGATTGAGTTATCAGCAGTAGCACCTTAGATCTCAAGAAAAGGAGTGCTAGGAGGATCCTCTCTGGTAGACTCATCTATCGGAGATAAATGAGCTCCAGAAGTAGTAACACGATCTTCAGCAGCAGTTAGAGCTGGGGTCTGCTCCTCTGCATCTCCTTCTTCATCTGAGAGATCCATAACCTCCACTTCAATAGCAGGAGGTACATCTTGCATCTTACTTATCCTCTTCTCTAGGTTATCTGTAAGCCTCGCAACCTCGGTAGCAACTGATATAGTGGGCCTAGTCACCTCCCCCGCAGAAGATGAAGCGGGAACAATTTCGGGGAGAGGAATAATTTGGTTCTCCACTAGCACTAGCTCAGAACTACCATCCACATTATCAGCAGTTTTGGTCTTATCAGCATCAAACTCCACCACCATATATTCAAAATCAATATGGATATCATCCTCAGTAGCAACATCCACCTAAGTATTATCAAAAACAACCTCATCTTCAGCTATATGATCTTCATCAATAATAGTGACAGGTTTCTACAAGTCATTGAATGAATAGTTTCTCTCGTGCACCTTTAGCTGGCACGATCCATAAGCTATAACCTTTAGCTGGCACGATCCATAAGCTACAACATCTAACTCTAAGTCATGTACTGGATAGTTTCTCTAGTGCACCTTTAGCTTGCGAGATCCATAATCTATAACCTTCCCAAATTATAGAAGAATGCAGCCTAAGCCTCTCCCTGAGGCCTCACTATAGATCCCATAGACTTCTACATCACATGGGGAACACAAAATAGACGTCATGGTCAGACTACTCTTCAACTCCTTAAAATCTCGCGCACACTCTAACATCCTAACAAACTTATGATCCTTCCTTGCCAACATAGTGAGAGGTAGAGCGATCCACAAAAAAGTTCTTTATGAAACGCATATAGTAGCTAGCAAGTCCAATAAAGATCCTGACTTATGCCATAGTAGACAACACAGGCCACTCTCGTATCGCAATTATCTTCATTGGATCCACTACAATACCCTCTCCACTAATCAGATGACCAAGAAAAGCGACTAATGATAGCCAAAACTCACACTTAGAGAACTTGGCATAGAGTCAATTCCTCCTCAGGGTATGCAAAACCAGTGTCAAATGATTTGAATGATCCTCCTCTGACTAAGAGTATACCAATATATTATCAATAAAGACGATCACAAAGCATTCCAAACACTCCCGGAAGGTCCTATGCATCAGATCCATGAATAGTGATGGCACATTTGTTAGCCCAAACGGCATCACAGTGAACGCATAGTGTCCATATCACGTATCAATTACTGTCTTGGGAATATCACTTTCCAAAATTCATAACTGATAATAGCCAAACTTCAAATCCAACTTTTAATAGATAGTTGATCTAACCAGCTGATCAAACAAATCATCAGTTCTCGAAATCGAATACTTGCTCCTCTCTGCCAACTTGTTTAGTTCATAGTAGTTAATACATAAATGCAAGCTTCCATCCTTCTTCACAAAAAGGACCAGTGCACTCCAAGGTGACATACTTGGACATATATAACCTTACTATAGCAACTCCTATAATAGAACCTTTAGTATGTTATCTCCTTTGGCGCTATACATTATGGTGAGCGTGACACAGATTTTACACATGGCACCAACTCAATAGTGAAGTCGATCTCTCGCTGAGGTAGAATACTAGGGAGATCTTTAGGAAACACATCTGCAACCTCCGGTATAATAAGAATGTCACTCAAACTGGAATTCAGCTCTACAACCACCAATAGTATAAAGAATAACTTTGTGCCCTTCTGAACTACCATGACCACTTGGAGAGCAGACATCAGTATCTTGCTCGATCCTTACATACTAGTGAACTAAGACTCACAGGGGTGTTTTTCCCCTAGAGTGACTTCCTTTGAGTCACAATCAATGCAGGCATGCTACTCCGAGAGTGATTCCATACCAAAGATCATATTAAACTCATTAATTGACAATGCATATTCTTCTAAGCCAAACTCATGACTTCCTATCTGTAGTTTAACACAACAAGCTCTATCTACACTCACCGAGCATCTATTAGGCAGCAATACATCTAATCTATTGGTCAAAATTAATGTAGGCACTCTGATTTGCAATACAAAGTCCTCAGATAGAAAGGAATGAGAAGCCTCTGTATCAAACAGTGTTCTCGCCGGATAGTTCAAGATTAGGACAAAGCCTAATACAAACAAGTTATTCAATCAACAAGGTATCAAGTATATAAAGTAATAAAAGTTGTATAATAAACTGTACTTGTCACCACATCACGTTTTTTAATGGCCTCTTATTGGCCAAGAATTTACACTCGGGGCTGTGCTGGAGCATAATGGGATGCAGTTGACTCCTTTGTCTTCCCCTTCTCCGCATAAGATGCACCCGCCTTTTTCTCCGTCTTTAGTGGACACTCTAATGGTCTCGAGCAAAATGTCCTGGCTTGCCATAAGTATAGTAAGTGGGTGGACCTCGCCCAGTTGTTGCTCTGGAAGCATCAGAAGAAACTGGCCCTGAATGCCTAGTCTTCTTCCTCCATCGATTGTAGTATCCAGACTTTACATAGCTCGGTACTTTGAACTCTGGCTTCTTCACACCCAAATTCTTCTTACTTTGGACTCTTTTTAGATCCTGCTCTAGGTATCGGACAATATTTACCATTGTCAAAAAGCCCTGCATCATCGGACCTGAGAGAAATAATCTCAGACCATCACGCAGACCTTCATAAAACTGATTGGTCTTTCGCTACTCGTCAGCAAATGTAGATCCCGCATAACGCCCCAATATAGTTAACTCATGATAGTAGTCATCAACAAGACTCTCACCCTTAGTCAACCTCTAGAATTGATTCTCCATTGCAATCCTCTACATATGTGGGAGATATCTTGCTAGAAAAAGTCCAGAAAAACTCCTCCATCGAGATCTCAGTCAATTGTCTTCTAGCAAACTTATGTAGTTCAAGCTCATTCTACTAGAGTATTTCCTCTCCTTCTAAAATAAAGGTTGTTATATTCATCTTTTGTCACTCCTCTATCTCCATTGTCGTCAAGGTTCTCTTAATTTTTGAGAACTAGTATTTTGCTTGAGTGGGGGATCCAGTTCCCTCAAACTTTGGAGGATGGAAGCTCAGAAAATGCTTCAGTTGTTTGTTCGTCACTCGCCTCGCTGCCAAAGGCTCATCGAGCACTTACCTTATATCCACAGGCTCAAGTGCGCCAACCAGCACCAGGGAAAATAGTGGGGTGGGAGGTTTTACTTTCCCTCCTAGTTGCTCATTGATCAGTACGAACACAGCTTCAGCAACCAATCATATTATTTCATCAAAAGGATGAGGTGTAGGCACCTCAGCTGGTGTACTACTTTTCGATGAGCGTTTGTTATAAGACTGCCTCACACCACTTCTAGTCTCCTATAATCAATAATTACACAATTAAATGAGTAGTCATATTGCAAAATAGAAATTACAAGAACATGCAGGTTCCACAAACATTTGTATTTTAATTCCTAAGTAGACATAAATGGGTTCTTTCACATTGTAATAGTAATGCACATATACGTGTTCACCACCCCTTAAGAGAATTTTACCACAAATTCGAATAAGAAAGACCGACAACAGAAGATGATACCAAATTTTAGCACCCTCATTCATTATAAATAATATAACATAAGGTATGGTCGGGGCCCCACGCAATATTCTATTAACAGTCAATGGAATTACGCATTGAAACCACAACATCCACATATCCTAACTCAGAATTACAATTTAACATAAGTTTTTAAGTAATAAGATCCCTCAACCAGGAATGTCTACTATATATGACAACAGGAATAATAGTCATACACAAAGTTCTGCCTTAAGGCCTTACAACATATGAAATTTTTACCACCAAGGTAGTTTACATACTTTGGCACGCAGGCCGATTACACGTAAAAATAAGTAAATGCATCGCTTGGCCTTCAAGGGCTGGCATAGCATAAAGGGGCTTCAGACTGCTACTTGCCTCTTGGCTCTCCTACACTTGCACAAGGACAATCCACCAAGACATGGAAAACAAGGCAGCGGTCAGCTTTAGCTGACCAATTTATAACATCTCCACCCCCTTCTCGGGGCAGTATTACTCCTTTCCTATAGGCAAGCAATATTTATTCGAAGTAAGAATGTGCAAATTAAACACCATTTAACGTCAATGGTGGCACTACTAAACACATGCTCCATGCTCTTATGGCACTCTTTCAGTATAATCCTCGAGTACCACCACCTTCCAAAGTCCTAGACTTGATGGTTCCACTCAATTATTCACTAGTCAGGCACATAGCCACGACTCTTTCCTATGCCAATGAAAATTCCAAGTACTTTAGGAATCTAGCCTGACTGATATAGTGCGGGTACAGATCAGACACATCTCATTGCTCAAATCATCATGTTAATGACAACGATGCGGGTCAGCCTTCCCTTTCCCTATCACAACATATATAACTACGTTATGTACCAAGGCTGGCTCTCACGGCCTCCATAGTTGGGCACTCCAGGCTCTCAGCTCAACATACTACCCACCTTGTCTCATGGACTTAGGATTCTCAACCATAAAGTTTTTTAGGAGCTATAACCAGTGATATCACTATTTTTGTGTGATATCGATAGAATCACACATCTGTCTCAGGCTTAGGTTCACACCTAGCAGAAACAACTAGTCACTAGTCTCTGCCAATCGAGCTATCGCTAGTAATATCGCTATCACGTGTGATAGAAACATAATATTATTCTTTGTTGTAAACTCTGATGTTTCCCAGAGAACATTTTCAGTACTCACTACAGTAAGCTGTACACCCTAAAACTCCATAAAACTACATGTTTATCTATGAATTCTTCTCCGGCACACAAATCAGTCATCACTAATCCAGGCCAACTTGTCCAAATCTGCTTCACACAACATGCATATTCCATACTTTGATTCATGATTCTATATGGAATTAAATCGAGGATACTCCATATCAACCCTTTGGAAACTTCCTGTTCTTCACCAATTGGTGAGGGTTTCCATACAAACATGCCAAATAAGGACTTCACTTATCCAAGAGGAGAATCATTACCCTTGTAGATCGCATAGGAGCCATGAAATTGTAAGTGATCTGGATGGAAGCATTGCAACACCTTCCCCTTCACAGATCTAGCCTCGGTCTGCGATTCAGATCTCAAAAACTTCTCTAATAACTCTCCCAAAGGATCATAATGGCCTTCTTCTTTTTCCCTCTCCTTTCCCTTCTTCTTTTCATAAGGTTGAAGAGAGAGAGTGAAAGTGAAAATATGAGAAGAATTTTCTCCTCAATCCTCTTAACAATCCTAGCTCTAAACTCAGCCAAAGGATCCTCTAGACAAAACACACGGATGGTCATGATTTCAGACGAAACTGTACTTTAGTGTTATTGACGGGTGATATCTCGTTATCGCGACGCGATATCCTCGTCGGTGGCCGCTTGACCAAATCAACATTGTTTTGCCGCTTAAAGGACACTTCACAGCCCACTGACACATAGCCACCTGCCATGTAGCTAACTATCGCTTGTTGGTATTGCTATCGCAAGCAGTAGGAAATGGACTACATTGACTACATCTACCTAATCACTATTTCCTAGCGATATATCTAATGCCAGTAGTAGCAATTCGTCTTCATCGACTTTTCGACTACATCGACTTGTCGACTGCATTGACCTGAACGCTATCACCTGGCGGTATCTCTATCGCTAGTGATAGCTCTCAAAATTGCAACTTGTTATTTTTAAACTGTGGGAAACCTGGGGTGTTACAATATGCTTAAGTTTAAGTCTTTTACTGGTTTTTCCCAGCAATAAATTTTAAGAAAAATTACATGTTATATTAGTGATAAATTCACTTATTGAGATCTCATGAGGGTTTTTCCCAGCAATTGTATTTTTAGTAATAATTGATATGCTTTAGAACCTTTCATCAAGCAAATTGTCCTAGATTATCCATCTTGTACAAGAAATTCAAAAGTTAATTGGAACCCAAGTTATTTTGGGTCCATTGCTTCTTTTATCATTAAAAGAGGTAATAAAAGTATATGAAGGTTTATTATAATATCCTTTTGGATGAAATAGTATTGGCTTATCTATCCAGCAACTTCTAATATTATGACCTTTTCTTAAGTAGTCTGTACATTTATATTCATAAGTATGATAATCAAAAATATTAGATGTATCAGACTAACTGGAATAGTATACTAGTGATTTTCTTTGACAAGATCCCAATGCAACTTTTTGGTTACATTGAAATGAAGTCGATGCATTTTCATACTTGTGTTGATATTTAGTCGAAGCATTTTTCTAGTAATTACAATTTTTGTACTCTAAGGATAATTTATTTATATATTTTTTTTCATAACCATGCTATTATTTTTAAGTTAAATTACCTTGTTAAACAGTGTTATTTTTCCAAAATCATTATTTTCTCTTCTAGCTATGGATTGGCTATCTTTATTCTTATCTGAAGTTATTGAATTATTACATGTAGAAATACTGGAAACTTTTTATAGTTAATTGATTCAGTATCCAAATCTAAGTGATTGGCCTTTTCTGAGAAATTCTTAGTTGTAGATTTGTGGTTCTAATTTCTTTCCTTTATAATGTCTTCAAAGCTTTTGTTAAATTCATTAGTATTATCTTATTTTCTATAGTTAATCTTGTTCTTTGTTTTTTCAATTTACATAGTCAAACTCTGAAATTATAGTTTTTATAATAAGGACTCTCACTTCTTAATTTATCTAACCCTTTTCTTAATTGTTTAATTTTCTTTTGTACTTCTAATTGATCCTTACAAAATTTTTTAAAACATATCATTAATTCTTTTGAAGAGAAATCAATATCATCAAAGCAATTTACTTGATTTTCTCCATTATTTGAATGAGTTCTCAAAGCCATCAAACATGCTTCTTCAACAATTGATTCTTTTTCACCACTTGATGAAGGACTTGACTCTGAACTAGTATCACTTCAGGTATCAACAATGAATCATTTTCCCTTTTTTTATCCTTTCTCTCTAGATATTTCTTCTTCTAATCCTTTTTATTTTATTTACCCTTTTATTGATTTGGACATTCAGTTGTTACGTGCCCAGGTTTTTTGTATGCAAAGAAAATTAACTCTTTATTTGGAGTCTTATCAAACTTTGGCTTATTCAAACTCTTGTCACTTCTTCTAAAATTTTTTGTATTAACCCACTTTCTAAATCTCCTAGCTAAGAGATTGAACATTTTTTATTCTGTAATAAAGGGTTCATCATCAGTAGCTTTGAGAGCAATAAATTTGTCTCTAGGTGTATTGACATTCTCCTTTATTTTTAATTCTCCTCTACTTTTTAGAAGAAGTCCATAAGACTTAGGTTTGCCTAACAGTGCATCAACAGTAATCTCCCTGTGACATCTTAATTCTCTAATAACTCATTTTCTAGAATCACATGTACTTGGAAATCATATGAGTAACTTATCATTTATCTCAATAAGTGATATATCCTTATTCAATTCCTTAAGTTCATTAATGATTATACTGAATCTGTCATATATTTCAGCTAGAGATCCATCAGCTTTCTTTTGAAAATTTTTATACTGATAAATTAAAAGTGATCTTCTGTCTTTTCTCTCATCAAAGCTCCCATCAATTATCCTTGATAGTGATTCCTAGATTTCTTTTGTTGATTGACATTATGCTACTTTCTAGAAAACATCATCAAATGTCGTTGAAACTTGTATTCATAGTTTTAGAATCCCAGACTTTTATTTTCTTATCCTCATCTGGACCACTCATATCTAGGCATTGGTTCTAAAGTATTATTTCCTTCTGCATTCTTTCTATAAGGCATAAATGGTCTTGTACAATTGAATCAAAAATACTTTCGCCAATAGAATTCTTATATAACTTAACTCTAATTTTCCAAAGTGTAAATTTTTCAAGATTACAAACTGGAGGCCTTGTAGATGCAAATTTTTTGCAAATATTAGAAGACATTTTGAATTATACTAATGTAACTATTATGCTTTTTATAATCAAGGTGTTAGCTTTTTCTTAATTTACCTCTTCTAGGTTAAACTTTTATTGATCAACATGTCTCTGATACCAATTGAAAAAGGTGAACAGTTGACAAAATCCCCAGAGTTTTCTCTAGAGGGGGGAATTAAGATTAAAATTTATTTCTATTTTTACTATATTATTCACAGAATTTGCAATTATACGGATTATTACCAAAATTTTAATCTTAATAAATATAATCACAGTACATCAAATAAACAATCACAAAAAAACAAATAATCACATAAGACACAAAAATTATAGTGGTTTCCCAAAATCTGGGTAATCCACTCTTCTACTATCTGGGTAAAAATTTATTATCATTGTGCCTGAGTCTTTTGATAATAAGACTCTCAGAAACTTAAACTAAATCCTTTGAAGAGGGCTTCTTAAAACGTTTTTCTCAAACAGTAAAAGAGAAATAAACATAGATTAAAAAGAGATATGTAGAAGAGATGATCTTTCTGAAGAGTCCTCTCAACAGAAATTCTGAGAACTTTATGGCACAAAGTGAATTTTATCTCTGATACTCTGATAAATTCTTGATTAAGAGAATTTCAAGGATTATAAGCTCATATATCCAAATGATTCCTTATTTTTACAGAATCTATTTTTGTACTTGATGAGCCCTAAAGAAGAAGAAGAACTAGTTTTCTATTCAGATTCGGGAACAAGTCGATGATCGACTGATTTTCTGGAAAAACTTTTATTGAAGAAGATGAATGATGTTCTTCCAGGTTTTCTCTGTTCATTCTCAATTTCAAAAATCACTTTTCGTTTCAGTTTGTAGTATCTGATCAATCGTTATCGTTGTCTGAATTGTATGTCTCTCTCTCTCTCTCTCAATTGTTATCGTTGTCTGGATGTCTAAATCGCAGCCATTCATCACATCTGTGCAGCCGAGATCCAGTGGGAAGAAAGATGTTCCCAAGGCGGTGGGCTACAGCTGCGGGCTCGCCGACCGCCGACCGCTGACCGCCCTGGGTACATCGGCTGCCACGCCGCGTCGATGAACCCAGGGCGGCCGGCAAGCCCGCAGCCATCTCCCGCCGCCCTCGGGAAAAAAATTGCAAAACAAGCAACAGGATGATCAAAATGGGCGGCTGAAATTCATTTTTCACACACGGGTTTATATGTGAATATTCGCATATGAACCCAATCCATACACACACACATTTAACAGAGAACAATCATCTTCCAACGTCTCCAAGAAATGGTTATTCAAATTAAATCTTTTTGAATAAACTCTGAATTATTCCACACAAAAATTTCATTCAGAACAATAATCAATGTAACGTCGACTTCATATAGTAGTTGCGTCGAACTCAGGCTTCATTTTGGTTGACTGTCGACTTAACTCTGTAATTGACGTTATGTCGACAACATATCAAAGTATGTGTTGATATAAATCTTGAAGTAACGTCGACTGGTTTAATTTTGTTGCTATAACTTCTAATCGAAGTAGCGTCCGCATTAAGTTGAAGTTGTGTCGACTTCTAGTCGACGCATGTTGACATTTATTGATTTTCCTCTAAAATTCAGTATGTTCATCTCATGTCTTTTACTCTATTGATATTTTAAGACTTCTAAGACCATATACCCCCTTTATATATCATGGGTAATAATCCTATAATGTAAAATCACTAAATATATTTTGTTAAGGTAAATCGGGATTTTCCCACAGGATGAGGTGGCGACGCGTCGGAGGACGGTGGCGAGCGCACGTCAGTAGGGCGCGTGCATGCACGCTATGGTCATGGGCTGGCGCGCGCGAATGCAGGTGCTGGCCGCACGCACTTGTGGACCGGCCGCACGCGCTCGTGCGCCCGTGCGCGGTTATCGACGTGTGCGGTGCCCTTGTGTGCTTGGTTTTGTCCCCCCACCCCCAGTGGCGTATCCAGAAAATTAATAATGGGGGTGCACAAATTGATAATGAGGGCACACAAATATTTTTTTTTTGAATGCGTTACTGGGTTCTAAAAATTATAACATGAGAGACCATACATCAACTTCCTTCAAAAAAAAAAATTTAAACGTTTCAATTTTATCGGAGTTGTTTCTCCCTCATCTGGCAACCGTTTTGACGTATAAGTAGTCAAAATTCATTGTCTCGACGAGAGGAATCCAAATACACTAATCATATTGAAAAATAATGGGGGTGTCAGTGTCCCTCGGGCCCCCCTCTAGATCCTCCCCTGCCCACCCCACCCCTCTCCCCCTTTCAGGGTGACTTTTAACCATTCGAACAGGCGTGACTCCCTCAGTCGGATTGTACTGCTTGAGCGTTGCGGTCAAAATCCTATCGTTTTCGTAAATTTTTTTCACCATTATCTATAACTTAGCCAATCCTTATAAAAACGTAGATAACTCCCCTTATCTATTCTTGCAAAGTTGGGGGTATTAACCATTTGATATTTTGATTGAGCATCATTTTAACACATTTAACTATATGAAATCAATTTTTTGGGATGAAAACCATTTTTTGGGATGAAAACCATTTTTGGGGATGAAATCAATTTTTTGACTCACTCACGTAAGCCTCGGGGAATTAATCATTAAGGATAAAAATTTTTAGACATATAAGTGTGAGTCAATTAAGCATAGTTTCCATCAAAATAAGTAAGAATTTGAAGCAAAGTATTTTTTTTTCAAACTTATTCATTTTTGAGTGTCAATGGAGCGATTGTAAATTTTTGAAACAAATCAGTATGCAGAGAAACCCAGGAAATCCATAAACGTCAAATTATCATAAGCCGCATTATATGAAGCTAAGTACCTTAAATTCATGATAAAAATAATAAAAACCACTAATTCATTTACTAAACTCAATTAGACTATAGTAAATATCAGTCATGAAATGTATGCAGCTATTAAATATTCAAAAGATGGTATTTACAAAAACTTCTTTTCGCGCAATTTTTTTGCTCCATAAGTGCAATATTTTAAAAATAAATATTTAACCAATTGTAAATTTAAACAAGTGGACATTTTTATAATGATTAAGACCGGATAGAGGATCGACAATGCTGAAAAAGTTCAGGCTTCTCTCAATTTTCTAAGTTAAATGGGGAAGTTTTGATTAGGAGGTGGAGGCGAGTCAATCCGACAAAACGAGCCGAATACACCGAGCCGTGTACGGTCCAAAGGCCTAAAAATGCCCCAAAAGGGGAGTGAGGCCCATCACGCACATGCGCCCGTGGGAGCGGTGCGCGCGCGCGGCTTGCCAGTGCGCCCTTGTTGGTGCGCGTGTGCGTTCGCGCGCTAGGCCAATCCACGCGCCAGCGTCCCCCCCCCCCCCCCCCCCCCCCCGTCGTGCGCTCACGCGCATTTGCAGTCGCCGTCGGGCGCCGCCATCTCCAAACACCTTGCCCGGGCTTCCTGAATTGCCCGTATTTCATGAAAATTAGTGACCACGCCACCGAAACAAAGAGACATTATTCACCAACTCAAGATCCTGATAGGCGCAATTACCGATGCGAGCCTCCAGAAAACTATAAAAAGACCCTCAGGCCTTCATTTGAAGATAAACAACTCCAGAGACTAGAGATAGCACTGAGTTTTCTGACGAGAACGTGAGACTTAGATCTTTTCTCCGCTTGAAACTTACTCTGCTCCCTCTCTAGCGTTCACAACGTCCGACGCTCACTTGAACGCCTCTGTAAGCTCGGGAGAAGGCACTAGAAAGTGCTCATGCAGATGCTGGCGTGAAGACACTCCTAGGCTTCAAGTACTAATCATTTTTTCTCCACAAGGACGCTTTCACTGTTAGATATTGTATCCACAATAACTCTGATTTGAAGAAGTGTCCATTGAACTAAGATGAATTAAGTTTGTATTTGATGTTGTTTTTTAGTTATGTGCTTGCAGGACGATATTGCTAAGTACCCAATGTCAGGTTACAATAGATCTTGAAACATAGGACTATACAATGTAATCCTTCATTGTGTAGGCCAAGGTATTGACTTACATGTAATCTCTCTATTGGGGTGTACTTATAATTCAAGTACATTAGAAGAATGCAAGAAGATCAAGTTGCGGCATTCAAAAGAGCAGATTTTCTCTAAGTAAAATTCGTCGAGTATAGTAACAGATGCTCGTCGAATTTGTCGAGTATACTCATGAATACTCGTCGAATTCGTTGTGTATGTTTACCGACATTCGTCGAATTCATCGTATTTACTTAGAGAATAATCTCCAAATTCCTGGAAATCAGTTAAGTAAAAGTCGAGTATCATCATGTATCACGTCAAATTCGTTTAGTGTATTTATCAATACTCGTCGAATTCGTCATATATACATGTTGATACACGACTAATTCGTCGAGTCATCTTGACTTTACTTCTCTTGATTTCTCTAAGTGATATTCGTTGAATATCATTTAAATAACCGTCGAGTAAGCTAGCCGATACTTGTCAAATTCGTCGAGTATACTAGCCGATACTCGTCGAATTCGTCGAGTATCTCTTCTGCCAAGCGTTAAGTTACATGATCGATCTGACAGGAATTGTCTAAGTAAATATCGTCGAGTTTCCAAGTGTTTCGACAAGTATACTCATATACACTCGACGATACTCGATGAATTATACTTAGGGTTATTTCTTCTATTTTCAAATTTTCGGCTCAGTCTGTACAGATCGCCATATGAAGTAATTTCTGGATTTCTCGATAAGGAAGGATATTTCTAGCCGTTACAGAAGAAGGTTTCTTATATATATGTAGGGCGGATTTTAATCAACCCTAATCGAGCTTATTGTTTAAAAAAGAGAAATATCAAGAATGAAGATTCCCCGTCGACGCACCATACGTTCTTCGCAACTCGCACGACCAACAACTTCTTGCTGCACGATTCATTCTTCCTTAAGCAAGTCGACTAGATCATTGATCTCTGAATATTCTGATTCTACTCAGATCTAGTTTATCTGTGTGTTCACATCAACTCTCCAAAGCCTTTTGTTTCTCATGTTCTTCAAGACGTTCAAGATCAACCTTTCAGAGGAACAAGGGATCGAAGATTTTAGATCTATATAAGATTATTTTTAATCTTTTCTTGTATAAATCTTTTTTCTATTGTACAAGATTTTTCCCTCTGAGTTGTAGATCCTTATTTTAGGATCGAGTTGTAAGAGAGATTGTTATCCACGTTGTAGGAGAGGTTGTTCTTCGTGTTGTAGGAGAGTTTGTTCTCCGAGTGATAGGAGTGTTGTCTCCAAGTTGTAGGAGTTGAGGCTCTGAGGTGTAAACTTGTTTGCAATCTGAGATAAATGTGAAGTAGTCGAATCTAGCCCTTCGTGGTAGATAGGCGAGGCAGGACAGTGGGCATACCCAACTCGGGAAACCACTATAAATCCCTGTGTTTCTGTGTGTTAATTTGTCAGTGATTGTTATTCCGCAAAAAAGACGCAGAACTCACTTATTCACCCCCTCTAGGTGATTTATGTTGACACAAGATACTTTCAATTGGTATCAGAGCGAGGTTGTTTGATATAAGGCTAACAACTTAAATAAGATCTATGTTAGGTCCATTGATCACAATGTCCCAGATTTATAGAAGTCAAACAAGTCAATGGTATACATATAGATGTATTTGATGCATGCTCTAAGTTCAATGTGTGCAGGATGTTCTTTGTCACAATGATTAGACAGGTTGTCTAAGTGATAGTACTAAGTGGACACAAAGAAGAATGCTAGAAAGACATAAATTTGTTTAAGTCCACAGGCATTGAGGGAAGCCAGCTCACTCAATGTCAGATGTCAAGAGGCGCTGAGTAAAGCATGGGCAGTCAAAGCCTGACTGTTGAGAAGATAAAAATTTGTCTACGTCCACAGGTGTTGAGTGAAGCCAGTTCACTCAACTCCAGATATCAAGAAGCTATAAGTAAAGCATGGGCAGTCAAAGCTTGACTGTTGACAAAGCAGAATTTTAGTTGTCCACAGACGTTGAGTGAAGGCAGCTCACTCAATGCCATATCACAAGATGTGTCGAGTAAAGCTCAGACAGTTAAAGCTTCAGCATTGGCAAAGAAGAAATCTGGCTAAGTCTAGAAGCATCGAGTGAGGACAGCTAACTCGACGCCAGAAGAAAGAAGCATCGAGTAAATCTCTATGTTGTCAAAGCCAGAGAAACTGAGAAGAAATCTAGCTAAGTCCAGAAGCATTGAGTGAAGCCAGTTCACTCAACGCCAAACTCATAAAACGTCGATAAAACAAGCTTCAGTCAAAGCCTCAGAAGATGTAGATAGAAAATATGTATAAGTACAAATGCGTTGAGTGAGGACAGTTCACTCAACGCCAACTTAACAGAGAAATCGGCTAAGTACAGAAGCGTTGAGTGAAGGAAGTTCACTCAACGCCTCATCGAGAAGACATGCAAAGCAGAAAGCGTTGAGTGAAGACAACTTATTCAACGCCTTCATACTGATAAAAATCAACTAAGTACAGATGCATTGAGTGAAGGGTTTTCACTCAACGCCTCATCAAGATGATAGGAAAGTCAAGAATGCATTGAGTGATGAAGGCTCACTCAAAGCACTCAACGCCTATCAATAGAGAGTTTGTCTAAGGACAATAGCATTGAGTGAAGGCTGTTCACTCAACGCTTTCTCAATAGAGATACTGGCTAAGTCAAAATTCATCGAGTGATGACTAATCACTCGACGCCTAATGATACAGAAAATTGGCTAAGTTTTTTCGTGCTGAGTGAAGGATATTCACTCAATGCCTATGATGAATCTTCAATTTTTGACTAAGTCCACAGGTGATGGCGTCAGCAGAATTTCAAAATGTTGTGGGAAGTCCACGGTACACGTCAAACGGTGTTGCACGCCTTGTGTACTGCATTTAATGCAAAAGCTAAGTTGTAGCCAACAACTACTGCTGGTCTTGAGGCTCAAAGAGTCGTTGGATAGCGAAAGATAAAAAGTATTTTGATCAGCGAGAAGAAGATAAATTTTGGATTGATTCTCGAAAAAGCTCTGAACTTCATCTTCTTCCTTTCGACACTATTGTAGAGCCTAAAGAACAAGTTCAAACTTCTAATCTAAGAGTTCAACAAGTTAGTGGTTGTAATTAACACCTTCAACAGCAAGTTCAAAGAAACTTCTATGAGATAGAAGAAGAATCGTCCAAGGCTAACCTTAGTTGCAGCAGATCAGTTGATAGAAGTGAGATGTTGTCATTCTCACCTACAATAGCAAGTTTAGAGAAACTCCCTCAGAAAGAAGGAGCAGCAAGGGCTAATCCTAGTTACAGCATCTTCACAGTTCAAGCAGATTTTTCCTGAAGAATATTTTTTGGAGCTGTGAAGAAGAAGATATCTGAACTGAGTCTACTCAGCACAGAATAAGGAAGACACAGAGAAACTTTCTCTCTTATCTATTCAACATCTACAAACTTATCTCTCTCTGTAAGATCCTTTGTATCTGACTGTAAGCCTATTTTATAAAGGCTGAGTGTGGGATCTTTTGTAGATTTGAGGTAGGATCCCTATGTGAATCTGAGGTAGGGCTTGTGAGCCTGAGTTGTAGGGCTTTGTGCTTGAGATAGGATCCTGGACTGGATCTGAGTTATAGGGCAGTTTGTCTGAGGTAAGATCTGTCTCAGATATGAGGTATGAGAGTATTCCTCTCTGAGTTGTAGGGCTATCTTCATATCCTGAGTTATAGAACTTGTGCTCAAGTCTGAGGTAGGGCATGTATGCCTGAGTTGTAGGAGCAAAGTTTGCTCTAAGTTGTAGGGCTTTGTGCTTGAGGTAGGTCTGGGAGGAGACTGAGAAATCCTGAGGGATCTTTGTTGTAAGCTCTTTGGAGCCGAGTTTGGAGAAGTTGTCTTGTCTAACAAACTATTAGAAAGGTGGGAGGGATACTGGATGTATGTTGCATGCTAGGGTTCGAAGAAAATAACCACAACCGAACTAGCAACCCGATGAGGCAAGTATACCTATCGAATTGTAGCAAGGGGACACAAGTGTCGTATTGAAATCCGGGAACTGTTGGCTATGCTTACTCACACGAACGCTATTATCTTATCGACGGAAAAACTAGGGTTTAGAGAAAAAACTAATTGCAAGGAAGGAAGTACGCTATACTAGAAAGAGAACTACTGCAATTAAGTAAAGCTATTAAGCAAACAACTATGCTAGAAAGGAAACTACTGCAGTTAATTAAAGAGCACAAGATAGGTGATTACTATGAAAGGTAGAAAATTTGAAATGGAAATGCACTCAATCAAGATTCACCTCGGCTAAAGACGATTAAGAAAATGCGATAAAAATCTGAACTTAATAGGATAAAGGTCCTTGACCGTGGAGGTTCCTAAAGCTTGAAAACGCTTCTCTCGAAGTCGTGCCCAACTGAGTTTAGGAAGGTCCGACCGACTCTCGTCTAAATCAGAGGCCTAAAACTCGCTTTACGCAGTGAACCCCACTATTGGATTTTACTCCAATTCGGGAGATTTGGACGTCTGCCTCTCTCGAGGGGTGCGTACAACTCCCTTTACTCTTGAATGCTCACTCCATTCTTTCGGCCTCTCGGCTAGCCCAGAATGAAAGCAAAGGCGGAGAGTATATATCGAAAATATACCTCCAACCCGTGATTAATCAAGAGTAATTCAAGGCCCTAACCTAAAAGAAAAGATTAATTAAAACATCATAACATAATCACTCTAACCTCGGATCATCAAGATCGAGTACAAGGGGGATTAGTTAATCATAATGGAGTGGAGGAGGGGAGATGAGTAGAAAAGCATAAAAAGGAACACAAGCAAAGGAAGAACACTTTTATTAATGAAAAGAAAGGCAAGTTACACTATTGAAAATGAAATTACAAGTGCATGAAAATTAAATCCTATTCTAGCCCTACAATTAGCACTAAGCAAGAGCAAAGATTACAAAGAAAGCTAAAGCAACTAAATATTAAACCATGATTAAGCAAAAATTACAAAGGAAGAGAGAGAGAGAGAGAGAGAGAGAGAGAAAGCATAAAAAACTCAAGAACCAAAGGGGCAGCACCTCCCCCTCTCAACCAAAGCTTGCTGAAATGGAGAGGGGGGTCTCAATTTATAGAAATTTTTTCGGGTTGGTCACGCCCTCCGACACGCCCTAGGGGGGGCGTGTCAGGGGGCGTGACAGTACTATGTTGACCTCGGGCTCTGGATTCTGGCGGGAGGGATGATTGCTTCGGTACGTCGGTGGTCACGCCCTAGGTCACGCCCGTGTAGGGGGGGCGTGACAGGCACGTCATGTCCAAATCATTGGTCGGAAATCCGTCAGTCGTCGAAAAGTTGATGTCACGCCCTAGGTCACGCCCGTGACGGGGGCGTGACAGTACTGTTTTCGTGCTATGGAGAAACGGCATTTAATGCGACGGCAGGCTTTGCAGCAGAGGGCGACACGCCCTAGTCACGCCTGGTGATACGCCCAGGGAGGGCGTGTCAGGGGGGCGTGATAGCGGTTTTGACCGTTTTCCCGTCCCCTCCAGCAGGAGTCCTGGGGATCGGGTGACACGCCCTAGGTCACGCCCAGGGAGGGCGTGACAGGGGGGCGTGACAGGTCATTTTGGCCAATTTTCTGGAAACCTGCAAAAAGATAAGAAAACGTCAGCGGCAATAATATTTACATAAAAATGATACAAATAAACTAATAATAGACATGATTTGTACACTATAAAATATAAAATACGATAATAGTTTAGGCTACAAAACGTATTATCAAATTCCCCCAAGCTTAAGCTTTGCTTGTCCCCAAGCAAAAATATAAAAACTAGATATTTATAAAAATGACTAATCAAAAAGTTCTAATTATGCCTACACAAGTACTATGCGAAATTCTTAGTAGGGAAAAGGTGAAATGTAAGTCTAAAATAATTATTTAGGTATGGTAAAACTTTTATAAACTTTACTCAATAAAAACAAATCATCCAAAATTTTAACGAGAATTTTTTAAATAGACTTAAGCAAAGCAACGAAAATGAAAAACACGCATTGAGTTGTTACTAGATCCAAGCAACGCATTATAATTATATCAATTTAATTAACAAAAATCTAGGTTTAAATCCAAAACTAAAACTGATTTACTGTTTTTCTTTTCTTAGTTGTTAAATAAAAATCAAAAAGCGTGAATCAAAAGGACTTAAATAGGACAAAAACGTTTGGTTTAGGAAAATGATTAGGAGTGGAATTCAAAGATAAACGTGAAGGTTTAAAATCACACTAAACCAAAGCAAAGAGTTTCAAAAACTTTCATAAAAATATATACACATTTTTTTTTCTTTTCTTTTCCATTTTTTTTCTTTTTTCAAAACAAAGGCCATAAATATTTTTATTTTCCTTTTTGAGTTGGCCAAACAAAAATAAACTTCACTTTTGAACATACTTCCTTTTTTTTTCGAAAACCTTTCTCCCACAAAAATCACAAAATACCCTATCAAAATCGTCAAAATAATTTATGAAACTCAAAAAGGCTAGTGCGATTCGATAGGTTGGAAATTTTTGGCTTTGGTGAAACTGAAATGAAGGGAGGAGCTATCAAATGAAATCGGAAAAAGGCTCAAAAATGGCTAACTAGTGGTAAAAGTTTTTAGGTTGGCAGGAAAGCTCAAACGAAAACAAAAACGGCCTAAATCATTTTCACGCTTTTGAATTTATTTAAAACAAAGGTTTGAAAATTTTCAAAAAGCGAGTCCTAGATAATAAAAGAAGATTGATGAAATTAACTTGAAAATAGAAATAATAGGTGACTTGGATCGTTCACATCTACTACGTTATTCAAAAGTTGACTTTACAAAAATTATTCAAAAACAAACAAGAAAATAGTGGATGATGAATTTTTGAGAAAGTAAAGGAAATAAACAACAAAAATCATAATAGAAATGCGAGTTTTTAGAAAAATATTTCACCTTAACATGCTACCGTGAATTAGAAACACAGCATGGCCAACATTTTACTTGTGAAACATAATTAAAAAAAGACGATTAGAAATATTATAATTAACTAAGTTGTTTATAGGAGATTTTGAGTAAAACAAAAGCAAAAACTAGGGGTACTATTAAAATACCAAAATGTCTAAACCATTCAAAAACACATATATATTTTTTAATTTTGAGAAATATTTTCTCTTTTTTTTTTGGAATTTTAAGATATTCATTTTTTTTTTTGGAAATATTTAATATATACAAAAAGAAAATATTTACGCTAAGCAAAAATGAAGGAGGAAGTCCTCCCCCAAGCTTAAAACAGACATTGTCCTCAATGGCTAAAGAAGAAGATTGGAGAAGGAGAGAAAAATAAAGTACAGAATTGAAAGACAGAATTGAAATACAGGTACTTCCCCGGATTTATTTGCTGCGAAAGCTGAGTGATGCCGCTCCTCCGAATGTCTTCTTTGGACTTCGTGATGGATTCAGCAATGTTGGAGCAGGCGATCGCAGAAGCTTCAGCTTGTCGGAGCCGTCCGAGGCAAAAATTGTAAAATAAAGAAAACAGAAAAAGATAACTTGGGTTGCCTCCCAAGAGCGCCCTTTGGTTAAAGCGTCGTTGAGCTCGACGCATCAAAAAAATAATTTTGTCCAAAAAAATATTGTTGTCCCGAAATAAAATTGTCTTTAGTAAAAAATTAAAAGTTCAAGATTAAAGTTCGTGAAGCAGAAACTTAATAATGTTTGGACTGACATCATCATCACCAGAAAAGTAGAGTTTAAGACGCTGACCATTCACTTTGAAATTTCCCTTTTCAGGGTGAGAAATTAAAACAGTTCCATAAGGAAATACTTCTAAAACAGAAAACGGGCCAGACCAGCGAGATTTTAATTTGCCCGGAAATAAACGTAAACGAGAATTATATAAAAGGACTTGGTCGCCTGGCTTAAAGTTTTTAGGGTGCCTTAAGTGTTTATCGTGTAAACGCTTCGTCCGCTCTTTATAAAGTTTATTATTTTCATAAGCATAAGAGCGCCACTCATCGAGTTCATTTAGTTGAAATTTTCGAAGGTCACCGACTGAGTGGGGATCGAAGTTTAAAAATTTTAAGGCCCAAAAGGCGCAGTGTTCTAACTCTACGGGCAGATGACACGATTTTCCATAGACCAGCCGATACGGCGTACATCCGAGGGCGGTTTTGTACGCTGTTCGGTAGGCCCATAAGGCATCGTCAAGTTTGGCTGACCAGTCTTTTCTAGAAGTTGAAACAGTCTTTTCTAAAATTCTTTTTATTTCTCTATTAACTACTTCGACTTGTCCGTTAGTTTGGGGGTGGTAGGCAGTGGAAAGTTTATGCGTAACGCCGTATTTGGTAAGAATTTTTGAAAATTGCGCGTTACAGAAATGGGAACCCCTATCGCTAACGATTGCGCGAGGCGTACCGAATCTAGAAAATAATTTTTTTTAAAACGTGACTACAACTCGGGAGTCGTTCGTGGGAAGAGCTTGGGCCTCAGCCCATCGTGAAACATAATCAACAGCAACTAAAATATACTTGTTTCCGAAGCTAGAAGGAAGGGGGCCAACAAAATCAATTCCCCAGAGGTCGAAAATTTCGCACTCTAAGAAATAATTTTGCGGCATTTCATTTTTATTAGAAATATTGCCCGACCGTTGGCAACTATCACACCTGCTCACAAAGGCTTGCGCGTCTTTAAACAGGCTAGGCCAGTAAAAACCCGCGCAAAGCACCTTGTGAGCGGTGCGAGCAGCTTGATAGTGCCCACCTGTCAGACCTTCATGCAAATGTTTAAGAATATCAATTCCTTCATCAAAAGAAACACATCTCCTTATCACCTGATCCGCACAAATTTTGAAAAGATGCGGGTCTTCCCAAAAGTAGTTCTTCAGCTCAGAAAAGAATTTCTTCTTTTGCTGAGAGGAGAACTCTCTTGGGAGCACCCGGGCCACTAGATAGTTGGCGATGTGCGCGAACCAAGGAGAAGTAGATGTATTAACTAAAAGCAGCTTCTCATCAGGAAAATAGTCATTAAAAGATTTTTCATTTAATTTTTCTATAAAGGGGTTATCTAATCTGGATAGATGGTCGGCGGCCAAGTTCTCGGCTCCTCGCTTATCACGGATCTCTAAGTCAAACTCCTAGAGGAGTAAGACCCAGCGAATCAAGCGAGGCTTGGCATCCGTTTTGGCAAGAAGGTACTTGAGGGCCGAGTGGTCCGTAAAAACAATGATTTTTGAAAGTGTAATGTAAGGGCGGAATTTATCAAACGCAAATACTACAGCTAAGAGCTCCTTCTCGGTTGTGGTGTAATTTTCTTGTGCAGATGTGAGGGTTTTACTAGCGTAATAGATGGGGTGGAAGTTCTTAGATATGCGTTGACCTAATACGGCCCCCACCGCAAAACTACTCGCATCGCACATAATCTCGAAAGGAAGGTCCCATACCGGAGCTATCATAATTGGTGCGTTAATTAACTTTTCTTTAATTGATTCAAAGGCAGAAATACAAGAGTCATCAAAAATGAATGGAGCGTCTTTTTCTAAGAGATGGGTGAGGGGCTTTGTGATCTTGGAGAAGTCCTTTATAAAACGACGATAAAAACCAGCGTGGCCTAGGAAACTTCTTATAGCTTTTATGTTTGTAGGCGGCGGCAACTTCTCAATAACTTCTATCTTGGCAACGTCTACCTCAATACCTTTAGCAGAAATTTTATGACCCAAAACTAACCCTTCCCTCACCATAAAATGGCATTTTCCCAATTTAGGGCAAGGTTAGTTTCTTCGCATCGTTCTAAGACTTTTTCGAGGTTTTCTAAACATCTATCGAAGGTATCGCCGAACACGGAGAAATCGTCCATGAATACCTCCATAATGCTTTCTACGTACTTGTCAAATATTGCGAGCATACATCGCTGGAATGTAGCTGGCGCATTGCATAATCCAAACGGCATTCTTCGGTATGCGAAGGTGCCGAAGGGACAAGTAAACATAGTTTTCTCTTGGTCCTCGAGAGAGATGGGTATTTGAAAGTACCCCGAGAGGCCATCGAGAAAACAATAAAAGCTATGGCCGAAGAGACGTTCTAAAATCTGGTCGATAAATGGTAAAGGAAAGTGGTCCTTGCGGGTGGCGTCATTTAACTTACGGTAATCTATGCACATACGCCAACCCGTCACCGTCCGCGTCGGGATTAATTCATTATTCTCATTACTAACTACGGTTATCCCTCCCTTCTTTGGAACTACCTGAACGGGGCTAACCCACTTACTGTCCGATATAGGGTAGATAATTCCTGCGTCTAATAGTTTCATAACCTCGCCCTTAACTACTTCTTTCATGTTCGGGTTTATACGGCGCTGAGGTTGGATAGAGTTACGCGAATTATCTTCCATTAAAATTTTATGGGTACAGAAAGATGGGCTTATGCCCTTGATATCAGAAATTTGCCAAGCAATAGCCCGACGATGCTTACGTAGAACTAGAAGATGTTTATCTTTTTGCGTATCCGTGAGGTAGGCCGAAACGATAACCGGTAACTTGGAATCTTTTTTTAAGAAAGCATACTTAAGGTGTTCGGGAAGTTCTTTAAGTTCTAGGGTAGGGGTTCTTCATAAGAGGATTTTGAGATTCTTTCTTTTTCAAAAATAATATCTTCATAAACTTTTTTATAAGGAACGTAATAAGGGGTGGGGCTAGCAGCCAAGACGGCTTCTTGTAGCGATTCAGTGGGAAGAACAGAGGAAGAACAAAGATCAGAAAATTCTTTTTCAAACTCAGAAAGACAATAAGAAGATTAATCACTTCCTTGTAGTGATTCTGTTGTAAGAGAAGAGGAGTAAAAAGTAGAAAATTCTTTTTCAAAGCCGGAGAGGCAGTAGGAAGAATCATCACTCACGGCGTCTACGAAAAAACATGAGTCATCGTTTGCTAAGGTGTTCTTCATCGAAGGGGTGATAGAAAATGTGACTTCGTCGTCGCCTACTCGAAGAAAGAGCTTACCATTGCTTACGTCAATGATGGCTCGGGAGGTGGCAAGGAAGGGTCGGCCAAGGATCAGGGGAACCTCGACGTCTTCTTCGATGTCCAAAATGACAAAGTCCACCAGGAAGATGAACTTGTCGACTTTCACTAGAACGTCCTCCACTGTTCCTAACGGGTACTTGACGGATCTATCGGCTAGCTGGATACTCATACGCGTGGGGTTAAGGCTACCAATCCCTAACTTTTTGAACAACGAAAAGGGCATCAGGTTTATACTTGCGCCTAAGTCGGCTAACGCGTGTTTAACAAAAAGATCACCGAAGACACACGGGATAGAGAAACTACCCGGGTCATTGATTTTCTTCGGCAAACCGTTTGTTAAAACGGCGGAGCACTCGGCGTTTAGCGTGACGTGCGAAAGATTCTCTAACTTCTTCTTGTTTGTGAGGAGGTCTTTAAGATATTTGGCGTATTTCGGCATCTGCGAAATAGCCTCGTGGAAGGGAAGATTAATGTGGATTTGTTTGAAGATTTCTAAGAAGCGGGAGTACTGATCATCTTGACGTTGTCTATTAAGTTCAGAGGGGTATGGAGGAGTTGAATTATTTTTGAAGATGGGTGGTGGAGTGAGATTATTTTCTAAAGCGGGGGTGATTACTTCTTCAGCAGAGGGTGGAAGCGGAGCGGAGCTTTGATTTTTAAAAGCGGGAGCGGAGCTTTGATTTTTAAAAGCAGGAGCGGAGCTTGCCTCGGGCTCTTCACTTACCATACCGGAGACTTGCTTCCCACTCCGAAGAGTTATAGCTTTCGCTTGCTCTCTCAGGTTGGGTTCGGTATTGGAAGGAAGAGACCCTGCGGGTCACTCAAAAATTATTTTCGCGAGCTGTCCTACTTGATTTTCTAGACTTTTTACACTTCCGGTTAACGTTCTTATAGTGGCGTCATTTGTGGTGATATATTTAGAAAGTAATTCCTCCAAGCTTGGAGGTTTTGGGTAATTTTGAAGAGGTGGTGGTGGTGGTGGTGCAGAAAAATCATTTTGCGGGGGTGGGCGCATCGCATTCGATGGATTACTCCATGAAAAGTTCGGGTGATTTCTTAAAGCGGGGTTATAACTATTCGGAAAATTAAAACCAGGCGGATGAAAATTCGCAGCAGAAAAATTATTAAAAGCAGTTCTAGGCATATTATTAACATAATCTAAATGTTCTGGAGTAGGGGTTGCAGATTCCCATACCTGAGGGGCGGAGGCAGCAGTCATCTCCGTTATCTTTTTGCTTAGGATTTCTACTTGCAGAGCGAGCTGGGAGACGTTGTCCACTTCATAGATACCTGCAGGCTTGTTCGGGCGGGACCTAGGCACATTCCACTGATAAGTGTTCATGGCCATGTCCTCAAAAAGCTCAAGAGCGGCTTCCGGGGTCTTATGATTTAAAGTACCGCCAGAAGCTGCGTCTATCATTTGCTTCGTGCTTTGATTTAGCCCGTTATAAAACGTCTGCACTTGTAACCATACAGGCAGCGCGTGATGTGGGCATCGTCTTAATAATTCTTTAAATCTCTCCCAGGTTTCATATAGGGTTTCAGAGTCTATTTGTCCGAAGGCAGAGATGTCGTTCCTAAGTTTTGCGGTTTTAGCTGGCGGAAAATACTTCGCCAAAAATTTTTCAGTTAATTCATTCCAAGTGGTTATGCTATTTTTCGGAAGTGTGTTAAGCCACTGCTTAGCTTTAGTTCTTAGAGAGAAGGGGAAGAGTCTCAGCCTGATCGCATCATTTGTGACACCATTTATCTTGAAGGTGTCACAAATTTCAAGAAAGCTAGCTATATGTGCGTTCGGATCTTCATCTTGAAGTCCGTCAAATTGCACATATTGCTGCACCATTTGAATTATGCTAGGCTTTAGTTCAAAGTTATTATTTGCTATAGCAGGGCGGACTATACTCGATTCTGTTCCCTCGAGGTTCGGTCGTGCATAATAGGACATAGTCCTTTGCACGGCCTCATCTACGTTGGGTTCTTCCATTCTTAAAGTAGCAAATGACTCGGAGTCCTCAAACGGCACTTGGATAGTAGGACCTTGAAATCGCGATCTTCTCCGAAGAGTACGCTCAATTTCGTGGTCCAAGTCCAAAATAACCGACGGACTCCCGCGGGTCATGCACTAAAAGAACAGAAAAGAAGAAGAGAAAGAGAAAAAGGATAAACTAGAAAAAAGATTAAAAAAAAAAAATTCTTTTTGAATAGATTTTTTTTATAGATTAACTCCCGAACTTCCTAAGGACTACCCCGTGAAGGGTTCGCAAGGTACTAGACAAGACAGTGGCGCTTAAAGCCCTTTGCCCTTTTCGAGAGAATTAGGTGGCGTAGAAAAATTGTGAGGTTGGTTTCTATTAAGAGCGGTGATAAAATTTTTAAAATTTAAAGAAGGAGGATGAGAAAGAGAAGATAAAATTAATAGGTTCGTGTTTTCAAAATATCAACGGAAATTGGGTCCCTGGCAACGGCGCCAAAAACTTGTTGCGCGCTAGGGTTCGAAGAAAATAACCGCAACCGAACTAGCAACCCGATGAGGCAAGTATACCTATCGAATTGTAGCAAGGGGACACAAGTGTCGTATTGAAATCCGGGAACTGTTGGCTATGCTTACTCACACGAACGCTATTATCTTATCGACGGAAAAACTAGGGTTTAGAGAAAAAAATAATTGCAAGGAAGGAAGTACGCTATACTAGAAAGAGAACTACTGCAATTAAGTAAAGCTATTAAGCAAACAACTATGCTAGAAAGGAAACTACTGCAGTTAATTAAAGAGCACAAGATAGGTGATTACTATGAAAGGTAGAAAATTTGAAATGGAAATGCACTCAATCAAGATTCACCTCGGCTAAAGACGATTAAGAAAATGCGATAAAAATCTGAACTTAATAGGATAAAGGTCCTTGACCGTGGAGGTTCCTAAAGCTTGAACACGCTTCTCTCGAAGTCGTGCCCAACTGAGTTTAGGAAGGTCCGACCGACTCTCGTCTAAATCAGAGGCCTAAAACTCGCTTTACGCGGTGAACCCCACTATTGGATTTTACTCCAATCCGGGAGATTTGGACGTCTGCCTCTCTCGAGGGGGGCGTACAACTCCCTTTACTCTTGAATGCTCACTCCATTCTTTCGGCCTCTCGGCTAGCCCAGAATGAAAGCAAAGGCGGAGAGTATATATCGAAAATATACCTCCAACCCGTGATTAATCAAGAGTAATTCAAGGCCCTAACCTAAAAAGAAAAGATTAATTAAAACATCATAACATAATCGCTCTAACCTCGGATCATCAAGATCGAGTACAAGGAGGATTAGTTAATCATAATGGAGTGGAGGAGGGGAGATGAGTAGAAAAGCATAAAAAGGAACACAAGCAAAGGAAGAACACTTTTATTAATGAAAAGAAAGGCAAGTTACACTATTGAAATTGAAATTACAAGTGCATGAAAATTAAATCCTATTCTAGCCCTACAATTAGCACTAAGCAAGAGCAAAGATTACAAAGAAAGCTAAAGCAACTAAATATTAAACCATGATTAAGCAAAAATTACAAAGGAAGAGAGAGAGAGAGAGAGAGAAAGCATAAAAAACTCAAGAACCAAAGGGGCAGCACCTCCCCCTCTCAACCAAAGCTTGCTGAAATGGAGAGGGGGGTCTCAATTTATAGAAATTTTCTCGGGTTGGTCACGCCCTCCAACACGCCCTAGGGGGGCGTGTCAGGGGGCGTGACAGTACTATGTTGACCTCGGGCTCTGGATTCTGGCAGGAGGGATGATTGCTTCGGTACGTCGGTGGTCACGCCCTAGGTCACGCCCGTGTAGGGGGGGGGGGCGTGACAGGCACGTCATGTCCAAATCATTGGTCGGAAATCCGTCAGTCGTCGAAAAGTTGATGTCACGCCCTAGGTCACGCCCGTGATGGGGGGCGTGACAGTACTATTTTCGTGCTGTGGAGAAACGACATTTAATACGGCGGCAGGCTTTGCGGCAGAGGGCGAAACGCCCCTAGTCACGCCTGGTGACACACCCAGGGAGGGCGTGTCAGGGGGCGTGACAGCGGTTTTGACCGTTTTCCCGTCCCCTCCAGCAGGAGTCCTGGGGATTCGGGTGACACGCCCTAGGTCACGCCCAGGGAGGGCGTGACAGGGGGGCGTGACAGGTCATTTTGGCCAATTTTCTGGAAACCTGCAAAAAGATAAGAAAAAGTCAGCGACAATAATATTTACATAAAAATGATACAAATAAACTAATAATAGACATGATTTGTACACTATAAAATATAAAATACGATAATAGTTTAGGCTACAAAACGTATTATCAATGTACTCATTGTTGGGTACATTGGAAAATGTGTACCTGATTTGGAGAAGCCTCACTTAGCTCAATGATATACATCAAGGTGTATTTGATGTTAGTTTGAGTTTATATGTGCAGGTTAAGAATGCGCTAGAATGCAGGAAAAAAATTCTAAGTCCATATGTCGACACCTGAGAAAGCTGTATCGACACTCCAGTAAGATTGTGTCGACACTTGGAAATGGCTGTGTCGACACCTCAGGAAATTTGTGTCGACACCAGGAGGCAGTGTCGACACACAGAAGATTATAGTGGACATCAACTGTGTCGACACTGGGAGGCTGTGTCGACACACGGAAGTAGAGTCGACATCAATTGTGTCGACACATGGAGGCAGTGTCGACACACAAATTCTGTGTCTACAACAACTGTATCGACACGCAGGACTTGTGTCGACACACAGCTGAGTCTAGACCAAGTTGATTGCTGATGAATGGTGAAGTGTTTGTGTCGACACAAATAATCAGTGTCGACACAATCTCAAGATGTAGTGTCAAGAAGCTGTGTCGACATCAAAGCAGCTTTGTCGACATCACCAAAGGCTGTGTTGACACTTAAGTCACTTGTGTCGACACATATTGACAGATTGTCTCGATACTTTATGGCAGATAGACTCGACGCTTTGCTGACAGAGTAAAAGACTTAAGAACTATTTGAAGACTTGATAGCTGTGGGTTATGACAGGTTTACTGAAGCTGTCAGACTTGTCAGAAGTAAGTTATAAACCGGATCAGCCGGTTACCATGGATGAAGTCTATAAATAGATGGATTCAGAAGAAGAAAAATACAACATAGAAAAGGTAAGAAGTATTGTCACCACTAACACAATTAGAGATTGATCTCTGATCAAGAAAGTATAAGTAACAAAGAAGAAGATCTTTGTGATAAGATCTAAGAAGACGATCTGAAGTAGTTTTCTATTCAGATTCTGTCTAAGTTGAATTCAATCAGAATTCAGAATTATCTTAAGAGGTTTGGATAGAGAGAGATCCATCTATTTGAAGGCAAGCAGGAGACATTCACAGGTCTCTCAAGAAGCAGATACTGAACTAATCTGTTAAGAAGATTCAGATCTATTTCTGAAGTCTAAGAAGGAAGCTGCCAGTCAGTTTTATTCAAAGGAAATCAACCCAACTAAGTTAAGATTCAAGAAGCTTTGAAGAAAGCTAAGATCAAGTTGATTTCAGCCATCAGCCTCTTCAAGAAGCTGATCAAGAAAGTTCTTATCCCTTCTCTCTCAATAGGGGTAAGAGATTACAAAATTCCTTATCAAATTCTGAAGGATCTATTCATAGATCTGAGTTGTAAGCCTATTTTATAAAGGCTGAGTGTAGGAGATTTATTCTCTGAGGTAGGGCTGTTTATGCCTGAGTTGTAGGAGAAGGTATTCTCTGAGTTGTAGGCCTTATGGCAAGGCTGAGGTAGGGCTATTTATGCCTGAGTTGTAGGAGAAGATTTTCTCTGAGTTATAGGCCTTGTGGCAAGGATGAGGTAGGGCTTTTTATCCTGAGTTGTAGGAACCTTGTAGGGTTCTGAGTTGTAGGAATCCTTTTGGATTCTGAGCTAAAGGAAGAAGTTAGGCCGACTCTAGCATACTACTAGATAGGTGAAGAGGGAAAGTGGATGTACCCAGACCTTACGGAACCACTATAAATCTGTGTGCAATCTGTGATGTGTGTATGTTTGTGATTGTTGTGTTCTGTTAGCTTAGAAATATTTTATTTATTCAAAGAACTGTAGTTATATTCTGCCTTAAGTTAAATCAAGGAAAAGTACCTATTCACCCCCCCCCTCTAGGTGTTTAGGTAGTCTTGAAAGTAAAACTATCAAGTGGTATCAGAGGGAGGTTACTCAAAGAAGGACTTAATAGTCTGAGTTAGATCCCTAAGGCAGAATCAAGAATCAAGAAAATGGGTTCTTGAGAGAATCACAAGGAACTAGGGTCAATGAAATTACCTATCTGCAGGAAAGAGATTTTTGGAATCTGGAAAGAAAGGGTAAGGTTGTTTATGGAGGCCTCTGACCCAAGGATATATATCACAGTAAAAGAAGGTCCATATATCCCAATGAATGTGTCTGTTCTAGATGCAAATCAAAGAACTCGTAAAGATTTTTCTGAAATGACCAAGGATGAGATTATATTGGCAACTATGGATAAAAGAGCTCAGAATATCATAGTGAGTGCAATAGATGATTCTACTTTCCAAAATTTGATTCACTACAAAACCTCCAAGGAAATATGGGACACTTTGATTGTCTACATGGAGGGTTCTGAAGAAGTTAGATAAGATAGAAAGTCTATGCTCAATCAAGAATATGCGAGTTTCAGACAAGGGAAGTCTGATAGCATATCTGAATGCTACAAGAAATTCTACAGGATAGTGAATGAACTGATGTCCTATGGAAGGGTCTTCAGTACTTATTGAGCTGAATGACAAATTCCAAAGATCCTTGACAAAGGATTGGGATACCAAGATTTGTGTCATTAGAGAAGTGGCCAAACTAGCAGACATTTCTCCTCCAACCTTATTTGGAAAGTTGCTATCATATGAAACGCAACTAATGGCTAGGAAGGAGGAAGAAAGAAATACAAAAGGAGAGCATAGATAAAAGTCAGTGGCCTTCAAGGTTGAAGCCACTAGAAAGAGCAGGAGGATGTCTCCATCACCTCCTAAGGAAGTTGCTGAATTTATCTCAGAGAATTCAGACAATCAGAACTCAGATCGCAGTGATTAAGATGCAGATTTTGCTGCCTTTACAAGGCAGTTTCAGAGGTTCTTGAAGAAGAAGCAGTAGAAGTCAAGGCCCTCCACATCAAGGCCAGTTGATGAATACTCTCAAAAGAGAAAATCATCAAGAAAGGAAAGGAGCAGGTCTAAGCCCAACAAAGCTACAACATCAAAAATTATTTTCTATTGCTACAAAAGGCCGGGACATGTGGTGGCTGAGTGTCCAGAAAAGAGGAAAGAGTCAGCAGACAGAAAGAAGACTCAACAAAAGGTCAAGAAGGAGAAATCCTTTGTTGCTAAGAAGGAGAAGAGTCTTACAAATCAATCCTCCTCAGAGTCAGAATCTGAAGCTGAAGCATACATTGGACTGTATACAGCTAGTGAAGAAGAGGAGTTTATACAATTACTGGACTCCATCAATGAACAAGAAGACCATCAGTGCATGGGATTGATGGCTGAATCAGAAGATAATAAGTGCCAGGATCAGCCTGGTCCCTGTAAGGTACAAAGTAATTCTAGAATTTTTGATTACAGTACTGGTTCAGAGTCAGATTTATCATCATCAAGTGATGAGGATGGATCAGAATCTGAAGGAGATATTTATCAATTGATAGATGAATATGGGGACTTATTGCATGCACTTAAGAAAAGCAAAAACCTGGCCAAAAATCAGGATAAGGAAATTGCAGATCTTAAGATTACTGCATCTGGTTTAGAGAAAGAATTGGATCAACAGATGAATGAGGTTGCCAAGCTGAAAACTATTACTGTTATTCAGATGGGTACAATCACATATAAAAATGATCTAATTAAAAGTCTAAAAGTCAGACTTAAAGTAGAGAAAGATTTGGTGGCTAGTTACTCTAAGCCAAAATCAGTCTTACCCTTAATAGATGAGTTTGTTGCTCAAAAGGGTAAGGCTGGAATAGGCTATAAAGGTAGCACCAGGGCTGCCCATTTCAAGAGAAAGGGCAAAGCCTCTGTTCAGCCATTGAATTTTAAAGTCCCTGTAGTTTTTAGAAAGGTACATGAGCCTTCTAATAAGTATGACTTTGAGAATACTCAAGGTCATAATAAGACTGATGTTCTGAATAATAAGGATGTTAATGCCAATAAGTCAGCCCATGTTCATAAACCCCATAGTTATAAGAAATCAGTGGGTGTAGCTGCAGTAGCACCAGCACAGAACAGAAATTCTTCTGTCAAAAATGTATCTAGATTTAGATACAACAAGTATGAATGCTGGTGCTGTGGCAAGACAGGCCATTTTGCCTTAGACTGCTGGCATAACATAAGTGTCAGGAAGAACAACAGTTTACCAATTAGAAGAGCTGCTGGTAGTTTTGATATGAATGGTGCTAACTTGAACCAAGGACCCAAGACTTACTTGGGTTTTAAGGGAAAGTAATTCTGTATTGCAGGAAAGTCCAAGTTGTCATGCCCCTATATGGTACTTGGACAGTGGATGTTCCAGGCACATGACTGGAACAAAGGGCTGTTGAAGGAGTGCGCATCTATCAAGGATTGGCCTACAGTAATCTTTGGTGGATCTGAAAGAGGAATCATCAAAGGATTTGGTAACATTTCTTCAAACCAAATTACCATCACTCAAGTGGCTTATGTAAAAGGTTTGAAACATAACCTGATAAGCATAAGTAAGCTGAGTGATCTAGGATATGACATTTCATTTGTTAAAAATGGATGCTATATCAAAAGGTCAAGTGATCAAAAGGTCATATTGATTGGGTATAAAAAAAGAAATGTTTATTGTCTTGATTTTTTGTGTGAGAACAAAGGTTCTCCTATTTGTCTTGTAGCTGATGAGAAAGCATCTCATTGTGTCAAATGGCACAAGAGGCTGGCTCATCTTAACTACAGGACAATTGGCTAACTCTTTAGTAAAGAGTTAGTGAGGAATGGTCCTCAAGTTAAGTGTATAAAGGAAGGGATATGTTCAGCTTGTCAAAAGGGCAAGCAGAAAAAATCCTCCTTTCATAGCCTTGAAAACAAGGATTCAGTGAGGTGTATATACCTCTTACATATGGATCTTTTTGGTCTTATGCCAGTTCATAGTCTAGGTAGGAAAGTCTACACTTTTGTGGTTGTAGATGACTATTCTAGATATTCCTGGGTGTTCTTTCTGAGATAGAAATCTGAAACCCCAAGTGTTTTATATTATTTTGTCAAACAAATTTAGAATGAACTGAACAGTACAGTGGTCAAAATCAGAAGTGACCATGGCACTGAATTTCAATCTGAAAGTATGACAAGATTGTGTGAAGAGTTTGGGATTTTTCAAGAATTCTCCTCACCTAGAACACCTCAGCAAAATGGTATTGCTGAAAGAAAGAATAGGATATTGATTGAAGCTGGTAGAACTCTATTGAGTGACACTTCTCTCCCTGAATATTTCTGGCCTGAGGCAGTAAACACTGCATGTCATGTACTCAACAGGGCTTCTATCACTAAGTGCCACAAAAAGACTCCTTATGAGATTATGAAAGGTAAAAAACCAAATTTATCCTATTTTAGGATCTTTGGTTGCAAGTGTTATATCCTTAACAATGGCAAGTCTTATTTAACTAAGTTTGCTGCCAAATCCCAAGATGGGATATTTGTTGGGTACAGCAACAATAGTAAGACTTATAGAGTCTACAACTTGATTACTCAGGTTGTAGAAGAATCTGTACATGTTGTGTTTGATGAAACAAGATTAATCAACAGTGAGTTGCCTTGTAGTTCATGCAGTCCAACAGGTATAAGCAATAGAATGGACAAGCTTTCCATTCCAGAAGGCTCAACTGCAGATGAAGTATTGGAAAATGATGGCTACTGTCCAGGGGGGGTACAAGACTCACTAGAAGCTGATGATAACCAAGAGGTGCAGAATAATGAAGAAACTGGAGGTGTTCAGCCAGAAGGAAGTCTACCTCCAGCTGTAAGACATCTAAAGGATCATCCAGCAACTCAAATAATTGGTGATCCAAGACATGAAGTGCAAACTAGAAGTAGAAATCTGAATATAGTCCTGCACTCAAGTTTTCTATCTCAACTGGAGCCAAAGAAATTTGAAGAAGCTATCCAAGACCAACACTGGATTAATGTTATGCAAGAGGAGCTTAATCAGTTTAGAAGATGCAAGGTCTGGGAGTTGGTTCCTAAACCAAAAGACCACAACATTATTGGTACAAAGTGGATTTTTAGGAATAAGTTGGATGTGAATGGAGTTATTGTGAAGAATAAAGCAAGATTGGTTGCAAAAGGATACAGGCAGAAAGAGGGAATAAACTTTGATCAAACATTTGCCCCAGTAGCAAGACTAGAAGCAATCAGAATGTTCCTTGCCTATGCAGCATATCAAGGCTTCAAGGTATATCAAATGGATGTGAAATCAACATTCCTAAATGGTGATCTAAAAGAAGAAGTCTATGTAGAGCAGCCATCAGGTTTTGTAGATTCTCTTAAACCTGGTCATGTCTATAGACTTAGGAAAGCATTGTATGGGTTAAAGCGAGCCCCAAGGGCTTAGTATGAAACCCTGTCTACTTTCCTTATTGAGAACAAATTCTTAAGAGGTAAAATAGACAAAACTCTATTCCTAAGGGAATCTAAAGGGAAGATAATATTAGTTCAGATCTATGTAGATGACATAATTTTTGGGTCTACAGAGAACAACGTTTGCAAGAAGTTTGCCAAACTTATACAAGGGAAGTTTGAAATGAGAAGTATGGGGGAACTTAAGTTCTTCTTGGGACTCCAAGTAAGACAGACTGAAGATGGCTTGTCCATATCCCAGTCTAAGTTCACCAAGGAGTTAATTAAGAAGTATGGTATGGAATCATCCTCCACCATGAGAACTCCTATGGGAACAAGTATGCCTATATGCAAAGATGATGCAGGTAAACCTGTAGATTAGTCTTTGTATAGAGGAATAATTGGCTCTCTATTATATCTCACTGCTAGTAGACCAGACATTATGTATGCTACATGTGTCTGTGCTAGGTACCAAGCATGCCCTAAAAAATCACATTATACTGCAGTCAAGAGGATTTTGAGATATCTAAAGGGCAAACCTAATCTAGGCCTTTGGTACCCTAGGAATGGAGATTTTCTACTAACAGGTTATTCAGATACAGATTTTGCAGGCTGTAGAGAAGATAGAAAAAGTACTATTGGTACATGCCAGTTCTTGGGAGGAAGGTTGATATCCTGGAGGAGTAAGAAGCAGACTAGTGTGGCAATATCCACAACTGAGTCTGAATATGTTGCAGCTGGAAGTTGCTGTGCATAACTATTATGGATTCAGCATCAGCTAAGGGATTATGGTATTCAGGTAAGTAGAACACCTTTATTGTATGATTCTAAAAGTGCTATTTCTATTGCAAAAATCCTATTTCACATAGTAGGACTAAGCACATAGAGATAAAATACCATTTTCTTAGAGAACATATTGAAAAAGGAGACATCTCATTAGAATTTGTTAAAACTGATTATCAAATTGCAGATGTATTTACTAAGCCTCTGGATGAAACTAAATTCAATAAATTTACAATTGAATTAGGAATGCTGACTATAGGTTAGTTTACCAAATAAAAATGGCTAAGTAGTGGTGTCAACACATTCAGTGATAGTGTGTCGACATAGAGGAATTGTGTCGACAATTCAGGAAAATGGTGTCGACACAGAGTAGAGGTGTCGACACATCAGGGATATTATGTCAACACATTCAGGAAAGTTATGTCGACACAACCAGAGAAGTGGTGTCTACTCATTCAAAATTTGTGTCGACACAAAGAATCGATGTCGACACAGAATTTCTGTTCTTTGACAACTTAAGTCAGTGTCGACACATCATCAATTGGTGTCGACACAATGTAGTCCATATTGATGTCGAGACATTAGAAGTATGTGTCGACACATTTCGACTGTGTCGACACAATTTGATAGTTTTTGCCCGCCTTTTGACCTTCTTTGCTTAGAAGGGTATAAATAGGTCAAACACATATTCTGTCGACACGCTCACCAGGGTTTTGAGACAAAAGCCTTGTGTCGACAATCTCTCTTCTCTCTTTCCAAGCTTTCTCTTCGTTCCAATGGCGCCCAAGATTGAAGATGTAATCAATAAGGGATATGAGTTGGTTCGACATGCGTTCGTCGATGCAGATACAGAGATCAAGCAAGTCATTTCTCTTCTCACAGACAACGGATTAGACTATCTTGTCTCTGAACCTACGAAAATATGGAAGAAAGAAGTCCTTGAGTTTTATACTGGTGCATCCGTGGATTCAACCGGATTAAAGATCAAATCAACCGTCCATGGAGAACAAGTCAAGCTGACTCAGAAAAGATTGAGCAAAATTCTACATCTTCCCAGGGTCCAAGATGAGGAAGAGGTTCCAGCCTCAAAAACAAGGGAAACACTTCAATGGTGTGGATTGGATCCAACTATAAAGATAGGATCTGCAATCAACAGAAAGGGCATGAATCATTAGGGTAATTCCTATCTGAAATTATAGGCAAAGTGATCTCATGTAAACCAGGTGGACATGATAGGATCTCAGCCTATATGTTCAGTCTGATGACAAGAATTGTCTTTAAAATTTCAACCAGTTGGTCAGCAGTTTTGTTTGATAAAATCAAAGAAGGAATCAAGAAGCCAAACTTGGCTAGAATTTTGAGTCTATACCTGGCTGAAATCATTCCAAAGATAATGCAATAGATTCCTGGATCCAAGATCAACCATATGAGGAGAATAGACATGAGGTTATTCTCCAGATGGGATAGAGTTCTATCTAAGGAGTTGCCTGATGTGGACAGGCAGGAGACAACTGAGAAATCACCAGGACATGACCTTCATATGCATGATCATGGCAATCCACCAAATAAAGCAGAACAAGTTAGAGAGCAGACTGAGGACCAGACTGGGTCTACTAAAGTCTAGGAAGAGACTATACCAACACAGGTGTAGGGGGAGCCAATTACTGCACAAGTACAAGAAGAAGAGAGAATAAACTTATCAGGAGATTTGTACATTGCTGGAATTGATGATTCTGCTAGAGGAAACACTGTATCATCTCCTGCTCAAGCACAAAAGGAATACACTCTAGAAGAGTTGTTTCCTAAATTTGGAGAGGTAGCTGATAAGGTTGAAACCCTTAGGGTTGAGGGGGAGCAAGTTACTGTTAAGGGGGAGCAAGTACATGTTGAGGGGGAGCAACATGGTGCTGAGAAAGAAATTCCTACCACTCCTCCAGAAAGAGTTCATATTTAAAGTACTTTAGAGTCTAAAAATGCAAAGGTCAGGGAGGCTAAGAAAAGAAAGCTAATGGTCTTCAAGAGAAGAAGTCACAGCTATAAGAAAGCTCTCCAGACAACAACTCACCAAGCTACTACTGATTTTGATTACACTAAATTTATGATAAATTTACAGGTCAAAATGGATGAGCAGAGATTACTTCTTGAAAAGTATGTGGATGAAAGCCAAAAGGCTCTTCAATTTGATATGGCACAAGAGATAAAATCTATAAGATTTGAAGTTAATCAGAATAAAAGAGAGATGACAGATTGCTTCCACAAGGGAGGCAATGTTGTGGTATTTCTTGCCAAGCAACAAGAAGAAATAAATAAGAAAGTTGATGAGATGGCTGTTAAACAAGGCTATGTCCTTGAGAATCAAATAAGAATGAATGACAATCTGACTGAATCACATAATGTGATAGTCACTGAGTTCACAAACAATGTTGTTGCAA
The DNA here is from genome assembly GCA_039513925.1 of Platanthera zijinensis. NCBI lineage: Eukaryota > Viridiplantae > Streptophyta > Magnoliopsida > Asparagales > Orchidaceae > Platanthera > Platanthera zijinensis. The sequence goes on along the minus strand of CM077096.1, from coordinate 76,904,171 downwards.
TGACTGAAGCTAGGATTAAGGAAAAAGAAGAATATGATCAGAAGCTACAAGCTGCCCTAGATGCAGTTAAAACTACCATCTCTTCATCTGAGAAGTTAATTAGTGTCAAGCTTCAAAAGCTAAAGCCAATCTTTAAAGATGGGATCAACTATCTGGATGGACAAATAATATTTAAGAAAGAGGACTTAAGAGATCATATGACTAGAGAAGTCATAAAAGGGCAGAGGGTGTTAGTCTATGCTGGGTCTGATAATGCTAAATGGGTAACTAATAGCATAAGAGACACTCTTAGATATCCACCCTTGTGTGATGATGATAATATGGCTGAGTCAGGGGTGCAACCAATTCTACTTGAAGGTAATCAACCTGAGGTTGCCCAAGTTATTTACCCTCCTACAAATCTTGAGATGATATATGAACAGGTTCAGTCAATGTACAGCCCTCCACAACCAATTACAAATGTGATTATTGAAAAGTTTGATATGCCAGATACTGTTATCAAAGCTCAGCAAGATGCTCTATTATCAAAGAAAAGATTCAGAGAGCAAGCAGAACTAAAGCCAGACTTTTAGTAGTGGAGCCCCACTTCAAGGAATATCATTTTAACTACATGGAAGGCTGTAAAAGATCAAGTACATGAGAGGGGTAAGTAGTACAATGAGCAAGAATGGCAAAAGTATGAAGCCAGACAATAAGTCATAGTTCAATACAGGAGAAAGGCTAAGATGGGGAAGCTACCTCCTGATACTCAGGAACCTAGCAAGTATTTCCCCAAGCCTTTTTATTATTTTGAAAGACAAAGGATCAAGGCTGAAGCACAGAAGAGAGTTGATTTGAAAGGCAAGAAGCCCATGGAAGATACAGAACCTCCTGCTCAGGCTCAGATAATATCTGGAAAAGGGATAGTCATCAAGGAGCCTGCCCAGCCTTAATCTTAGCTTACTAGTTTTTGTTCAAGAACTATGTAATTGTTAGTTTGTTAGAGAAATCAATGTAAAAATTTTGTAATAAAATTTTTGAGTTGATATACAAAACATTGTTCTGTGATCATTTACTTTTACATCTTTATTCTGTGATGTAACTATGATATGTGTTTTGTTAATATAGTACCCTATCATATAATGCTTATATACATCATTCATGTTTATTTTCTAAGTGGTGTATATAATTGGCTAAAGGGTTATGACTTCTCCAAATAGGGGGAGATTGTTGGGTACATTGGAAAATGTGTACCTGATTTGGAGAAGCCTCACTTAGCTCAATGATATACATCAAGGTGTATTTGATGTTAGTTTGAGTTTATATGTGCAGGTTAAGAATGTGCTAGAATGCAGGAAAAATATTCTAAGTCCATATGTCGACACCTGAGGAAGCTGTGTCGACACTCCAGTAAGATTGTGTCGACACTTGGAAATGGCTGTGTCGACACCTCAGTGAATTTGTGTCAATACCGGGAGGCAGTGTCGACACACAAAAGATAATAGTCGACATCAACTGTGTCGACACTGGGAGGCTGTGTCGATACACAGAAGCAGAGTCGACATCAATTGTGCCGACACATGGAGGCAGTGTCGACAAACAAAATCTTTGTCTACAACAACTGTGCCGACACACAGGACTTGTGTCGACAAACAGCTGAGTCTAGACCAAGTTGATTGCTGATGAATGGTGAAGTGTTTGTGTCGACACAAATAATCAGTGTCGACACATTCTCAAGATGCAGTGTCAAGAAGCTGTGTCGACATCAAAGTAGCTTTTTCGACATCACCAAAGGTTGTGTCGACACTTAATTCACTTGTGTCGACACATATTGACAGATGGTCTCGACACTTTATGGTAGACAGACTCGATGTTTTGCTGACAGAGTCAAAGGCTCAAGAACTGTTTGAAGACTTGACAGTTGTGGGTTATGACAGGTTTACTGAAGCTGTCAGACTTGTCAGAATTTAGTTATAAACCGGATCAGCCGGTTACCATGGATGAATTCTATAAATATATGGATTCAGAAGAAGAAAAATACAACATAGAAAAGGAAGAAGTATTGTCACCACTAACACAATTAGAGATTCATCTCTGATCATGAAAGTACAAGTAACAAAGAAGAAGATCTTCGTGAGAAGATCTAAGAAGACGATCTGAAGTAGTTTTCTATTCAGATTCTGTCTAAGTTGAATTCAATCAGAATTAAGAAGTATCTTCAAGAGGTTTGGATAGAGAGAGATCCAGCTATTTGAAGACAAGCAGGAGACATTCACAGGTCTCTCAAGAAGCAGATACTGAACTAATCTGTCAAGAAGATTCAGATCTATTTCTGAAGTCTAAGAAGGAAGCTGCCTGTCAGTTTTATTCAAAGGAAATCAACCCAACTAAGTTCAGATTCAAGAAGCTTTGAAGAAAGCTAAGATCAAGTTGATTTCAGCAATCAGTCTCTTCAAGAAGCTGATCAAGAAAGTTCTTATCCCTTATCTCTCAATAGGGGTAAGAGATTACAAAATTCCTTATCAAATTTTGTAGGATCTATTCATAGATCTGAGTTGTAAGCTTATTTTATAAAGGCTGAGTGTAGGAGATTTATTCTCTGAGGTAGGGCTGTTTATGCCTGAGTTGTAGGAGAAGGTATTCTCTGAGTTGTACGCCTTGTAGCAAGGCTAAGGTAGGGTTGTTTATGCCTGAGTTGTAGGAGAAGGTTTTCTCTGAGTTGTAGGCCTTGTGGAAAGACTGAGGTAGGGCTTGTTAGCCTGAGTTGTAGGAACCATGTAGGGTTCTGATTTGTAGGAATCCTTTTTGATTATGAGCTAAAGGAAGAAGTTAGGCCGACTCTAGCATACTGCTAGATAGGTGAAGAGGGAAAGTGGATGTACCCAGACCTTGAGGAACCACTATAAATCTGTGTGCAATCTGTGATGTGTTTATGTTTGTGATTGTTGTGTTGTGTTAGCTTAGAAATATCTGATTTATTCAAAGAACTGTAGTTATATTCTGCCTTAAGTTAAATCAAGGAAAAGTACCTATTCACCCCTCCCCCCTCTAGGTGTTTAGGTAGTCTTGAAAGTAAAACTATCACTCATAATCTTGGGAACAATTATAAAATTCATGTGTGTTGTGTGTGATTGTCTTGAAAGCTAATCTACCTTAAATCACAACTCACCTAAAACATGAAAAGCATAAAAAAGGTCTAAAACCTATTCACCCCCCCCCCTCCTCTAGGTGTTAGCTACTCTTGAATCTAAAGTCTTTCAATCTCCTATTTAGTTGTCAAGAGATACCGCTCAGTTGTAATGGATAGAAGCAAGGATATGTCTTTAATGAATTTGTCGGTGTGTACTAAGGAGAATTTTCCCATATGGAAGGAAAGAGTCAGATTCTATATGTAAGCTGCTGATCCATGCATATTTCCTATTATGGAAGAAGGACCTCACATTCCTACACAGCCCTCTGCTATGAATTCTATGGTTATGATTCCAAAGAAAATGATGGATTTGACCAAGGATAAAATTGCCCTAGTCTCCTTGGATAAAAAGGCAAAGAATATCATAGGCAGTGTAGTGGACGACTCAATGCTACAAAACTTATTCCACTGCAAATCTACCAAGGAGATATGGGACTGTCTCGTAATTCTCATGGAAGGAACTGAAGAAGTTAGAGATGATCGTAGATCTCTGCTGAATTAAGAATACAAGGCATTCAAGCAAGGTGCTAATGTTACTATTATTGACAGTTTTAAAAAAATCTTCAAGATCGTTAACGGCCTCAATCCTCCTCCTCGGACTTCAGAAGATCACATCATGATGGTGATTGGTCTAGGAAAAGCTACAACCGAGAGGACATGTATAAATCTAAACCGAACAAACATTCTTCCTCTAACATAGTTTGTTATTAATGCAACAAGCCAAGACATGTGATTGCGGAGTGTCCATACAAGAGAAAGAAGGATCCAAGAAAGAAGACAAGAGATCCTTCAAAAGAAAGAGTAAGGAAGAGAAGAGCTTCGTTGCAAAGAATTCCAAGACTCTCAGCGACTATTACTCAAGTGAGTCAAGTTATGAAAATGAAAAAGTTTACTTTGGGCTCATGGCTCAATCAAATGAGGAAGTAGGCAACTCCCAATTCTATGGGTAAGGTTAACTCTCATACAAGGCTCTCTTAATCAGAAACTTCCACTATTGGTCATGAAGACTACTCTTCTGAGGAAGATGAAGCTGACTTGATGGCTCAGCATCAAGAACTTTTAAAAGCCTTTGTCAAATGTCGTAAGGTATTCAAAAAGCAATTAAAAGAGATTGCTTCTCTCAAGGCAATAAAATCAAGACTGAAGGAGGAAATTGTTGAATTAACTCCTCTCAGAAATGAAGTTCACTCCTTACAAAAGAAATTGAAATGCTCTACTGAACTATTAAGTCGGAAGGATAAATACTTAGATGAGCTAGAAGAAAAGCTCTTGGTGTAAAGGAAACTGGTTGAAAGTTACTCTAAGTTCAGAACTATTATTCCCCTCATTGATGAATTTTCGGCTCCTAAGAAGCGTAGTGGTCTTGGCCACGTAGCTGAAAAAGGTAAGGTTGCTAAGAGAGCCAGTACAAAAGGCAAAGGGAAGGCACTTCAAAGTGAAACCTCATTTAAGAAGGTAATCTTCCCCACAAATTAATAAGACTTTGAGACATCCTATGGTCACCTTGCTAGGCGTACTTATGTGGAGCCTAAAAGCACTACCAAGGATAGAACCGTCCTCGAGACTATTGTGCTAGTGTTTTCAAAGCACCTTATGAAGAAATTATACTCATAAGTTACGATTCATACGTTCATGGACCAAGTTGCAAGAAGGCTCCAAAAGCTAAAATTGATGTTCCCAAGGCTAAGGAAACAGTGAAGCCTTGTCTGTGCTACAATTATGAGTCTTCCACCTCCAAGTCAGTGGCCCCTACTAGACCTCCCATTCAAAAGGTAAAGCCGGAGTACAATAAAATGTACAACAGGTTTTACTGTTGGTATTGCGGTAAGATTGGTCACTTTACCATAGATTATTGTTTTCATACGGTAAAGCTTGAAACTCCATGAGTTAACGGTGCGAGACCGACAGCAACGTTAATGTTCCAAGTTGTATTAAACTAATAAGGAACCAAGGACCTAAATCTGTTTGTATTCCTAAGGGAAAATGATTTATGATTGCAGGTATGTCCAAAGGCCAACAAAACTCCAATCCGGTAATTGGATAGTGGATGCTCTCGGCATATGACCGGGACTAGAAGCTTACTGCAAGAATTTAACCCAATCGAAGATGGTCCAAAAGTTATCTTTGGAGGGTCTAACACAGGAATCACTAAAAGATACGGTATGATCTCCAACGTCGTAGTTTCATTCACAAACGTGGCTTACGTTGAAGGATTACTGCATAATCTGATAAGCATAAGTCAATTATATGACAAAGGCTAAATCGGTTAGTTCTACAAGGACAAGTGTTTGATAAAATCATTTGCCAATTTTGAGAAAGTCTTGATAGGCACTCGGAGTAGAAATATTTTCTGCTTAAATTTTTTATGTTTGGATAATTCTACACAAGTGTGTTTTTTGGCAAAAGATAGTGAGTCTCTCTATGATCAATGGCACAAGATATTAGTTGTAGGACCCCCCAACCTTTGCCTGGGTCAGGCCAGAGGGGATCTTACTTGCCCATGAAGTCCACCCAGTACTTCTTAAGGAGTGTCAACCCACACTATTAAACACTAGTTGGCCTCCTTGCTTGGCTTGAATCATTACTTTCACATCACATCATAGTTTTTAGCTGATGCATTAACAGGATGCCACATCGAATATATATAATAATATATATTTTAAAAAAAGTGCAAAAGGATGTAGCCATTGTATATACATGAATCCCATAGGCTATAAAGGCACTATTGCTAATAACTCCTTTCTCTCTCAACTCTGCTCGCTAGCACTCACATCTCAAAACTCAAGAGAAGACGGGGGTGCCTCTGCTCAGGTAGTCATATCAACTGACGTATCGTCCTACAACAGCTGATCTCTACTGTGCTCAATCTCTTGTGAATGGTGATTAAAATAACTGTTAGTCACAAAGCTAGGTGACATCAAATCTCCTCCCCGGATCTATATCTTGGACATGAGCGCATGCACCCAACAAAGTAGATAGACGAACAAGAGAAGGTTAGCACAACATTTCATATATAAGCTAGGAGCAATCATAAAAAAGATGCAACATAGTATAACTACGATTACAGCAGTATTTTATGTCTGTTATGGTTTAAACTCCTACAGCAGCATAACGGGTATTCACTACCCGCACAAACGTCATAGGCATTCATAGCCACGCATATATTCCCTATATCGACATTGTATAGATTTTTTCTATTCAAGCAGGGTAGCAAGCCCCGCGGGCCTCACCGATATGGTCATCGGTGATAGTGGCCAGGGTCCTGCCACTTCTATGTATGGTCGTACCGCACATCCCAGGCCCCATCGTATAACTCTGTGTACTTTTGGATGTAAGCGACATTCAGCGATTCAACATTTTGGCAGACCAACGGAGGAAAATGCAACGGGGAAAAACATAATGGCCGGTCACCTATGTTACTCATCTCCCTTTTGCCTTGAGTCGTCAAACTTCCCGCACTAGTACGAACGGTCTGCGGGAGTGACTGACCCACCACTATTCACCGCAAATAATTTACAAATAAGCAAATAAGAACAGATTTGTTAGCATGCACTAGGTCTACAATGACTTTCCTTACTATGCTATAAATAATTCGGGCAACGGATCTTGGCTCGAATTTCGACAAGGACTATGCGAGCACTTACTTGTGGATAACTTGGGAGGAACAAATCAACTCCTATTATCCCTAACTAAGGCTCAACCTATCAAATAACAGCCTGTTAGGGTAGGACCCGTGCTTAAAATATAAATTACAGAAGCATAAGTATGGTAAAATATGTTGCTGATAGAAATGAAATGCTATAACTAAATAGGGCCAACAACATACTAGAGTAGTACTGAACTAAAAATACTGAAAGGAAACTTGAACAGTATGAGACTGGAATAGTGCAATAAGCAGGATCAATTCGAGACTGGAGAACTTGAAAATAAGCAACTAAACATAAATGAATAAAGGATCTGGACCAGTACGAGACTGGAGTACTGAAAGGAAGTACTGAACTGAAACAAATAAAGTAACTGGACTAATACGAGAGTGGAATAAAACATAAAGAAAATGATTAGTAGTTCAATCACTCCATTCAGGAAACTTTAGTTCTATCTTCGTTCTCAGGAGGCATGTTCAATTCCATCTTCGTTCTCGGGAGGCGTGTTTAGTTTCATCTCCTTTCTCAGGAGGAATGTTAAGTTCCATTTAAGTTTTTAGGAGGCTTTTTTGGGTTTCAACCATTAAGGTTATGGTTCGATAATAGTTCAGTTGTGCCTTTTAAATTATGACTTAATCGGACTTGGAGGATTTATTAGGAGTTACATCTTTATTATTCGTCGAGAATAATTAGCAGTTCAATTGCTCGTACCCTCATCTTTCGAACCTACTCAAGTTACCTAAAAGTCTTTAAAAAGAAAATGACGCGCTCGGCGGTTTCATGAAACCTTGAAACCCTCAGAGCTTGGGCACTTACCCTGAATAATCTCGTTAATAAAATAATTGAATTTATTATTCAATTTACAAAGGTGGTCGCGCACTGAAATTTTAATTTTCGAAGAAATTGAGCGCACTAATTTTCGAGCATGACTTTAAGTTCCAATAAATCGGAGAAGCTTCAATTTTTATCCCCAGCTCCCTAAATTTTAATGCAACTGTTATAGGGGCCTAAAATGGGTATAATAATTTTCCAAAAAATTTCGAGTAATTTTAGGCCTCAATTTTTGCTAAATAAAATTTATTTGGGCTTTTGAAAATATCAAATTAATTTTAAAACATTCCAAAAATTTTGTAGAGGAAGCCTTCATCAAAGGAATAATTTTCATGTTCAACCCTTTTCCCCTAGAAGCCTATATTTTTACTAAAAAATGTTCAAAAAATCGGGTAGAAAATGGGTCTGCATATAGCAGATCAGGCTTGATCCTGCGACTGAAATTAAGCCAGACCAGGGAAAAGAGTCTCCTGACCCCACAGCGGATCAGATGCTGATCTGATGTGGGGCTGTGGAAAATTATTTGGCACATAATTTTATGTCTATGTTGTCGTCCGATCATCGACATCAGATCGGACGGTAGTTGTGAGAAGATAAAACTTCTGCCACCACCGGCCAGCGACCCAGAGGTGTCGACACTGCCTCTGGTTGACTTGTCGGAGGCTGGCGAACACCTAGAAGTTGTCTATTGGTCTACCGCCGGCAGCCACCATTGAGATACACAAAACCGAGAGCAAGGTGGCGGGTGGCTCTGCTCCCAGCGCCACCCCGCCTCTCTGACTACTATCTCGGCGATGAAACCACCCCCGATCGATGCAGTGGTGGTTGTGTTGTTCTCTGGTGGTTCTCCGGTGACCTGGCACCTTTGGCTGCCACCGCAGAAAAACACAGAGAAAAACTCTATTTTTTGGGTGCCATCGAAGTGGAGAATTCCGGTAGTACCTCTGCCTTCCACCACCAGGGAAGGTTGTACCCAGTGGTTTAGCCCTTCCCCAGTACCACCACCTGCATTGGGCACGGCTAATCACTTGCAGCTACCTCCCGACCTTAAGGTTGGCTCGAGTGGCGTTGGCGGCACTCCAGACGCTGGGGGACACATGCAGGACGTCAATGGACATAAGAAGGAGGAGAAAGAACGTTTCCACCTATGGTGGAGTGGCTCGGGTGGTGCTGGCCTGAGCTGCCATTAAGGTGGAGGAGAAGGAGGGCTCGGGTTTGCTTCCTCGGTAAACTAGGGTTTCGGAAAGGTTGGGGAAGCTTGTTCTGAGCTGGTGGGGAGAAGGGAAGAGGGGTCATGGCCTTATATAAGCTTGGTGGTTGGATTTTGGCTTGGGGGAGGTGTGGGACTAATCCTAATGGAAAGAGGAGTTCTTTTCCTCCCCTCTACTTGGCTGGACACATGGCAAGCATCAGAGTAGCCCTAGTACAACCATATATCAGGCATCAAGGGAAGGGGAAAGAGCTTGATGGGCTTGGGCCTTGGGTTTTAAGAAGAAAAGAATGGAGGGGGAAGAGGTGGACATTTTCCAAGGGCCCACTAACCATGCCCTTACTAGTTTGGTGGCCCAAAGAGTGAGTGGGGGTAGGGCCTCAATCATCAATGAAGAGGAGGTGTGCACCTCCCTTAAAAAATTTCAAAAGAATGGATTTTTAGGAGGATTTGACCAAAGTCCACCTAAGGGTGAGTCCCCCTTGCTAGTCAAAGTAAAAGTAGGTTCAAGTCATCAGGAGTCGGGTCAAAGTTGGGGTGTCTTGTCATAATTAGTGTGTGTACGCTTTTCGGTGTACAATTATGCTTAATTTGACCACAGTTTGACTACCCATCGTTAAAATGTACTAGGACGAACATGGTTGACTTCGTATTGACCATACGAGTCCAATGCTACTGGTCGGGGTCGAATATGAGTTCGTTTGCTAATTATCCAAAATCTACGCATCGTGGCATGCTAAAATGATCAAAATTCTTATATTCATCGTTAGACTTCGGATTGTGACGCAATGAATTCTAATGCGTTTGTATTGACTATACAAAACCATAGAAACTGATAAGACTCAAATCAGGTTCTCTAGGTCATTATCCAAAAATCTCATTTTCGTGATGTTTTACGAGAAATGGCTATACCCACTATATGACCTTGGAGTTTATCGAGATGAGTTCCAATGCGTTCGTATTATTTTTACGAAGTAATAAGAAGTGACAAAACTCGAATCAGACTTCGGCACTCTGTGGAGCCGGACTACTTATTCTATGAATATTCTGGCCAAAATGTCAACTCCGTCACCCTGTCGATTTAAAATAAACCACACTACCTTGGTAGGTAAATCTGCGATAACCCATACATAATAGTTTCCAGTACGGGATCGCGGTAAGCCGTGAACAAAATCCATGGAAATATCTTCAAATTTCCATTCTGGTATCCGTAGGGGATGCAGCAGGCCTCCTAGGTTGCAGCATTCAGCTTTAAACTTTTGAAAATTCTGGCACCGAGCCACGGAGTTGGTGATGTTTCTTTTCATTCCGGTCCAGTAAATGGTCATGCGCAAGTCAACATACATCTTAACCACACTAGGGTGAATGGAATACCTAGACTGGTGCACTTCTCGAAGAATTTCATCCTGAATTCCTCCGGTGGAGGGGATTAAAATGTGGTGCCTGAACTGTAAAATTCCATCGTGCAGGTTATACTCCTCCTGTGCTTCATCTTGTAGGGATTAGATAATTGGGGCCACTTCTAGGTTGACCTTCTGGGCCTATCGTATTCGATCCCAGATATCACACTAAATTTCCATCCAATATTAAAGGGACTGGTACTCTTTCGGATCTCTACGAGTGACAAGTTTAATCTCCAAATCTATTAAAGTCCGAAACAATTCTTTTGGGATCTGGTCCATCTAGCTCCTGATTATTAAGAGTTATCAGCTCAAAGCATCAAGAACTTTATTAGCTTTTTCGGGGTGATACTGGAGAGCAAAGTCATAATCACACAGGAATTCCAGCCATCGGTGTTGCCAAAAGTTAAACTCCTTTTGAGTAAAGTTGTATTTGAGACTCTTATAGTCGGAGAAGATCTTGCATCTTACTCCATACAGGTAGTGCCTCCAAATCTTGAGAGCAAAGACGACTGCGCCTAACTCTAGATCGTGGGCTGCGTAATTTAACTTGTGCGACTTTAATTGGTGAGAAGCATAAGCCACCACCTTACCATGCTGCATCAAAATAGCTCCCAATCCTTTCAGGGAAGCATCTGTATAAACCTGGAATCCTTTGGTTCAGGAAGGGATTGTAAGGATCATAGCAAAAGTTGGTCGTTTCTTTAGTTCCACGAATGCAGCCTCACATTCTGGTGTCCATCGAAAAGCAACATCCTTTCTTGTAAAAGCTGTGAGGGGTAACACAATCTTTGAGAAACCCATTACTAATTTCCTTTAGTAACCGACAAGGCCGAGGAAATTTTGAATATCAGTTTCTGAGCGTGACTTTAGGTTCCAATAAATTGGAGAAGATTCAATTTTTATCCCTAGGTCCCTCAATTTTAATGCAACCTTTATAGGGGCCTAAAATGGGTCTAATAATTTTTTTCAAAAAATTTTGAGTAATTTTCGACCTCAATTTTGGCCAAATAAAATTTATTTGGTCATTTGAAAATATCAAATTAATTTTAAAAATTTACAAAATGTTTGTGGAGTAAGCCCTCATCAAGGGAAATAATTTTCATGTTCAACACTTTCCCCTAGGAGACTATATTTTTATAAATAAATGTTCAAAAATTCGGCTTGAAAATGGTGGTCGTGCGCTCAAATTTTTCATTTTCGAAGAAATTGAGCGCATTAATTTCTAAGCGTGACTTTAGGTTCTAATAAATCAGAGAAGCTTCAATTTTTATCCCTAGGTCCCTAAATTTTAATGCAACCTTTATAGGGGCCTAAAATGGGTCTAATAAATTTTCCAAAAAATTTCGAGTAATTTTGGGACTCAATTTTGGCCAAATAAAATTTATTTGGGCTTTTGAAAATATCAAATTAATTTAAAATTTTCCAAATTTTGTGGGGAAGCCCTCATCAAGGGGAATAATTTTCATGTTCAACACTTTTCCCCTAGGAGCCTATATTTTTTATAAAACAATGTTAAAATATTCGGCTTGAAAATGGGTCTGCATATAGCAGATCAGGCTTGATCCTGCGTATGATATTGAGCTAGACCAGGGAAAAGAGTCCCCCGACCCCACAACAGATCGGAGGTGGATCCGATATGGGGCTGTGGAAAATTATGCGACACATAATTTAATGTCGATGTTATCGTTCTATCATCGGCATCAGATCAGACGGCAGTTGTGACAAGATAAAACTTCTGCCACCTCCGACTAATGACCCAGATGTGTCGATGCCACCTCCAGTCTATTCATCGGAGGTAGGCGAACACCTGGATAGTGGTCTGGTGGTCTATGTTGGATCCCTAGTTGGATTTGGGCTAGGTTCACTAAATTAGGTTAAGTTTGACCCTCCTTGTATAGTCTAGGGTCATAAGTCTTTATTAGATTTTAAAGTAAGTCAGGTAGTTATATTGATCAGACCAAGCCCTCAGAAGACTTAGAAGATTGCAGAAATCATAACAGGCAGAAATTTCTTGTTGAAGAAGTTGTTCGACAAAATCTGAAGAGAGATCGACGATCTTCGTTCTCAGTTTGACGATCTTAAAGCCACATCTCTGAATTAAGATCGACAAAAGTTGAACTGAGTTCGACGAACTCTTATATTCTATCATACCTTGAGTTCGACGATCTATTATCTATGATCGATGATCTTGGTGCCCAGTATGGAAAGCTTTATTTCAGTTCAAAGTTCTCAGGGCTCAGCTCGACGAAAGAGAGGTTGAGTTCGACGATCCAGGATCTCAGATCGACGAATATTGCCAGTTCAACTTTTCCTTCTTTGCATTTTTTCAGATTTGATTTGAATTATTTTATAGCTTATATTGTTCTGAGTAATTAATGCTTATATTCTAAGAATATAGATGTTCTTATGGCAGCATTAATTACTGGTTTTCACGGAGTTATTATACAACTATTTCTTGGGACAATTAAGGAATTCTTTTATTGCTCTTCTAGCCGTTGTCCAAGATTTAAGATTTCTGCAGTAAATCAAGGCAATTGAATTCAAATTCAAAACTAATTTTGCTGCAGAGTATATAGTAAAGTTTGATGAAAAATTAAAAATACAACACCAAGACAGACGAAATAATAACAAATAGAGAAAAACAAGTTCTGCTCTGTCATTCTTCCAGTGTTCTTCTTCCGGCAAGCTTTCAGAGACAATCAACTGTATTTTGTCTACAACATTCTGAAGAATCTTTTCAAGAAGACCTACATACCCTGCAAAGATCTCATTCTTCCTGAAGAAAAACTTCATCTCTGGGGGAGCTTTAACACCATCAAGAATCCACAAGTCTTCTCAGTTGTTTTGAGAAAAGAGAAGACAGCAGATAGTTTTTATCTCTCTTCACCCCCACTATACAGGGTTTTAACTCCCTTTAGAAGTTAGGTTGGTTCACAAGTCTCCTTCCAAAAGACTTGAGTTTGGTTTTTGGGCACCTGATCAAAATCTCAAAGGGTTACAATATCTCTCTACAAATAGATATTGTGGTGGCAGTCACCTGATCAAAACCTGTTAGTGGATTCCTACCACGGTGATAGAAGAGTGGATGTACCCAGTTGGGGAACCACTATAAAATTCTTATGTTGTGTGTGTGTTTATTGTTTTCCTTTTGGATTGTGTTGTGGTAGCTTAGTGTAACTTATCTTTGCTTCTGTTCGCTATTACTATATCACCTATTTTTATATTTATAAAAAGTTGCAAAGGAATTTTTTAAAAACTCTATTCACCCCCCCCCCTCTAGAGTTAACCAAAGATTACTCTCCCTTTTTTTCAGTTGGTATCAGAGGGAGGTTAGTCATTTTTATTTAAACAAGCTAACACCTGGACTAACCAAGATCCTAAGATAATCCTTGATTAAATCTTGTTCCTTTCTTATTTTATATCATGCACAAAATAAGGATTATGCTAGCACCAGACCTCTAGTTTGCAACTTAACAAAACTCTATATAAACTCTATTGATGAAAACATTTTCAATTCAATTTTGACAGGACCACCAACTCTAGTGGCCTCCACTCCATCTACTTCAATAAATCTGAGTGTTGTTCCACCTCCTGATCTGACAGATGCACAGAAGAAAGCTAAGATTGTAGATGCCAGTTCCATGAACATCCTAGCTCAGACCATGTCTGATGATATATTTCAAAAGGTGGCTGAGTGCACTTCAGCCAAAGCCATCTAGGATTCTCTAAATTAGATGGTGGCTGGATCTCCTGATGAGAGAAAGGATTGGAGATCCAATCTCCTCTCACAATGAGAACTTCAAGAAGGATGAAGTTGAGTCAGTAAGTGATATGTACAACAGGCTTAGCTCAATCATTAGCTCCAATCAGAGAAGCCAAAAGCATGACTAAAATCTCTACTGAATGAATTCTTGGAAAGCTCAAATCCTATGAGCAATTAATGAAGACCAGAGAAGCAGCAGCTGAACAGAAGACTCCAACACCTATCAGGAAGGAACACCACATTGCATTCAAGGCTGCTGAAGAGTCTGAAGGGACTCCTATCAATGAAGAGTTGATGAGCCTCTTTGCCAAAAGATGCTTCAAGATTGCCAAGAAGGACTTCAGAATAAAGTCATCAAAGAAAGATGACAAAACAAGGTATGACAAGACTCTACTTAAAGAAATTGTTTATTTTGGATGCAGGAAGCCTGTACACTTCATCTCAGAAAGTCCAGAAACTCAGAAGAAGGACATAAGAAGAGAAAAGGATTCCAGAAGAACATATCATAGCAATCCCTCCTCCACCAAACACAAGAGGAAGGAGAAAGGGTTTGTTACAGAAACCTGGAGTGATACTGAGGAAGAGTCATCATCCTTTAGATCTAGTGATGATGAAGAAGAAAAGAAGACAAAGGAAGTTTGCCTAATGGAAATAGATAATTCCAGCAGTAAGTTAGAGGCTGAAGCTTCAGAAGATTAAGAAGCTCTATCTACAGAGGACAAGGTAATAACATCCTATGAATTTAATTCAGAAGATTTTAAAACTGAATTTAAAAATCTGTGCTTAGACCTAATAGGCTCTGAGAAGGAAATCAAACTTCTCAAGGAAAGATTAACTGAACAAGATAAGTACATTGCTGAAAATACTAAACTTAAAAATGAACTTAACTTAGCTAATGAACAAATTGTCTTCTTAAAAACTGAATTAAGCAAAGTCAAGAAATTAGAAGAATCTCTTAATGGTAGAAGCATAAAACTGGCACCAATATCGTCGGACTCAGTTCGACGAACTTACCAGAGTTCGTCGATCCCAGATAAATTTTTTAGAAACTTCAACTCTAACAGAAACTTTAATAATAACCTTAACCAACCTAGAGAGAATACCAATTCATTCAATACATTCACCCAATGGATAATTCCTCCCAGAAGATTTCATCCCTTTAGTTATAAAAGGCAACTTGAATGTTCATACATTTCCAGTTTTTCTTATGAAAAGAAACAAAGACCCAAGGTGACCTGGGTCAAGAACATCTAATCTGTTTCCTTGCAGGTGAAGAACTATCCTATCACTCATAATAAGTGGTATCTGGATAGTGGGTGCTTAAAGCACATGACTGGATGCAAGGATAGCCTAATCAATTTCAAGGCAAAGTTGGGTTAAAGAGCAATCTTTGGAGATTCCAGTTTTGAGAAACTAAGGCTATGGAGACTTCAACAGTGGAGCTGTCACTTTCAGAAAAGTGGTATATGTAAATGGTCTCAAACATAACCTAATATCCATAAGTCAGTTATGTGATGCATGTTATCAGGTTTGCTTTACTAATTCCAAATGTATTATTTCTTCAAATAACCAAACTGTTTTAACAGGTTGTAGACAAGGTAATATATACTTAGAAAACATTAACTCTGCTAGTTCATAACTATGTTTATTCAATCAAGTTAGCAATAACAATATTCTTTGGCATAAGAGACTAGATCATGTTAACCTTAGAAACATCTCTAAGCTATCTAGGGACAACCTTGTCAGAGGATTGCCTTCTGGCCCCTATAAGAAGGAAAGCATATGCAAGGCTTGTCAAGAAGGCAAGCAAACTAAAAATAGTTTTAAATCAATTAATAAGAGTGACTCATATAAGAATTTGTACTTACTACATATGGATCTCTTTGGGCTCATTGTTGTACTAAACTTAGGAGGGAAGTCCAACACTCTAGTTATTGTAGATGACTTCTCTAGATTCTCATGGGTGTTCTTCTTGAAAAATAAATCAAATAACATACTTTCTTAAGAGCATAAGGATTGAGTATTCTACTCCAGTTGCATTGATCAGAAGTGATCATGGTACTGTGTTTAAATCTCTTCACATGCAAAGATTCTATGAGGAGTAAGGTATCAGACACTATTTCTCTGCTCCTAGAACTCCTCAAAAAAATGGAGTAGTAGAAAGGAAAAATAGAACTCATTAAATCTATAGGAACATTGCTTGCAGATGCACACATGCCCCTATCCTTTTGGGCAGAGGCTGTGAGCACAACAAACTATGTGCTAAATAGGATTTTGATATACAAACTTAAGGGTAAGACCCTCTATGAATTACTTAAAGGGAAGAAACCAAAATTTGATTACTTTAGAATCTTTGGGTGTAGATGTTTCATTCATAACAATAATAAAGAAACACATTAGAAAATTTGAAGCTAAAGCTACAAAGAGAATTTTTCTTGGATATTCCCAAGATAGCAAGGCTTATAGGGTATTCAATAAATCATCTTTAAAAATGGAAGAATCTGTACATATTTCTTTTTATGAAGCTAACATGTATTATAAGGAGAAGGATTCTTCTACCTCAGATTTATTGTAGGTAACTCACTTGTGTGAGAAATTGGGTGAGTTAAACCTTACATAAAAGGTCATATCACATCCTCTTCCACAAGCTAATGAAGATAGTGAAGAAAAAACTTTGGAAATGGTTGAACCCCATCCAACAGCAGACATTATTCCACAAGAGGAATTAATTCAAAATGTTGTTACTGAACCAACTCCACCCACTGACTTTGTCACACTAAGGGATCACCCTAGATCTCAAGTGATTGGGGACATGTCAGCAGGTGTACAGACAAGGCATTAACTCAACTAAGATGTGATGCATGCTTGTTTCCTCTCTTAAGTTGAGCCTCAATCCATAAATGATGTAGAGCAAGATCCCCACCAGATTATTGCAATGCAAGAGGAACTCAATCAATTTGAGAGATGCAGTGTTTGAGACTTAGTTCTAAGGCCCAAAGGTTATCCAGTAATTGGAACCAAGTGGGTATTCAAAACAAAACTTGATACCCAAGGTGTAATCGTGAGAAATAATACTAGGCGTATTGCCCAAGGCTATATGTAAGAGGAAGACATTGACTATGATCAAACCTTTGCTCCTGTTGCAAGGCTAGAAGCAATCAGGATTTTTCTTACTTATGCTGTATTTAGGAAGTTTATAGTCTACCAGATGGATGTAAAGAGTGCTTTCTTAAATGGAGAACTTAAGAAAGAGGTTTATGTTGAACAACCCCCAGTTTTTATCTCTTCTACTCATCCCTCATATGTTTTTAAATTGCATAAAGCTCTCTATGGTCTAAAGCAAGCTCCAAGAGCTTGGTATGAAATCTTAGCTAGTTTTCTTTTAAAACACAAGTTCTCTAGAGGCATGGCAGATAGGACCCTTTTTACTAAGATGCATCATGATAAAATTTTGGTTATACAAATATATATAGATGACATTATTTTTGCCTCTACTGATCCCAAACTATATAAGAGATTCTCTGAGCTAATGCATTCTAAGTTTGAGATGAGTAGCATGGGAGAGCTATCATACTTCCTTGGTTTACAAGTGAAGCAATCCCCTGATGGCATATTCATATCCTAATATAAATATGTAAATGAGCTTATTAAGAAATTTGGGATGGCTGATGCCTCCTCAATGAAAACTCCCATGGATGCCAATGTTGTGATTGACTCTGATGAACATGGAAAACTAGTTTATCAGATCAAGTATAGGGCTATTGTTGGATCCCTACTCTTTCTCACAAGTAGACCAGACATCATGTTTGCTACATGTCTTTGTGCTAGGTTCCAAGTGAGCCCTAAGAAATCTCATCTTATTTTGCTAAAAAGAATTTTAAGATATATAAAGGGTTGTTCTAATCTAAGACTCTGGTATCCAACAGAGTCAGCATTTGAGCTTACTGGATTTCCTGATGTTGACTATGCTGGATGTAGAGTGGACAGGAAAAGTACATCAGGAACAGGCCAGTTCCTTGGTGATAGGCTTGTGTCCTGGTTTTGCAAGAAGCAAATATCTGCGTCCACATTAACTGCTGAGGATGAATACATAGCAGCTGGTAGCTGCTGTTCACAAATCTTGTGAATACAAAACCAACTCCTGGATTATGGTTTGAACCTAAATAATTCAACCATATTTTGTGATAGTACCAGTGCTATATCCATAGCACATAATCTAGTGCATCATAGTTGGACAAAGCATATATATAAGACATCATTTCATTAGAGATTGTGTAGACAAAAAGAAAATTAATCTTATCTTCATTTCCACTGATTTACAGAGAGCAGACATCTTGGCCAAGCCATTGGATGAGACAAAACATCTGTTTTTCTTAAATCAGTTAGGAATGATTAATGGAGATTGTAAAATTTAAATTGTGTCTGCGGTCGATGATTTGTTGATAGTTCGTCGAACGGAGATCGACGATCTGCAAAATTCTCATAAAGAATGCATTCAACGGAGTTCAACTATCACTTCTTTGTGAAATAGTTTTCGTCGTATGGAGATCGACGATCCCTGCTTCAGTGAATCGATAGTCGATCGGAGATTGACAATTTATTCATCATCTTTAGACTGAGATCGACAAATTCATTTTCTATTAAAATATTTTGTCGAACTCTGATTGAAGATCTTTCCTTTTTCGTTGGACGGAGATTGTCTTTTCGTCTTCTAAAGACCTTATAATCTAAGTCTTAGACGAAATTAATCCCCCACTTTCTATTTCATTTGCACTTGATCTTTGTTTCTCTGTGCAGGCGATTTCCAAGGCGATTTCAGTGGGAACTATTTCTGGAATAAAGTTTGATGTAGGTTTCAATATTGATATGGACTCTTTCAAACACAGTGATCAAATTTTTCAGGATATACTGCTATTCTTCTCTGAGCCGTAACTCAAGAAATTCATGACTACCAGCATAAAGCTTCCAGTAGCAGAAATAAAAGAATGGGTTCTTACTTCGTCTTCGCCAGACGCACAAACCCTAGTAGGCACTATATCTAGATAAGAGGTTATTCTGACTCCTGAAATTTTATCTGAAATTTTTGAATTTGTTAATGGAATCGATGATTTTGAGATGAAATCCACAAAATTTTCTGATATGCTTACAAGGATGGGTCACTCCGAGGGAAACCCTAGTAAGCTGTTGAAAAAGAACTTGTTAGTTCAATACAAGTTCCTTGTTGATGTGGTGGGCAAGGTGCTGCTTGGGAAGCACACCACTCTTGACCATATAACCAGGCACCAGTTCTTGCTGATGAGTTCCCTGGTAAAGACGAAATAATTAAATTGGAGTATTATTTTGTTTTAATAAATCAATAGGAAAAACAATAAAAGAGAAGTATGTTTTGGGAGAACTCTGGGCATTTTCCTCCATGAAAAATGTCCCAAACTGTTGGTCTCTCCAATAGTCTTTATCAATGCTACCAAGAGACTGACCCCAGTTCTCTTTGGGAAGTGGGAGAGAACTATCAACAAAAACTCCAGGGCCTCCTCTTCCTCCAGGACTTCTGAGGACACCTGGACTCCAAGAGTCACTCCTCACCATACTGAAGAGGCACCAGAAATTCCTCCTCCTCCACGTTCTCCCAGACTACCTCCATCTCCAAACCAACAACAACCTTCCAACACTGTCATTTCCACTCCATCTTCACCTCATACATCACTAACTCAATTCCCCTACCTAACAACCTTCAAGACATTCCATCCACTGCTTCTATATCTACTCAGATATCATCCACATTCAATCTCCTCACATCTCCAACACCATCCACATCTCTAGTACAATCACCAATCCCTACTCCTCCACAATCTCCATTTGCTGATGATATTCCTATGGATATCATATCTGACATACCTTCTCTCACTCCTCCAGTCATTCCATCCACACCCAACATCATCCCTCCAATTCTACCCTCCCCTCCATCAACCTGATGATTCAGATGATTCTGCTAATTTTAAGAAAAAAGCTATCAAGAAGAGAAAGGTTGTTCCAAAGGCTGCTCCTAAGCCTAATCCCAAAAATGACACTCCTTATTATATCTTGCAGAAAATAACTCCATACCAAGGGATGTCCCAATGGATGTGGCTGTCTAAAAATGAATAGAAAGAAAGGAAGAAGAGGAGAAGGTACAGATCTCCTCCTAGGAAGTCAGGAAATACCCTCCTCCTCCTTCCTCTTCAGGCACTTCTGGAAATGTCACTCAGAGAGCTGCTCCAGTGACCAATACTTATCAAAGGCAGTCAAGACATGACAGTCAGCAGACTTCTTCAAGCCATCCTCCTCCAGCTTCTTCCAAGAGTGCTCCTATAGAGGAACCAAAGCAGGATTCTAGTCCAAAAAGGCTAGAGTCTCCTCCTATTCCTTTTGTGGATCCATAACAGGAGACTTTTGCTAAGATGGCTATATTTCATGAACTTATAGTACTTTCTCTGATCAACAAAGCCAAAGCTGAAGGCAAGGATCCTTCTCAGTATTCAATAATGTCATCTTTTAGAAAAGAAGAACTAAAAAGGTATGCTAAAGCTAATAAATTCTTTAATATTGATGACTATATGAAACTACATCCAGAGGCTGTAGTGGCTAGAGCAACTTCTCAGAATATTATTGGTGCATCTAATATGTATATGTCAAAGAAAGAAACAGCTAACCCTAATAGAGAAATCAAATTCAGACAGCCTGCTAAAAAGACAGAGAAAGAAATCCCTAAAAAGAAATAATAATTTTGTTATTGTGTTGTTCTTAATTATGTTTGATCTTTATTATGTTTAATCATGAAGAACATGTTGTAAATATCTGCTGAATGTGTTATTTCTGTTAGATATATGTTTTCTTGCTTTATGATTGTTTCTTTTGTTTTATGTTAGTGACCTCACCCAAATATGGGGAGATTGTTGGATCCCTAGTTGGATTTGGGCTAGGTTCACTAAATTAGGTTAAGTTTGACCCTCCTTGTATAGTCTAGGGTCATAAGTCTTTATTAGATTTTAGGATAAGTCAACTAGTCATAATCATCAGACCAAGCCCTCAGAAGACATAGAATATTGTAGAAATCAGAACAGGCAGAAATTTCTTATTGAAGAAGTCGTTCGACAAACTTTGAAGAGATATCGACGATCTTCGTTCTCAGTTTGACGATTTCAGAGCCACATCTCTAAATTAAGATCGACAAAAGTTGAACTGAGTTCGACGAACTCTTATCTTCTATCAGACCTTGAGTTCAACGATCTACTATCTTTGATCGATGATCTTGGAGCCCAGTATGGAAAGCTGTATTTTACTTCAAAGTTCTCAGGGCTCAGCTCGACGAAAGAGAGGTTGAGTTCGATGATCTAGGATCTCAGATCGACGAATATTGTCAGTTCAACTTTTCCTTCATTGTAGTTTTTTAGATTTGATTTGACTTATTTTATAGCTCATATTGCTCTGAGTAATTAATGCTTATATTCTCAGAATATAGCCGTTCTTATGGCAGCATTAATTACTGGTTTTCACAGAGTTATTATACAGCTATTTCTTGGGACAGTTAAGGAATTCTTTTATTGCTCTTCTAGCCATTGTCCAAGTTCTAAGATTTCAGCAGTAAATTAAGGCAATTAAATTCAAATTCAAAACCAATTTTGTTGCAGAGTATATAGTCAAGTTTGATGAAAAATTAAAAATACAACACCAAGATAGACGGAATAACAACAAATAGAGAAAAACAAGTTCTGCTCTGTCATTCTTCCAGTGCTCTTCTTCTGGCAAGCTTTCAGAGACAATCAACTGCATTTTGTCTACAACATTCTGAAGAATCTTTTCAAGAAGGCCTACACACCCTGCAAAGCTCTCATTCTTCCGGAAGAAAAACTTCATCTCAGGGGGAGCTTTGACACCATCAAGAATCCACAAGTATTCTCAGTTGTTTTGAGAAAAGAGAAGACAACAGATAGTTTTAATCTTTCTTCAACCCCACTATACAGGGCTTTAACTCCCTTCAAAATTTGGCAGGTTTACAAGTCTCCTTCCAAAAGACTTGAGTTTGGTTTTTTGGCACCTTATCAAAAGCTCAAAGGGTTGCAATATCTCCCTTCAAATAGATATTGTGGTGGCAGTCACCTGATCAAAACCTACTAGTGGATTCCTACCAGGGTGATAGAAGAGTGGATGTACCTAGTTGGGGAACCACTATAAATTTCTTGTGTTGTCTGGGTGTTTGTTGTTTTCCTTTTGGCTTGTGCTGCGGTAGCTTAGTGTAGCTTATCTTTGCTTTTGTTAGCTATTACTATATCACCTATTTTTATATTTATAAAAAGTTGTAAAGGAATTTTTAAATAACTCTATTCACCCCCCCCCCTCTAGAGTTAACCAGATATTACACTCTCTTTTCTTTCAGTCTATCACCGGCGGCCACCGCTGAGAAACGCGAAATCGTGAGCAAGGTGGCGGGTGGCTCTGCTCCCTGCTCCACCTCGCCACCCCACCACTCTGATGACAATCCCAGCCATGAAACCAACCCCGACCGACACGGATGGGGTTACATTATTCTCTGGTGGTGCTCTGGTGACCTGGCGCCTCCGACCACCGCTGCAGAAAAACACAAAAAAACTCTGTTTTTGGGTGCCATCGGAGCGGCGAATTCCGGCAGCACCTCAGCCTTCCACCGTCAGGGAAGGTTATACCCGATGGTTTAGCCATTCCCCAGTACCACCACTGGCATTAGGAAAGGCTAATCACTTGCGGCCACAACCCGACCTGAAGGTTGGCTCGGGCGGTGTCGACGGCGCTCTGGCTGTCGGGGGACAAATGCAGGACATTAATGGACTTAAGAAGGAGGATAAAGAATGTTTCCACCTATTATGTCATGGCTCGGGAGGTGTCGGCCTGAGCTGTCATTAAGGTGGCAGAGGAGGAGGGTTCGGGTTTGCTTCCCCGGCAAACTAGGGTTCCGGCCAGGTGGGAGAAGCTTGTTCTAAGCTTGTGGGGGGAAGGGAAGAGGGTTCATGGCCTTATATAGGCTTGGGGGTGTGGCTTTTTGCTTGGGGAGGTGCGAGACTAATCCTAATGGAAAGAGGAGTTCATTTCCTCCCCTCCACTTGGCTAGACACATGGCAAGCATCAGAGTGGCCCTAGTACAGCCATATGTCAGGCATCATGGGAAGGGGAAGAGCTTGATGGGCTTGGGCCTTGGGTTTTAAGAAGAAAATAAAGGAGGGGGAACAGGTGGACATTTTCCAAAGGGCCAACTCACCATGCCCTTACTAGTTTTGTGGCCTAAAGAGTGAGTGGGGGTAGATCCTTAATCATCATTGAAGAGGAGGTGTGCACCTCCCTTAAAAATTTCAAAAGACTGGATTTTTAGGAGGGTTTGACCAAAGTCAACCTTTGGGTAAATCCCCCTTGCTGGTCAAAGTCAAAGTAGGTTCAAGTCATCGGGAGTCAGGTCAAAGTTGGGGTGTCGTGTTGTATTTAGTGTGTGCATGATTTTTGGTGTACAACTGTGCTCTATTTGATCACGGGTTGACTACCCATCATTGAAATTGACTAGGACAAACATGGTTGACTTCGTATTGACCATACGTGTCCAATGCCACCAATTGGGGTCGAATCTGAGTTCATTTGCTAATTATCCAAAATCTGTGCGTTGTAGCGCGCTAAAACAAACAAAATGCTTATATTCGTTATTGGACATCGGATTGTGACGCAATGAATTACAATGCATTTGTATTGACTATAAGAAACCATAGGAATTGACGGAACTCAAATCAGGTTCTCTAAGTCATTATCCAAAAATCCCATTTTCGTGATGTTTTACGAGAAATGGCTATACTCACCATATGACCTCGGAGTTTTTCGGGACGAGTTCCAATGCGTTCGTATTGGTTTTATGAAGTCATAGGAACTGATAGAACTCGAGTCGGAGTTTTATAGCTCTACATCCATGTCTAAGGTTACCTCTTACCAAGGTATGGGCCACGAGTAGAGGTCTGGGTAATTTTTATTGGGCCCTACTAGGGTTATAGTGCCCAATAAAAGTCAGGATATTACAATATGATAAAAATAAAGGATTTTCATCCCCAAAAAATAGCTTAAAGTAGGGGGAAAGTAATATACCTGAGGGAAGAGCTCTAGGTACTTTTCTCGGACGAGTGCTTCGGGTTCTCATGTATACTCATCTTGCCCATGATTCGGACATAATATCTTGACCATCGGAATGGTCTTATTACATAGAGTCTTCAATTTATGATCCACTATTCTGATCGGCTCAAGCTGGATGGATCTATCTGACAGCAGTCATACTGGCGATGTAGGAAGATGTTATTCTAGTTACCAGTGGAATTTCCTCAGAGATGAGACATAGAATACATCGTGGAGATTTCCCAATTTTGAGGGAAGGGCTAATCGATAAGTAATAGGACCAACACGCTTTATCACCTGATAGAGGCCCATATAGAGAGGATCTGGTTTCTTTCGCTTCCTCAACTGGGAGATACCATGTATAGTGTTAATTTTCAAAAATACCATCTCTCCCATGCTAAACTCCACCGGTTGGTGAAATGCACCATAATGCCTGGCTTGTCGGGTTTGTTCTTCCCGAATCCTCTCCTGGATTAACCATATCGTTGTCATAGTATCATCAATATAAGCTACTCCTAATGCTTCCGGGTCCTCATCTTGAGCCCAAGTTAACGGAGTTCGGCAATGCCTCCCATACAACGCCTCGTATATGGCCATCTTGATGTGGCCAGTAGTTGTTATTATAGAAAAACTCAACTAGCGGCAGTAGCTGTTCCTATGGCTCGATGTGCTCTACTATATAGAGTCAGAGTAAATCTTCCATTGTGTGGTTTGTCCTTTTCATCTATCTATTTGTCTGCAGGTGGAAAGCGGTGTTAAAGGATAATTTGGTCCCCAAGTATGCCTGCACTCGCCTCCACTCCTTGGAGGTGAAACGTCCATCATGATCCGACACAATGGACTTTGGCACTCTGTGGAGCCAGAGTACTTGTTCTATGAATAATCTATCCAGAATGTCAACTCTGTCATCCTATCGGTTTGGAATAAACCGTGCTACCTTAGTTAGTCGATCCATGATAACCCATACAGAATCATTTCCAATACGGGACCACGGTAAGCCGTGGACAAAATCCATGAAAATATCTTCAAATTTCCATTCTTGTATCGGTAGGGGCTGCAGCATGCCTCCTTGATTGCAGCATTCCGCTTTAATCTTTTGACAAGTCTGGCACCAGGCCATGAAGTTGGTGATGTCTCTTTTCATTCGGGCCAGTAAATGGTTATGCACAAGTCAACATACATCTTAAACACACTTGGGTGAATGGAATATCTTGACTGGTGCGCTTCTCGAAGAATTTCATCCTGAATTGCTCTAATGGAGGTGATAAAAATGTGGTGCCTGAATTGCAAGATTCCATCATGCAGGTTATACTCCTCCTATGCTCCATCTTGTAGGGACTAGATAATTGGGGCCACTTCTGGGTCGACCTTCTTGGCCTCTTTTATTCAATCCCATATATCACACTGAATTTCCATCCAATATGATTGGGACTTGTATTCTTTCAGATCTCTGTGAGTGACAAGTTTAATCTCCAAATCTATTAAAGACCGAAAAAATTCCTTTGGTATCTGCTCCATCCAACTCTTGGTTATAGAGGGTTGTTAGCTCAAAGCGTCAGACCTTTATTAGCCTTTCTGGGGTGATACTGGAGAGCAAAGTCATAATCACACAGGAATTCCGGCCATTGTTGTTGCCAAAGGTTCAACTCCTTTTGGGTAAAGATGTATTTGAGAATCTTATGGTCAGAGATGATCTCGCATCTTACTCTGTACAAGTAGTGCCTCCAAATCTTTAGAGCAAAGACAACTGCACCCAACTCTAGATCTTGGGTTGCGTAATTTAACTTGTGTGGCATTAATTGGTGAGAAGCATAAGCCACCATCATGCCATGCTGCGTCAAAACAGCTCCCAATCCTTTCAGGGAGGCATTTGTATAAACCTAGAATCCTTTGGTTCCGGAAGGGATTGTAAGGATCGGAGCAGAAGTTGACCGTTTCTATAATTCCACGAATGCAGCCCCACATTCTGGTGTCCATCGAAAAGCAATATCCTTTCTTGTAAAAGCAGTGAGGGGTAACACAATCTTTGAGAACCCTCCACTAATTTCCTATAGTAACAGGCCAGGCTGAGGAAACTTCGAATATCAGTTGTCATTTTGAGCGGTGGTAAGTTTTGAACTGCTTGGATTTTGGCTTGATCTACTGTCACTCCATTCTTATTAATGGTATGGAACAAGAATCCGACCTCCTCCAATCATAATTCACATTTGCTAAATTTGGCGAAGAGAGAATGTTCTCAAAGTTTATGTAACACCATCTGTAGATGTCTAGAATGGCCTGCCTTGGTATTTGAGTAGATTAAAATGTCATCGATAAAGAAAATCACGAAGTGATCTAGGAAGGGTTCAAATTCCCTATTCATCGGAGCCATGAAGGCAGAGGGGGCATTAGTGAGCCCGAATGGCATTACCATAAACTCGTATAGGCCATAGTAAGTGCTAAAGGCATTCTTGGGGATATCTTCTTCCCAAACCTGAAGATGATAATAGCTGAATCTTAGGTCCATCTTGGAGAAAATAGATGCACCTTGCAGTTGGTCAAAAAACTCTTCAATCCTTGGAAGTGGATAAGTATTCCGTATTGTAAGCTTGTTTAGTTCCTTGTAATCTATGAATAGGTGCAGTGTCCCATCCTTCTTTTTAACGAACTGTGCAAGGGATCCCTAGGGAGAGGAACTTGGGCGAACAAATCCAGCATCTATCAATTCCTGGAGTTAGATCTCCAACTCTGCCAATTCCTTAAGGGCAATCTGATAGGGTGCTTGGGACACTGGTCGAGCTCCGGACACAAGCTTGATCTGAAAGTTGACCTCTCACTATGGGGGCAGACATAGGAGGGACTCAGGGAAAATATCTGGAAAATCTCATACCACTGGGACTTTGGCGAGTACTTGAACCTTATTCTCCATTTTAAAGTAGATATGAAACACTTCGTCTTTCTGTCAGACTGACCTCACAGTCTGAGCAGTGGTCAAAATGATGTGAGAGCGGAGGGTATACCTGCTAGCATAACGACCTGTCCGTCTGAATTCTGGAGCTTGACCTCTCGAGTTGAACAATTTATTTGGGTCTTATGCTCGGTCAGCCAGTCCATTCCCAACATGAGATCGAACCCAGTTATTGCAAGGATTGTCACGTAAATCTCAAATTCCACGCCCCTTAACATGGTCTGGAACGAGCATTTCTCCATGGACGTAATATCTAATTCATCTGGCAGACGAACCCGTATAGACAATCCAGAAGAGCGGATGACGTTTTTCTTAGTTGCAATAAAGTCTTGGGATACAAAAGAGTGTGTCACTCTAGTATCAAAAAGTGTTTTTCCGGGATGTCCTACCAAGAGTAGTCCTGAAGAAGTAGGAGTATACACATATCAAAACATATACTCTATGTAGACATACATATGCATAAGATCTAATACATAGGTACTAATATCGTACGTATCTCTACCTTCTAATATATATACCTATCACAACATTAGGGGCTGGTCCGTGTTGAAGGTCTATTGCATATGCCTCCAAGGGTGCTGCTCAGCCCTGTATCCTCTCTTATTATCCCAACCTATGCATCCTCTCTGGCCTGGTCCTCACACTACCTACCCTCCTTGAACTGCTCCCAATCCTGGCCTTCCTGCCACATGCAAGCAGAAAGCTCTCATGTGTTCGGGCTGCTTGCACATAAAGTAGTTCCCTACAAAAGGAACATCTCGTCGAGCTGCCAGCACAGGCTGTGGTATTAGAGCTAGCCTGGTCTCCTGTTGCAGTGCTAGGGGTGCTGGTGGGCGCCTATAGGGCTGCCTATGCTTTCTCTGCATGCGTTCTCTCCTGTCTGCGAAGAGCAGCTCCTCTATCTCGTCCCTGACCTTTAGGGGCCTCGACCTGTCCTCGATGCTGCTGGGCCACCATCCTCTCATCTAACTCTAATGTCGCGGCATGAGTCGCTATGGTGTGGAAGATGGACTGAGATTCATAATCAAGGACTGTCTCAGGTCATCCCTCAAGCCTCGGAAGAAGCGAGCAACTCTATATCTGTCAGTGGCTGCTAGGTTCCTAACAAAACGTGTTAGGTGGATGAACTCCCTCTCGTAGTATGGCACCGTCCGGTCAACCTGATAGATATGCAGGAACCTCTCCTACAGTGCAGCTCGGTCGGCGTTCGAGATGAAGTACTCCAGGAAAGCTTCTAAAAACTACCCCCATAGGATAGTGCTCAACGTCGTCCTTTGAACGTCGAGCGGTTGGCCGCTCTCCACCTGTCTCTAGCATATCACTTTAACAAGGTCACCACCAGTGACACTGCAGCTATGGTCGGGCACATCATTCCTACCAATAGCTATTCTACACGTTCAACATAATCTTTCTCCTGTATGTCAGTCTCCATGACTCTGAAGGTTGGAGGCCTTATCCCTCAAAAATTCATCAGGAGGTCAGTGGGTACTAACAATTTCTGTAGTGGCTGTACCAAGGCTATCCAGATTGCTGCTAGGATTACTATCAATGTTTCCATAAGTCTGTGTCGGCAAACGGGACAGCTGTAGTGGCAACTGGGTCTGGACGTAAGGTGACGGGGACATATCCTCTAGAGGAGGATCTCTCATTATTGGACTCCGGTATCTGAAGAAGTAACAGGAAACAAGTGTCAGTATATGCAAAAGTAGGGTAAATTTGCAAGAATTGACAAAGCGAAAAAAGGTGCATGAGTGTGTTACCGTACAGACTAAAATCTCTAAGCTTCTACGCTAGGGTCTACCAGGCTTTCGATGCATGGTTCGTCCCAAACAAAAGGAGAAAGTGTTGGACGGAGGGATCCTGAGACTGCTCCATAAGGATAGATCGTGATCGCTATGATCCTTTTGTCAGACCACCCCCCCAACCTTTGCCCGGGTTGGGCCAGAGGAGATCTTACTTTCCCAAGACGTCCACCTAGTGCTTCTTAAGGGGTGTTAACCCACACTATTAAGCACTAGCTGGTCGGCTTGCTCGACTTGAATCATAACATTCACATCACATCATAGAATTTAGTGGATGCATTAACAGGATGCAACATCGAATATATATAATAATATATATTAAAAGGAAGTGCAAAAGTTCGTAGCCACTATATATACACGAAGCCCATAGGCTATAAAAGCACTATTGCTAATAACGTCTTTCTCTTTTAACTCTTCTCGCTAGTACTCACGTCTTGAAACTCTGGAGATGAAGGGGGTGCCTCTGCTCTGGTAGTCCTAACAGCTAGTGTATCGTCTTACAATAGTTAGTCTCTACGGTGCTTCATCTCCTGTGAATGGTGATTAAAATAATCGTTAGTCGTAGAGCTAAGTGGAATCAAATCTCCTCCTTTGATTCATATCCTGGGACGAGCGCACACACCGAACAAAGTAGATAGAAGAGCAAGAGAAGGTTAGCACAACATTTAATATATAAGCTAGGATTAATCATAAAAAGAGATGCAGCATAGTGTAACTAGGATTATAGTAGTAGTTTACGTCAGTTATGGTTTAAACTCCTACAGCAGCACAGCGGGTATTCACAACCCACGCAAATGTATCAGACATTCATAGCCACACACATATTCCCTATGTCGACATAGTATGGACTGCTTTTACTCAAGAAGGGTAGCAAGCCTCGCAAGCCACATCGATGTGGCCGTTGGTGATAGTTGTCATTCCTGCCACTTTTGGGTATGGTCGTACCGCACATCCCAGGCCTCATCTTACAACTCCGTGTACTCTTGGATGTGAGTGACATCTGGTGATTCAACATTTTGGCTGACCAGCGGAGTAACACAATGGGAAAAAATATAATGAACGGTTGCCCCTTGTACTTATTTCCCTGTCACTTTGAGTCATCAAACTTACCGCACTGGTACGAATGGTCTATGGGAGTGACTGACCTGCCACTATTTACCACAAGCAATTTACAAGTATGCAAATAAGAACAACTTTGTTAGCATGCACCAGGTCTACAGTGACTTGGCCTACTATGCTATAAATAATTTGGGCGATGTAACTTGGCTCGAATTTCGACAAGGAGCATGAGAGCACTTATTTGGGACTAACTTGGGAGGAATAACTCAACTCCTGCTATCCCTAACTAATGCTCACCTATCAAATAACAGCATATTAGGGCAGGACCCGTGCTTTAAATAGTAAATTGCAGAAACATAAGTGTGGTAAAAGAAGCTGCTAATAGAAATGAAATGCTATAATGTAATAGGACTAGTAGGATAGTGGAGTAGTACTGAACTGAAAATACTTAAAGGAAAGCAGGACCAGTTTGAGACTGGAGCACTTGAAAAGATGCAACTGAACTAAAACAAATAAAGGATCTCGACTAGTACGAGACTTGAGTACTGAAAGGAAGTACTGAATTGAAACAAATAAAGGAACAGGGTCAGTACAAGACTGGAATAAAATATAAAAAAAGGTTAGTAGTCCAATCACTCCATTCGGGAGGCTTCAGTTCTATCTTCGTTCTCAGGAGGCATGTTCAGTTCCATTTCCATTCTCAGGAGGTATGTTCAGTTCCATCTCCTTTCTTAGGAGGCATGTTCAGTTCCATTTTAGTTTTTAGGAGGCTTCTTTGGGTTTCACCCATTAAGGTCTGATAATAGTTCAATTGCGGCCTTTAAATTATGGCTTAATCGAACTTGTTGAATTTATTAGGAGTTACATCTTTATTATTCGTCGAGAATAATTAGCAGTTCAATTTCTCATAACCTCATCTTCCGAGCCTACTCAAGTTACCCGAGAGTCTTTAAAAAAAATGAGGTGCTCGGCCGTTTCACGAAATCTTGAAACCCTCACAGCTTGGGCACTTGCCCTGAATACTCTCATTAATAAAATAATTGAATTTGTTATTCAAATTACAAAGGTGGTCGCACGCTCAAATTTTCATTTTCAAAGAAATTTAGCACATCAATTTTCGAGCGTGACTTGAGGTTTAGATAAATCAGAGAAGCTTCAATTTTTATCCTCAGGTCCCCAAATTCTAATGCAACCTTTATAGTGGCCTAAAATGGATCTAATAATTTTTTCAAAAAATTTTGAGTAAAATTTTGGAAAAATAAAATTTATTTGGGTTTTTGAATATATCAAATAAATTCTAAAAATTCCCAAAACTTTTGTAGAGGAAGCCCTCATCAAGGGGAATAATTTTCATGTTCAACACTTTTCCCTTAGGAGCCTATATTTTTTATAAAAAAACGAGGCGCTCAGCAGTTTCACGAAACCTTGAAACCCTCAAACTTGGGCACTTGCCATGAATACTCCCGTAATTAAAATAATTGAATTTATTAATCAATTAACAAAGGTGGTCGCGTGCTCAAATTTTCATTTTCAAAGAAAATGAGCGCATCAATTTCCGAGCGTGACTTTAAGTTCCAATAAATCAGATAAGATTCAATTTTTATCTCCAGGTCCCCAAATTTAATGCAACCTTATTTATGGCCTAAAATGGATCTAATAATTTTTCCAAAAAAAATCGAATAATTTTGGGCCTTAATTTTGGCCAAAAAAACTTATTTGGGCTTTTGAAAATATCAAATTAATTCCAAAAATTCCCAAATTTTTATGGAGGAAGCCCTCATCAAGGGGAATAATTTTCATGTTCAATGTTTTTCCCCTAGGAGACGATATTTTGTATAAACAAATGTTCAAAAATTTGGCTTGAAAATTGGTCTGCATATAGCAGATCAGGCTTGATCCTGCGGTTGATATGTAGCAAGATCATGGAAAAGAGTTTCTTGACCCCACAGCGGATCAGAGACAGATCCTTTGTGGGGCTATGGAAAATTATGCAGCGCATTATTTTGTGTCGCTGCTGCAATTCGATCATCGCCATCAGATCAGACGGCAGTTGAGAGTCGTCGGCGGTGTAGAAGATAAAACTTCTTCCACCACCGGTCGGCAACCCAGTGGTGCTAACGCCACCTCCGTTCGACTCATTAGAGGCCGACGAACACCTGGACAGTGGTCCGGTGGTCTACCTCCAGCGGCTATCGCTGGGAGACGCGAAACTGAGAGCAAGGTGGCGGGTGACTTTGCTCCCAGCCTTACCTAGCCACCCCGCCTCTTCGACAACTATCCCAGCAATGAAACCACCCCTAGCCGATGCGTTGGGGGTTGTGATATTCTCTGATGGTGCTATATCGAACTGGTGCCGCCGGAAAAAAAACACAGAGAAAAATCTATTTTTGGGGTCCCGCTAGAGCGGCGAATTCTGGTGGCACCCCAGCCTTCACCACTAGGGAAGGTTATCCCCGGTGGTTTATCCCTTCCCCAGTGCCACCACCAGCACTAGGCAAGGCTAATCACTTGTGGCCACCACCCGACCTGAAGGTTGGCTAGGGTGGTATTGGCGGTGCTCTGGCCGTCGGGGGACACATACAGGACGTATAAGGACTTTGGAAGGAGGAGAAAGAATGTTTCCACCTGTAGTATCACGGCTTGAGAGGTGATAGCCTAAGCTGCCATTAATGTGGCGGAGGAGGGCTCAAGTTGGCTTCCCCGACAAACTAGGGTTCCGGCCAGGTAGGGGAATCTTGTTCTGAGCTGGTGGGGGAAGGGAAGAGGGGTCATGGCCTTATATAGGCTTGGGGTGGCTTTTTGTCTTGGGGAGGTGTGGGACTAATCCTAATGGAAAGAGGACTTTATTTACTCCCCTTTGCTTGGCTGGACACATGACAAGCATCACAGTGGCCCTAGTACAGCCATATGTCAGGCATCAAGGGAAGGTGGAAGTGCTTGATGGGCTTGGGCCTTGGGTTTTAAGAAGAATAGAAAGGAGAGGAGGAAAGAGGTGGACTTTTGCCAAGGGCCCACTCACCACGCTCTTACTGGTTTGGTTGCCCAAAGAGTGAGTGGGGTTAGGGCCTTAATCATCAATGGAGAGGAGTTGTACACCCCCTTGAAAAATTCCAAAAGAATGGATTTTTAGGATGGTTTGACCAAAGTCAACCCTAGGGTGTGTTCCCCTTGCTGGTCAAATTCAAAGTAGGTTCAAGTCATCAGGAGTCAGGTCAAAGTTGGGGTATCGTGTCGTAATTTGTGTTCGCACGTTTTTTGATGCTCAATTGTGCTTGATTTGACCACGAGTTGACTACCCGTCACTGAAATTGACTGGGACAAACAAAGTTGACTTTGTATTGACCATACGAGTCCAATGCCACTGGCCGGGGTCGAATCGTAGTTCGTTTGCTAATTATCTAAAATCTGCGTGTCGCTGCGCGCTATAAAAGTCAAAATGCTTATATTCGTCGTTAGACTTTGATTATGATGCATCAAATTCCAATGCGTTTGTATTGACTATACGGAAACATTAGGAACTGATAGAACTTAAATCGGAGTTCTCTATATCATTATCCAAAAATCTTGTTTTCGTGATGCTTTACGAGAAATGGCTATCCCTACCATATGCCCTCAGAGTTTATCGGGACGAGTTCCAATGCATTTGTATTTGTTTTATGAAGTCTTGGGAACTAATAGAACTCAAATTAGAGTTCTTTAGCTCTATATCCATATCTAATGTTACCTCATACCTGGGTATGGGTCACGGTTAAAGGTCTGAGTCATTTTTATTGGGCCCTACTAGGTATCTAGTGGCCCAATAAAAGTCAGGAGGTTACATTAGCACATACTAATTTTAAAACTATAAATATGTTATTTTCTCACAACTTAGTGTGTGATGCTCCCAGCATTAAGTGCCTTAAAGAGATTCAATGTCACGTACGCCAAATGGGTATGTAGACAAGGGCTACCTTTAAGGGTATTATTAAAAATGATTCCTCTAAAAGGTTGTACTTATTCGGTCCTACGCAACTCATATTTTCGGAGGTAAAGTCTATACGTTAGTAACTATTGATGATTACTCTCGTTTTACTTGGGTGTTCTTTCTAAAACACAAGTCAGACACCTTTGAGGCTTTCACTAATATTATTAGGCAAATTCAAAACGAATTAAACTTCTCGGTGGTCAAAAGTAGAAGTGATCACATAATAGAATTTGAGTCTGGTGCCATGAAAGAATTTTGTGGAAGACAAGGTATCTTTCATGAGTTTTACTCTCAGCATACTCCACAATAAAATTGAGTAGCTGAGAGAAGAAATAGACTCCTCATTGAATCATGTACAACTATGTTGAATGATGCTTCACTGCTAGAGTACTTCTATGCCGAAGCAGTCAACACAGCTTGTCACATGCAAAATCAAGTTTTAATCAACAAAAGCCATCATAAGACTCCCTATGAACTGTTGAAGGGCAGAAAATCGACTGTGTTCAACTTTAGGATCTTTGGCAGTAAATATTTTATACTTAACAATGGGAAGTATTATCACACAGAGTTTAGTGAAAAATATTTTGAAGGTATTTTTGTAGGATATAGTAGTCATAGAAAGGCTTATATAATTTTTAATAAGAAAACCCTGGTGGTAGAAGAGTCTATAAATATTGTATTTGATGAGACAAGCATGCTTCATAGCAGCTCGTCTAGTGTTGTTGGTGTAGATGCAGGTTCTAGGTTAAAGTAACTAAGCTTGGAAGAAGTGGTTAAGGAAGATTCTCCAAGCTTAGTCAAGGTCGTCGATCCAAGTGTGGTGGATGAAGAATGACTAGATGAAAAACTACCTCAACCTACATGAGATGCAATGGATGTGGTAGAACCTGTTGGTGGGTATGGAAGAAATCTAGTGTTCAGACACCTAAGAGATCACCCGGTTGAACTGAGCATTGGAGAATCAGGCGATGGTGTTTGAACCCAAAGAGGTAATGCTAAAGAAGTTCTACATCTTAGCTTTCTATCTCAGGTTGAGCCAAAGAAGTTTGAAAAAGCAAACAAGGATGCCTCTTAGATTATGACTATGCAAGAAGAGCTCAAATAGTTTGAAAGATGCAAGGTTTGAGAGTTAGTGCCCAAGCCTAAAGGACAGAACGTGATCGGTATCAAATAGGTATACAAAAACAAGCTGGACAAAAATGGAGTGATTATAAAGAATAAAGTCAGGATGTAGCTCAAGGGTGCAGACAAGAAGAAGGGACCGACTTCGATCAGACCTTTGCTCTAGTGGCCCGACTCGAAGCGACCAAGTTATTTCTTGCGTACGTTAATCACAAAGGCTTCAAGGTCTATCAAATGGATGTGAAGTATGCATTCCTCAATGGAGATCTAAAAGAGTAAGTATACGTAGCACAACTCCCAGGTTTTGTCATCTCAACTTTCCCTAATTATGTATATTTTCTTAATAAAGCTATATACTGCTTAAAACAAGATCCCCGAGCTTGGTATAAGATGGTGTCCAGCTTTCTTCTTGAGAACAAGCTCACAAGAGGAAAGATAGATAAGACATTCTCTTAGGGAAGTAAAAGGCAAGATTTTGCTAGTGCAAATCTATATAGACGATATTATTTTTGGCTTTACAGAAGAAGACCTTTGCAAGAAGTTTTCTAAACTCAGGTAAGGGAAGTTTGAAATGAGCAGTATGGGAGAGTTGAAGTATTTCTTAGGACTTCAGGTGAAATAATCCGATGATGGAATTATCATCTCTCAGACGAAGTTCACCAAAGAATTAATTAAGAAATTCGGTATGGAGAACGTAACCTCAATAAGGACTCCAATGGGTTCAACTATGTCTCTAGATAAGGACGAGAAAGGGAAACCTTTTGATGAAACCAAGTATAG
This sequence comes from Platanthera zijinensis, assembly GCA_039513925.1. NCBI lineage: Eukaryota > Viridiplantae > Streptophyta > Magnoliopsida > Asparagales > Orchidaceae > Platanthera > Platanthera zijinensis. Next base: position 76,868,322 of record CM077096.1, on the reverse strand, counting down.
AAGCATAATTGGGTCCTTGCTCTATCTTACTACCAGTAGACCTGACATAATATTTTCCACATGCGTGTGCGCTAGATTTCAGGTTAACTCTAAGGAATCTCATTACATCGTTGCAAAGAGGATTTTGAGATACCTTAAGGGTACACCAAATCTTGGCTTATGCTACCCAAGAAGTAATGATGTAAGGCTAATTGGATTTTCAGATGCATACTTTGCAGGTAGTAGGGATGACAGGAAAAGCACTTTCGAGATGTGTCAATTTCTTGGAAGAAAGCTTGTTTCATGGAGCAGCAAGAAGCAAAATTGTATGGCAACCTTCACTGCTGAGTCAGAGTATATCTCTGCCGGTAGGTTTTGCGTACAGCTTCTTTGGTTCAGGAATGAGCTAGAAGATTACAACTTGAAATTCAAGGAGATTTCGATGTTTTGTGACTCTTCCAGTATGATAGCGATTGCAAATAATCCAGTCTCTCATAGCCGGACAAGGCACATCGAAATCAGATATCATTTCATCCGGGAGCATGTGGAGAACAGGGACATAACTCTCAGCTATGTCCCGATGGATAAGCAGGTCACAGACATTTTCTCGAAGCCACTAGATGATGCCAAGTTCTCATTTTTCAAAATGGAACTGGGCATGGTAAACAAGGACTCATGAAGACGGCAAAGAAGATAGAAATCCTCTCAGGAAGTACATCTCTCAGCAGAGAAAATTTATAAGGCAAATTCGTTTGGATGAACTCGTAGAAACTCGTCGATTTGTCGAGAAAATGCAAGTTTTCATGACATTACTCGCCGATTTTCAACAAATTCTGCTCAGCTTTCATGGCATTTTGACAAATCATACTTAGGTAAATTTTTCTATTGGATCCGAAGAGTCGTCGATTTCAGGTACGCGGTGTTTTCCCTTCTCCAAACTTTAAATATAAATATATAAAGTTCTCGGGGTAAAAGGTATTCACTTCGTCGAAAGAGCCTTCTGCTTCCGTCAATCATCTCCCTCTCGATGATTCGTATTCCGTAACAGCAACTTGTCGTCATCTTCCCCGACGATTCATCTCCGACAGTAGTTTCTCTCAGTCTCCAACAGCCAACAATTCCTCCAAGTTCATCGCTTCTCAATTTCAATCCCTGCATCTGAAGTTCTTCCCAAGCTGATTGTTTCGTTTCTCAAATCTCTTCTCTTTGTCTACGGCTCCTCAAAGTTCTAGTGGATTGCTCGTAGGGGGAGGGCTAGTTCGAACAGGTTTCACTACGGCCATGGATGAATTCAGTAACGTCATCCTTATGTTGGAATCAGCCAGTCTCTCATTCACCCTAGAGCACCCTTACAAGGTGTTGGATAGGGTGGTTCTAGAGTTCTTCCAATACGCCAAAATCCGCAGGGAAGATATAGTGATTAAGAGCAAATTCAAGCAAATCAAAGTCAAAGTAAAAGCCTCTTTATTCACAAGGTACTTAGGACTCCAAATGTGTGACAAAGAAGATCAGTTAGAAGACGGTGATTTCTCAAGGGCTTTGCTATTCTATGGACTACCAAGAGGTACTAAGGCCGTCAAGAGAAAAGGGATGAACGACGAAGGAAAACTTATATCAGATATCATTGGCAAAGTTCTATTGTGAAAAACTAGATCTTGCGATTACCTCTCCTCTGACATGTTCAAGATTCTCATAGCCATCATATGCCGGAAGATAATAAATTGGGGTGCAATGCTTTTTGGAAGGTTAAAGGATAGCTTCTGAGCACCTAACATTGGACGGATTATCGGCCTTTACTTGAATCAGTTGGACAGAGATACATTTGACATGTCCCAAGGAGTTCATATTCACCACCTGAAGAAAATTGAATCTACTATCTTCTCCAGGTAGGATAGGATGATCCAAAGACCAGGTGGAATCAGAATGTAGCCTGATGTTGAGGAAGAGGAGGAGGAAGTTCCTGAGGAAAGACTTCCTACTCCTACCCCCGTGAAATTCCTGAAAGCTCGAGTGCAGGAATGGTGGGGGAGTCTGGTGAACACCAAGTAGCTACTGATATAAAAGTGGCCTTGGTGGTTGATTCTTCTTCAGTTTTAGATGCTCTAGAGGCAGTGGTTCGACCTGCTGAGGTTCATGTACCTACAGTTTCAGATGTTTAAGAGATAGATGATCTTCATACAAAAAATTACTGAAATTGGTAGTGTTGCTGCTGCTGAAGCTGAATCTGTTGAGGTTATGGATGAGACGGTTGCTGATACTGAGTTAGATGTTGTTGATTATGATATTGTTGATGAGGATGAGCTCGCTACTAATAATGTAAATGATTCTATTGTGCTTGTTGCCATGAAGAATCTGATCGTAAGTCTCCCATATGTTCTACCTAAAAGGACTAAGGGGGAGCAGAGTCATCCTTCAATCTCCATTCAAACAGAGTTGGATAGATTTGTGCAAAATCTTCAGAAACGAATTGCAAAAATTCCTAGTGTACCTCCAGTGGAGGAAGTAGAGATTGTTGATCTTTCTAATGAGGAAGGAGATGTAGAGTCGCATCCTCCTATCCTAGAGGCTCCAGATACTAGACTATTGTCTAAAGCTCATATTTCTCCTATGGCAGAGTCTTCCAGTGACTCTAAGCCTAGTCCAGATATTCCATCTCCTCCCTGTGTTCTTACTGTAGATCTTCCAAGTACTATTTCAGATATTTCTCTCCTGAAGTCCATAGAAGCCCTGATGGCAAAACAACAAGCAAGTTTTAATCACTCTCTGAAGAAGGTGCTGAAGAAAGAAAAAGAGACAGAAAGAGATGTGAACAACGCCCTTGCAGAGATCAAGGTGCGATTTGACAAACTAGATTTAAGGTTGGACTCATGGTTTGTGCAAGGTGTTTAAGCAATAGTCCATACTATGACATGGCTGAAAAGAAACTTAAATGTTCTCCAGAATATTGATGCAAATGCCAAAACAGACATTAATGCTCAAAATGATGGGATGAACTACTTTGATGACCAATTGGTCTATTATAGCAATGCTATTACAGCAAAAGTACTTAAATAAGTAAAAAAGGGGGAGGTAACATTGCAAACTATGGTAGCTGCTATTGAAGCCCAGATGACAAAACAGTTTAAGGCTATAAACTCATACACTTATGATAACTTCAATTGACTTCATGGTGAGTTATTGGTGGGTAAGGTCATACTCATGCTAGGATTCCTCAACCTGTGGTGCCTGGTCCAGTAAATGATGATGTTAATCCTGCCACGAACAATTCACAGTACTAGTCAAACACTAGGGACTTTTCTTAGTATGGACCAGGATCTACTGCTGCAACTTCTATTGAGCCAGAAATTCAGATAGTTGTTGGTATTTATCCACAATAACCTGGATTTGAAGAAGGACTCAGTTAAGCTAAGATAAATTGTGACTATATTTGATGTTGTATTTTGAGTTATGTACTTGTAGGTTTTCATTGCTAAGTACACACCAATATCAGGTTACAGTGAGTTAGTAAACACAGGACTATACAATGTAATCCCTCATTGTGTAGGCCAATGTGTTGACTTACATGTAATCTCTCTATTGGGGTGTACTTCTATCCCAAGTATATGAGAAGGCTCAAGGATGATCAAGGCTTAGATTCAGAATGATAAGAATTTCTCCTAAGTTTCGTCGAGTATGGTTTGGAATACTCATCGAATTCGTCGAGTATCAGCTCGATACTCGTCGAATTCATCGTGTATACCTACCCATACCTATCGAATTCATCTTTTATACTTAGGGTAAATTCGCTGAAGAATTAAAAAATCCGTTATGTAAAATTCGCCAAGTATCGTCGTGCATACTCGTCGAATTCGTCGAAGGTATCTAACGATACTCGCTGAATTCTTCGAATATGCTAAGTGATACACGCTGAATTCGTCGAGTCCAGTCGACGCTACTTCTCTAGAAATTTCCAAGTCTTATTCGTCAAATATCAATTCATCAAGAGCGTTAAGTCATCTCGACGATATTCATCAATTACTGCCCTTGGCGTTGAGTGAACAAATGGCGTTGAGTACAACAACGTTGAGTTCTTTGAGTCATTTAGCTTATACTCGACGAATTCGTCGAGTATACTAGGTGATACTCGACGAATTCGTCAAGTATGACTCCGTTTTGGCGTTGAGTGACTGGTTGGCCTGAGACTGATTTGTCCAAGTTTTATTCGTCGTATACCAAGGTACATTCAGCGAGTATACTAGTGATACTCGACGATACTCGATGAATTTGACTTAGGTCATTTTTCCGAGTTTTTCAAAATTGCTGGTCGGGTTTCGGTTGACCATGCTCAGTAAATTCTAGGTTTTTTTTTGGAAGTTTTCTTATAACTGTTGGAAGGGATATCTCTATAAATATCAAGGGGATATTTCCTTTCAACCTAATCGTGATTTTGCTCTTAATTTCAAACCTAGAAAACTTCTAAAATTTGAAACTGTCCGTCCATCGCCAACAATAGTAAACTCGCGATTCTCCCGATCGGCCGTCGACGTCAGTGTGATTCATCTTCTTTGACTTACATGACTAGATTACTTTTTCTCTCTATAGATCTATACTCCTCCAGATCAAGTCGTTTGAAGATTCAAGACGAGATTCAAGATTTTTTTCAAGTGTACATATTCCGTATTCTCCAAGCAATTGCAAGAACTACTATTCTAGAAGAACGACGGATTGAAGATCTTAATTCTTGTCTTTGTGATTTTAATATTGTTGTAAAACATTCATTTAATCTTGTAGGAGAGTTTCTCTGAGTTTGTAGATCCGTTTGTGGATCGAATTTTTAGATCTGTTGGTGGATCGAGTTTGTAGATTTGTTTGTGGATCGAGTTTGTAGATCCGGTTATGGATCGAGTGGTAGGAGCGTCATCTCTGAGTTGTAGGAGTTTCCTCTCCGAGGTGTAAGATTGTGGAAATCTTAGATTGGTGAAGTAGTTGAAACTAGCCCTTTGTGGTAGATAGGCGAGGCGGGAAAGTGGACGTACCCAACTCGGGGAACCACTATAAATCTCGGTGTTTATGTGTTGATATTTAAAGTATTTTTTTATTCTACAAAAAGACACAAACATCACCTATTCACCCGCCTCTAGGTGATTTAGGTAGACGCTAGATACTTTCAATTGGTATCAGATGGGCATTCTGTTCAATATAAGATTAACACCTTGAACAAGATTCCTGCTCTATTGTCAAGAGATTTTGTCTAGTAACCATGGACAGAAGTAAATACATGTCTTCTATGAAGCTACCAGTGTGTACAAAGGAAAACATTCCCATGTGGAAAGAACGAGTAAGGTTCTTCATAGAAACTGCTAATCTAAGAATTTTTCAGATTGTGGAAGAAGGACCCCGTATACCGACTCAACCATCATCACTAAATCCGGCAGTCATGATCCCTAAGGAGATGATGGATTTAACTAAAGATTAAATTGCCTTGGTCTCCCTGGATAAGAAGGCAAAGAACATCATCACAAGTGCAGTGGATGACTCAATGCTTCACAATCTATTCCACTGTAAATCTGCCAAAGAAATGTGGGACTGTCTAATTATACTGATGGAAGGGACAGAAGAAGTCAGAGATGACCACAGATTGTTGCTGAAACGGGAAGAAGAAGCATTCAAGCAAGGATCAAATGATAGTATTACTGACAGCTTCGAGAAGTTCTTTAAGATTGTTAATGGCCTCCGGAACTATGGTCGTACTTTCACTAATGGCAAACTCAACGACAAATTTCTGAGATCCCTGACAAAAGAATGGGACACCAAAGTCGTAGCCATTAGAGAATTTGGAAAGCTACCTGAAATTGACCCGCATAACCTCTTTGTGAAATTGCTCTTCTATGAACTTCAAATGAACACTAGAAAGAAGGAGGAGCAAAGTAGCCGGGCTTCCAGTAAAGAGAAGTCTCTGGCCCTAAAAGCTAAAGGTTCAAGCAAGTCCAAAGTTGTTTCACTAGTAATGACTCAAGATCCTGACACCATAGAAGACTCTGAGCCTAGCACATCTGGCTCTGAGCTATCAGATGGGGAGTTATCTCTAATTTATAAGCAATTCAAGAAACTACTCAGCAATAAGAGATAGTTGAAGAATCAGTCATCCTTATCTGACTTCAGGGAATCTCATCGTGATGGTGACCGTTCCAAAAAATCTACAACCAAGAGGACAGGTATTAATCGAAACAGAACAAACATTCTTCCTCTGACATTTTGTGTTATTATTGTAACAAGAAAGGTCACATAATTGTTGAATGCCCATACAAGAAGGAGGGCTCCAAGAAAGAGGAGAAAAGATCCTTCAAAGGCAAAAGAAAAGAAGAAAAGAGCTTCGTTGCCAAGAATTCTAAGACTCTCAGCGACAGTGACTCGAGTTGAGCTCATAGAATGAGGAAGCCTACTTCGATCTTATGGCTCAATCAGACGAGGAAGTTCGTGACTAAAAGTATTGCGGGAAGGTAAACTCGCACACGATACTCTCGGAATCGAACACGTCCACTAATGGTCATGAAGACTATTCTTCTAAAGAGGGCGAGTCTGAGTTAATGGTTCAGCACGAGAACCTTTTGAAAGCTTTTGACAAATGCCAAAAGGTAGTCAAAAAGCAGGCAAAAGAGATTGCCTCTCTCAAGGTAGTGAAATCAAGCCTGAGGGAGGAAATTGCAGAATTGACTCCTTTCAGAAGTGACATTCACTCCTTGTAAGAGGAATTGAAAAGCTCGGCTGAAATATTAAGTCAAAAAGAGAAATACCTTGATGAACTTGAAGAAAAGCTCTTGGTGGAGAGAAAACTTGTTGAGAGTTTCTCCAAGCCGAAGACTGTTCTCCCTCTCATTGATGAGTTCTCTACTCCGAAGAATGGTAGTGGTCTTAGCCATGTAGTTAGAAAAGGTAAGGCTGCCAAGAAAGCCAGTGCAAAAGAAAAGGGGAAGGAATCTCTGGGTCAAGCCTCGTTTAGGAAGGTAATCTTCCTGACGAACAAGTTTCACCTCTAGTCATCCTACGGTCATCTGGCTAGACCTACTTATGTAGAGCCCGAGAAGAGATACCAGGGATGGACCCATCCCCGAGACTATGGTGCCAGTGTTTTCAAAGCACCATACGAAGAGATTGAAATCAAGAGTTATGGTTCCTATGATCATGGACATAACCATAAGAGGGCTCCAAAATCCAAGACTTTTGTACCTAAGGCAAAGGAGATGGAGAAGTTATGCCTATTCACAGTTTAGGAGGTAAGGTCTACACATTAGTAATTGTTGATGACTACTCGCATTTTACTTGGGTGTTATTTCTGAAACACAAGTCAGACACCTTTAACACTTTCACTAATTTTGTCCAGCAAATTCAGAATGAATTGAACTGTTTAGTGGATAAAATCAGAAGTGACCACGGAACATAGTTTGAGTCTGGTGTTATGACAAAATTCTGTGAAAGCCAAGGTATCTTTCATGAGTTTTCCTCCCCTAGTACTCCACAACAAAATGGAGTTGCTGAGAGAAGGAATAGAACCCTAATTGAATCAAGTATAACTATGTTGAATGATGCTTCACTTCCGGAGTACTTCTGGGTTGAAGCAGTCAACACAGCTTGTCACGTGCAAAACAGAGCACTTATCAACATAAGCTATCGTAAGACCCCCTATGAGCTATTGAAGGGCAGAAAACCGATTGTGTCTTATTTAGAATCTTTGGAAGTAAATGCTACGTACTTAATAATGGGAAGTATTACCGCACAAAGTTTAGTGAAAAGTGTTTTGAAGGTATTTTTGTAGGTTATAGTAGCCATAGTAAGGCATATATAGGATTTTCAATAAGAAAACTCTGGTGGTAGAAGAGTCAATTAATGTTGTATTTGATGAGACAAGCATGCTCCAAAGCAGCTCGTCTAGTAGTATTAGTGCAGATGCAGGTACCAGGTTCAAGGAACTAAGCTTGGATGAAGCTGTCAAGGAAGAGGCTGCAAGCTCAGTCAAAGTCGTTAATCTAGGATTGGTGGATGAAATACTGCTAGAGGAAGAGTTTCTTCAACCTCCAGAGGAGGCACCAAATGCTACTGAGCTGCTGGTGGGAGAGCAAGAAATCAAGGGTTTTGACACCTAAGTAATCACCCAGTTGATCAAATCATTGGAGAGCCAGGCATCGGAGTTAGAAACAGAAGAGGTATAGCTAATGAGATTATGCATCTTAGTTTTCTATCACAGGTTGGGCCGAAGAAATTTGAAGAGGCAAATAAGGATGCTTCTTGGATTTTTGTAATACAAGAGGAGCTCAATCAGTTTAAACGTTGCAAAGTCTGGGAGTTGGTACCTAGGCCCAAGGGATAGAACGTGATCAGCACCAAGTGGATCTTCAGAAACAAGCTGGACGAGAATGGAGTCATTATCAAGAATAAAGCCAGTCTTGTTTCTCAAGGATACAGAAGAGAGGAAGGGATTGACTTTGACCAGACCTTTGCTCCAGTGGCCAGGATCAAGGCGATCAGGTTATTTCTTGTGTATGCTGCCCTCAAAGGCGTCACCATCTACCAAATGGATGTAAAGTCAGCATTCCTCAACATGAATCTAAAAGAGTAAGTATATGTAGTACAACCCACAGGTTTTGTTAATTCCAATTTCCCTGATCATGTTTATTTTTGTAAACAAAGCTCTATACGGATTAAAGCAAGCTCCACGAGCTTAGTATGAGACACTTTCTAGCTTTCTTCTTGAGAACAAGTTCACAAGAGGAAAGATAGACAATACATTATTTCTTAGGGAAGTAAAAGGCAAGATTCTGCTAGTGCAAATCTATGTTGATAATATTATTTTTGGCTCTACGAAAGACAACTTTTATAAGAAGTTTTCCAAACTTATGTAAGGGAAGTTTGAAATGAGCAGCATGGGATAACTGAAGTATTTCTTAGGACTTCAGGTGAAATAATCTGAAGATGGAATTTTCATCTCTCAGATGAAGTTCACTAAGGAGCTTCTTAAGAAATTTGGAATGGAGAATGAAACCTCTATGAGGACTCCAATGGGTTCAACTGTGTCTTTGGACAAGGATGAGAAAGTGAAACCTTTTGATGAAACTAAGTATAAAAGCATAATTGGATCCTTGCTCTATCTCACTACTAATAGACCATATATATTATTTTCAACATACGTTTGCGCTAGATTCTAGGTGAACTCTAAGTAATCTCAGTACATCGCTTCAAAGCGAATTTTAAGATACCTTAAAGGTACACCCAATCTTGGCTTATGGTACCCGAGAAATAATTATGTCGAGCTAATTGGTTTTTCAGATGCCGATTTTGCTGGAAGCATGGATAATATGAAAAGCACTTCTAAGACGTGCCAATTCCTTGGAAGACAGCATTTTTTATGGAGCAGTAAGAAGCAAAATTGTGTGGCAACTTCTATTGCCAAGTTAGAGTATATCTCTACAAGTAGTTGTTGCGCACAGCTTCTATGGATCAGGAATCAAGTAGAAGACTACAAATTGAAGTTTAAAGAGATTTTGATGTATTGCGACTCATCCAGCGCAATAGCGATTGCGAATAATCCAGTCTCTCACAGCCAGACAAAGCACATCGAGGTGCGATATCACTTAATCCGGGAGCATATAGAGAACAAGGATATAGCCCTCAGCTACGTCCCGACAGATAAGAAGATCGCTGATATTTTTACAAAGCCACTAGATGAGGCCAAGTTCTCGTTCTTCAAAACAGAACTAGGCATGCTGAAGATAGACTCATGATGAAGACCAAGCAAACAGGAACTTGCTAGGGAATTATTTCAAAGTCAAAAAAATTTCCCAAGGCAAATTCGTTGAGTATCGGAGCTAACGTCACCGATTCGTCAGATACTCATACGATTCTCACCGAATCGGATTCGACCACCAGCGATTCTCGCCGAATTCAACTTAGGACAAAATTTCAAACTTCTATATTGGATCCGACGAGCCATGAATTCAGGTATGCACCTTCTAGGCAATTTTAAAATTATATATATATATAAATAGTTAAGGGGCAACCACACAGTCTAATTCGACGAAACCCTCAAGACGACTCGCCGAATTAGAAATCATGACCGTTCGACTCTTGTGACAACTGGATCGTCTTCCTCCTATGTACTAAGGTTTGTTCTTCCTCGATTAGGATTGTGAACAACTTCCAAACCCTAGCCAATATTACAACAAGGATTTCCCGACGATTTCTTTTCATGGTGTGTTCCCGAAACCGTGTTGTTACCTACTCCGCAAAGTTCAAAAATCCAGTTTATTACAGATTCAGTTTTCTCCATGGCTCCCAAAAGCACAAGTGGTTTGTTAGGGGAAGGAGAACTTGGTCGCACATGCTTTGCTGATGCTTCTGATGAGTTCAGAAATGTTTTACTAATGTTGGAGACTACAAGACTTTCCTTTGTCCTAGAACACCCTTGCAAGGTCCTGGACAAGGAAGTTCTTGAGTTCTTCCAGAATGCCAAGCTACGTCATGAAGATTCAGTCATAAAGATAAAAATTTAGAAGACACAAGTAAAAGTGAAAGTGTCACTTCTCTCCAGGTACTTGCGGCTTCCTATATGTGATTTACCTTGATGAGGATGACTTCTCCAAAGCTCTTCTATTCTTTGGATTGCCCTGAGGTATAAAAGCAGTTAAGAGCAAAGGGATGAATGAAGAATGCAAGATTATTTCCGACATCATGGGTAAAGTGTTCTTGTACAAGACTGGGTCACATGACTATCTCTCCACAAAGATGTTCAAGACCCTTATTGCTATCATCTGCAGGAAGAAACTTGATTGGGGTGCATTGTTGTTTGAGAAAATCAAGGACAGTCTTCGCACTCTCAACTTTGGGAGGATTATCAGCCTGTACCTAAATCAGCTGGATGGTGATAGGTTTGATATGACCAAAGGTGTGCCTATCCATCACCTCAAGAAGATAGACTCATCTATATTCTCAAGGTGGGATAGGAGGATTATTAGGCAAGGGGGAGCCCCATATATGGCTATGGAGGAGGCAGACCATGCTCCTGAGGTGAGGATTACCTCTCCACACCCCAGTGAAATTCTTAAGATTTCGAGGGTAGGAATCGAGGGGGAGATAGTTGATACACAAGTGGCCACTAGCATAGTGCCCTTGAGTGTGCCTTCAGACTCAGAGCCAGAAATTCTAGATACAGTTGTTCCAGTTCAAGATCCAGAGAATATGATAAAAGAGGTTGTTGAGTTAACTCGGACTGCTGCAGAAGAGTTGGTGCCTGCGGAGGAAGAGGCTGATACTGTTGTTGAGGATTAGGCTGTTTCTGATGATGCTGAGGAGGATGTTGCTACTGAGGATGATATCCATATGGATGATGAACATATGTGGTGGAGTTTGACGCTGATAAGACCAAAGTTGTTGATAATGTGGATGTTAGGTCTGATCTAGTGCCAGTGGAGAAACAAATTTTCCCTTCCCCGAAATTTCTCCCTCTTCATCTTCCGTGGGGGAGGTGACTAGGCCCTCTATATCAGTTGCTACTAAGGTTGTGAGGCTTATAAGCAACTTGGAGCAGAGGATAAGCAATATTCCAGATGCACCTCCTGCTACTTAAGTGGAGGTTTTGGATCTCTCAAATGAAGAAGAAGATGTAGAGGAGCAGACTCCAGCTCTAACTACTGCGGAAGATAGAGCTACTACTTATAGAGCTCGTTTATCTCTGATAGTTGAGTCTACTAGTGAGGATCTGCCTAACACTCCTATTCCTAAGGTCCAAGGTGTTACTGTTGATAACTCAATCATGTGGAGCATAGGGGCAATGCTAGCCAAGTAGAGAGCATATTTTGATTCCTCAATGAAAAGTGTTCTGAAAAAGGTGAAAGAGACAGAACGAGACCTGAACAAAGGCCTAGCTGGGATTAATGTAAGATTTGATAAGCTAGATGCCAAGCTAGACTCCTAGTTTACCCAAGGGGAAAGGAGTTGAATTTTTTATGAAAGGCTTGGAAAGCAATCAGAAGGTTATGTGCAATGTTGATACTAATGCCAGATCTATGATTGAAGCGCACAATACTTTAATGGCTCACTGTGATGATAACATGCAAGCTTATGCCAATGCTTTGGCCGAAGTAGTCAGAAAGGGAGAGGATACCTTGGAAGATAAGGTGGTAGCTAAGGTCAATGCACTTGAAGAAGCAATGTTAGCAAATTTCAAAGGTGTAAATGACTATAGTTATACCAACTGTGTGTGGTTACACAGTCAGTTGATAGGATCTCAAGTACCTTTTGTGCCTATACTAGCATATGATGAAGCTCATCCTACCCAGGATTACTCCAAGTACAGGTCAGACACACAGGATTTTTCTAAGGTTAGTGCTGTTGTTGCTGTTGAGGCTCTAGAGATTCACCCTATTGAAGACATATCTGTTGCTCTAGTGTTCAAACGAAGAAGATATGGGGAAGACCCGTCTGCAGTAAGGTCAGAGCCTATTAGAGATGAGCCTAACAGAGAAATGGAAGAGGTGTGGAGTCCTATATCCAGAGGCATTATATTAGATACATTCTCCTTGGTAGACCTTAGTTGTGAGAAACGTGAACTGTACTACGACCAAGAAGAATTGAACAAATACAAGTTGGCATGCATAAGGAAGAGAATACATTTCAGGAATAACCGGGATACTGATCTGATGGCTCTATCCCCTCCAAAATACTATCCAAAGCCAAGGGCTTATTTTGACAAATAGAGGAAGAAGGGACAGAGCAGGTTGGACCAATAGTTATATTTTGCGTTGAGTTATGGGTTTCCCCCCCCCCCCAAACTATGAACAATTTGTGATATATATGATTTCAATGATTGTCTTAGAATATGTTTTGTTCTTTAATTTTTGTTATCTTTTCAAGTCTTAGTGTTTTATTATTTTATTATTTGTGATATACAATTCACCTTAGCTTATAAGGTTCTGACTTCTTCAAATAATGAGGGATAGTTTGGTATTGTATCCACAATAACCCAGATTTGAAGAAGGGCTCAGTTAAGCTAAGATGAATTGTGACTGTATTTGATGTTTTTTTTTGAGTTATGTACTGGCAGGTTTTTATTGCTAAGTACGCACCAATGTCAGGTTACAATAGATCAATAAACACAGGACTATATAATGTAATCCCTCGTTGTATAGGCCAATGTGTTGGCTCACATGTAATCTCTCTATTGGAGTGTACTTCTATTCCAAGTACAGGAGAAGGCTCAAGGATGGTCAAGACTTAGATTCAGAATGATAGGAATGTCTCCTAAGTAAAATTCATCGAGTATGGTTTGGAATACTCGTCGAATTTGTCAAGTATCAGCTTGATACTCGTCAAATTCGCCGTGTATACCTACCCATACCCGTCGAATCCATCTTTTATACTTAGGGTAAATTCGTTGAAGAATTGAAAATTCTATTAAGTAAAATTCGCCGAGTATCGTCGTGCATACTCGTCAAATTCATCGAATGTATCTAACGATACTTGTCGAATTCGTTGAATATGCTAAGTGATACATGCCGAATTCATAGAGTCTAGTTGACGCTACTTCTCTAGATTTTTCCAAGTCTTATTCGTCAAATATCAAGGCGTCGAGAGTGTTGAGTCATCTCGCCGATATTCGTCGATTTCTTCCCTTGGCGTTGAGTGAGCAAGAAGTCATTGAGTGCAATGACATTGAGTGTGTTGAGTCATTTAGCTTATACTTGACAAATTAATCAAGTATACCAGGTGATACTCGATGAATTCGTCGAGTATGACTCCGCTTTGGTGTTGAGTGACTGGTTGGCCTCAGCCTGATTTATCCAAGTCTTATTCATCGTATATCAATGTACATTCGATGAGTATACTAGTGATACTTGGTGATAATCTAAGAATTTGACTTAGGTCATTTTTCCGAATTTTTCAAAATCCCTGCTTCGGGTTTTGGTCGTCCATGCTCAATAAATTTTAGGTTTTATTTTTGGAAGTTTTCTTATAACCGTTGGAAGGGATATCTCTATTCAAGGAAGGGATATCTCTATAAATACTTAGGGGATATTTCCTTTCAACATAATCATTATTTTGCTCTTAATTTCAAATTTAGAAAACTTCTAAAATTGGAAACTGTCTGTCCGCCGCCGACAACAGTAAACTCGCGATTCTCTTGATCAGCCACCGACGTCAGTGAGATTCATCTTCTTTTACTTACACGACTGGATTGCTCTTTCTCTCTATAGATCTATACTCCTCCAGATCAAGTCGTTTGAAGATTCAAGACGAGATTCAAGATCTTTCAAGTCTACATATTCCATATTTTCCAAGCAATTTCAAGAACTACCATTCTAGAAGAATTACGGATTGCAGATCTTAATTATTGTTTTTGTGATTGTAATATTGTTGTAAAATATTAGTTTAATCTTGTAGGAGAGTTTCTCCGAGTTTGTAGATCTGTTTGTGGATCGAATTTGTAGATCTGTTGGTGGATCGAGTTTGTAGATCCATTTGTGGATCGAGTTTATAGATCTAGTTGTGGATCGAGTGGTAGGAGAGTCTTCTCCGAGTGGTAGGAGAGTCATCTACGAGTTGTAGGAGTTTCGGCTCTGAGGTGTAATATTGTGGAAATCTGAGATTGGTGAAGTAGCTGAATCTTGCCCTTCGTGGTAGATAGGCGAGACGGGAAGTGGACGTACCCAACTCGGAGAACTACTCTAAATCTCGGTGTTTGTGTGCTTGATATTTAAAGTATTTTTTATTCCACGAAAAAACACAGACATCACCTATTCACCCCCCTCTAGGTGATTTAGGTCGACGCTAGATACTTTCAATAGTTGAAGACTCACCTCCACCAGCTCATAAGAGAAGAAGATATGGTGAAGGCCCCTCTGCTGTAAGTTCTGGGCCCAATAAAGAAATGGTTGATGCGTGGAGTCCTATCTCCAAAAGCATATCCTAGACACCTTCAACGGGTAGACTTGGGTAAAAAGAAAAGATGAGATTACTATAGCAGGGAGGAGTGGCATAATCATTAGGTGGCAAATGTTAAAAGAAGGCTACATTTCAGGAAGTATAGATTTGATGATCCAGATGCTCTTCCAGCTCCGCAAAAGTTCTATCCAAAGCCAAAAGCTTATTTTGATAGACAATATCAGAAAAGCCACGGCAAACATGCTTGATTTGTTTTTTAGCTAATGATTATGGATATTGTTTGCCCCATATAGAACTTGTATATATATATATATAATTTAATGTTTTATTGGGAATGCTATTATTTCTTAATTTTATATATTCTTTCCTTTTCATGTTTTAAGATTATTATGTGAACAATTCACCTTAGTTTGTAGGGTTCTGACTTCTTCAAATAGGAAGAGATTGTTGGGTATTGTATCCGCAATAACTCTGATTTGAAGAAGTGTCCCTTGAACTAAGATGAATTGAGTTTGTATTTGATGTTGTTTTCTAGTTATGTGCTTGGAGGACGATATTACTAAGTACAACCCAATATCAGGTTACAGTGGGTCTTGAAATACAGGACAATACAATATAATCCATCATTTTTTAGGCCAAGGTGTTGACTCACGTATAATCTCTCTATTGGGGTGTACTTTACTTCAAGTACATTAGAAGAATCGAAGAAGATCAAGTTGCGGTTTTCAGAATAGAAGATTTTCACTAAGTAAAATTCGTCGAGTATAGTAACATACTCGCCGATTTGGTCGAGTATATTCATGAATACTTATCAAATTCGTCGTGTATGCTTACTGGCACTCGTCAAATTTGTTGTATTTACTTAGGGAATAATCTCCGAATTCCTGGAAATCAGTTAGGTAAATTCGTCGAGTATCATTGTGTATACACGTCAAATTCGTTGACTGTATCTATCGATACTCGTCATATTCGTCGTATATACATGTCGATACATGATGAATTCGTTTAGTCATCTCGACTTTACTTCTCTATATTTCTCTAAGACATATTCGTCGAATATCACTTAAACAAGTGTCGAGTCAGCTAGCCGATACTCGTCAAATTCGTCGAGTATACTAGCTGATACTCGTCGAATTTGTCGAGTATCTCTTCTGTGAAGCGTTGAGTTACATGATCGATCTGACTAGAATTATCCAAGTAAATTTCGTCAAGTTTCCAAGTGTTTTGACGAGAATACCCATATATACTCGACGATACTCGACGAATTAAACTTGGGGTTATTTCTTCTATTTACAAATTTTTGGCTCGGTTTGTCCAGATCGTCATATGCAGTAATTTCCGAATTTCTCGAAAGGAAGGATGTTTCTATCTATTATAGAAGAAGGTTTCCTATATATTTGTATGGTGGATTTCAATCAACCCTAATTGTGCTTATTGTTAAAAAATGAGAAATATCAAGAGCGAAGATTCCCATCGATGCATGATACGTACTTCGCAACTCGCACGACCGATGACTTCTTGCTGCATGATTCGTTCTTCCTTAAGCAAGTCGACTAGATCATTGATCTCAGAAGATTTCGATTCTACTCAGATCTAGTTGATCCGTGTGTTTAGATCAATTCTTCAAAGCCTTCGGTTTCTCTTGTTCTTCAAGACGTTCAAGATCAACCTTTTAGAAGAACGAGGGATCGAAGATTTCAGATCAATAGAAGATTATTTTTAATCTTTTATTGTGTAAATCTTTTTTCTATTGTAGTAGAATTTTCCCTCCAAGTTGTAGATCCTTATTTTAGGATCGAGTTGTAGGAGAGATTGTTCTCCAGGTTATAGGACAGTTTGCTCTCTTAGTGGTAGGAGTGTTGTCTCTGAGTTGTAGGACTTGAGGCTCTGAGATGTAAGATTGTTTGCAATCAGAGATAAAGGTAAAGTAGCCGAATTTAGCCCTTCGTGGTAGATAAGCGAGACGAGATAGTGGACGTACCTAACTCGGGTAACCACTATATATCTTTGTATTTTTGTGTGTTTATTTGTTAGTATTTTTTATTCTGCAAAAAGACGCAAAACTCACCTATTCACCCCCTCTAGGTGATTTAGGTTGACACTAGATACTTTCACTCACCCATGTTTCGTGGACGCTCCAATTCAAGATTCACGGACTTAGTTTATTTCTGCTATTTCTGTATTCAATGCTTGTAACGGAGAGATGACCTATCGCCCTCCGAGGAGACTCCTAATACTTGTAAACTTAAAGCTACATAGTGAATTTTGGCACTACACAGATCTGACCACGTGGTTTTTTTACTCTTTCCGGGTTTCCCATGGTAAAAAAGCCTCCTTCAATTGTTGCTGGATTTTCATTGTCTATTTTCGCGCCCGGTCCAACTCCTAGCAAAGACGGTATGATTCTACCATATGAGTTTGGCGTCGTCTATGGGAAAGTGTTCTCAACTCTGTAACTACTCTCTGGAAATGATGCTAGCCCTACTAAAGCACCCCTAACGGACAATAATGTCGAGGAAAATCAGACAAATTAGTAGTGGCGCAACACCAGAAGAGCGCAACCCTTCCAACTCATCCACAAGCAATGCCCCACTTGAAGAAGGATCCACACTACTGCACCACAAGAATCTAGGGAAGAACTCATCCACTTATTAAAGAAGTGTCAGACAAATGGTGCTTACCTCACTAAGATACTTAGGGGATCATCGTGCCCCCAATGCGGTCATCACTCCAGGAGACCAACTGCCACTGATCCCAAATCATTTTGTTCTTGAGGATGCTATCTGCTCTATGGATCCCATCATAGATGAGTTGTCTGATGCTGACAACTCCGCACACCTCGCGTTACTCAATGGGCTTCCTAAACACACAAAGGGTAACGCTCGCACGACAAGTAAAGTCTCCACTCTGACTAATAAAAGACTCAATCATGAGTAAGTGAGACTCGTGATCGAGGAGTAATGTGAGCATGCGGCACCGCAGTACAAACATATGATTCCATGTCTACCTCGACTCCCTGTTAGCTCCATAAGTCTTGGCATATCCCATTCTGCCTAGGTTTAAGCTCCGCAACTTTGAGACATTCGATGGAATGAACGACCCTCTAGAGCACGTCAAGCTCTTTGAAACTATCGTGTGCATCTACAATGCCCCAAACCTACTCCTATGCCAAGTGTTCCTGACAATACTGAAAGGAGAAGCTCGCACTTGGTTTAATCTTTGAAAGAGGGAGAAATAAAGAAATTCTCAGAGTTAACTCAACTTCTTAAGGATTCAATTTGTCGTTAACCGGCAAATCATTTGAG
Source organism: Platanthera zijinensis (assembly GCA_039513925.1). Classification (NCBI taxonomy): domain Eukaryota; kingdom Viridiplantae; phylum Streptophyta; class Magnoliopsida; order Asparagales; family Orchidaceae; genus Platanthera; species Platanthera zijinensis. The sequence goes on along the minus strand of CM077096.1, from coordinate 76,850,128 downwards.
ACCCCACATATCTCTCGGTAATCCAACAGACTAACAGACCCATCGCAACTATCTCCTACAGCACGCTCGTATATAACAACTACTCCGGGTAGCGTGCTTAAATTTAGAGCAACTGCCTCAGAGCAGCACGCTCACATTTGTAAGAACTGTCTTCGGGAAGCACACCAATCTATAACAACTAACTCTGGGAAGCGCGCTCATGTTTACAGCAAGTGCCTCCCAGTAGCACGCACATCTACAATAACTTCCTTTGGGCAGTGCGCTTGTATTTATAGCAACTACCTCCCGACAGCAAGCTCATCTATAGCAACTACCTTCGTGCAGCACACTCATCTACAACAACTGCCTCCGAGAAATGTGCTCATCTACAGCAACTGCCTCTGTGCAGCACGCTCATCTACAAAAAATGCCTTCAAGCAGTGTGCTCATCTACAACAATTACCTCCAAGTACAACGCTCATATTTATAGTAACTGCCTCTGGGCAGCATGGTCATCAAAAACAACTGCCTCCGAGTAGTGCACTCAAGTTTACAACAATTGCGTCCGAGCAGCACACTTACGTGTATAGCAACTGAGTCTGGGCAAGATGCTCATCTTTATAGCAACTGCCTCTGGGGAGTGTGCTCATCTATAACAACTGCCTCTGATTAACACGCTCACATTTATAGTAACTGCCTCCGAGTAGCACGCCCATCCATATCAACTGCCTCCGGGCAGCGTGCTCATGTTTATAGCAACTTCCTCCGGACAGCATGCTCACGTTTATAGCAACTTCCTCTGGGCAGTGCGCTCACATTTACAGCAACTGCCACTAGGCAACATGCTCATCTAAATCCAGTACCTTTGGGCCACGCACTCCCATTTACAACAACTCCCTCCAAACAACATGCTCATCTACAATAATTGCCACTGGATAGTGCGCTCATCTACAGCAATTGCCTCTGGTAGCATGCTCACATTTACAGAAACTGCCTTCGAGCAACGCACTCATCTACAACAACTGCCTCTAGGCAGCGCGCTCACATTTACAACAATTACTTACGTGATCATCTAGAACAACTGCCTCTGTGCAACGTGCTCATTTACAGTAACTACCTCCGCCGCCTCCAGCCCCCTCCAACCACCACTGTTCGTCGATGTCGTCGGGAACCTTGCCCTGGCTACTCGGATTGTCTGGGAGGCACTTCCATCATTTCATGAAAATTGGTGATCTAGGTGACCGGAACGGAGTGACCCCATTCGCCAACTCAAGATCCGATCGGGCACAATTACTGGTGTGACCCTCTAGAAAACTACAAAAGTCCCCAAGGCCTTTATTTTAAGACAGGAAACTCTAAAGACTTGAGAGAGCTCTGAGATTTTTCACCAAGAACATTGGACTTAGATCGTTTCTTCACTTGGCAATCGTTTCGCTCTCTCTCTCTCTAGCGTGCACAATGCCCGACGCTCACTTGGACGCTTTTGTGAGCTCAAGAGAAGGCACTAGAAATTACTTCTAAGGATACTCATGTGACGACACTCCAATGCTTCATGGACTTACCATTTTATCCATAAGGACACTCTCATACATACGTCGTGGTCACTCCAATCCAAGCTTCGTGTATGCACTCATCCAAGCTTCGTGAACTTGGTTTATTTTCAGCTCTTTCTGTACTCAAAACCAATAATGGAGAGCACATTTTTCACCCTCCAAGGAGACTCTCAATACATATAAACTCAAAGCTATATAGTAGATTCAAGCCCGACACAGATCCGACCATATGGTTTTTGACCATTTACAGGTTTTCCACGATAAAAAAACCTCATGTCATTGCTGCTAAATATTCATTGACTGTTTGTGCGCCTGGTCTGGCTCCGAGATAAGGCAGTCTAATTTTCTGGATCAGAGGAAAATCGGGTGACGCAGCAAGACTCGCATAATAATACAAGTGATAGGCACGGGGCTCCACCCGAACAACCAACCACAACAGTAGTTCGGTCGTGATTATGCACGATGCAGACCACCAATGAACTATACGAGTACTCTGACCACATCATTATCCTAACGTGACGGAGCTCCCGCCGCTCGCAAACTCCTGAACGCTAAACTCCACCTACCGCTTGTTTTTTCCATGTATATGGGAGTTTGCGAGCAACTATGAGAACACATTTTTATTATATATAAAAGATTTTCTAAATATGAGAGCACATATTTTAAAATAAAAAATACATAGATTAATGAGATTTAAAAATTTATAATAAATATGTGTAAAATGAGAAAAATGAATGTTTAAGGAAAGGGGTTAAGTTTTTGGCTGCGTGTTCTGTAGGGAGATATTGGTCCGGGTTTCATAAGATCATGACACATGTTCTTAAATTTTTAAACAAGAAGCTAGGAATATAATATTAAGGTGGAATTTTATATTTCTTCTGAGGAAAATGAAAACGAACTCGATATTCAGGCGTACCTTTAGTGGATTTAGAAAAAGCACTGGCAATCACTGAATTTCTATTTTCCAAAAGGCATACTTGTTAAAACTTCATATAGAGCGTCATAAGAATCTAGGGTTTGTTTTAAATGATTATGTCAACAGTTAGCATGGAAGAATTCAACAAACTGGTAAGAAATTTTCCAGTAATAGATCAAATGCGATCTCCATGGAAATCAAAATCAATTCTCATGGAGATCGATAATTGCATTTTGATATCTATGGAGATCAAAAGCGATCTATATGAAGATCAATATCGATGGAGATCAGAATCGATCTCTATGGAGATTGAAATAGATCTCTATGGAGACCGATAACTGCATTTCGATATCTATGGAGATCGTAATTGATCTATATGAAGATATAAGCTGCTTACGATGGAGATTAATCTTGATTGTAAGCTCGAATCTAGATAGAGAATAATTAACAAAGCCCTAATTAACTAAAGAGATTTCCGCACCCAAGAAATTATTGCGGCCAAACTCGACGCCCTGGTCGGACCAGATTAACTTAGACCATCTTATGCCACGGAGCGGTCAAGCACGCACATTGTCGCAGAAAAAGAAAAGCCAACGAGGAAAATTTTTTTTGACTTGGAAAACTTGTCAACTGGTGAAAAACTCGTGGTCGGATTTGTGCCGACCAAACCTCCACTAGATCTGAGTGTTGTTACAAAGATTTTACAAGAACTCGAGGGCAACAGGCCGCCTCTCATTACAATTATTAGGAAGAGAGAGAGCTCGAAGAGTGACAGGCCACCGTTCACAGAGCTAATTATTTCTTTGTTTGCTGTGGGGAGCGATGCAATCATTGTATTCTAGAGTCTCATGGTAGTTCTTGTAGTCGGGAGCAGCTTGTTGCACTTGTTCTGATGTCTGGGGCTAGGAAGCTCATGCGACGCACTTGGCGCGCCCTATCCTTTGTGGATCGTCTCCTATTGTACTTAGAGGAGACAGGAATTTCTAACTTGCTGGCGCTTGGTGGGCTCATTGTTGAGTTGGGGCATTGAATATTTGCAGCGGCTTTGAGAGAGGAATGTATGGTGGTACACTTGGGGTAGACTTGATGGCAAAGCACGCTAAGTGCTTGCTGATAGAGAGCATGTGGTGAGCTCGTTGGAGGAAAACAAACTTAGTGCTTGCCAAAAGAGAGCACGTGGGTCGCTTGTTGGCAGTATGGCTGATATCGAGCAATTTTGGCTCGGCTCAAAATTGAAATTTTCGACTCAAACTCGGCTTGAAATCGACTCGAAATCAAAATCGATTTTGAGTCGAGTCAGCTCAACTCAAAATGGCTCGATTCTGAGTCTACTGAAAATCGAATTGAGTCGACTCGAAATTGACAATTTTCCTCTTTTATCCTGCTTGGCTTAAAATTAAATTGGACAACCTATAAATTTAGCAAATGAAACACTTAAAGTTATTATTCTTTTTATTTAAATTTAAATATTATTTTTTTTTATTTTAAAATAAGAATATATTAATAAATACATAATAATTTTAATTAATTCGAGTTGATTCGAATCATATTTCAAGTGATTCAGGTTGGCTCGAAATCGTCTCGAAATTAAATTCGAGTAAAATAGAATCGACTCAAATTAAGTCGAATCAATTTTAACCGATTCTCATTCGACTCAATTTTAGAGCAATTTCACGCAATTTTTGAGTTTCAAACAATATGCTCAGCCCTAGTTGGCAGAGAACGCACATGGCACTTACTAGAGGAGGGCTCATGGAGCGCTAGATGGTAGAGAGCACGTAGGGCGCTTGCTGGAGGAGAGCACATAGGGAACTTATTATAGAGCGCTTACTGGTAGAGAGCGCGCAGAGCGCTTATTGTAGGAGAGCGCGTAGGGCACTTGTTGGAGGAGAGTGTGTGGAGCGCTAACTGGTAGAGAGCATGCAAGGCGCTTGTTGGAGGATAGCGCGCTGAGCGCTTGCTGGTAGAGAGCTCGTAGGGCGCTTGTTGATGGTAAGCGCATGGAGCGCTTAATAGACGAGAGCATGTAGAGCATGGGCGGGAAAAGGCTCGTGCAAGGGAGCTACATGCACAAGAGCGCACAAGAGCGTGCAAGGAAGAGATGCGCTCAAGTGCTCGCAAGGAAGAGGCGCGCACGAGCGCGCAAGGAAGAGATTAGCATGAGAGTGCACTAGGAAGTGGAGTGCTCGAGTGCGTGCTAGGAGGCGGTGTGTGCGGCGGTGCACAATGAAGAGATGCGTGCGAGAGAGTGCAAGGAGGCGGATCGTGCAAGGAAAGACACACGCAAGAATGCATAAGGAAGAGACACGTGTAGAAGCGCACAAGGAAGTTGAGCGTGCGGGAGTGAGAAAGGAAGAGATGTGTGTGAGAGTGCATGAGGAAGCAGAGCACAAGAGATTGCACTAGGAGGCAGAGCGCATAGGGGCGTGTGAGGAATAAATGTGTGCAAGAGTGCACAAGGAAGAGGCATGCGTGAGAGCGCACAAGGAAGTGATGCACTTGAGAGAGAGTAAGGAGGCAGCGCGTGCAGGAGCGCACAAGGAAGAGACGCGTGCAAGAATGCACAAGGAAGAGACACGCGTGAAAGCGCGCAAGGAAGCTGAGCATGCGAGAGTGAGAAACGAAGAGATGTTCCGTCATATAAAATATAACAGAAAGTCCTGTCAGGGCTCCACACCATATTCCAAGATAGTTAGTGGAGTTACACATTGATCACAAACCATTTATGTATCCTAACTCAGAGTTGCATTCTAGTGGAAGCATTTAATTAAAAGAGAACCTAACACCAGGAATGTCTACTAAAGCCAATGGAATGATATAAAATACACAAAGAGTATGGGCCTTAAGGCCTTACAAATTGTTTCCATAACAAAATGTTTTACAAATATTGGCACACAGGCCGGCCACACATGAAAATAGTAAAACACACTTTGTTTGGCCCTCGAGCGCCGACATAGCACAAAGGGCTTTAGCCCTCTACTTTCCTCTTTGCTCCCTAGCACCTGCATAGGAACAATCCACAAAGATGTGGCAAACAAGGCAAAGTCCAGGGATAGTTGACCAAATTATAATGACCACACCCCTCACTCGGGTTGGCGGTGCTCCTTCCTTGCAGGTAAACGACAAGTACATAATATGATAACAGAACGTGCATCTTAAGCACAATTCACCCTAGACGTTGGCACGCACGTCCACACGCACCGTGCACTCAGGGCACATTATCGATGTACCGGATTTCCCAGGGTCCCACCACCGTACTCTATGACATTCAACATTCTTTTGAGCAATACTAGTCTTACTGGACTGAAGCCTAAGACTCTCTTATATGGATATAACAAAGTCCAGGACGATCTTTAAGATTCACCTCAATGACTCACTCTAAGTCGAATGGCATAGGGTTGGGTACATTTCAGTCAAATCCCGTTTCTCAAATCATCGGGCGTAATAAAGCACGGTGCGGGTCAGCCTCCTCTTTCCCATTCACAAAATACATAACTGCGTAATGTTTCAAGGCCGGCTCTTACGACCACCATAGTTGGACAACTTAAGCTAACAGCTAACAAACAGGCTTCACAACTAGCTCACTAGGAGCTACCGCCAGCAGTAGTGCTACCGCCACACGGTAGAGGACAAAACATGATTTCTTCCCCAAAATTGGGCTTTTTCTTTGAGACCAACTCCAGTAATCTTATTGTTGTAACTTGCACACCCCATGACTCCGTAAACTACATGTTTAACCATGAAGTCTTCTCCAGCATGCAAAGCAATACATCACAGATTCAGACCAACTTGTTCAAATATGCTTCACATATCATGCATATTTCGTACTTCGATTCAAGATTCTACATGCAAGAATCTCACAGGGACAACATCGATCAACCCGGTTGAAATACCTTCGCTCTCCACTAGATGGGGGACTTCATGCAAACATGTCAAAATAAGGACATCACATGTCCAAGGAGGAAGATCGTTACCCTTGAAGTTCATTTCGGCGCCATGGATGAGAAACTAGCCGGATGAAAACAACCGCAACAGACTCGCCTCCGCGGATCTGAACTCAGCTCGTGACTCGTAGCTCTGAAGATCCAATAATGGTGGAATCTCCTTCTTCTTCCTCTACCATTTCTTTCCCCTCTCTCTACCCCTTAGAAAGAGAATGTCCCAAGGTAAATGAGGTTCAAACCCTCGTTCCCGACCTTATAATAACGGACAAGTAGCTCCACCGTTGGATCCTAATTAAGAACCCTATGTGGCCATGATTAGATTTAGGTGTCCTGTATAAAGCTCTACCGCTGCGTGGTAACAAGATACCGCCACGCGGTACCTCAAAAGATGGCTTGTTCGGCAAGCCCACAGTTCAAACTCCCCCAATCATACGCCGACACATGGCTGTGCCGTAACTTTCATGTTACCGCTGGGTGATACCATACTATTGTCGCGCGGTAGGTGATGCATCGTGTTGTTACGATGCCTACGACAAAAGATCATTACCACCACACAATATCGCTATTGTCGGGCAGTAGCCACAAAGAACCATGCCAATAAAATCGTTCACACTACCGCTGATGCTAGTACAACCATCGCGCGGTAGCTCTCAGAGAGCTATCTCTGGTGAAATCTAGGGCATTAGAATTCTCTCCCCTTTAAAGAAATTTAGCTCCAAAATTTAATCGTACAGGCAACAATAAAAAAGCAGTATAAAACACATAAAAGTTTGTACCTCAACGGAATAGCTCGGGGAACTCCTCAAGCTTCATTTGCTCCCGCTCCCATGTTAGCTCCTTACTGCCATAGTTGTCCCACCGGACTTTGACCATCCTGATCTCCGTGTCTTCGATTCGAATGGGCTTGACTTTTGTCTTCAAATACAAACATATGTATACTATTGACTTGTGGGCCTTCTTCAAATTTGGGACATTGTGATCAATGGACCCAACAGTTGGCACGCACGACCACACGCTCTGTGCACTCAGGGAACATTATCAGTGTACCTGATTTCCCAGGGTCCCACTATCATACTCAGTGACGGTCAACATTCTTTTAAGCATTACTAGTCTTTTAGGCCCGAAGCCTAAGACTCTCATATGGCTACGACAAAGTCAAAGATAATCTCCAAGATTCACCTCAATGACTCACTCCAAGTCAAATAATATAGGGTTGGGTATAGTTCAGTCAAATCTTGTTGCTCAAATCGTCGGGCGCAACAAACCACGATGCGGGTCATCCTCCCCTTTTCCATTCAAAAAATACATAACCGTGTTATGTTTCAAGGCTGGCTCTCACGGCCACCATAGCTGGGAAACTTAAGCTCACAGTTAAACATATAGGCCCCCTAGTCTCAAAGAGACAGACCTCACAACTAGCTCATTGGGAGCTACCGTCAGCGGTAGGGGACAGAACATGATTTCTTCCCCAAACCTGGGTGTTTTCCTGTAGACCAACTCAAGTACTCTCATTACAGTAACCTGCTAACCTCACGACTCCATAAATTACATGTTTAACCACAGAGTCTTCTCCAACACACAAATCAATACATCACCAATTCTGACCAACCTGTCTGAATAGGGTTCACACATCATGCCTATTCTGTACTTTGATTTCAGATTCTACATGCAAGTATCTCATGGGGACAACATCGATCAACCCTTTGGAAATCCCTTTGCTCTCTACTATTTAGTGGGGGACTTCATGCAAACATGTCAAAATGAGGATTTCACATGTCCAAGGAGGAAGATTGTTACCCATGAAGTTCATTTCGACGTCATGGATGAGAAACTAGATAAATAAAAATGACTGCAACAGACTCACCTCCGCGAATTTGAACTCGGCTCCTGACTCAAAGATCTGAAGCTTCAACAATGGCGGAATCTCCTTCTTCTTCCACTATCTTTTCTCTCCACTCTCTCTACCCCTTAGAGAGAGGATGGCCCAGGGGAAATGAGGTTCAAACCCTCATTCTCGACCTTATAACAATGGGGAAGTAGCTCCACCATCGGATCCTACTTAAGATCAACGAGTGGCCACAGTTAGATTTAGGTTTCCTGCGCAGAGTGCTACCGTCGTGCGGTAACAAGCTATCGTCATGCGATACCACAAAATATGGCTTGTTCTACATGCCCACCATTCAAACTCCCCAATCATACGCCGACACGTGGCCGTGTCGTAACTATTATGCTTTTGTCCTGCGATAACATACTACCGCCGCGCGGTAGGTGATGTGTCGTGTCATTATGACACATACGTCAAAAATCACTACCGCCACGCGCTATCTCTACCATCGGGCGGTAGCCCATAGAGAGTTACGCTAATAAAATCAGTCATGCTACCGCTGGTGCTAGTACTACCCCCGGCCGGTAGCTCTTAGAGAGCTATTTCTGGCGAAATCTAGGGCGTTATAGTGCGCGCGGGAGCGCACAAGGAAGAGAAGTGGAGGAGAGAGAAATTTTGTAGGAGGATTTTTAGGACAAAGAAAATGAAGATCTTCAAAGATGTTTCAAAGACAAAGGAGATCTTCAAGGAGTGCTTGAAGATCTTCGAAGGGGGAGACGGAAATGAAGAAGATGAAGTAGGAAGGAGAGAGAAAATCCATAAGAGGATTTTTTAGTTAAGGAGAGGATGATAATTAAGGAGGATTTAGGGCCCTATTTATCGGCTTCATGGGTGGTTCTGGCAATTATGCGGCTATCCGCAGCCCATAACCACCATGATTGCTATTTATAGGTCGATTTCATGACGCATTTATACGCATATTATTTTACAATTTTACTAGAAAAAACCAAATTCTATTTTTGGCTACGCATTTCCCCCACTACGGGAGTCCATCGAGTAGTTATGTGGGTGGTTACACATGTAACTGATGACAATGATGGAGAGAGCGTGATCGGATGGTGGAGAATTGATGACGGCTAAGAACCTGGTTGGTGGAGGCCAGCCGGAGATAGAATCTGGTCAGTGACGGCGGCGACGTCGGAGGAAGAGAGGAGCGATGGTGGCGATAGCTGTCGGAGAGAGGAGCGATGGCGATGGCATCCAAGGAAGAGAAGTAAGACGACGACAGCCGTCGAGGGAGAGAGGAGCGATGGCGGCAGCGGCCAAGGAAGAGAGGAGGGATAGCGGTGGCCGCCACAGGAAAGAGGAGCGATGGTCGTAGCATCTTAGGAAAAGAGGGCGGCAGCGGCGGGGTTGGGGGAGGGGGAAAAGAGCGATGATGGTAGCATCAGTGGATGATAAGGGCGACGTTGATGGCATTGGTGGATGAGAGGAGAAACAACAACGTTTGTCACGGCGATGGCGGTGACGAACACAGTGATGAAGATAATGACGTCGATGGAGGCGGTTGTCGTGGCGATGGTGGCGGTTGTCGCGGTGATGGAGACAGTCGTCGCAGCGAAAACAGTGGCGATGGCGGTGATTTCCATGATGATGGCAGTGACGATGGTGACGGTGATGAAGACAATGATGGTGATGGCGGCATTTGCCGCAAAGATGGCGGCGATGCTGGCGGTGAGGCAGACGATGGTGGCAATGTCAGTGGCGATGACAGCAAAGATGACGATGGCGATTTCGGTGCTAGTGGGGTTGAATTTGTCAACCCTACTTCCTCCATCAAAGTAGGTGGATGGCTTGGCTACCCACATCTCGGATCATTTCAGGAGGACACTATCATTTTCCCCCTAAGTCCCAACAGCTTTGAGCCAAAGCAAATGAAGGGCGATGACTTCAACTCGGAAGCCTATCTTGATGCGCAACAGTTTGCAGCAGCGTGCGCATGACAAAACAAACGATATGTGTGAAGGGTAGAATATGCGAAGAGCATTTTGCATTCTAGTAGTGCCCTGCACAATTGGAGCAGCGTGCACCAAGCGTGTTGAGCGTAATATGTATGGGGCATAGAGCACACAATTATGGAGTGCGTGTAACAAGTGTGTTTACGTGGCGCAATGTGTGTAATGTGCATGCAAGGAGCAATGTACACTGTGTGTGTGAGGCGTTACACGGGGTATATTGTGTGCATTCATCGCTTTATGTTTACGAATACTTGGGAAAATCTTTGGCCTACCATGTAGTAAGATGTTGCTCACAGTGGAGGCTGATGTAGTGTCCCTCCTTATTGTTTGTGGAGCAGGTTAATATTTGAAGGAAACAGTATGAGATTCCCGCAAGATTGGAGGTGAAGATTGTTGGAACCGATGTTTCACATTCCCTGTGTTTGAGAATATAGACTCCCAGGTTGTATTTGATCATGTCGTGTGTTGATAGAGTGTGCAGGTTGACAGATGCAAGCAAAGAAAAAAGGCTCATATGGATGCTGCCACCAAGCATTATCACTTACCGCGCCGCGCTAACCTCTCGATGAACTTTGAGACAGATTCATCGAGACACTGGCCTACCGCCTAGTGATAGTCCTATCGCATGCGCTATTGCAATGAATTATTTGGACTTAGCGCTCGGGAAGAAATCGGCGTTAGTCTTACCGCGCCACGGTAGCCTTTCGATAAACGTTGAGCCAGATTCGTCGAGACACTAGCCTACTGCCTAACGCTAGTACTACCGCAGGCGCTAACGCAATGAATTATTTGGACTTAGCGCTCGGGAAGAAATCGTCCCTAGCCCTACTGCGTCGCGCTTGCCGATCAGCAAATATCGACGCGCTGTTCTCGAATCATTGCGTCCAACATTACCATGCGGCGAAAGCTGTAACCGTGCGGCGCTAGCAATGATGAAACAACAAATATTTGTTTTAATTATTATTCCAGATTTAGATGATAGCTGACACAACAAGCGCGCGAACCTACCGTCGGGCGCTAATATTACCGCCGGCGGTAGCCTATTTTTATGAAGACGTATAAAAAGTCGCCTTGGTTTCTGTGCCCTGACTGAATAAGGAATTCCAAACGAAAGTTAGACAGAAGTTCCTGCACTCGAGGTTTTGGCCGCCTCCTTGCGTCAGTTCCGATCATCTTCGTCTAAAAGGAAGAAAGATGTCTCCCTCCTATTCGCGCACGAAGAACTCCGGCGAGCCAATAACGACAACGACAACGGAGAGTCGATTTATTGCAAGCACAAAGATCTCTGGCAAGCCAAGGACTGCAACGAATATGAGGAGTTGTTCGATTGCTAGCACATGAAGAAAAGTTGGGATTTTTTTTCTCTCGAAGTTACCGCAGCGCTATAACTAGTTACCGCCCTACTGTAACTTCCTGCCCAGCTCTCTCTATTTAAAATAGCCCGAACTTGAGTTTCTGGCGACAGTTTTTCAAGAAATTTGAAAGAGGAGTTCGCCCTAGCCGTCTTAAGGGAAGCAAGGGGTCATCCCAACTCATTGAGGAAGAGAGTTCTTTAGAGGAGATCAAAAGGTATTCATCTGCACGGATTGAAGGCTACCAACAAGATGATCTAGAAGCCTTCGTCCTAAGTTTCACGTGAAGGTTCCTCGCTATAAAAACTCTCATCAAGCGCACACCTTCATGGATCTGAAGAACATCAAAGAGGAAGACTCTCAAGCCACAAAGATCGAACCTTTGTAAGTGAATCGTCTTCAACATCAAGGATTCTAGTTAGAGGGGAGTTTTTCTCTTATTCCATGTATTTTACTTTAAACTCTTTTTTTCGAGTTGTTTGTGTAAGGTAAATCGACCGGAGGGTTGCCGAAATTCGGGAAGGGTTTCGTAAGAAATCGAGCGGGGAAAGTCGTCAGAATCCGGGATAGGATTCCGTCGAAAATCGTCCTCGGGATAGGGACGTCTAGATCGGTGGATCTAGCGGGGCTCTAAGACCCTTCCTTGTGTGGGGGTGAAGATCCGGCTCGAAGACCTTTCTTGGAGGGAAAGGGAGAGAGCCAGTCTTCCATGAGAGATTTTACTGTAATTCTCTCAAGTGTGCATAGAACTGCCTAAAAAGAGATTTTACTTTCACCGCCTCCGATCTCTGGCGTCATGGAGATCATGTTGTAGTAATTGTAAAAATAGTTGTTGATCCAGTTTTAATGAAATAACATTTATTATTTGTTTTTTGTGCTTATAATGTTGTGATTGTTAGCATGTAATTCTCTCAAGTGTGCATAGATCTCCAAGGAGGAATTTGCCCAGGAAAACAAGGTCTGTGACCTACCACCGCGCGTTGGCAACCTAACGCCCCGTAGTAGCTTCCAGAACTAGTTTTTCTGGACAAAAATAATTTGAATTTTCATTTAACTCGTACAACCTTATTCACCCCCCCCCCCATAAGGTTGGCCACTAGATCCAACAAGTGGTATCAGAAGGAGGTTATTCAAAAAATGGTTTCACCATCGGGAATAATGGCCAACCTCGATCTCGAATCAACTAGTGGGGATGAAAAATTATACACAAAAAATTCATGTGTACCACCTCTATTCACAGGAGTGAATTATAACGAATGGAGAAAACTAATGAATAAATTCCTTATATTATTAGATATAGAAGTTTGGAACATTACTTGTACCAAGCCCCCAAATAACTTAACTAAGCACGAGTTTCATATAAACGCAAAAGCTATGAATAGTTTGTTTTGCGGGCTTGATAAAAAAAATTTTAAACTCGTCTACACATTTTTTACTGCCTATGATATATGGAAACTTCTTGAGTCTACTTATTGTTTTCCCCTTGCAGATAATGATTCCGAGCAATTTCTCATGGATCCAAGTGAAGAACCAAATGGAGACTTGCTCTTGGAGGAAGACAGTACAACCATATCACGAGAAAGGGAAGATGAACTCTCAACTATGGATGAGGCAACACACAAAGAAGTCAAAGAAACTATATGCTCCAATCTCTCCCCATCCAAGAGCACTGTAAGAAAATGCAACTCCCTTCTTGTATGCAATTCTATGTTTACAATCAATATGCTAGACACTGTTAGATGTAGAATTAAGAAACTAAAAAGAATCAACTTGAAACTACGTTTAGAGAATAACATTCTAAAAACAAATGTTAATATAGAATCTGCCATTGTCGTGTCTAGTTCTCCTGCATGCTCTTTTGATGACAAGTATACACCGTGTATGGATTGTAATAAATTAAAAGAAAAATAAGAGGTGTTAGAGAAAGAGCTTCTCGTGGCAAAAGAACAAACCAAGAAACTATGTCTAGAAAACTCATCTTTAAAAAGGGATTGTGCTAGAAGCGTAGACTATAAAGTTGAAATTAAGGAGATGAATGAGACTTTTGAAGAATACAAAAATAAGTATGAAGCTCACATTAACTCTATAGGGACTATTCTAAAGAATAGCACAATTGCTTACAACAAAGCTAGATTGAATCTAAAAAATAAGAATAAGGATTTGGAAATGAAAATCAACGTTGTACAACCCCTTATCCGACGAGTGGGGTCGGCATGAGCCAAACTAGCCAATTCCAGCCCATGACCCAAGCGAGCCAGGCTCGTGGCGTCGAGTGAGCGCCTTTTGTCTTGGCATTGGGTGGGGCAAGCTCCCTCAAACGCCTTCTGTCATGGCATCGAGTGAGGAAAGCCCCCTCAACGCCTTTAGCCGCGGCGTCGAGTTGGGCAAGTTTGCTCATCGTCCGCCTTACACTCGCCCCAAGATCTCGGCAATAGCTCCGACTCGCCCAGGCGGGGTGGGATGTTTTTGAGGGGCGAGCTTGTACTCGTCAAGCCCCGATTCGTTAAGTTTTGACCTTTCAGCAAACTCGCGACATGCGGTCAGGGCAGGCCAAGACCGTGCCTTGGCATTGAGTGATGCCTCTTCACTCAATGCCCTCAACGCCGAGACCGTGCCTTGGCATTGAGTGATGCCTCTCCACTTAACGCCCTCAACGCCCTCCATGCCTTGGCGTTGAGTGATGCTTCTCCACCCCCGCATTTGGCAAGTAGCGGGAGGGTAGGGATAGCTAGGCCCATACTCGCTAAAGGCCGAGTGGAAGCGGCGAGTGCCAACCTCGTCAAGCACTCACCGCCCTTTTTGAGCAGAGATTGCTGAGGGCTACTCGCCTAATATCCTGTGAGGTGTTTTTATCCTTTTGCCCATAGCCGGTTGGAACAGCGGAGTCTCGCTGTTGGCAGACCCGAGTGGGCTGCACATAGCTATTCAGAATAGCGGAGTTTGGCTGTTGGCAGGCCAGCCCAAGGAGCTTTCAGTAATTTCAGGCCAGCAGAGGTTAGTTGTTTGCAGACCATTTTCAGAAATCTATAAATAGGACCCAAGGGGTACCTCAGAGGGCATGCTTACTTGTCTCACAGTCTTCTAGTGCCTTCTGAGGTACCTTAGCCCAGTATTCGGCTAAGGAGGGGAAGCGCTCTGTGATCTTTTGGGTGTATGGTGGGACCTCCGTACCGGGCCCTTGGTCTAGTCCTTTGCTCTCTTTTCCTTGTCATTTTTCTTGCAAGAGCGAAGTAGGTGCGCGACCACCCCTTACCCAAGGGTGAACTCCACCAAAGACCGATTTTTGGTTTCAACATTTTTTGTGCGGTGTTGAAGTTGGAGACCGGGCAGTCTGTCGGTCTGGCTTTACGGGTTATTGACCGAGCGGTCTGACAGTTTGCCTTCAGCGGTTTGGTTACTGTGTTGCGGTCTGAGGTCCAAGCGGTCTAGCGGTTTGTCACTGGCGACTTGGAGACCAGGCGGTCTAACGGTCTCACATGGCGGCTTGTCTCTCTCTCTGGCAGTGGTCGGGCGGTTAGCCCTTCTGTCTAACCGCTTGGCTTGTGCGGTTTGTGTTTGTACAGTCCGCGTGTTTTTAGTCCCACATCTCTTATTTGTATTCTCTCTTCTCTCCTCCATTCTATATAAGGGAGGTCATACCTTTGTAATAGAAATCTTTTTCTAATAATAAAATTTCCATTATACCATTTCCGGCTTATTTTAGTTCGCTTCTTACATGGTATCAGAGAAATCGATCCTTTCCTCCTGATTCTGTGAGCCCTCTCTGTCCGCGCGACTTGCTTCTCTGGCTTGCGCCCTGTCCGCGTGGTCTCCTTCTCTCCTTGTTGTTGCCCTCTGTGTGCGCGACTTGTTGCCTTGTTCGCTGCGATCTGTCGCCTTGTTCGCCGCGACCTATCGCTGTCTGCCTTGCCTTCTCTTGTGCTTCTGTTCGAGCGGACTGTCTGCTTGCCGCTCGACTTCTACCCCTCTGCTTGATACTGCGGCTTGGTCGTGGTCTTTCTAGCCACTGGTGTTTGACATCCTGACCGCTACAGTTTTTCTTCTGCCTATCCGCGCGGCTTGTTTCCTAACCGCGCGGCTTCCTGTTGTTTGCTCTTATGGCTCTTTCTGATGCTTCCACTGCCACCACTCCTGCTGCCACCCCTGTTGCCAATCCGGCTCCGCCTCTACCTCCTACTCCTTCCGGGAACCTTGGCACCATTTCCAAGCTTGTCGGCTCCAACTACCCGGATTGGAGCGTCTCTTTCACCTTTCTCCTTCGCTCGCAATGCAAACGCTACCATCTCGTTGATGACCCTCCTCCTACCACTTCACCTCTCTTTGATGACTTGGATGCGAGTGACGCGCTTGTGCGTACTTGGCTCGCTAACAGTCTATCTGATGAGTGCCTTCCCGTCATCCTTCATGATAAGACGCTGAAGGCCGCTTGGCTTCATCTTGCTGCTCTATACTCCAATGGGGCTCAGACGTCCCGCATCTATACGTTGTATGCGGACCACTTTGCCCGGCCTACCTTGTCTCCTGCTGCTGCCTACCAACAAGTTCAAGCTCTTGGAGCTGAGATTCTTCAGAATCGCCCCTTTTCTGCGGATCTGGCTCAACAACACAAGCACTTCCAGGAGCTTCTGGTTCTGTGTTATCTGCTACGTCTTCCTGACACTTATTACATGATCCGCCAACAAATTCTGGGTGAGGCGGAATCTCCTACTTTAGATGCCACCACTGCTCGCATCGCCGCTGTCACCTCTCTCCTTCAGTGCCTGCTTTTGCCCGCTCCTTCTCCACCGGATAACTATGCTCATCAAACTCAGCGGAGTGGCTCTGGTAGCCGCAGTCATCAGTCTGGCGGACGTCCTTCTTCCCGCTACCTCTGCTCTCACTGCGGCCATACCGGACATACTTCTGACCGCTGCTGGACGAAGCATCCCCATCTTCGCCCCTCGGGTGACTCTTCCGCCTCCTCTTCCAAGCCGTCTGCTTCCGTGGTCACATCATCAGGTAGTGCCCATGTGGTCACTCAATGTAAATGGCTTATCGACTCTGAAGCAACTAATCATATGACGGGCAATCCTCAATGCTTCTCTCTCCTCGAACAGCATGATCGGTTGCCCCCGGTCCTCATTGCAGACGTTTCTCCCTCCCCGGTTCATGGTCGGGAGTAGTTCATGTTACTCCGTCCCTTCGGCTAGAGGACACTCTCTATGTGCCCAAGTTTCCGTGCAATCTATTGTCGGTTACTTCTTTGTGCAAGCAGCTTCAATGTTCTGTAACGTTTACTCCATCTTCTTGTTCTTTTCAGGATCCGAGCTCCCAGCGGACGATTGCTACTGGGACTGAGAGCGGCGGCCTCTACTTCCTTGACAATGTTTCCGCTTTGTCCGTCTTCTCTTCTTCTTGTACGGATCTTCTCCAGTGGCATCTCCGTCTCGGTCATCCTCCACCACGGCTTCTACATCAGCTTATACCCCACCTCCCTCCCTCCAATACTCCTCTCAACTGCGAATCCTATCAACTTGGCAAGCATCATCGTTCCTCCTTCCCGCTGAAGCAAGGTCGGGGCTCTACTCGTCCGTTTGATCTAGTCCACTCCGATATCTGGGGGCCTGCTCCTACCCTTACTGTTGGTCGGGGTAGTTCTTATTTTGTAACCTTTATCGATGACTTTTCTAGATGTACTTGGGTGTATCTCTTACGAGATCGCTCTGAACTTTTTAATGTATGGACCTCCTTTTATCATTTAATCAAAAATCAGTTTGGTGTTGGTATTAAAACTTTTCGCTCTGATAATGCAAAAGAGTACTTAAGTCATGCTTTTACCTCCTTCTGTGTGCAACATGGCGTTATTCATCAGACAAGCTGTGTCTATACAGCCCAACAAAATGGGGTGGCGGAACGCAAAAACCGTCACCTCCTCGATGTCGCTCGCACATTCATGACTCAAATGCATGTCCCTTGCTCATATTGAGGCTATGTTGTTCTTCTTGCCTGCTATCTCATCAATCGCATTCCCTCCTCCGTTCTCAACGAAAAAACCCCTTTTTCCATCCTTTATCCAGGCAAGGAGCCTTTTCCTCTCCCTCTCCGAATCTTTGGGTGCACTGCTTTTGTGCATGCCCCATCTGCCACCCGTGATAAGCTCTCCCCTCGCTCCACCAAATGTGTCTTTTTGGGGTACTCCGCCACTCAGAAAGGCTACTGCTGCTTTGACCCTGTTCTTCGTAAGCAGTTCGTCTCCGCTGACGTTACCTTCTTCGAGAATGCCTCCTACTTCTCGGATGACTCCTCGTCTCTTCCCCCCACCTCTGATTCTCCTGTTATTCCGTTCGTTCCCTCGTCTCCTACTGTGATATCTGCCCCTCCTCCGTCTCCGCCCACTCCTCTCCCTCCGCCTCTCTCTCCGTCTCCATCTCCCTCATCTCTGCTGCCGTCGCTCTCTCCTCCCGGGCCAGCTCTCTCTGCCACGGATGCTCTGGATACCGAAGAGCCCGCCGACCTGGATCTTCCTGTCGCTCTTCGCAAAGGGGTGTGGACGTGTACCCTACACCCCCTTGCTGTTGTTGTTTTATATGATCGTCTTACCTCTTCTCGCAGGGCCTTTGCGCTGGCTATCTCTGCCACTACCACACCTCGTTCCTACCAGGAGGCCCTTGCTATTCCTCACTGGAAGATGGCCATGGATGAGGAAATGGCGACCCTAACAGAGCGGGGTACCTGGACTCTTGTCCCTCCTCCCTTTGATACAGATGTTGTTGGTTGTCGCTGGGTCTTTGTGGTCAAATTTGGCCCAGATTGCACTGTGGACCGTTATAAAGCTCTCCTGGTGGCTAAGGGCCTTACTCAGACCTATGGGGTTGATTACTTTGACACCTTCTCTCCCGTGGCTCGTCTCAGTACTATACGGGTCCTTCTTTCTGTGGCGGTCAACAAAGACTGGCCACTTTCCCAGCTAGATATCAAGAATGCCTTCCTTTATGGTGATCTTCAGGAGGCCGTCTACATGGAGCAACCTCCTTGGTATGTTGCTCAGGGGAGACACGAATATGCCGACTACAGAAGGCAATCTATGGCCTCAAGCAGAGCCCTCGAGCTTGGTTTGACAAGTTCATTGGCATCGTGGCGGCCGTTGGTTTTGCTCACAGCTCTGCTGATCACTCTCTATTTATTCGCAAAACCTCTTCGGGACTGGTGGTTCTTGCAGTATATGTTGATGATATTCTTCTTACTGGCGATGACCAGGAAGGGGTAGCCTTGACAAAGCGGCATCTTCGCATACATCTGGTCACGAAAGATATGGGTTCTCCGAAGTACTTTTTGGGGATCGAAATCTCTCGGAAGCCCAACTCTTTAGTCCTCTCTCAGCGTAAGTATGCCCTTGATATTTTAAAAGAAGCAGGATTGACTGGGGCCAAACCTGCCCGATGTCCCATGGCTGTTGGAGAAGACAAAACCTGGACAGATGATTCGCCTCTTCTTTCAGATGCTTCGCGGTACAGGCGTCTGGTTGGTAAGCTCATATACCTCACCGTGACTAGGCCCGACATTTCCTATGCTATGGGCAAGGTGAGTCAATTCATGCAAGCTCCCAGGGAGTGCCATCTACAGTCCGCCTTGCGGATCTTGGAGTACGTCAAAGCAGCCCCAGGGAAAGGATTGCTCTTTCAGAAGAATGATCATCTGAGTTTGAAGCATACTCAGATGCGACTTATGCTGTTGACAAAGGGGACCGCAAGTCTACCTCCGGTTTCTGTACTTTTATTGGGGGCAATCTGGTAAGTTGGAAGAGCAAGAAGCAGTCTGTTGTCTCCAGGTCCAGTGCTGAAGCAGAGTATCGGAGTATGGCATCGACCACTTGTGAGCTAAAATGGCTACGGGCTCTCATGTTGGATTTAGGAGAGGTCTACAACCATCCTCTACCTATGTTCTGTGACAACAAGGCTGCTATATACATCTCCAAAAATCCAGTCTTCCATGAGAGAACCAAGCACATTGAGGTCGACTGTCATTTCATTCGTAAAGAGATTCTGAAGGAACAAATTTGCACCCCCTTCGTCACGTCTCAAAAAGAGCTGGCTGACATCTTCACCAAGCCAGTATCCGCCTCGTTTCTTCATATATGTGACAAGCTGGGCATGATCGACATATATGCTCCAGCTTGAGGGGGAGTGTTGAAGTTGGAGACCGGGTGGTCTGTCGGTCTGGCTTTGCGGGTTATTGACTGAGCGGTCTGACAGTTTGCCTTCAGCGGTTTGGTTGTTGTGTTGCGGTCTGAGGTCCAAGCGGTCTAGCGGTTTGTCACTGGCGACTTGGAGACCAGGCGGTCTAACGGTCTCACATGGCGGCTTGTCTCTCTCTCTGGCAGTGGCCGGGGGGTTAGCCCTTCTGTCTAACCGCGCGGCTTGTGCAGTTTGTGTTTGTACAGTCAGCGTGTTTTTAGTCCCACATCTCTTATTTGTATTCTCTCTTCTCTCCTCCATTCTATATAAGGGAGGTCATACCTTTGTAATAGATATCTTTTTCTGATAATAAAATTTCAGTTATACCATTTCTGGCTTGTTTTAGTTCGCTTCTTACATGCGGTGAGCGTGGACAGTGGTCAGCACAGAAAACCTTCAGCGAGCTCAATTACTGGAGGAGATGGGCAAGGATCGGACAGGACTGACTCTCCGCCCCCTCCCCCTCTCGCCACCCTGGGGATGCTCGAGGATTTCAGGCAGGAGGTTCTCGGCATGGTCCTATTCGCGCTTGGCGTTCGTGCCGAGAGCTCGACTCCGGCGATTCCAGTCCTCGCGAATCTAGTACTCGGCGAGGTTGCGCCCGCCAGACGAGCCAGGAAGGAGGTCGCCGAGGAAGGTCGGGGTGCCGAGCTTCCCGGGCGAGTGCTCTTCCCAGGTTTGGGGAGCGACGGCAGGTTCGGTGAGTTGGGGGCGCGAGACCCTCCATCTCGCCAGGTGGGCGGAGATAGCCCTTCAGTGAGTTGGTCTACTCTCCACCATTCCTGGATGGGTTCAAGGAGCCCGAGATGTCCTACTACACCGGGAAGGGGGATCCGGTCCAGCATATCTAGTGGTTGGATGACGTGGTCTTGATCCGATAGATGTCAGATAGCTTTAAGTGTAGACTCTTTGCCATCACCCTGAAGGAGAAGGCAAGGGAGTGGTTCCACCAACTACCAGCAAGTTCCATCTACTGCTTTGAGGACCTACGTCGGGGGTTCATGTTAAGGTTCACAACCTCGAAGAGGAGGAAGAGGGAATCAGAGTCCCTATTCTGCATCAAGCAGGGGATGAATGAGACCCTGGGGAGCTATGTCGATCGCTTCCAGGAGTAGGTCACCCAGGTTCAAGAGATGTCAGGGCACACCCTGATGAGGGCCTTCACCTTGGGGCTGCAGCGGGGTTTCTTTCGGATGGAGTTGAAGAGAATCCCACCCCTCTCCTATGAGGAGTTGATGGAGAGAGCGGCGAGAAAAGTCGACAGGGAGGCATCAAACCTGGAGTTTGCCCGGAGGCTAGCCAAGTGGGCTATGGAGGAGGAGAGGCCCAGAGGGGGCAGTGGTCAGGAGGAAAGGAGAGCTGAACCCCAATAGAGGGAGCAGCAGCAGCTACAGCAGCAGCCCAGGTGGGGGCATCAGGAGACGAATCACCGGCTAGGATGGAGGCCAGAATGACAAGATCAGGGGGCGAGAAGAGGGTTCTATGGAGGGGACCATCGCTAGAGAGTCCAAGACCAGTTAAATCCTCTAGGAGGATGGCAGACCCAGGGCCGCCTCTTCCCGACCAGGAGCAGGCTATGACAATAGCCATGGTGGATAGAAGGAGGGCGGCAAGGAGAAGGATAAGGGAATTCAGGGTAGAGCTTCCCTATTACGACTTCCACCAGGAGGAAGGGCACACCACGACCACGTGCCCGGAGTTCCTTGAATTGCAAGGAAACAGGGAGCAACAACGATAGCAGGAGCGTTAGGAGGTGCGGATCGAAGAGGTCATGCCGTGCCCGGAGGAGGATCGGTACGAGGACCGGGCGGATGTGGCGACTCGGGGAAGGATCAGGATGATCCATGGATGGGAAGGTGTTGAGGCTTCCCGCAAGGCGAGCTTTCATACAATGTACCAAAGGAGCATCGCCTCCGCCTCCCAGACCCCACCCCAAGAGGAGAAGATCACCTTCTCAAGGAAGGATATGCTGGATCACGAGGATCCGTTTTGTGATGCGCTGGTCATACTGACAGCCATCGAGAACTTTACCATCGCCCGGAACCTCGCCGACAATGGAAGCACGGTCAACGTCATCTTTAAGAAGGCGTTCGATGCGATGAAGGTGGAGGCGAAGAGGATGCTTGCCTCTTACAGACCCTTGTTCGGTTTCTCGGAGGACAGCAAGGAGGTAGAAGGAGGAGTGGGACTCCATGTTTCACTGGGGGGCAGTCCCGTACCTACAAGTTCGTTATTGTGGATGCCCCCAGTAGCTGCACCGACATCTTAGGGAGGCCCCTCATCAGCACCTTTCACTGCATCCATCATCTTTCCACCAATGCTTGAAGTTCAACATCGAGGGGGTCCAGGTCCGGTTTTGCGGAGACCCCAAGATAGAAAGGGAGTGCAATGTCACCGCCGTAAACTCCATCTCATAGCAGGGGGTACCGAGGAGATTGGGCGAAGGATGGAGAAGGCGGAGCAGGAGGCTAGTCGAGAGGAGATAGAGGTGACCCGCCATCAGGAGGAGGAGATGGAGGAAGTCAAGGAGTCGGCAAAGGCAATCGCCGCGGAGGAAGCCGAGGAAGAGGTCTTCGCCCCCGGAGGGGGGATGCTGAAGAGTGGGGAGAGCAGTCTCGTCTGGAGGCGGCAGAATAGGTAGTGGAGATGGAGGTTCTCACCCTTGGAGGCATGGTGGAGAAGGTCCGCGTCAATGGGGGCTGACCACGGAGGCCCAGGGCAGGATGCTGGAGTGCATCCGGAAGAATATGGACATCTTCGCTTGAAGTGTCGCGGAGATTCCAGAGATCGATGCGGACGTGGACTGTCATCGCCTCAACCTAGATCCGGAGGCTTTCCCCATCCAGCAAGAGAAGAGGTCTACAGCGAACAAGTTGGCCGAGCCAATTTGGGAGGAGGTGGCCAAGCTCCTCCAGGCAGGTTTTGTATCTGAGATCCAATACCCCGGCTAGGTCTCCAACGTTGTTATGGTTTAAAAAGGGGACGACTGGTGGAGAATGTGTATCTATTTTTCTTTACTTAATAAATCATGCCCCAAGGATTGTTACCCCTTGCCTCAAATCGACGCGCTGGTTGACTCAGCTGTCGGTTTCCCTGTAATGAGTTTCTTAGATGCTTTTTCAGGTTATCATCAGATCAGGATGCACCCCCCCCCCCCCCGACATCAAGGATGTCTCTTTCATCATAGGGGATGGATATTATTATTATAAAATGATGCCATTCGGACTAAAAAATGCAGGGGCAACCTATCAAAAGATGATGGACAGGTTCTTCCGAGAGAAGAAGGGAAAGAACCTGGATGTGTATGTAGATGACCTCATGATCAAGAGCCAAGACGTCGACTCTCACCTCCGGGACTTGGAATAGACTTTTGCCACTCTCCGCAAGTATAAAATGAGACTAAACCCCTTGAATTGCATTTTCGGGGCAAGCAGGGGCAAATTCCTGGGGCATCTCCTCACCTCTGTCTGTGTAGAGCCCAACCCTGACAAGGTGAGGGCGATTGTTGAGTTAGGGTCACCACGAAATGCCAAGGAAGTGAAGCAGTTGACAAGGAAGTTACCAGGGTTAAGCCAGTTCCTCTCCCGGGTCGGGGAGAAGTGCTCCCCTTCTTCAAGACCCTGAGGGGGGTCGGAATTTCGAGTGGACCTCGGAGTGCGAGGAGGCATTTCAGGCCTTAAAGAGTCAGCTGACTTAGGCCCCCCTGCTCCAAGGGCTAAAGGAGGGGGAGGACTTGTTCTTGTATCTAGGAGAGCGGAGGCCCTGAGCTCCGTTTTGGTTCGGGAAGAGGGGAAGAAACAACTCCCAATTTTCTATGTGAGTCGGGTCTTGAGGAAGGAAGAGCTTCAGTATCCTATCCTAGAGAAGCTGGCTTTTGCTCTCATCATTTTAGCTCGGAGGCTCCAGCCCTACTTCCAGGCACACTCGATCCGAGTGGTGACTGACCACCCCCTCCGCAACATCTTCGAGGGGGTGGAGCACTCAGGCCGGTTGGCCAAGTGGTCGGTAGAGTTAAGCGAATTCGACATTTCCTTTGTCCCTCGCTTTTCGATCAAGGCACAAGCAATGGCCGACTTCCTGGCAGACTATGTGGTGGAAGTGGCGGTGTCGGAACTCCCCCGCCCAGTCCCCTGGAAGGTGATGGTGGATGGCGCGTCAGGAATACATTCCCTGGGAGTGGGGGTGATCTTGGAGAGCCCACATGGGACGAATATTGAGCAAATAGTAGTGGTGCATTTTCCCATTACCAACAATCAGGCCGAGTATGAGGCTGTGATTGCAGGCCTTCGCTTGGCCAGGGAGCTGGGGATATGCAATGTGGAGGTCCTCACTGACTCCATGGTGGTGGCCTCCCAGATTAACGGAGAGTTCGAGGCAAGGGAGCCAACTCTACAACTGTACTTGGCGAAGGTCAAGGGGGTCATCGGCATGTTCCAGACTTTCTCCATCTGGCACGTACCCCGGGAGGAAAACGAGCAGGTAGATAAATTGTCAAAGCATGGTCCCCGGGTGCGGGGTACCATCACCGACTTGTTCCACCCCTCCATTGAGGAGGGAGAGCTGATGGAGGTGGAGCAGCACCCCTCCTAGATGGACCCATTCATATCTTTATTGTCCATAGGAGAGTATCCTGAGGGGATGGAAAGGAAGAAGCTCAAGCACAAATCGGAATACTATCTCATGCGAGATGACCAGCTATATTGGAAGACCCTCTCCGGGATGTTAGCACATTGCGTGGCCGAGAGGGAGGTCCCGAGGATCATGAAGGAAATCCACTCCAGGGAGTGTGGAAGCCACTCTGGGAGTCGGACCTTAGAAGGATGGATCATCAGGCAAGGATATTTTTGGCCGACCTTGGGCCAAGACGCGGAAAAATTCACAAAAGAGTGTCATAAGTGCCAGCTGTTCGCTCCCCTCCAGCTGCAACCTGCCCAACTCCTCAGGAGTATCATAGCCCCCTAGCCATTTGCAATCTGGGGAATGGACTTGGTCGGTCCCTTCCCCCAGGCCAGCGTCCAGAGAAGGTTCCTGCTCGTGATGATCAATTATTTCTCTAAGTTGCTGGAAGTTAAGGAATTGGCCAAGGTAACCTCCCAGGTCATCAGGAACTTTGTATGGGGGGAGATCATCTGTCATCACGGGTTTCCCCAGGCCATTGTCACAGACAACGGCCCTCAGTTTGCTAGTGCCGAGTTCATTAGATTTTGCGGGCAGCTCGGGATCGATCTCAGGTTCGCCTCGATTCATCACCCCAGGAGCAACGGGCAGGTGGAGGCGGCGAACAAGATCATTGTTAACCTCCTCATGAAGAAGGTAGAGAATCTGAGAGGAAGCTGGGTGGAGTAGCTCCCTTCGGTCCTCTGGGCCCTTAGAACCATGCCCAACACGGCCACAGGAGAGACTCCTTTCAAACTCTCCCATGGGTGGGAGGCGGTGCTTCCGGTAGAGTTCGAGGTCTGAACTCCTCGAGTGGTCGAGGAAGGAGAGGGCAGAGAAGAATGGAGGGCCGAGAATGAGGAGGAGCTACGACTCTCACTCGATACGGTTTAGGAGCTGCGAGACCTCTCTGCCATCAGGCAAGAGGAAGTGAAGAGAAGAATGGCCAAGTACTTTGACAAGCACGTCAGAGTCAAACAATTCGCGGAGGAGGACTTGGTTTTAAGAAATGTGGATGTCGCAGGGAGGTCATCCTCAGTAGGGAAACTCAACCCCAATTGGGAAGGACAATACATAGTATAGGAGGTCTTGAAGTCAGGAGGGTATCACCTCCGGAATGTGGAAGGAGAAACCCTAGGTCTCACCTGGAGTGGTGATGACCTAAAGCGCTTTTACCCTTTAGTCATATAAGTTCTATTTTGTGAAATAAATCTTATCTAGATGCTTATGCTTGTGAAATGTCTTGTACAAGTGGAAGAGTGAGTCTGCCCCAGACCCCGAGCAGATCTCGCTGTCAGGCTCTCTCCAAGATGACAGGGCTTGATGTCACTCGGAGGAGTCTGCCCCAGACCCCGAGCAGATCCCGTTGTTAGGCTCTCTCCTAGATAACAGGGTTGGATGTCACTCGAGGGAGTCTGCCCCAGACCCCGAGCATATCCTGTTGTCAGGCTCTCTCATAGCTGATAGGGCTGGATGTCTTTCAGAGGAATCTTCCCCAGACCCCGAGCAGATCTCGATGCTAGGCTCTCACCTATCTGACAGGGCTGGATATCACTCGAAGGAGTCTGCCCGAAACCCCGAGAAGATCCCATTGTCAGGCTCTCTCCAAGCTGATAGGGCTGGATGTCACTCGAGGGAGTATGCCCCAGACCCCGAGCAGATCCCGCTGTCAGGCTCTCTCCTAGCTGACAGGGCTGGATGTCACTTAGAAGAGTCTACCCTAGACCCCGAGCAGATCCCGCTGACAGGCTCTCACCTAGCTGGCAGGGATGGATGTCTCTCGGAGGAGTCTGCCCCAGACCCCGAGCAGATCCCGTTGTCAGGCTCTCACCTAGCTGGCAAGGCTGGATATCAGTCGAGGGAGTCTGCCCCAGACCCCAAGCAGATCCCACTATCAGGCTCTCTCCTAACTAACAAGTCTAGATGTCACTCGGAGGAGTCTGCCCCAGACCCCGAGCAGATCCCGCTGTCAGGCTCTCTCCTACCTGTCAGGGTTGGAGGTCACTCGGAGGAGTCTACCCAGACCCCCGAGTAGATCCCGCTGTCAGGCTCTCTCCTAACTGACTGGGCTAGATGTCACTCGGAGGAGTCTGCCCCAGACCCCGAGCAGATTCCGCTGCCAGACTCTCACCTAGCTGATAGGGTTGGATGTCACTCGAGGGAGTCTTCCCCAGACCCCAAGCAGATCCTGCTGTCATGCTCTCTCCTAGCTGACAGGGTTGGATGTCACTCGGTGGAATCTGCCCCAGACTCTGAGCAGATCCCACTATCAGGCTCTCTCCTAGCTGACAGGGCAAGAGGTCACTCGGAGGAGTCTGCCCCAGACCCCGAGTAGATCCCACTGTCAGGCTTTCTCCTAGCTGGCAGGGCTAGATGTCACTCGAGGGAGTCTGCTCCGACCCCGAATAGATCTCGCTGTCAGGCTCTCTCGTCGCTAATAGGGCTGGATGTCACTCGGAGGAGTCTACTCCAGACCCCGAGCAGATCCCGCTGTCAGGCTCCCACCTAGCTGGAAGGGTTGGATATCACTCGAGGGAGTCCCGCCCTCTCCGAGAGTTATTGAGGAAGACCGCTTTCCTAAAGGTGTAAGGGTATAAGGTCCCCATAGGCGAGCTCGAACTCACAGGCCCGACTCGGTATAAAAGGTAAGCCCCAATCGGTCACCCCGTTGAGGAAGGCGAGCCCCAGCAAGGCACTCCACCCCCCCCCCCCCCCCCCCCCCTCAATTTTACTTATGAAATATTTGGATAATTTTGACTCAACACCAGCAATAAAAGGGAGAACTTGCGTGCGAGCTGGGTGGTTGCGGGCTAAGCTCGGCAAGTGATCCATCCCCAGCCTACCTGAAGAGGGGGGTGAAATCTCGGAATGTGCTCACGAGTATGGATCCTAGGCACGCGCTCTGGAGGCGAATTCTGTCCTACTGAAATCCAACGAAGGGGAGGGCTCGCGGCCGAGTGCATCGCAGAAGGAAAGTTCAAAAGCAAAGAAGATAGGAAAATTCACTTTTCATTCAGTATAAAATGATTACCAAAAAAAGTGATTACAAATGGGGAGCTCGCCTCGGCGAGGTTACAAAAGGGGAGGAAGAATTATAAGAAGGAAAAGAAAAAGGGGAGGGGGAGGGGGGTTAGCTCTCACCACCTCCCTCGGATTGGAGGTCTCTGTCTTCTCCGCCGGAAGGGTGGTACTTGAAATCCTTGCCAAAGAAATAGTCGAGATTGTCCTCCTTCTCACTCGGCGACGTGGGCGGGAACAGACTCAGCATCAGGTCTCGGACTGTGGCCTCCTCCCAGCCCTCCACTAGCACCTGCATATCCTTCATGATTTGCTGGATACATTCGACAGATTCGATCGAGTTGACCCGCAACCTGTCAGCGACCTCCGCCTCACCGAAGATCCTGGGGCTCTTATATGGGAAAGGAGGCTCGCTACCGTTGGGAGGGAGAAAATCTTCGACTTGACGAGCGATCTTGCCGTGAAGCCCCTTGTTCTCTTCGCACAGCTTTGCATTCTTCCCTTCCAGCTCGGCGGCGCGGGCTTCCAGCTCGGCGGCGCGAGCTTCCAGCATGTCGGAGCGAGCATGGAGCTGGCGGTTCTCTTCCTCTAACCCAGCGGCGCGAGTCCACAACTCCCGGGAAGCCTCGGTATCCTGAGGTAAGAATGGGTAGGTAAACCTGAAGCTGAAAAATCCTAAGTAAAAGAAAATGGGGGGGAAGGATGATCGGTGCTCACTAGCTTATCGGCGCCCTTGGCTACCAGATCCTCGGCAATGCAGAGCCTCCGCTCCAGGTCAATGACCCTGTCTTGGGCCAGGTTGCGCTTCTGCTCCGCCTTCTGTAGGAGGTGGCTGAGGTTGAAGCCGCGACGTACCACCATGTGGAGGAGCTCAAGTGCCCGCGTGTGGGCCTGCAGGCCCTCATGGCCGAGTTCGCGCAGGGTCATGCGCTTGTAGGCTGCGACGTCCTCGTGCCTATAGAGGCCGAAGCTGAGCGCATAGGCTTGACCAGAGGAGGGCTCGCGGTCGGCCTAGGAGGATTAGAGGGTGGAGACGGAGATCCGGTGGGCGGACTCGTCCCACTGAACCACGGGCTCGTCGGCCGAGTCCTTCCACCTCCCCCTAAGGCCGAAGAGGGGGTGACTCTTCGGCGGACCCAGCTCGCGGGTCGGGGGCTTCTTGACTGCAGGAGCAGAAGGCTCGCCTCCCTCCTGCTCGTTGCCCATTGTCTCCTTCAGCGGGCTCCCCGGCAATCGTCCGGGGTGGTCTCGGGCGAGCTCATGTACTTGGGATGTGGTTGTTGTTGCTTTTCCCGAGAAACCACCACCGCTTTCAGCTTCTTTTGCGGTGGATGGCGGCGAGGCAATCTGGACCCCGCAGGATCAGCCCGTTTCCTGCCAGAAGGCTTAGACAACGACGACTCGTTTCGACATGCGGCTGCAGCTGCCTTCTTGCGGGCGAATGGGTCGGCGAGTAGACCCGGATTCATAAAAGGCAGGTTCTCGGGAATCAACCGCTCTCCTACAGAAATAACTTAGAAAAATTCCAATGGATTTGCCGAAATCTAGCAAGGAGGAAAGTTGAAAGATATACCTTCACCGGGAAGGACGGGAAGGAGCGAGACGAGGCCCTTTCGGAGCAAGGCGACCTCGAAGTCTTTGTGGAGGAAAAACTTGTGGAGCTCGGCGTCGTTGCCAGAGATAGTGGGGGGTCGGTATACCTCCTCGCCTTTTTGCTGTGGCGAGTAGGGGACATTGCCAAGATCGCCCTTAACGAAGAAAATTTTGTTCATCCAGTTGTGATGTTTGTTCGCGATCTCGTGAACCTTAATAAAGGAGCCCCCGAAGTAGGAGACATTGTCGGGGGTCGCCTTATAAGTAAAGAGTTTCCTGAACACGGTCAGGTTTTGCTCTATTCGCTCCCGACGGAGGAAGCTCGTGAACGCCACCATCATGGCGATGGAGTTCGGGTTCAACTGCGCGGGCACCGCGCCGAAGTACTTGAGGATCTGGCAGACTTCCGGCCAGAGCGGAAGGCGCAGTCCCATCTTGAAATGCGAGATAGGGAAGGCGAGCTCCTTGGGGTAGAAAGTGCTGATGGCCTCTCCCTCCCTGGTCCGGCGCGCCTCGAAGCCAGAGGGCTTGAAGTTGTCACTGAACGCGAAGAACTCCTACTCTGTCGTGTTCCCCTCAAAGAAACAGTAGTCAGTAAAGTACTGAGCGCACTTGGAGCGACCATCAGAGTCAGGGTTGGACTTCCAAATGATCGCGAAAAATGTAGAGAGCGAGTGCAGGTAGGAAGGAGGCAAGCAGAGGAGGAAAGTATAGAAGCAATAAAAGCAGTTAGTCGGAGTAGGTAAGGGTGCCTATTTATAGAAAAAGGGGTCAAGGGCCGAGCTGACCGATCGGTCCAGCTTGCCTAGCCCAGCTCGCCTAATCCAGCTCGCTGACTTCCAGAACATGACCCATCACGCGCCAATCAAGAATATTATATTCGAATAAACAAGCAATAAAGTCTGAAAACGTTTCTAAGTTATTACAGGCCCAAGAGGGATATTGCCCAAGGAAATTGAACGCAAGCAAATCGGCCATCTTGGCGTACACGCGAGCTGAGGGGGCAGGAGGCGAGTCTCGGTAGGCCCGCCAGGGGGCCTTGTTGGATGTAACATCCTGACTTTTATTGGGCAACCAGAGCCCTAGTGGGCCCAATAAAAGTGACCCGAGCCTCTACCCATGACCCGGTATGAGGCAACCCTAGGCAGGGTATCGAGCTAGAGAACTCCGAATTAAGTTCTGTCAGTTCTTGTGCCTTGTATAGTCAATACTAGCGCATCGGAACTCATTCAGTTGGACCCCGAGGTCATATTGTGGATTTGGCCATTCCTCGCAGAACGTCGCGAAAATGAGATTTTTGGATATTGACATAGAGAACTCCGATTTGAGTTCTGTCAATTCCTATGACTTCGTATAGTGGATACGAACGCATCGGAAATCGTTGTGTCACGATTCGAATCCTAACGATGATCATGAGCGTTTTTACCGTTTTAGCACGCTGCATCGCGCAAATTTCAGACTTTCGCCAAACGGACTCCGATTCAACTCCAGTCGGTGGTGTTTGACTTGTATGGTCAATACGAAGTCAACAGAAGTCATTCCGGTCAATTTCGACGACAATTGGTCAACTCGTGGTCAAATCAAGCATAATCGTACATCGAAAAGCATGTGCACACCAATTGTGACACGACACCCAAACTTTCCGACCCCGATGACTTGGACCCACATTGAATTTGACCAGCAAGGGGGACCCACCCTAGGGTTGACTTGGTCAAACCCTCCTAAAAATCCACTTATTGGATTTTTATCCAAATGAGGAACCCACCTCCTCTCCAAAGGAGGATTGCTCATGCCCCCCTCATTCTCCTTGGGCCCCCCAACTAGCAACCAAGCTTAGGATGGGTGGAGGCCCACCCCACCCCTCTTCTCCTCAAATTCCCCTCTCTTTCCATAAGGCCCAAGCCCATAAAGGGCCTCATCCATTTTCCCCACATGGGGGAAAATGAGAGACCTCTAGTTGTCCTTGGATAGCTTGAGGGATAGCTGGAGGGTGGGATTAATCCCTCCCTAAGGAGGGATTAGTCCCACACCACCCAAAGGGAGGAAGTCCCCCCTCCACCTCCCTATAAAAGCCACCCAACCCCCTCTCTTTCCCTCACAGCTCTCAGAGCATCCCCTCCCTCTTCTTCCCCCCTCTGCCAGAGCTCTGGTGGCCGGAAAAAGCTAAGCCGAGGAGCTCCTCCCCCTCCTCCACCACCTTGAGCCATGTCCGACCAAGACGGCCCCTCCCGAGCCCGCCAAACCCAGGTGGAAACTTCTTTTCCTCCTCCTCCCCATTTCTGACGTAACGCATGCGAGCTCCGGTGGTCGTAGCGCCGCCACCGTCACCTCCTCCCCACGGTTCAAAATAAAAAAATGGCTCCGGCGATGGCCGGCGGCGGCAGGCCGCCGGACCACCGCCGGAGGGAGCTCCCACCACCGGCGGGTTGGTCGGTGGTTGAGCCACAGCCGGCCGGTGGCCGACCGACGGCTTGGAAGGCCCGTAAGGGGCGCGGGATTTGTACAGCGGGGGGGAGAAGATGATGAACAGTAAATTCTTTTTATAATTTATACTATTATAATATTATAATATTATAATAAGGGGTTTGATTTTTCAGAGGCTAAGATAGAGCCCTCGTGAAAAAGTTTTGAACATGGAAATTGTTCCCCTCAATGAGGTCAGTCTCCATAAAAATTTTGAGAATTTTTGGAGTTGATTTGGTATTTTTAAAAGCCCAAATAAAATTTGTTTGGCAAAATTAAAGGCCCAAAACACTTTGGAAAATTACAAAAAAATTACTAGGCACATTTTAGACTCTCTTAAGGGTTGTATCAAAATTTTGGGTCATGGGGATAAGTTGTGATATTTTTCCTAAAATTTGGAAGCCTAGGGTCGCGTTCGGAAATTATTATGCTCATTTTCTTCGAAAATGAAATTTGAGCGTGCGACCGTCCTTTCTAATTTAATTAATAAATTCAAAGTTATTGTATCGACGAGAGTGGCTGAGGCAAGTGACCAAGCTCCGTGTGTTCCGAGGCTTTGTGAAACCGTCGAGCGGCTCGACTCTCGGGTGATCTAGACTCGCTCGGAAAGTGAGAGTACGAGCAGCGAGTTGCATATTATTCTCGATTAATATTAAGGATGTAACTCCTGATAAGCCACTAATCCGATTGAGACATGATTAATAAGGCGCAACAAAATCATAATCGAATCTTAAGAATGGGTGTAATCCAACGAAGCCTTATTAAGAACTGAAATAGAACTGAATGTGCCTCCTGAGAACGGAGATGAGACTGAAGCCTCCTGGATGGAGTGATTAGACTACTAACCATTTTCTTTATGATTATTCCAGTCTTGCACTGGTCATGTTCCTTTATTCTTTTCAATTCAAGTACTTCTAATTCAGTTCTACTCCAGTCTCGTACTGGTCAAGTACTTTTAATTCAGTTCTACTCTAGTCTCGTACTGGTCAAGTACTTTTAATTCAGTTCTACTCAAGTCTCGTACTGGTCAAGTACTTTTAATTCAGTTCTACTCCAGTCTCGTACTGGTCAAGTACTTTTAATTCAGTTCTACTCCAGTCTCGTACTGGTCAAGTACTTTTAATTCAGTTCTACTCCAGTCTCGTACTGGTCAAGTACTTTTAATTCAGTTCTACTCTATTCTCGTACTGGTCAAGTACTTTTAATTCAGTTCTACTCCAGTCTCGTACTTGTCAAGTACTTTTAATTCAATTCTACTCAAGTCTCGTACTGGTCAAGTACTTTTAATTCAGTTCTACTCTAGTCTCGTACTAGTCAAGTACTTTTAATTCAGTTCTACTCCAGTCTCATACTGGTCACATACTCTTAATTCAGTGCTACTCCAGTTTTATACTGGTCACGTTTCTTTCCAACACTTTAAATAAGCAGCATAAGCACCGCATTTGTCTTCATTGCAATTTACTATTATGATCCCGGGTCCTGCTCTGACGAGCAGTCATTATTAAGGTTGAGCCTTAGTTGGGGATAACCGGAGATGAGGTATTCCTCCAGGTCTAGCCCCAAATAATGTGCTCCAACACTCCTTGACGAAAGTAGAGCTAAGCGCCGCCGCCCGAAGTTTAAGCCTAGTAGGGCAGGCCGATGTAGACCCGGTGTGTATTATGTTTGTCGTTGATTGATTGTTTGTAAATTCTTGCGGTGGAATAGTGGCGGGTCAATCCCTTCCGCAGACCGTTTGTACCGGTATGGGAAGGTTGACGACTCAAGGCGATAGGGAGATAGGTACCACGGGTGACCAGCCGTTTTATTCCCCGTCGGGTTTTCCTCCGCTGGTCGGCCAAAATGATTCGCTGGATGTCGCTCATATCCAAGATTACACTAGGTTGTACTATAGGGCCTGGGGTTGTGCGGTACAATCACCCCCAGAAGTGGCAGGACTGGCCACTGTCACCGACGGCCACATCGTTGAGGCCCGCGGGGCTCGCTACCCTGCTGGAACAGAAGCGGTCCACACTATGTCGACATAGGGTTTGTGTGTGCGGCTGTGAATGCCTACGGTATGTGTGCGGCTGTGAATGCCTGCGGTATGTGCGCGGCTGTGAATGCCTGCGGTATGTGCGTGGCTGTGAGTGCCAGCGATAGAATTCAGGATATGAAAACATGTTGTGCTGATTAGCTAGTAGAACATTGTTATAACCGTTTTATACTATTTCTGCTTTTTCCGGTTATACTGCACTCTTTTATATTTGCTCATAGCTGTTCATATATGGAATATTGTGCTAACCCTCTCGTGCTTCGGCTATTTACTTCTATTGGGTGGGTGCGTGCTCGTCTCCAGGATGTGGATCCGGGGAGGAGATTTGTTTCCACTTAGCTCTGTGACTAATGGTTATTTGATTAACCATTCACAGGAGGTGGAGCACTGTAGTGACCCGCTGCCATAGGAGATTACGCCAGCAGCTAGGTCTACTCGAGCAGATGCACCCCCGCCGTCCCAAGAGTTTAGAGATGTGAGTTCCGCCGAGTAGTGTAGAGAGAGAGTATATGAGGATTATATGTAGCATATGTATAGCCCACGAGCTTATATAAGTACTTAGGCTTCGGCCCTAGAACCGCTGTAATTTTGATATGTGATATATAAATCTGCAATGGTTTCCTGTTAATGCTTCTGTTATATTCTGATGGGTTGTGAATGTTATGATTCGAGGAAACCAAGGCGGTCATCTAGTGCTTGGACAGGGTGGATCATTTCCCCTATGAGCACTGGGTGGGCGTCTTGGGCAAGTAGTACCCCCCTTCGGCCCGACCCGAGCAAAAGGTTGGGGGGTGCTATAAATGGATCAGAGCGATCACAATTCTTCCTTATGGAGCAGTCTCAGAATCCCTTCGTCCCTCACTTTGTTTTAGGTTCGGGACGAACCTTGCAGCGGAAGCCTAGTGGACCTTAGTGTAGAGGCTTAGGGATTCTAAACTGTACGATAGTATGCCCATACACTGTTGTTTCCGCTTTGTCTCTCGTTTTTGCAAATTGCCACTACTTTTGCAAAAAACTGACACTCTTTCCTGTTACTTCTCCAGATACCGGAGGACAGTAACGGGGGATCCTCGTCTAGAGGATATGTTCCAGCTACCCCACCACCACACCCGGTCTCTCCCACGGTCGTACCATTTGCCGAGACATATATGGGGCAGACACTGACGGTTATACTAGCGACTTTCCGTGATGCCCTTGCACAGCCACCGCGAGAGATGACCGCACCCACCAATCTGCTGACGACTTTCCGAGGACTGAGGCCTCCCCCTTTCAGGGGTACAGAGATGGCCATTCAGGTAGAGGAGTGGGTGGAGCGAGTGGAGAAGCTGTTAGTAGGGATGATGTGCCCAGCTGTGGCAACAGTCTCTCTGGTTGTGACCCTCTTGGAGGGATATGCGAGGGATTGGTGGAGAGCGGCTAGTCGCTCTACCTTTCGAGGTCGGCTGATGAGCACGATCCTTTGGGGAGAGTTCTCCATAGCTCTACTAGAGTTCTTTATCACAGAGGAAGACCAAGCCGCGCTATAAGAGAGGTTCCTGCTCATCTGACAGGGCAACCGCACTGTGGCAGAGTGTGAGAGAGAGTTCATACACCTGGCACGCTTCGCCGGGAACCTTGCTTCCTCCGATAGGGATAGAGCTTCTCGGTTCTACCGAGGACTACGAGACGGCCTGAGGCAGGACCTGATTATGCTCTCTCAGGCCACCTTCCACACCATAGCCACCCATGCGGCAGCCTTAGAGTTGGACCAGCAGACAGTGGCTCAGCGGCGTAGAGGTCAGGAAGAGCTCCCTCGAGACCAGTGGTGATACGGAGGAGTCGCTCCCCACAAACAAGATAGAGAGCGCAGACAGCGATACCGCAGGCAGCCTTATAGGCACCCCTAGCACACCCAGCTGTATAGCCAGATGTCATACCAGCTCCAGCACCGCAACCCCTACTAGTGGCCCGACGAGATGTTCCCTTCGCAGGGAACATCTTCTTATGTCATCAGCAAGGACATATGAGGGCCTTTTGCCCTCAGGCGACGGGGAGACCCGGATTGGGAGCTGTTCAGGGTGGACAGCCGGCACGAGGGCAGGGTCAGAGAGGCCGCAGAGGCAGAGCTGGCAGGAGAGGCCAGCAGGGCCGAGCAGCGCCCCTGGAGGCCTACGCACTCGACCTGCAGCACAGACCATCCCCTGACGTAGTCATAGGTATATATCTTAGGCAATAGAGGGATATCAGATCTGACTACTGATGTTGTATATTACTTATGTGTGCTTACATCCTCTGTATTAGATAGTTGATATATATATATATATATATATATATATATATATTCCCATGTCGTCAGGAATCTTGTTGGTATAAGGACTTCCTGCCAAAACCCTTTTCGACACGGGAGCAACTCATTCTTTCGTCTCCCACAAATTCATCGCAACACAAGGAAATGTTGTTCGTTCGACCGGACTGTCTATACGAATCCGTTTACCGAACGGGTCGGATATGACTTCTACCAAAAAGTGCTCGTTCCAAGCTATGCTAGGTGAAGTAGAATTTGAAATCTACGCAACCATCCTAGCAATAACTTGATTCGACATAATTCTGGGAATGGACTGGTTGGCCGAGCACCAAGCCCAGATAAACTGTTCCACGCGAGAAGTCCGGCTACAGAACCCGAATGGCCAGACCATCACGTTGAAAGGTGTGCCCTCTGTCTCGCGTATTATCTTGACTTCTACGCAGATTGTGAAATCTGTCCGACAGAAGGACGAAGTATATCTTATCTACTTCGAGATGGAAGATAAATCCCAGGTGCTCTCCAAGGTCCCAGTAGTCCGCGACTATCCGGATATTTTCCCTGAGTCCCTCCCGGGATTGCCACCCCAGCGAGAGGTCGACTTTCAGATCGAGCTCGTGTCCGGAGCACGGCCTGTATCACGATCCCCCTACCGGATGGCCCCAAGGGAGCTGACTGAACTAAAGATCCAGCTATAGGAACTAATAGATGCTGGATTCGTCCGCCCTAGTTTCTCGCCCTGGGGAGCCCCGGTACTTTTCTTCAAGAAGAAAGACGGGACTTTGCGACTATGCATCGACTACAGGGAGCTGAATAAGCTGACTGTACGCAATACCTATCCCCTCCCTAGAATCGACGAACTGTTCGATCAGTTGCAAGGTGCGTCCGTGTTTTCCAAGATGGACCTGAGATCCGGCTATTACCAGCTTCGAATCCGAGAGGAAGATATCCCCAAGACTGCCTTTAGTTCTCGATACGGTCTTTATGAATTCCTAGTGATGCCCTTTGGGCTCACCAACGCGCCTTCCGCCTTCATGGATCTGAAGAATACAGTCTTCGAACCTTTCTTGGATCACTTTGTCATCGTCTTCATAGACGACATCCTAATCTACTCAAAGACAAAGATGGACCATACTCGGCACCTGCAGATGGTGCTACTAAAACTCCGGGAGCATTCTCTCTTCGCCAAATTTAGTAAATGCAAATTTTGGCTAGAAGAAGTTGGATTCTTGGGCCACACGATAAACAAGGAGGGAGTAGAAGTGGGCCAAGACAAGATCCAGGCAGTACAAAATTGGCCACAACTCAGGACAGCTGCGGATATCCGGAGTTTCCTCGGTCTTGCCGGATACTACATGAAGTTTGTCGAGGCTTTTTCCAAGATTTCCCTACCCCTAACTGCTCTCACCAAGAAGGACGTCACATTCCGATGGACGGCGGAGTGTGAGGCCGCGTTTGTCGAGCTAAAGAAGCGGCTAACTTCTGCGCCAATCCTTACGATCCCACCAGGAACCGAGGGATTCCAAATCTACACTGATGCTTCCCTGAAGGGATTGGGAGCAGTCCTAATGCAGCACGGCAAGGTAGTGGCCTACGCTTCGCGACAATTTAAGCAGCACGAGTTAAACTATGCGGCGCATGATTTAGAGTTGGGCGCCGTCGTCTTCGCCCTTAAAATCTGGAGGCATTATCTGTACGGTGTAAGATGTGAGATCTTCTCCAATCACAAGAGCCTCAAGTATATCTTCACGCAAAAAGAGCTGAACCTCCGGCAGCGCCGATGGCTGGAATTCTTATGCGATTATGACTTCGCTTTCCACTATCACCCTGGGAAGGCTAACAGAGTTGCTGACGCCTTGAGCCGCCAGCCTGCAATAGCTGGGAGTTGGACGGAGTAGATCTCTAAAGAGCTCTTCCAGTCTTTGATAGACATGGAGATTACCCTGGTTGCCCAAAGAGATTCGGAAGAGTACTACTCACAGCTGTATTGGATGGAAATCCAATGCGACATCCGGGACCGGATACGAGAAGCCCAGAAGATCGACCCAGAGGTGATGTCGATCATCCGATCTCTACAAGGAGGGGCATAAGAGGATTATAAACTACATGAAGGGATTCTGCAATTCAAGCATCACATATTTGTTCCCGCTACCGGAGGGATTCATGAGGAAATTTTTCAAGAGGCCCATCAGTCAAGGTACTCAATTCACCCTAGTGTAGTTAAGATGTACGTAGACTTGCGCAAGACCATCTACTGGCCTTGAATGAAAAGAGATGTCACCAACTTCGTGGCCTGGTGTCAGACCTGTCAGAAGGTTAAGGCCGAATGCCGCAGTCCAGGAGGCCTTATTACAGCGACTGCCAATACCAGAGTGGAAGTTCGAAGACATCTCCATGGACTTCGTCCACGGCCTACCTCGATCCCGCTCTGGGAATGACTCAATTTGGGTGGTCATAGATCGACTCACCAAGATAGCACGGTTCATTCCAAACCGACAGGGTGACGGAGTAGATATCCTGGCCAGGATGTTCCTAGAGCAAGTGGTACGATTCCACGGAGTACCAAAATCCATCGTGTCAGATTGTGACGGGCGTTTCACATCTAAGGAGTGGAGGCGGGTGCAGGCATATTTGGGAACCAAGTTGGCCTTCAGCACCGCCTTCCACCCGCAGACAGACGGAGAGGATGAACCGGACGATGGAGGACCTTCTTCGACTGTGCATAGTGGAGCACAATGAGCCATGGGAGCAGCTGTTGCCGTTGGTCGAATTTTCATACAATAACAGCTAGCAGGCTAGCATTAAGATGGCTCTATACGAGGCATTGTATGGAAGGCGTTGTCGAACCCCGTTGACTTGGGCTCAGGAAGAGGACCCAGAAGCCTTGGGAGTGGCTTACATCGATGACACTACGGCAGCGATATGGCTAATTCAGGAGCGAATGTGGGAAGCGCAGAGCCGGTAGGCTAAGTACTATGATGCGCGGCACCGAACGATGGAGTTTAGCGTGGGGGAAATGGTATTCTTGAAAATAAAGCCCATGCATGGTGTCTCCCGGTTGAGGAAGCAGAAAAAGTAAGATCCCCGCTTCTTGGGCCCCTATCCGGTGATAGAGCGTGTTGGCCCCGTCGCCTATCGTTTGGCCTTGCCCTCAGAGTTAGGGAATCTTCACGATGTGTTTCATGTCTCTTCCTTGAGATGAGTCCTCCGGCAACCAGAGCAATACCTTCCTACTCAATCGGTGCAACTACAGTCAGATAGATCCGTCCGTCTCAAACCCATCAGAGTAGTGTATTATAAGGTCAAGACACTACGTAATAAAACCATTCCAATGGTTAAGGAACTATGGTCAAACTGCGGACGAGAAGAGTTCACGTGGGAACCTGAAGCACTCCTCCGAGAAAAGCACCCAGAGCTCTTTCCCCAGGTATGCTACTTTTCCCCCCTACTTCAAGCAAATTTTCGGGGACGAAAATCCTTTTATTTTTATTGGATTGTAACATCCCGACTTTTATTGGGCCACCAGAGCCCTAGTGGGCCCAATAAAAGTGACCCGAGCCTCTACCCGTGACCCGGTATGAGGCAACCCTAGGCAGGGTAACGAGTTAAAGAACTCTGAATTAAGTTCTGTCAGTTCCTGTGGCCTCGTATAGTCAATACGAGCGCATCGGAACTCGTTCAGTTGGACCCCGAGGTCATATTGTTGATTTGGCCATTCCTCGCAAAACGTCGCGAAAATGAGATTTTTGGATATTGACATAGAGAACTCCGATTTGAGTTCTGTCAATTCCTATGACTTCGTATAGTTGATACGAACGCATCGGAAATCGTTGCGTCGTGATTCGAAGCCTAACGATGATCATGAGCATTTTGACCATTTTAGCACGCTGCGTCGCGCAAATTTCGGACTTTCGCCAAACGGACTCTGATTCAACTTCAGTCGGTGGCGTTGGACTTGTATGGTCAATACAAAGTCAACAGAAGTCATTCTGGTCAATTAGGTACAGCCAGTCCGTGAACAGCCAAATGGTGGGGTTACCGTTATCCTTTTTTCTTTTTGACGACAATTGGTCAACTCGTGGTCAAATCAAGCATAATCGTACATCGAAAAGCGTGTGCACACCAATTGTGACACGACACCCGAACTTTTCGACCCCGACGACTTGGACCCACATTGAATTTAACCATCAAGGGGGACCCACACTAGGGTTGACTTTGTCAAACCCTCCTAAAAATCTACTTTTTGGATTTTTCTCCAAATGAGGAGCTCACCTCCTCTCCAAAGGAGGATGGCTCATGCCCCCCTCATTCTCCTTAGGCCCCCCAACCAGCAACCAAGCTTAGGATGGGTGGAGGCCCACCCCACCCCTCTTCTCTTCAAATTCCCCTCTCTTTCCATAAGGCCCAAGCCCATAAATGGCCTCATCCATTTTCCCCACATAGGGGAAAATGAGAGACCTCCAGCTGTCCTTGGACAGCTGGAGGGAAAGTTGGAGGGTGGGATTAAACCCTCCCTAAGGAGGGATTAGTCCCACACCACCCAAAGGGAGGAAGTCCCCCCTCCACCTCCTTATAAAAGCCACCCAACCCCCTCGCTTTCCCTCACAGCTCTCAGAGCATCCCCTCCCTCTTCTTCCCCCCTCTGTCGGAGCTCTGGTGGCCGGAAAAAGCTAAGCCGAGGAGATCCTCCCCCTCCTTCACCACCTTGAGCCATGTCCGACCAAGCCGGCCCCTCCCGAGCCCGCCAAACCAAGGTGGAACCTTCTCTTCCTCCTCCTCCCCATTTCTGACATAACGCATGCGAGCTCTGGCGGCCGTAGCGCCACCGCCGTCACCTCCTCCCTACGGTTCAAAATAAAAAAATGGCTCCGGCGATGGCCGGCGGCGGCAGGCCGCTAGACCACCGCCGGAGGGAGCGCCCACCACTGGCGGGTTGGCCGGTGGTGGAGCCACGGCCGGCTGGTGGCCGGCCGGCGGCTGGGAAGGCCCGTAAGGGGTGCGGGATTTGTACAGCGGGGGGGGGGGGGGGGGAGATGATGAACAGTAAATTCTTTTTATAATTTATACTATTATAATATTATAATATTATAATAAGGGGTTTGATTTTTCAGAGGCTAAGATAGAGCTCTCGTGAAAAAGTTTTGAACATGGAAATTGTTCCTCTCAATGAGGTCAATCTCCACAAAAATTTTGAGAATTTTTGGAGTTGATTTGGTATTTTTAAAAGCCCAAATAAAATTTGTTTGGCCAAATTAAAGGCCCAAAACACTTTGGAAAATTACAAAAAATTACTATGCTCATTTTAGACTCTCTTAAGGGTTGTATCAAAATTTGGGGTCATGGGGATAAGTTGTGATATTTTTCCTAAAATTTGGAAGCCTAGGGTCGCGTTCGGAAATTATTATGCTCATTTTCTTCGAAAATGAAATTGGAGCGTGCAACCGTCCTTTCAAATTTAATTAATAAATTCAAAGTTATCGTATTGACGAGAGTGGCAGAGGCAAGTGACCAAGCTCAGTGTGTTCCGAGACTTTGTGAAACCGTCGAGCGCCTCGACTCTCGGGTGATCTGGACTCGCTCGGAAAGTGAGAGTATGAGCAGCGAGTTGCACATTATTCTCGATTAATATTAAGGATGTAACTCCTGATAAGCCACTAATTCGATTAAGACATGATTAATAAGGCGCAACCAAATCATAATCGAATCTTAATAATGGGTGTAATCCAACGAAGCCTTATTAAGAACTGAAATAGAACTGAATGTTCCTCCTGAGAACGGAGATGAGACTGCAGCCTCCTGGATGGAGTGATTGGACTACTAACCATTTTCTTTATGATTATTCCAGTCTTGCACTGGTCTTGTTCCTTTATTCTTTTCAATTCAAGTACTTTTAATTCAGTTCTACTCCTAGTCTCGTACTGGTCAAGTACTTTTAATTCAGTTCTACTCCAGTCTTGTACTGGTCTAGTACTTTTAATTCAGTTCTACTCCAGTCTCGTACTGGTCAAGTACTTTTAATTCAGTTCTACTCCAGTCTCGTATTGGTCAAGTACTTTAATTCAGTTCTAGTCCAGTCTCGTACTGGTCAAGTACTTTTAATTCAGTTCTACTCCAGTCTCGTACTGGTCAAGTACTTTTAATTCAACTCTACTCCAGTCTCGTACTGGCTCAAGTACTTTTAATTAAGTTCTACTCCAGTCTCGTACTAGTCAAGTACTTTTAATTCAGTTCTACTCCAGTCTCATACTGGTCAAGCACTTTTAATTCAGTTCTACTCCAATCTCGTACTAGTCAAGTACTTTTAATTCAGTTCTACTCCAGTATCGTACTGGTCACGTACTCTTAATTCAGTGCTACTCCAGTTTCATACTGGTCACGTTTCTTTCCAGCACTTTAAATAAGCAGCATAAGCACCGCATTTGTCTTCATTACAATTTACTATTATGATCCTCGGGTCCTGCTCTGACGAGCAGTCGTTATTAAGGTTGATCCTTAGTTGGGGATAACCGGAGTTGAGGTATTCCTCCAGGTCTATCCCCAAATAATGCGCTCCCACACTCCTTGACGAAAGTAGAGCTAAGCGCCGCCGCCCGAAGTTTAAGCCTAGTAAGGCAGGCCGACGTAGACCCGGTGTGTATTATGTTTGTCGTTGATTGATTATTTGTAAATTGCTTGTAGTGGAATAGTGGCGGGTCAGTCCTTTCCGCAAACCGTTCGTACCAGTGCAGGAAGGTTGACGACTCAAGGCGACAGGGAGATGGGTACCACGGGTGACCGGCCGTTTTATTCCCCGTCGGGTTTTCCTCCGCTGGTCGGCCAAGATGATTCACTGGATGTCGCTCACATCCAAGAGTACACCAGGTTGTACGATAGGGCCTAGGGTTATGCGGTACAATCACCCCCAGAAGTGGCAGGACTGGCCACTGTAACCGACGACCACATCGGTGAGGCCCGCGGGGCTCGCTACCCTTCTGGAACAGAAGCGTTCCACACTATGTCGACATAGGGTTTGTGTGCGCGGCTGTGAATTCCTGCAGTATGTGCACGGTTGTGAATGCATGCGGTATGTGCGCGGCTGTGAGTGCCAGCGATAGAATTTCAGGATATTAAAACATGTTGTGCTGATGAGCTAGTAGAGCATTG
Source organism: Platanthera zijinensis (assembly GCA_039513925.1). NCBI lineage: Eukaryota > Viridiplantae > Streptophyta > Magnoliopsida > Asparagales > Orchidaceae > Platanthera > Platanthera zijinensis. The sequence goes on along the minus strand of CM077096.1, from coordinate 76,807,139 downwards.
TTATAACCGTTTTATACTATTGCTGCTTTTTCCGATTATACTGCACTCTTTTATATTTGCTCATAGCTGTTCATATATGGAATATTGTGTTAACCCTCTCATGCTTCGGCTATTTACTTCTGTTGGGTGGGTGCGTGCTCGTCCCCAGGATGTGGATCCTGGGGTGGAGATTTGTTTCCACTTAGCTCTGTGACTAACTGTTATTTGATTAACCATTCACAGGAGGTGGAGCACCGTAGTGACCCGCTGCCGCAGGAGATTACGCCAACAGCTAGGTCTTCTCGAGCAGATGCACCCCCTCCGTCCCAAGAGTTTAGAGATGTGAGTTCCGCCGAGCAGCGTAGAGAGAGAGAGAGAGTATATGAGTATTATATGTAGCACATGTATAGCCCACGGGCTTATATAAGTACTTAGGCTTCGGCCCTAGAACCGCTGTAATTTTGATATGTGATATATAAATCTGCAATGGTTTCCTGTTAATGCTTCCGCTATATTCTGATGGGTTGTGAATGTTATGATTCAAGCCAACCAAGGCGGTCATCTAGTGCTTGGACAGGGTGGATCGTTTCCCCTATGAGCACTGGGTTGGCGTCTTGGGCCAGTTGTTCCCCCCTTCAGCCCGAACCGGGAAAAAGGTTGGGGGGTGCTACATTGGATCCCTAGTTGGATTTGGGCTAGGTTCACTAAGTTAGGATATGACCCAATATGCATAGATCAGGGTCATGGTTGTGTCCTAGAGTCTAGGTCAAGTCCTTCGAGTCAACAATACAAAGGACAAGCCTCCAACACTGCCAGAGACTCAAGAGTTAGAGAAATCAAGACTTAGAAAAAGGAGTTCTACGTTCGTCGATCTTCGGTCGACGAAAGTCGTGCTCAGCTAGATGAACTCAGGGACAATTCACTGAGCTCAGCTCGACGAACTTGGTTCTCAGCTCGACGAACTCTGGACAAAGTAATAACTCCTCTAAGTCAAACCTCAGTCGATGAACTAAGAACATCAGCTAGAAGAACTTTGTTCTCTAGTCGACTAATTCTGGATAAGGTGATTCAACACTCAACGTCAGATGACATTTCACTCAACGACAGATGACATTACACTCAACGCCAAAATGATACTTCAACAATCTACACTAGAAAATAGTCTATCCAGAATAAAAACTCAGCTCGACGATCTTGGACCAACTGGACTAACTCTGTTCTCAGGACTTAGATCGACGATCTTAGATTCAGCTCGACGAACTTGATGCACATAACAAGAAAGTTATCAAGCAGCATTCATGGACCGACGATCTTGGATCTCAGCTCGACGAACAGCTATTCTACGCTCGACGAACTGTGGACTCAGGTCGACGAATCTAGTCTTGGCTATTTTCCTCTTTTGTCCTTATTATGTGGCAATGATTCCGCAGTAATTAATGCTCTAATATTCTCTGAATATTACCGTTAGACAAGAGCATTAATTATGGTCTTCATCAGGATTACTGCCTGTTGTTTTTATAAGGGACAGTTGGGGAAACAAATCAATGCCAAAAATATTCCAAGATCGTCAGCATTAATTGCAGTAGGATTTCAAAATTCAAATGGACTTCCTCACGGGAAATATATAAAAGATATAGATTTTCCCTTCTGAATACATAAGAGGTACAGAGAACAATATTCTAAGAGACATACAAAATTTTTGAGACTAAAAATCGATCAGTTAAGAATCAACAACGGCTAGACAAGAAGAAGAACAATTCTGAAGAAGAAGAACAACCATCCAAATCAAGTGTCTTCTTCTGTCATACTCTCCGGAACTCTCTGATGGACAATAATATTGCATCTGTCAAAATAGTTCTTGAAGTTCTTCTTGTCAAAATTGAAAGCTTGAAGCTCTATCACCCTGAAGCAGAGCTCCATTTCCTCCCTGAACAATCTCAATATTTCAGGGGGAGCTTTTTGTTAACATCAATTCCACTAGTCTTCTCATTTGTATTTGAGAAAGAGAAGACACCATCACTCTCTCACCCTCTCTGTAAAAAGGGTTCTCTACTCCCTTCAAAAGTGATTCTTGGTTGCAAGTCTCCTAACCAAAAGACTTGAGGTTTGGTTTTTGAGCACCTGATCAAAAGCTCATTGGTGGCAGTCACCTGATCAAAAACCTGAGTGGATTCCTACCATGGTGGTAGAAGAGTGGATGTATCCAGGTTGGGGAACCACTATAAATTCTTGTGTTGTCCTGGTTGTCCTCTTCTTCTTGTTCTTACTTAGTTGTGTCATTTAGCTTTTCTGTGATCTTATTTATTTCAATTTAGTATACTGTGATATTATATCTAAGTTTAGGTATTATCTTTTATAACTCAGAAAAAGATTTTAAATTTATATACATACTCTATTCACCCCCCTAGAGTATATCAGATCTAACCCTAACTTTCAATTGGTATCAGAGGAGGTTCATTTGGTTGTACAAGTTAAAACCTTGAACAAAAGATCCTAAGTTAGATCTGTTCTTTAACTTTTGCTAGGCTTATCTATACAGCATGGCAAAGAACAAAGAATATGCAAGCACCAGTCCTCCAGTGTGAAACTTGTCCAAGTTCACAATCTGGAAGGCAAGAATTAGGCTTTACATGAACTCTATTGATGAAGATATATTTAATTCCATCTTAACAGGACCACCAGCTCCACTGGCTTCAACCTCAACTACATTAACTAACCTGAGTGCAGTTCTACCCCCTGGATGGACAGATGCACAAAAGAAGGCTAAGATAGTTGATGCCAAAGCCATGAACATACTGGCTCAAACTATGTCTGATGAAATATTTCAAAAGGTTATTGAGTATCAATCAGCCAAGGAGATTTGGGATTCCCTGAACCAAATGGTGGCTGGATCAGCAGATGAGAGGAAAGACAGAAGGTCAAATCTCATCACTCAGTATGAGAACTTTAAGAAGGATGAAGCAGAGACAATAGAAGTAATGTACAATAGACTTAGCTCCATTATCAGTGAGCTGAGGACTATAGATAAAGAATTCGCTTTGACTGAAGTAAATGACAAAATCCTTATGTGCTTCCCCAGCACATGGGACTCAAGAATCTGGCCCATCAGAGAAGCCAGAAGCATGTCAGAGATCTCAACAGAATCTCTTTTAGGAAAATTGAAGTCCTATGAGCAGCTAATCAAAGCAAGGGAAGCTGCAGTTGAAGTGAAGACTCCTACACCAACTAGAAAGGAGCACAAGCATAGCTTCCAAAGCTATAGAAGACTCTGAAGTCATTCCAGTAAATGAAGAGTTGATGAGTCTCTTTGCCAAGAGATTCTTCAAGATGGTCAGAAAGGACTTCAGAAGGAAATCTTCTAAATATGAAGATAAGCCAAGGTATGACAAAACACCCTGTAAAGAAGTAGTGTGTTTTGGGTGCAGGAAACCTGGGCACTTCATTTTTGAGTGTCCAGAAGCTCAGAAGAAGGACAGAAGAAAGGAGAAGGACTCAAGAAAGAGCCACTATAACAATTCTTCCTCAAGAAAGCATAAGAGGAAAGACAAGGGCTTTATTGCTGAGATATGGAGTGATACTGAAGAAGAATCTACATCCTCCAGCTCCAGTAAGGATGAAGAAGAGCAAAAAGCAAAGGAAGTCTGCCTCATGGCTATTGAGGCAGGCAGTAGCAGATTAGATACAGATGAATCTGAAGATGAGGAATCATTATCAGCTGAAGATCAGGTAATAGCATCTTATGATTTTGAATTAGATGAGTTTAAATTGGAATTTAAAAATTTGTGCTTAGACGTGATCAGCTCTGAGAAAGAAATCAAACTTCTCAGAGAAAAACTAAATGACTTGGATAAAATCACCTCAGAAAATGCTAATCTAACAAATGAACTGATTTCTGCTAATGAACAAATATCTTTTCTTAAATCTGAACTTAGCAAGGCTAAGAAGTTAGAAGAATCACTAAATGGAAGAAGTTTGCAACTGCTAGATATCACTAGTATTGTAAATGCTAGGATTAACAATAGCAAACTAGGACTAGGTGCCCTCTCTAGTGATCCACCTCTAATTCGGAAAAATAACCTTTGCAAACCAGTACAGTTCATATCTGACAAAGGAAAGAAGAATACTGAACAGGTTAATATGGTCAATAAATTTCTTGAACAAATTGAAACTAAGAATAAACTTAAAAAACAGAAGAATAACAGAAATAACAATGTTCAACAGTTATCGTCGAACTCAGATCGACGATATATGAAGGGATCATCGAACTCAGAACGATGATCTTTGAACACAAACATCAGTAATAATCATTCTTCGATCTATGATCGAAAATACCAGTATGGTTCATCGACCTAGAGATCAACGATTGTGGTACTTCAAGAATGAATACCTTCATTCTTCGAGCAGAGATCGACGATCTCATCCAACATCGTTGAGCTCAGGTCGACGATCCAACCAGATATCGTCGAACCAAGATCTTAATAACGGGAACGTAAATTCTAATAACAACTTTAATCCCTTCACTCAATGGATAATTCCACCTATGAGATACCATCCTAAAGGGTATAAAGATCAACCTGAATGTTCTTACATTTCTAGTTATAGCTTTGTAATTCAACAAGGACCCAAGGTTACCTGGGTCAAGAACAACTAACTGCTTTATTTGCAGATGAAGACCTGTCCAGCATACAATCAACATTAGTATATGGACAGTGGATGCTCCAAGCACATGACAGGCAGCAAGGACAACCTAATTGATTACAAGTCCAGTATAGGACCAAAGGTCATCTTTGGTGACTCTAACTGTGGCCAAATAGAGGGTTATGACAAAGTCAGGATTGGAACAGTAACTTTCAAGAGAGTTGCATATGTAAGTGGACTAAAGCATAACCTCATCTCTATAAGCCAACTCTATGATGAAGGTTATCAGGTATCATTCAACTCTAGCTCCTGTACTATTACCTCTAAAGAAAAGAAACCTGTTTTAATTGGCAATAGACAAGGAAACATATACCTAGTTAATTTTCATTCTATAACTTCAGACATATGTTTACTTAACATAGTTAGCAGTCAAAATGACTTGTGGCATAAAATATTAGGGCATGCAAATCTGAAAAATATTGTTAGGTTATCTAAGGAGAACAGTGTTAGAGTACTACCTTCTGGCCCCTACAAGAAGGAAGGACTCTGCAGGGCTTGTCAACTAGGCAAGCAAACTAAATCTAGTTTCAAATCCATTAATAAGAGTGATTCACCTAGGATATTGTACTTACTACATATGGAAATTTTTTGCCCTATAGCTGTACAAAGCCTAGGAAGGAAATCTTATACCTTAGTGGTTGTAGATGACTTCTCCAGATTCTCTTGGGTATTCTTTCTGAGATCTAAGTCAGATACATTCAAGGTTCTTAAAGATTTTCTCAGGACCATACAGATTGAGTACTCTACTCATATTGTATTGATCAGAAGTGATCATGGTACAGAGTTTAAGTCTCTTCTTATGGATGAGTTCTGTGAGAAGGAAGGTATCAGGCACTGCTTATCAGCTCCTAGAACTCCTCAACAAAATGGGGTAGCTGAAAGGAAAAAAATAGAACACTCATTGAAGCTATAGGCATATTACTTGCAGATGCTTACATGCCCCTATCCTATTGGGCAGAGGCAGTGAGCACAGCAAATTATGTCCTGAATAGAAGCTTGATACACGAACTAAAACATAAGACTCCCTATGAATTGCTCAAAGGAAAGAAACCAATAGTCAACTATTTTAAAGTTTTGGGTTGTGTATGTTATATTCATAATAATGACAAAAAGCACATTAGAAAGTTTGAAGCAAAGGCTGCAGTTGGAATTTTTCTGGGATATTCCCAAGTCAGCAAAGCTTATAGGGTATTTAATAAATCCACATTGAAAATAGAGGAATCTATGCATGTTACATTTGATGAGGCTAACATATTTTATAAGGAGAAAGAGATTTCTACCAAAGACTCCTTGCAGGTACACAACTTGTGTGAGAAATTGGATGACTTAAACCTCACCCAGAAAGTTGTACCTCATCCTTCTCAACAACTCAATGAAGGAAGTGATGAAGAAACTATGGAAGAAGCTGACTCCCCTACAATAACTGAAGCTACTCCACAAGAAGAATTCTCTCCAAATGATGTTGTAGAACCAACTCCACCCACTGATTTTGTCACACTAAGGGATCACCCCAGATCCCAAGTGATTGGAGACATAACTATAGGTGTACAGACAAGGCATCAACTCAAACAAGACTTGATGCATGCCTATTTCCTCTCTCAAATTGAGCCTCAATCCATAACTGATGCAGAACAAGATCCCCACTAGATCATTGTAATGCAAGAAGAGCTTAATCAGTTTGAGAGATGCAGAGTTTGTGTTTTGGTTCCAAGACCAAAAGACTACCCAGTCATTGGAACCAAATGGGTATTCAGAAATAAGCTTGATGCCCAAGGTGTGATTGTGAGGAATAAGGCTAGGCTTGTCGCTCAAGGGTATAGGCAAGAGGAAGGGATTGACTATGATCAAACCTTTGCTCCAGTTGCCAGGCTAGAAGCTATAAGGATATTTCTGGCTTATGTTGCATTTAAGAAGTTCAAAGTTTATCAAATGGATGTGAAGAGTGTTTTCTTAAATGGGGAACTTAAAGAAGAGGTTTATGTTGAACAACCTCCAGGTTTTGTTTCTCCAACTCATCCCTCTTATGTGTTTAAATTGCATAAAGCTCTTTATGGTTTAAAGCAAGCTCTAAGAGCTTGGTACGAGACCTTAGCCAATTTTCTCTTAGAGCATGGTTTTTCAAGAGACATAGTATATAGGACTTTATTTACCAAAATGCATCATGATAAAATATTGTTAGTACAAATATATGTAGATGACATAATATTTGGTTCTACTGACCCCAAATTATGCAAAAGATTTTCTTATCTAATGTATTCAAAATTTGAGATGAGTACCATGGGTAAGCTCTCATACTTCCTTGGTCTCCAAGTGAAGCAGCTCCCTGATGACATCTTCATTTCCCAGGCTAAATATGATAGAGAGCTTATTATAAAGTTTGGGATGGTCGATGCCTCAGCAAAGAAAACACCCATGGCTACAAATGTTGTAATAGATTCTGATGTGCATGGGAAACCTGTGGATCAGAAATTATATAGGGCATTGTTGGGCCCCTACTATACCTTACAGCTAGTAGACCTGATATTATGTTTGCTACATGTCTTTGTGCTAGGTTCCAAGTGAACCCTAAAGAATCTCACCTAGCTTTTCTAAAAAGAATTTTGAGATATATAAAGAGTTGTCCTAGTCTAGGTCTCTAGTATCCTACTGAGTCGGAGTTTGAGTTAACTGGATACTCAGATGCTGACTTTGTTGGATGCAGAGTGGACAGAAAGAGTACCTCAGGAACCTGCCAGTTCATTGGTATGAGATTAGTGTCCTGGTTCTGTAAGAAATAATCATCTGTGTCCACATCAACTGCTGAAGCAGAATACATTGCTGCTGGCAGTTGTTGTTCACAGATTCTGTGGATTCAGAACAAACTCCTGGACTATGGATTAAACTTAAAAAATTCAACTCTACTATGTGATAACACAAGTGCTATAGCTATAGCATAAAATCCAGTCCATCACAGCAGAACTAAACATATATACATAGGACATCATTTCATTAGAGAGTGTGTAGACAAAAACAAAATTAATCTTGTTTATATCTATACTGATTTACAAAGAGCTGATATTTTCACCAAACCTCTGGATGAAAGAAATCACTTGTTCTTTATAAATCAGCTTGGAATGATAAATGGAGATGGTTTAGTTTAGTCTATGTCTGCAATCGTTGAATTTTTCAGAGTTCGTCGAACGGAGCTCGGCGAACTAGGAAAAGTTCTTGAGATTTTCGTCGACCAGAGATCGACAAACTCTCTGCGAGTGAAGTTAGTTTCATCGAACTGAGGTCGACGAACTTACTTCAGAAAACTTTCGTCAACTAGAGATCGACGAAATGTCTTCAAATCTTCTGACTGAGATCGACGAACTGTTTAACTCCAAAATATTTCGTCGACCTCAGATCGATGATCTTTTATTTTTCGTGGAACGGAGTCTGTCAGTTCATATTCTGGAAAACCTTATATTTTAGGTTTTCTTCGACCTCCGTCCCGCGCTTTCAGTTCTTTTGCACTTGATTGTCATTTTTCCTTTGCAGGTGCTCTCAATGGCGATTCCCACTGGATCTCTTTGTGGAATCCATCATGGATTTCCACCATCTCCAGGCATGTGAATCTATCATGGTTGTGGTTGAGGGTGGCGGCGGTTTCCCCTAGCATGAATATTCCGGCGAGTTCCACGGCTTTCCATGGCTTCCTTCCTCTCTCTCTCTCTCTCTCTCTGGGGTAGGGATGAAGTGGGAGTGAGGGTGTGAGGTCGGTTTGGGGCTGAGTTATGAGAGGGGGGCGACATCACCAAGGCTTGGGCGATTTCACCAAGGAAGGGTGATTTCACCAATGTGGGGAGGGCTCGGGTTGAGTGTGTGGCCGGCTAGGTGGCTTGGGAGTGGGCCCCACCACTCCAGCTGACTTAATTAGACCCTAATGGTCGGGTTCCAAGGTTGGGGCCAAGGTGGGTGGGTGGTGAGGAGGGGGAGTTGGCTCACCTAATGAAATAGGTTAGGTTGGGTCGGGTTTGGGCTTGGGCTTGACCCAAGGCTGCATGGTGGGTCCTCACACCTCCTAATACCCCTACATGGTCAGCCAACCCATGGTGGGTTGGTGGGGTGAGCCCAAGTGGCCCAAAATAACTCCCCCACATTTCTCTCTCCTATTTATCACATTTTCTCTCTCCTAGGTAATTCCCAAAATTACCATTGCTTGCCCATATTTTTCTCTTCCATAGGGGGTATAGGGTCACTTTAGGCCCACCTAATGAGTTTGGGTTGATTTGGGTGGACCCAACCTAGTGAAATGGTGCCCTGGTTTGTAACATCCCAAATTTCAAGTGACTTAGATTTGGGTTAGACATGTGGTGGAGGCTAGGGTTTAGCTAGGTTTGACCCTAGGAGGAGGATTTAGACCATGTGGGGCCCACTATGGGGCCCAAGTCAACCTAGGTCAAACTAGGCTAAAAACAAACCCTAGCCACACCATGACCCCACCACATTGCCCTAACCCTAAATACAATCTAAGTGGACCCCAAGGTAGGCCATGGGGTCAACTAGTTGACCCATGTTGGGTCAAGTCAACATGTTGACCTAAATAGTGAAAATGGTGCCCTAGCCCATTTCACTAGGTTGGGTCCACCCAAATCAACCCAAACTCATTAGGTGGGCCTAAAGTGACCCTATACCCCCTATGGAAGAGAAAAATATGGGCAAGCAATGGTAATTTTGGGAATTACCTAGGAGAGAGAAAATGTGATAAATAGGAGAGAGAAATGTGGGGGAGTTATTTTGGGCCACTTGGGCTCACCCCACCAACCCACCATGGGTTGGCTGACCATGTAGGGGTATTAGGAGGTGTGAGGACCCACCATGCAGCCTTGGGTCAAGCCCAAGCCCAAACCCGACCCAACCTAACCTATTTCATTAGGTGAGCCAACTCCCCCTCCTCACCACCCACCCACCTTGGCCCCAACCTTGGAACCCGACCATTAGGGTCTAATTAAGTCAGCTGGAGTGGTGGGGCCCACTCCCAAGCCACCTAGCCGGCCACACACTCAACCCGAGCCCTCCCCACATTGGTGAAATCACCCTTCCTTGGTGAAATCGCCCAAGCCTTGGTGATGTTGCCCCCCTCTCATAACTCAGCCCCAAACCGACCTCACACCCTCACTCCCACTTCATCCCTACCCCAGAGAGAGAGAGAGAGAGGAAGGAAGCCATGGAAAGCCGTGGAACTCGCCGGAATATTCATGCTAGGGGAAACCGCCGCCACCCTCAACCACAACCACCACCACAGGTCCGTATCCCCTCCCCTCTTACTGTACTAGATTCCTAGATCTTCTAGGTTAGTAGTCAAGCTCAAAAGAGCTCGACTGTAGGCCTCTACCAGCTTGGAAAAGCTTCAAAAATGGCGGATTAGGGTTTTTTCGGCTTGGTTGCGCCGCCGCCGTCCGCCGCTCTCCGCCGCCCAGCCGCCGGCCAGTTCAAGCCCCGACCACCGTGAGGCCGGGGGATGACTTGGCCGGAGGCCCCGCCGCCGGCGATGGCCGGAAACCACCCCGCAAGGGTGGCCAGCCTCGGTTGGCCTGCATGCATGTGCATGAGGAAGATGATACAGCCACCGTTGGATATTCTTTAAGATTCGTGCAGCTACTTAAATTAAATCCTGTATTATCATCATATGAATAGTATATCAATCTGTCACACTTTTACTGTGACCTTGCATGTTGTTTATGAGGTACCTAGAGGCCCCACCTTAGGATGTACTCTGAATGAAATATTTAGGTAGATGAGTTAACTTTAAAATGCCACAGAAATCATAGGTTTTTGACCAGTAGGCTGTCCTGTAGGGCTGTTTTGCTAGGACTGCCCCCTAACTAGGGCAGAAATTAAAACTGATGCCCTGCTCAAACCCTAAGTCCAAATGGACTGAAATTTTGGGCATGTGGCTTATTTGGTCAAATATAGGCTCTCCCCAAAAATCAGAATTTTTGGGGAACATTTTGCTATAGTTTTTACAAAAATACCCAAAAGTAAATAAATGTGATTTTTGGAGTTTCCTAACTCCAAATGGCCCCAAATTTTGGTGGCACCCTCTCATGGGTATATTAGACCCATGGTTAAAATTTGGGCTAAATTGATTCACTGCATGATGAGGAATCTCACTTGCATGTTTGAGAAATGAAATTTGACTTGGGCTGCAAATAGCAATTTTGCAGAATTTCAAATGGCTGCCCAAGCCAAACCAGAAGCCCCCTTGACCTGAGATTTTGGTCAGAGGTATAATTAGGGCATATTCAGGCCCTGCCAGAAAATGGGCTTGATTGGAAAACAAAATGTGGGAAAATTACCAAAATACCCCTAGGGCTTAACTAGGTGATTCTTGGAGTTAGCTAACTCCAAATGGCCCCAAATTTTGGTGGCTGGCCATTAGGGACCATATAGACCAGTGGTAGAAATTTCCCTGAAATTGGAACAAGTCATGTTGGGAAAGACCCACATGCAAGAATTGAACTACTTAGGCTCGGGGTGCAAATAGCAAGTTTTTGATATTTACCTAAAGGGGTGCAGTTAGAATGCACACCCCCTGATTCAGTAGACCAGTAGGGTATAATTTAAAACCCTAAGTTAGTTGGGATTTTTGGGGAGCAAAAATCCCACACTTAATGAATTTGACTATTTTGATAATTTGGTGAACACGTAAGCATTTTCTAAAATGATTCAAACTAGGGTTTAGAAGATTCATAAAACCCTAAGAATATTATATAAACTCAAGGGAGACATATTCGAGCCCTTGAGATTCGACTTGATAAATCGAAGATTTGAATTATAAGTATTCGGGAAAATGACGATTTTACCCTTAACAGTAATTGAATGATTCTGATGATGATAAGTAATAAATAAATCGACGTGTCCTATTTATAATAATCTCATGTGATTAAACACAACACAATGCATTTGGAAGTTCATTCAATGGATCATTAGATAGGTTATCTCACCCTAGTCATTCAGTCTCGATAGACGTGTCGTACGTAAATGCTTATCTAGAGAATACCACCCTAGGTTAATGAACAGAACGATGGGGATGGTATTATAACTTGGAAATGGCAGGGTGGTATTAGGTCTGGGGCTACATTTAGAATAAGTAGGTTTACTCTACTAGGACCACCGGGAGATAGAATGAAAAATGGGATAGTCGTGGAAATTGGGAATAAACCCGGGTGGTGTTGGTTACATCATAAGTATAGTAACGAGTGATAGAGTGTAAATCACTTTACAATAGGCATAACGGAGTCCGACGGGAGACCCTCGACTTCCGATTAATACCATAAGTCATTAGGCTACTAAGGAGTAACACTAAAGGAGAATCGTGGGTAACGGGTAAACATCAACTAAAACTAATTATCCTTGCGAAAGGGAACTTCGGGTTTCATGCCCGTCTTGGTTCCTAATGCCCTCGAGACCCCCTCACGGGGCATGCCTTGGGCAGTCCTGGGATTCACTCTAAATCACTATATATAATAAACCTTAGACAAGAGTAGTCTAATAGGCTTGGAGTTCTACGCGATAGGTTCGCCGGTTAAATAAGGTTGGAAACATCATATGGGTTACTTGCTCACCTGTTTCACAAGGTTGGAGGGATACAAGTAATGAGCTCATCCTAACCGGGTTGGAGGGATATGAGTGGCTTGCTCACCTGTTTCATAAGGTTGGAGGGATACAAGCACTTGCTCACCCAAATTGGATTGGAGGGAATGTGTTGACAATATCAGTACGAGCAGGAAGCTCAGATTAATACCTTGCATGTGCATAAAATTAGTGGCGAGTCATGCGGGACTGGCCAGTCGATGCACCGATGGCAGTACGATGACTCGGGCGAGGAGTACGGGTGGAGGGGCCAGTATGCTTAAATATATAATACTGCGGAATCCCCGAAGACGTACACTCGACCTACAAGACTGACGGGTAGTCAGCAAAATACGTACGCAAAACTCTAGAGTGCACCTAGGACGTGTACAGAGGCGTATGAGAGGGGTCTAGGTCTGGTAGTGCTTATACCTACCTAGAAGTGGAGAGCCCGCTCCACTGTTGCCGTAGCCACAACGGTAGTACCCGAGAGTGATGCAAGCTCTCAAAAAGAGGGAACTAAAGGTCTGTGATCACGGAGTCGTGTGTGTGTGTTGCACTTGCATGTTAACATATTCATCATAACATACATTCATTCATTAGGGCATACGCTTCATAGATCCTTATCATATAAATTGTATGGGCGGTTTATATGATAAGTTACTTTTGGAAACCCTAACTTATAAGTTCGTATGGGCGTTCATATAAGTTAGGGTACTTATGTGATATTGATAGGAGTAGGAGTAGCAGTAGCGTACACTCCTTTCTGTACTACCTTTACTTTCAGTTCTACCTTTTTACTGCAGTTCTTCTCTTTCTGTACAGTCTTTACTTACTTGCACTATATATAGAACTGCTAGATCATATATAGAACTGCTAGATCATATATATAACTGCTAGCCTTTACTTACTCCTGCTAGATAGAAATGTCACCTGCTCCACTTTGCTACCCCTTGTTGTCCTCCGCATCTTCCTTCCATCCGGTGCCTAAGAGCGACAGGAGGAGGTGTTGAGGATACGACTTAGTCTTTTTGACTAACATACGTTGACTCCCCCTTTTTTAGGAGTTCGAGGAGGTGGACCAGCACGTCCAGCGGGACGAGGAGGCAGGGCATGAGGAGCAGCTACCACCCCCGCCAGACACTACTACCGCACGTCCTCAGGTGGGAGGAGATGTAGTGGATAGCTTAGTTTACAGCTTTCTATTTTGTGAGGAGATGTAGTGGATAGCTTAGTTTACTGCTTTCTATTTTGTGAGAGAGAGCCTCATTTCTATTGATGTATATGGGCATAAGCCCTATTTCACTTTTGTACTCATTTTGGACTGTAGTAGCTTTTCATTCCTTATATATGATATGCTCTGTGACTTCTGTGGACATGTGTATTGGGTTGTTTATACACTTTTACTTCCGCATCTCTAGTGAAAAATGATCGTAATAGCCGGCAGAATCGGCGTCTTACGGTGTCGACTAACTCAGGAGTTAGTGTCACCGTAAGGCGGCGGTTCTGGGCATAAGATCCGGGTTAGCCTCGGGATGAGAAGACAGGATCTTACACTCTTGCTGCTATGAAATTTGATACTGGTTTTGACTTGGATTTTGAATCGTTCCAGTACTCTGATCAAGTTTTCCTGAACATTCTTCAACTGCTTGAAGATCAACAACTAAAGACTCTGCTTTCGACTCGTATCAAGATATCTGCTACAGAAATCAGGGAGTGGGTGTACACAGCTACTACAGAAGAGAACACAATGACTGGCACCATCACGGGTAATATTATTTCTCTTACCCCCAACATTCTAACTGAGATTTTTAGATTGAAAAATGGTGAGGCCGAATTAGAAATAGATTCTGAAGAGTTTGATTTGATGCTGAGTAAAATGGGTTACTCTGGAGACACCCCGAACAAACTACTTAAGAAACTTTTGTCTGACGAGTATAAGTTTCTCGCAGATATTGCTGGGAAGGTGTTACTCGGGAAGCACATAGCACATGATTACATCACTAGGCATCAATTCCTAGTTATGTGCGCCATAGTAAATAAGAAAGCTGTGAACTGGGGCTAAATTCTGTTTGATTTGATTAAAAAGAAGAATAATAAGAAAGAGGTGTGTTTTGGAAGGATCCTAGGGATCTTCCTCAACGACAAGGCTGCAGGATCCCTGGTCTCCTCGACCATATCCATCAATGCTTCAAAAAGACTCACCTATTCTCTTTTTATCAAGTGGGAGAGGACCATCACTAAGCCAACTAAGGCTACCTCCTCCTTCACTAAAACTTCTGAGAGTACAAGGGTTGCACTAGCCTCTCCCCACCCCACTGAAGGGATCCTCTCCTCCCCTCCACCACCTCCTGCCCCTCAAGTTCCATCCCAATCTAAAGTCCAACCAACCCCACCCTCCACTACCATTATATTACATACCCCTACACCACCAGCATCTCTTATTCCTTCCTCTCCTACTCATATACCATCCCATCCAAACTCCCCCCAGCATGATACCTATGTACCCACACCACCCCAATCTCCTCTTCCATCTCATCTTGCTGATATCCGCCACACCAACCTCTCATCATTCCCAACCTTCAACCTTTTATCCTCTCCACTGAACACTCCCTCTCCTCAACATGACTCCCTCCTAGACACTCCCATTCCATCTCCACCTATCACCCACCCTAGTAACTGCAGTTCCCACTCAACCAGCTCCTGCCCCACCATCAACCTCTCCAAACTTGGATCCATCACTTGTCACCCCTCTCATTACACTCCTCACACCCCTACTCAAATCTCTTATAGCAGAGGCCATTTCTCCTCTAGCTGCCTCCATATCCTCTCTTGCTGCCCAGATCTCTGACCACACAACTGCTCCCTCTTCATTTGGGGGCCTGGCTTCAGTGTCTGCTGAAACCAGGCAGGGGGAGATACTTCATGAAGAAGTAGCAGCAGTTGCAATAGCAGCAGCAGAACCAGTTATACAGGTCTCAGATACAGCAGATACAGCAGTAATGGATACAGAAGCAGAAGCTGAAGCAGATGATACTGATTTATTTGATTTGATTAATTTTATTGAAACTGACATGGAAATAGATGAGTTAGT
Source organism: Platanthera zijinensis (assembly GCA_039513925.1). Classification (NCBI taxonomy): domain Eukaryota; kingdom Viridiplantae; phylum Streptophyta; class Magnoliopsida; order Asparagales; family Orchidaceae; genus Platanthera; species Platanthera zijinensis. The sequence continues at coordinate 76,791,769 of CM077096.1, read as the reverse complement.
TATACTGGAAATAAATATTGTTGGTGATATTTTTATTAATCCCATAGTAGACTTAATGAGTCGGTTAAGATCTTTTTATAAAGCTTATCTAATTCTCCCTCCAGCTGAGTGTACTAAGCCATCATTAGCTATTACCCCTATTCTTCTCCAATAAGCCCTGAAGTTATCAAACAACTCAAGGCCAGTTTTGCTGTCACTGCCACTCCATCATCTACACAGATTGTTTCTCCCATTGTATCTTCTCCCATGTCTCCAGTATTTATAATGGATGATTCTCCAATGCCAGATCTAGATGCCTTTATCTTGGCTGACATAGAGGAAGAAAATAAGTTAGCTGCTCAAAGTACAGATGTATACAGTTCTCCAGTCCCATTTCCAGTTCCATCTCAGATAGAAAAGAAAACAATTTCTGAGGACACACTAAAAGAAATTGATGATATATATGAAAATCCTCAACCTTCTGATGATGATGATTATTATTATTTTGATTCTGATAAGGATCAAAAGAGGAAGAAAATCTCTAAGAAAAGGAAGGCTCCTCCTCCTCCTGCTCCCAAGCCTGGAAATACAAATGACACTCCCTACTATATTTTACAAAACATAACTCCATACAAAGGGATGCCAACCTGGATGTGGATTTCAAAGAATGAACAAAAGGCCAGAAAGAAAAGCAAAAGATATTCTCCTCCCCCAGCTCATAAATACAGGAAGGATCCTCCTCCTCCTCCCCCAGCTACTGGTGCTTTAGGAACCACTTCTCAAAGGTCAGATGCACCTTCCAAGCCTACATTCACAAGAACTTATCAGAGGCAGGAAAGGTCATCTAGACATCAATCTCATGGAAGCAGTCAGCAAAGAAGTATGGGTTGTACAGAGCAGATAAAAGAAGTAGTCTATCAGAAGCCATAGTTCTCTCCTCCCCAACAACAAGCTGAACAAAGAAGGCATTCAGAATCACACAAACCTAAAGGAAAATATAGTGAAACTGCACCTCCAAAGTCACTATACACTAAGAGTAATAAAAGCCAGAAAGAAACAAGCTTTCAAGTATAGTCTACTCAATTCAGGCCTGCTACTCTGCTACCCTCCCAAGATGATCAATCATCTGTCAGTCAGGATGTTGATCAAAATTTCAGGATGGCTAGGCTTCAAGAATTGATTGGTCTGTCACAGATAAAGAAGGCAAGAGAAGAAGGAGAAGATCCAACCAAGTTCACTACCATGTCCTCATATAGAGAGAAAGACCTTGAAAGACTTCAGGTGAACAAGAAAGTATTTAATCCTGCAGATTATATGGCTAGACACCCAGAGGCTATAGTTCCCAGAACCTCCACACTAATAGTGATTGGAGTAGCAAATATGTACATATCAAAGAAAGAAGCTGCTAATCCTGACAGGAAAATCATTTTTACTCAGCCTGGGGATAAGAGCAAAGAAGCTCAGCCAAAGGAGAAGAAACAAAAAAACTAGAACCTGCTGCTATTTGGTATATTTTTTAATAAACTGTGTTTTCTTGTTATAAAGCTGACTATGTAAGTATATCTGCTGCATTTACTGTTTAATTTTCTGCCAGATATATATTGTATTCTTGCTTTGTACATTTTCTTGTATTGAGTCTGTTATTAGTAACCTCACCCAAATAGAGGGAGATTGTTGGATCCCTAGTTGGATTTGGGCTAGGTTCACTAAGTTAGGATATGACCAACATGTATAGATCAGGGTCATGGTTGTGTCCTAGAGTCTAGGTCAAGTCCTTCAAGTCAACAATACAAAGGACCAGCCTCCAACACTGCCAAAGACTCAAGACTTAGAGAATTCAAGACTTAGAAAAAGGAGTTCTACGTTAGTTGATCTCCGGTCGACGAAAGTTTAGCTCAGCTAGACGAACTCAAGGACAATTCTCTGAGCTCAGCTCGACGAACTTGGTTCTCAGCTCGATGAAATCTGGACAAAGTAATAACTCCTCTAAGTCAAACCTCAGTCGACGAACTAAGAACATCAGCTAGAAGAACTCTGTTCTCTTGTCTACTAATTATGTATAAGGTGATTCAATACTCAATGCCAGATGACATTTCACTCAACGACAGATGACATTACACTCAACGCCAAAATGATACTTCAATAATCTACACCAGAAAATAGTCGGTCCAGAATCAAAACTCAGCTCGACGATCTTGGACCAACTGGACTAACTCTGTTCTCAGGACTCAGATCGACGATCTTAGATTCAGCTCGACAAACTTGATGCACAGAAGAAGAAAGTTATCAAGCAGCATTCAGAGGTCGACGATCTTGGATCTCAGCTCGACGAACAGCTATTCTCAGCTCGACGAACTGTGGACTCAGGTCGACGAATCAAGTCTTGGCTATTTTCCTCTTTTGTCCTTATTATGTGGCAATGATTCCTGAGTAATTAATGCTCTAATATTCTCTGAATATTACCGTTATACAAGAGCATTAATTATGGTCTTAATCAGGATTACTGCCTGCCAATTTTATAAGGGACAGTTGGGGAAACAAATCAATGCCAAAAATATTCCAAGGCCGTCGGCATTAATTGCAGAAGTATTTCAAAATTCAAATGGACTTCCTCACAGGAAATATATAAAAGATATAGATTTTCCCTTCTGAATACATAAGAGGTACAGAGAATAACATTCTGAGAGACATACAGAATTCTTGAGACTAAAAATCGAGCAGTCAAAAATCAATAGCGGCTAGACAAGAAGAAGAACAATTCTGAAGAAGAAGAACAACCATCCAAATCAAGTGTCTTCTTCTGTCATACTCTCAGGAACTCTCTAAAGGACAATAATACTGCATTTGTCAAAATAGTTCCTAAAGTTTTTCTTGTCAAAATTGAAAGCTTGAAGCCCTATCACCCTGAAGAAGACCTTCATTTCCTCCCTGAACAAACTCAATATTTCAGGGGGAGCTTTTTGTTAACATAAATTCCACTAGTCTTCTCATTTGTATTTGAGAAAGAGAAGACACCATCACTCTCTCACCCTCTCTATAAAAAGGGTTCTCTACTCCGTTCAAAAGTGATTCTTGGTTGCAAGTCTCCTAACCAAAAGACTTGAGGTTTGGTTTTTGAGCACCTGATCAAAAGCTCATTGGTGGCAGTCACTTGATCAAAAACCTGAGTGGATTCCTACCAGGGTGTTAGAAGAGTGGATGTACCCAGGTTTGGGAACCACTATAAATTCTTGTGTTGTTTGGTTGCCCTCTTCTTCTTATTCTTGCTGTGGTTGTGTCATTTAGCTTTTCTGTGATATTGTTTATTTCAATTTAGTATGTTGTGATATTATATCTAAGTTTAGGTATAATCTTTTATAACACAGAAAAAGTTTTTAAATTTATATACATACTCTATTCACCCCCCCCCCCCTCTAGAGTTTATCAGATCTAACCTTAACTTTCAGGCCATTCTTTACCTTTCCCGGTCTCGCATCTCCTTCCCCGCAGGCTGGCGCGAGTCACGGAGCTCACGGATCTTCCTCAAGAATCCCCGGGCTACCAAAAGATTCTCGTCCAGCTCTTCCATCAATAATGAAAGGGACGTCGTCCTGCCCATCAGGCCCTCTCTTGCCTCGCCTACCAGCCACGCACACACCCGCTGCAGCACTTCATTGTCTTCTCGCAACCGGTGGACCTCGCGTACAATCTTCTTGAGGACCTCAATTCCTCGCTTCGTCAGCTCAGGGCCCCCCAGCTCGGCGTCCAAGAAGGACCCCAAGGTCTTTCGGGAAGGGAGGGCCGAGTAGTGAGCTCGCTCAAGGGATAGCTCGCTCAAGGGATTCGTCGGCCTCCGAATGACTGTGTAAGGCTGCAAGAATGGTTGAATAATGTGAAAGGAGAATTCATCAGGAGGAACTACGGATAGCCCAGTAAAGGACGACTTACCTGAAGAGCTCGGCGCATCGAGGGAAAAGCGGGGTGGAGGCATCTTCAGATCTTTACCGCGACCCGAAGGCTGCATTCGGGGTGAAATAAGGTTGAAGCCTGATACTAGGATAATTCCGGCACCATCCCTTGAAGTCTCGACGATTTGAGAGGAGGGGACACGGACTGGCGAGTCCGGTTTTTGGGAGTTCAACCCCAGGGTCCCAAAGGACGAGGATGGGTCGCGGTGATGAGCCTCTGAAGCCCCGAACCGTAGGTCAGCAGGAAGAGTATCAGCCCATGGAGAGGTGATCTCGCCGCCCCCATCCTGGCAGTCCTTGTCGGCATAGAGGTCAATAAAATTCCTCTCCTTTCCAGGGGCACGCAAGGTGGAGGATCCCGTATCGGGCTCCAGGGCCTTCTTCAAATCTTGGTAAGCGCGTTCGGACGCCACTGCATATGGCTTCACCCTCTTGGCCGAATTGTATTCGGCGGGGGTGCTCCGCGGGATGATAAGGGGAATGGAGGTTAAGATGGCGACGCGAGTGGAGGAGATCTCGCGAGCCTTCGCAAGCCTCTCTTGGATCTCCTTAGGAAAAGGCATCTCGGCAAGCTCAAGGCGGGGGGAGTGACGAAGGTCACCCAGGTACGCAGGCGCATATTTATAGCCACTGGTGGACCCTGCCGAAAGATTCCCTGGCTCCTATCACACTCTCCGAATCCCATGGGGTTGGATGTTTCTTTCTGAGATTCTACCAACCTCGCAAAGAGCGGGGATTGTGTACAACCCCTTATCCGGCGAGTGGGATTGGCATGAGCCAGACTGTCCAAGTCCAGCCCAATACCCAGGCGAGCCAGGCCCGTGGCGTCGAGTGAGGCGAGCTCACTCCACGCCTTCTGGCGTGGCGTCGAGTGAGGCGATCTCACTCAACGCCTTCTGTCTTGGCATCGGGTGAGGCGAGCTCCCTCAAATGCCTTTTGTCATGGCATCGAGTGAGGCGAGCCCCCTCAAATCCTTTAGCCGCGGCGTCCAGTGAGGAAAGTTTGCTCATCGGCTGGCTTACACTCGCCCCAAGAGCTCGACAATAGCTCCACTTGCCCAGGCGGGGTGGGATGTTTTTGAGGGGTGAGCTTGTATTTTCCAAATGGAGTGGCGAGCTTGTACTCGCCAAGCCCCGATTCGTCAAGTTTTGACCTTTCAGTGAACTCGCGACATGCGGTCAGGGCAAGCCGAGACCGTGCCTTGGCGTTGAGTGATGCCTTTTCACTCAACGCCGAGACCGTTCCTTGGCATTGAGTGATGTCTCTCCACTCAATGCCATCAACGCCCTCCGTTCCTTGGCATTGAGTGATTCTTCTCCACCCCCGCATTCGGCAAGTAGCAGGAGGGTAGGGCAAGCCGGGCCCGTACTCGCCAAAGGCCGAGTGGAAGCGGCGAGTGCAAACCTCATCGAGCACTCGCCTCCCTTGCCGAGAAGAGATTGTTGAGGTCTACTTGCCCAGTAGCCTGTGAGGTATTTTTACCCTTTTTCCCCCGCTGGCCTGCCCATAGCCGGTTGGAATAGCAGAGTCTCGCTGTTGGCAGACCCGGGTGGGCTGCACATAGCTATTCATAACAGTGGAGTTTGGCTGTTAGCAGGCCAGCCCAAGGAGCTTTCAGTAATTTTAGGCTGACAGAGGTTGGTTGTTTGCAGACCATTTTCAAAAATCTATAAATAGGACCCAAGGGGTACCTTAGAGGGCATGCTTACTTATCTCCCAGTCTTCTAGCGCCTTCTGAGGTACCATAGCCCGACATTCGGCTAAGGAGGGGAAGCGCTCAGTGATCTTCCGAGTGTGGTGGAACCTCCGCGCAGGGCCCTTGGTCTAGTCCTTTGCTCTCTTTTCCTTGTCGTTTTTCTTGCAGGAGCGAAGTAGGTGCGTGACCACCCCTTCCCCAAGGGTGAACTCCACTAGAGACCGATTTTCGGTTTCAACAAACGTGCTTAAGGAAATTATAAAGAAAAACTCTCAAAACATAAACGTACAATATCAAGCAAAAGCCAGAAGCATGTCGAACAATAGCACACACCTATTAGTTAAGCAAATCGAAGGGAGTAGAAAACCTCAAGTTTGAGCGTGCGAAAGTCCTAAACATAAAAATCATATTCGCGTGAAGAAACAAATTACTCCCTTCGTAAAATCGAATGAACATAAATTTCCTTTTAGAAATTACTACTCTAGGAGTCCCTATGTTGAGCAAAACAATTTCAACCTGAAGAACAACTTCAATACATTCAAACCTCCAACGCAGTTTCATTCAATTGAAGATATTCACGTAACGACTCGTAGAACTCTACATGGAAATTTACAACATAAAAAATAATATTAAATCAAAATAATAATGGATACCAATCACCCAGACTAATGCACCTATTCCGCTCAAAAGAGCTCATTCACCGTTATCTCCACAAGGCACATCACGTCGGATTTGGGTACCCAAAGGAACCGTCACCTCTGGCTCCTTTTGGGTACCTAAACCTCTTATATATTAATATCCACTGTTTGTGTGAAGTATAAATTATTCGTACCAAACGTACTAGATAATCTACTTCACGATATGCATAATATTTTTTTTTCTGTTTTTGCTATTTTTTTGTATTTTATTTTTGCATTTGTTTATCTTTGTTTTTGTATTTTTTTCTTAAGCCAACATGTCATGAACACTTTAAATATATTTTTGCTATATGACTTTCTTATATTAAAATTAATGATAAATCAATCTAACGGAACAAATTGGAATATAAGTCATATCATTTTAAAGTGGCCATAATTTACCTTTTATCATAAATCTATCACGATATCTTAGTATGTCTGCGATCATTCACCCATATGTATGTCTCACAATAGCGGGGGCGTATGTGTGTGTACTTTAGAAACGCTAACATGTAAACAACGTCTTGTCCTTAACCGGGAAGGGTTCCAGTAGGTCCTTGTATGGTACTGGTGGGAAAGAGTGTTAAGTTGAGCAAGTTCTTTTGTGTGCACATGGGATTGACACCCTACCCTATGGCATTTATGCAGGTCTTCATGCTCATCCGTCACTTAGTACAGGGCTAGGTGTAAACATATAGCTTAGGTATTGTATAGTTTGGCATTCTTAGGATTCACATTTCCACAGCATGAACATTATTTCACTTATCATGTACGTTATATTCATGCACAATATTCTATCATGCTATCTTGTGTTTGCTTCATATATTTTTGAGCCTTCATGTTTTTAGAAAAACACAAGCATTTTTTTAAAATTATATATATATACATAATTATAAAATAATTTAAAAGAACAAAAAGTTTATATCTCTTTATGTGTTTATTGCTTGGTATGTTTATTTTTAAAAAAACTAAAAACTTAAAAAACAACAAAAGCATGTTTTTCTTGTTTTATTCGTGTTGTTTATGTTGTGTAATAGTTTTTAAAAATATTTAAAACAAAAATTGTGGACCGTTCATCTCTTTAAGGGCTCACATGACTGTGACTTAGACAATAACGCGTACGTACAATGTTTGAGTTCAGACTTTTAATCTATGCAAACATTATGCTCGGGTCATAGTGGGCTAAATCTTTAAGTGCTTAGATATTGAGTGCGACAATACATGTTAGTGTATGTTGACTATGCCTCTAGGTATATGTGAGGATTTAGATAGGGTAATGACTTCACACTATGCACTCATCCCTAGATGGAGCACTCATGTACAAATACTAGGCTTACATGCTATAACTCGTGACAGTGTATCTTAATACATTATAGATACTTTGAATAATCAATGTCACAATCTATATGTGCTTGTATAATGATTAAAAACTTTGGGCCAACTCTCTAGTGTTAAGGTCATATGTATACAAGTTAAAGTGTATCTATATAGGTGGATAGATTTCGAATGACTTGGGGCTCCTTGAACTCAAACATATATAAAAGTGATAATTCAAAGCAAACTAAAAAGGAAATTATGCAAGCTATCAAATGTCTTGTTTAAGGACCCCCTCCCCAAGCACTACTCATTCCTCTGGATAAGTCCTTATGAGCATTGTTAGGATGAGCACCTTGGTTCAAAGAGTCATTTCAATCTTGTGCATAGACCCAAACTTAAGCTTAGTGCCCCTAGTTCAAATCTTGGTATGACATAGATTGTCATGTGAGGTGATTATTCACTCTATTTCTCTTGTGTTAGTATTCTCAAGGTTTGAGATAAACATGTAAAATAAGATATTTCTACTGAGTTTTTTCTCTTTCGATGCTACATGTACACATGTCATTGCTTTATTTAACGCTTCCATGCATAAGAATTGGACTGAAACTCCACTATCTATTTTTCGCAAAATACGTACTAGCACACGATTTTCACTCATGATATTTTTACAATGTTGTCAATTTGATTAAATGTATAACTCTCATAGCATTGTATTTCTACTCATTGTGTGTTTAGTTCAGCCTGTGCTGTCCAATTCACACAAACTCTAAAAAATGATTTATCTATGCTCGTGTATTTCCGCTCTTATGTATGACCCATGTACTTCATAGTCTCCAAATTGCATTTTTTGGGTCAACCCTATGTCTCTTAAGGTTTTCTTTACCTTGTGTGTGCACTATTTGCATTTTGTCTAAACATTCATCATATCTCCTATTTTTCATCCTGCATGTCTGGTAGGCCTTGCCCGCCCTTTTGATATTATCAAAGGGGGAGAATAAGTTATGTTATCATGTTCATGAGTATTTATTGAGTATGAGTCACGGGTTAGGAGAGCTAACATGTAGGGGGAGCACGTTAAAAATGTGTCCGCATAGATAGGGGGAGCAAGTCGAACATATAGATAGGGGAGCGTGAGTGTAGGGGAACCATAAAGAACCTGCAACCTGATTGTTCGCTTATCACTCTTATTTTCTATATGCACTCTATCTCATGTATTACTTATCATGAACGGGATTTGATATTATCAAAAGGGGGAGTTTGTTGGAACCGATGTTTCACATTCCCTGTGTTTGAGAATATCAACTCCCAGGTTGTATTTGATCAGGTCGTGTGTTTATAGAGTGTGTAGGTTGACAGATGCAAGTAAAAGAAAAAGGCTCATATGGATGCTACCGCCAAGCGCTATCACTTACCACTCCTCGCTAGCCTCTCGATGAACTTCGAGACAGATTCGTCGAGACACTGGCCTGCTGCCTAGCAATAGTACTATCGCAGGCGCTGCCATAATGAATTATTTGGACTTAGCGCTCGGGAAGAAATCGGCATTAGTCTTACAGCGCCGCACTAGCCTTTTGACGAACGTCGAGCCAGATTTGTTGATACACTTGCCTACTGCCTAACGCTAGTACTACTGCAGGAGCTAATGCAATGAATTATTTGGACTTAGCGCTCGGGAAGAAATTGGCACTAGCCCTATCGCTTCGCGCTCGCTGATCGGCGAATATCGACGTGTTGTTCTTGAATCGTTGCGTCCAATATTACCGCGCGGCAGAAGTTGTAACCGCGCGGCCCTAGCAATGATGAAATGACAAATATTCGTTTTAATTATTATTCCAGATTCGGACGACAGCTGGCACAATAAGCGCGCAAACCTACCATCCGACGCTAATATTACTGTCGGCTGTAGCCTATTTTCATGAAGACGTATAAAAGGCTGCCTTGGTTTTTGTGCCATGACTGAAAAATGAAATCCAGATGAAAGTTAGACAGAAGTTCCTGTACTCGAGGTTTCGTCCGCCTCCTTCTATCTATTCCGATCATCTTCGTCTAAAAGGAAGAAAGCTGTCTCCCTCCCGTTCGTGCACAAAGAACTCCGGCAATCCAAGAACGACAATAACTACGGAGAGTCGATTAATTATAAGCATAAAGATCTCTGGCAAGCCAAGGACTGAAACAACAACGAGGAGTTGTTCGGTTGCAACCACATGAAGAAAAGTTTGGATTTTGTTCTCTCGAAGTTACCGTCGCGCTATAACTACTTACAGCCCTGCTGTAACTTCCTGCACAGCTCTCTCTATTAACTTGAGTTTCTAGAAACGGTTTTTCACGAAATTCGAAAGAGGAGTTATCCCTAGCCGTCTTAAGGGAAGCAAGGGGTCATCCCAACTCATTGAGGAGGAGAGTTCTTTAGAGGAGATCAAAAGGTATTCATGTGCACGGATTGAAGGCTACCAACATTATGATCTAGAAGCCTTTGTCCTAAGTTTCACATGAAAGTTCCTCGCTACAAAAACTCTCATCAAGCGCACACCTTCACGGATCTGAAGATCATCAAAGAGAAAGACTCTCAAGACACAAAGATTGAACCTTTTCAAGCGAATCGTCATCAACATCAAGGGTTCTAGTTAGAGGGGAGTTTTTCTCTTATTCCTTGTATTTTACTTTAAACTCTTTTTGTCTAGTTGTTTGCGTGAGGTAAATCGACTGGAGGGTCGTCGAAATCCGGGAAGGGTTTCGTAAGAAATCGACCGGGGAAAGTTGTCGGAATCCGGGATAGGATTCTGTTGAAAATCGTCCTGGGGATAGGGACGTCTAGATCGGTGGATCTAGTACGGGTAGTGGGTCGGTATATAAAACAAAACGAGATTTTACTTTCATCGCCTCTGATCTCCGGCATCATGGAGATCATGTTGTCGTAATTGTAAAAATAGTTATTGATCCAGTTTGAATGAAATAACATTTATTGTTTGTTTTCTGTGCTTATAACGCTATGATTATTAGCCTGTAATTCTCTCAAGTGTGCATAGATCTCCAAGGAGGAATTTGCACAGGAAAACAATATCTGTGACCTACCACCGCGCGTTGGCAACCTAACGCCCCGCGGTGGCATCCAGAACTGGTTTTTCTAGACAAAAATACTTCGAATTTTCATTTAACTCGTACAACCTTATTCACCTCCCCCCCCCCTCTAAGGTTGGCCACTAGATCCAACAAAGATCCTTCACTTGATGGTGTGGACACGTTGTTGTGGAACAACCGAATTTGTTAGTTAAGATCTCCCCGAGCATGAAAGCGGGGACACTGACGTCGACGTAGATAAGTCACAACTATGCCTTTTATACAGATGCCAATAACTGGCAGAATTTAGGCCTGTGGCCATGTCAGAGTATAACGACTCAATCTGATAGTCAGAGAATGCAGTGATTCAATCCTATTATACAGGCTAGCCTGGCCAAGAGAGTACTGTCGGAGAATTTAAGTATTTGATCTGGGTGTCGAAGAATATAAGGATTCAATCTGACTGTGGGGCCGAGCCTATCCAAGAGAGTACTGTCTAAGAATGTAAGTATTCGATCAGGGTGTCGGAGAAGGTAGGGATTCAATCCGACTGTGGGGTTGAGCCTGGCCAAGAGAGGATTGTCGAAGAATGTAAGTATTCGATACGAGTTTCGAAGAATGTAAGGATTCAATCTGACTGCGCTACTGCGAGGGCGCAGTCTCTGGCGATGGCGAAGCGTTGTCCTGTAGTAATGGCATAGAATGTAATGATTTGATCCAACCACTAGAGAATGTAAGTATTCGATCTGGTTGCACGACCTATCCTGGCTATGATTCAATTATCGAAGAATGTAAGTATTTTATCCAAGTGTTGGATAATGTAAGGATTTGATTCAAATGCGCAACCGCGAGGGGGCATGCCCTGGCGGTTCCGCGACCTTGGAACCGAAGAGACCAGAATCTCTATTGTAGAGATTTAAACACTCTGTAAGGGGAGAGGCCAGAGTCCCTTATCAGGAGAACTGAACAGTCTATAAGGGGAGAGGTTAGAGACCCTTGTTGGGAGCACCAAACACTCTATAAGGGGAGATACCGGAGTCCCTTGTTGGGAGCATAAAACACTATGTAAGGGGAGAGGCCTGAGTCCCTTGTTTGAAGCACCAAACACTCTATAAGGGGAGAGGTCGGAGTCCCTTGTGGGGATCACCGAACACTTTGTAAAGGGGAAATCAGTAAGATTTGAGATGACACTTCTTGTTCATTACATGAATGCTTAAAATACAAAATGCAAGCAGTGGTGGTGGAGCTCTAAACACCCCTTTAAAGGAGAGCAAACTCTTCTTTGGGACGTTCATCCTAGGGATCAACCTCATGCAAGATCATTCTTGACATGTTAATTCAGAGCCTTTGTTATGGAGAAAACTCTCGAGTTACCATAGGCGAACGAATCATTCGATTTCTGTCTTCAGTCGCGAGCAATCTTCTGTCTTATGCCCATAACCTTGATGGTAGTCGCAGTATTGAGAATGGTCCCCGGAGTTTGGAGTAAGAGCCCTTGGACTTTGGAGATAGGGATGGTTGTGTATGATGAGCAACACTTCTGCTTGCAAGAAATTGAGGGGAGTTAAGGCTTGATGTTGGTGATGTCCCCTAGCTAGCTGAGAGTTGACACATCATGAGTTGCTCTTTTTGGGAACTAACCGTGGTGTTAACCCCTGCTCTCGCTGTCTCTATGTTGCTTTTGAATTGTTGGCGGTGTGCTTACAACTGCATCATCAACAGTAATCTGGGCGTCGATCCTTCAAACAAGATCGGAATAGCAGTGCATAGTCTCTCGTACTAGTGTGGAATGGAAGCTACCAGGGCGGAGCCCTCCAAGAAGAAATCCCCATATGAGCTCCGATTTTATCCAAGAGATTTGTCGTACCTCAGTGGTGAAATGATATAAGAAATATTTAAGGGTTTACCCTTCACTTTGACGGATACCAGATAGGTGTGAAGGATCTTTGAATATCAGGCAGCTGACAATGAACTGATTTGTGAATTGCTGTGTTAGTTCTGCGAAATTCTTGATTTCTCCCTCTTTTAGGGACATGAATCAGGTGTGAGCTTGTCCTTTCAAGGTTTCCAGGAAAGCATGACACAATAGATGATCTAGGGTATTTCAAAGTTGCATCATGAATGTGAAGTGTTGGGTTCATTGCCCACAATGTTCCCTAAATTGGATTTGAAGAGGCATCTTCATCAACACTAGGAGCATAGTTGTATTTGATGTTGCTTAAGCTCATCATGTGCAGGATGTTCCATGGAAAAAGTCTAGACAGATTGTATAAGTGATGTGATAGGTGGTCATAAAGTGAAGATGTTGAAAAGGCATGAATTTGCCTAAGTCCACAAGCGTTGAGTGGGGTAAGCTCACTCAATGCAAGAAGTCAAGGAGCAATTGAAGATGTAGCTAAGTCCACAGGCGTTGAGTGGAGCAAGCTTACTCAATGCCAAAGGTAAGGAAGAATGTTGGCAAGTTAGAAATGTGGCTATGTCCACAGGCGTTGAGTGGAGTTGACTCACTCAACGCCATACATCTAAAGGCAGAAATATGGCTAAGTAGTTTGGAGTTGAGTGATGAAGACACACTCAACGCCATACACTAAAAAGCTGAGTCAAACTGACTTCAGAGTTCATCGAACTGAGTTCAAAGTTCGTCGAGATGAGCTCATCGTTCGTCAAACTAAGCTCAGAGTTTGATAATCTGAGTTAGTCGAACTGAGTTAAGAGTTCGTCGAGCTGAGCTAATCGTTCGTCGCACCAAAGTTTGAGAATATGAGTTAGTCGAACTGAGTTCAGAGTTAGTAGAACTAAGTTCAGAGTTCGTCGAACTGAGTTCAGAGTTGAGTGAGGCATGATAACTCAATGCTCTCAACATACTTAAGAGGCAGAAAATTGGCTAAGGCAAAAAGCGTTGAGTGAGGCGTGCTCACTCAACGCTCTCAACGCCTAAGATGCAGAAAGCTTTTCTAAGGCAAAAAATGTTGAGTGATGAAGACACACTCAATGCTCTCAATGCCAGAGAAGTAGGATGATTTTGTTAAGGAAAAAAGCATTGAGTGAGGATTATTCACTCAACGCTCTTAATGCCTAGATAGACAGAATTCTATCTAAGTGTTTTGGCATTGAGTGAAGCTCATTCACTCAATGCATACTCTACTAATGCTTGATTTTTGACTAAGTCCACAAGTGTTGACGTCAGCAAGTCAACTAATCAATAAGATTCAAATTAATGGCGGGATGGCTACAGTACACGGCAATTATGGCCGCAGACCAACTGTACGACAGTTGGCGTTAAAGTAGGGTTGTTGAAGCCATTAAATGTATGGGGCCCACTGCTCAAAGAGCCATTGGGTCATAATCAAAAAAAATAAAAGGCTTTACATAGAAAGATAGTTTTTGGAGAGGATCCATCAGGTCGTTCTTCTTCACCGCCATTATTATTGTGCTGAAGAATAAGAAGCTCAAGTCAACAAGACCAAGAGCAAGTCGGTTGTTGTCCTCTTCATCGACAATCAGCAAGTTTAGAGTTAATCACTGAGAAAAGGGAAGCAGCCAAGGGAGAAACCCTAACTGTAGGATCTGAGATCTAAAGCAAGTTAGCTGGTGCTATTTACTCCTACACCAACAAATTCAGAAAGATTTCTTTCTGAAGGAGAAGAAGAAGCTGAAGCTCGTTGAAGAACAATAAGAGAAGATAAATCATTTGTCTTCACCAGCAAGTGCAGAGAAGGTCCTTGAGAAAGGAGAAAGTTGCAGAGACATTGAGTTTTTTGCATTCAAGAAGATAGAGCTGAGTTCATCTCAGCTCAGTTAGCAGCAAAGGGAAAAACCCTAATTGGAGTTACTTCACAGTTCCAGCAGGAAAAATCCCGGGTGCTGTGAAGGAGAAGATAGGATTGAGTATATCTCAGTTCAAGTAAGGTAGACTCAGGAAATACATTCCTGGAGTCAAAGTTGGGGTGAGTCTATCTCAATAAAGGTAGATTGGCACAGATAAATTTCTCTTGTGTCCAATCAAGACTCATCAACCCACTTCCACCTTATAGCATCCTTCGAGATCTGAGTTGTAGGGCAAATTTGCCTAAGGTAGGATTTTGTTGAGAATCTGAGAGTAGGGCTTTGGCTTGAATTATAGGATCCAGTTTGGATCTAAGGTAGGTGATCATTTGATCACTGAGCTATAGGGCTTAACATCCTGAGGTAGGTGAGTCATTCTCACTGAGTTGTAGGGCACTTGTGCCTGAGTTATAGGATCCTTTTAATCTGAGATAGGACCTTTGGGGCTAAGCTGTAGGAGATTCATTCTCTTTGAGGTAGGATCCCTAGTGGATCTGAGGTAAGGTTTTCCTCCCAGCCTGAGTGTAGGGCTTAACAGCCTAAGGTAGGTGATCTGAGGATCACTGAGTTGTAGGGCCTTGGGCCTGAGAAGTAAGTCTTGGAGGAGACTTATAGATCATAAGGGATCTGAGTTGTAAGCTCTTTGGATCAGGTTTTGGAGAAGCGCCTAGTCCAACAAAATAGTTGGATAGGTGGGACGGAAAGTGGATGTACCCTTGTTAGGGGAACCACTATAAATCTGTGTGTGCTTTTCTATGTTGTTTCTTTATTGCAGGTTGCATGTCTTGAAAGATTAATTGAATAAACTAATAAAGCACCTAAAGTAAGGAAAATAAAAGATAGTCACTAAGGATTAATAAACCTATTCACCCCCCCCCCCCCTCTAGGTGATTTAGCTATTCTTGGAATAAAGACTTTCAAGTGGGATCAGAGGGAGGTTACTCAAAAAGGAATTAACAGTCTTAGTAGACCTCAAAGGATAGCTAAAAGGTTTGTGGTTGTTGGTTTAAAAGAGAACCATAAGGAGTGGAGCACAATGGAGCTCCAAGTCTGCAGCAAGGAGAACTTTAGGATATGGAAAGATAGAATCAGGCAGATCATGGAAACCAGTGATCCTAGAGTCTTGGCATCAATTCAAGAAGGACCCTTCATTCCCATGAAGTTCTCTACATTAGATGCAAGTATCCAGACCCCAAAGAGCCATGGTGAAATGATTGAGGATGAAGTCATCCTGGCTACTATGGACAAGAGAGCACAACACGTCATGGTAAGTGCCATGGATGACTTCACCTTCTAGATCTTGGTCCAATGCAAGACTATTGGGTATATCGGTTACAATGTACTTGATTTGAAGAATCCCTTTCAACTCAATGATATACACATATTTATATTTGATGGATATTTCAGTTTATGTTTGCAGGATTACATATTGGTTGGACAGGTGGACACAAGAAGGTAACTTATTTTTGAGGAAATTTTGACTAAGTACAAAAGTGTTGACACACTTCAACTATGTCGAAACCTTTACAGTAGCCCTGTAGAGACAAGTTAGCATAGTATACATTCAGCAACTTGCAGTATAGAAATTTGAATAAGTACAAAAGGGTTGACACACTTCAACTATGTCGACACCTTTAAAGAAGCTCTCACAAGACAAGCCAACTTACTCAACACAGAGAAGATTCAATACAGTTGTGTCAAGATAAGTCAGTTGTCTCGACACCTTGAAGACAAGTCGGCATACTTGATAAAATGAAGGGTTAAATCACAGACTTCTCTACATCAGGCAGATAGTTGTGTCGAGACAATCCAATAGTCTTGACACAAGGCAGAATTAAAAGATGTCGACATAGACAATGCTCATGTCGAGATAAGTCAACTATCTCGACACTTTTAAGAAATTCTTTCAAGTAAAATTGTATCGAGATTGCTAAGATATCTCAACATATGTCAAAACACTTTGGACATCTCGACACTTATGTTTCAGAAAATGTGTTGAGTCAACACAGAAGTGTCAAGAGGAGTCAGAACTGTCACATCAAGTACAGGAATAAGTTATTTTGACTGAAACTCTCTGGAGGAGATCTTGAAGTATGATGATAGATGATGATGTCATCATTCAGTAACTACCCATCCATGAAGGCTATAAATAGAGGGGTATCTACACACAAAAAAAGAGAAGCACTCAAGCAAACAGAAAATTCTCATTCCTATTCCAATCCCGAGGAGGAAGAAAAAGACGAGGTCTTCAAGAAAATCTCCAAATCCCTTCTCAAAGTCGATCTGAAGATTAAGGTGGATATATTCTAAAATTTCTTCAAGGTCATCAATCCAATCAACATCAAGAAGATAGAAGATCCAGATAAGCAACTTTTTAGCCAGCCATTCTATCAAGAAGACATTCATTGTTGCAGAATTGAAAAAATTGTGTTAACAGATATATCATATTATAGATTTCCTTTTTTTAGAAGTAATTTTTCATCTTTACCTCTTTATTTTGTAAGATCTCCAAGAGATTTGAGTGGGTAGGAGATCTTATCTCTGAGTTGTAAGACTAATCTATAAAGGCTGAGGTAGGGTTCTTAAGGGACCTGAGGTAAGTGATTATGGGTGAATCACTGAGCTGTAAGCATATTTTATAAACACTGAGGTAGGGTTCTTGATGGACCTAAGGTTGGAAATTGGGTGAATCTCTGAGGTAGGACCTGGTAGTCTGAGTGTAGGTTTCTTAACAGAAACTGAGTCTGTAAGATCTTTGAATCTCAGTTAAAGAGGAGGAGCTATAACCTCATTTAACACATTGCTAGTGAGGAAGAAGGGGGAAAGTGGATGTTCCCTAGATAGGGGAACCAATGTAAATTCTTTGTGTGATGTGTGTTGTGAATTCCTATTGATTGTGCTATGTTCTGAATTCTCTAGCTACTGAAATTATTAAGTGACAAAAGATTTGCTAAAGTATTTTAAAATAGTACATATTCACCCCCCCCCCCTCTAGGTGATAGTCTACCCATAGGATTAACTTTCAAAGACAGCCAAAGAGATATGGGATTCTCTTACTGTCTATATAGAAGGGATAGAGAAAGTTAGTCTTTCTGACAGTGATTCGGAGTTTGAAGAAGATGAAGAAGCCTTCATTGGGCTACTTGCTGCCACTATAGATGAAGCAGAAGAGTCCGGCCAAGATAAGGCTTGTCCAGATCAGGTACATTCTCTGTCTAGTTCTTCTTACCTTTCAGATTATGAGGCAAGTCCAGATTCTGATGCATCCTCGTCTAGTGATGAAGATGACTCTGAATCTAATATAGATGTCAATCAATTGATTGACAAGTATGGTAAAATCCTTGATGCTTTGAGAATAAGCAAGAAGTTGGACAAGATGCAGGCTGAGGAGATTATTTCTCTACAACTAGTTGTTGCCCAGTAGTCTGAGACAGCAGCCTTGCTGGATCAGAAAGTGAGGGAAGTCAGCCAACTGAAGGTCATCTCAATCATCCACATTGAGACCATAAGCCAAAATGACAAGATCATTTTGTATCTTGAAGAGAAACTCCTAAAGGAGAGAATGGTTTTGGCTAAATTCAGCAAGCCTAATGTTGTGGTTCCCTTGATAAATTCCTTCTCCTCTCAAAAGGGTAGGGAGTTGGTAGTCAAGGGAAGCACAAGAGTTGACCTTTCTAAAGGGAAAGGCAAAGCTCATGTAGTGCCACAGTCAACCTTTCACAAGGTAATCCTCCCTTCTCACCGGTATGACCATGGCTGCATACATGGTCACTGGGAGAATGAGAATTCTTATTGGAAGAATACAAGAGTATCTTCCAATGGAAGAAGAAGGGTAGGGGAATGAGTGCCTTTAAGGCTCACAATGAGGAACTATTAATGGTCCATTCTGGACCATTTGTATTTGGTGCCTCAGCCCCAACTCTCAAGGACAAGGTAGTTTCTATCACTCAAGCTCATCTAGTAAGGACTCAGACCATGGGTCAGTCTACCAGTAAGCCTAACTTGGTTATTTCTGATGTTATAAATAGCATGTCATCTACAAAGAAGACAGCCGTAAATAACATTCAGAGCAAGCAAAGGAAGCCTGCTGGAAGACTAACATTCAGTCAGATCCTTATAAAAAGGAACCTAAAGAAAGTTGTTGCTCCTCTCCTTTTTGTTCAGTCAGCAGTTAACAAAACTGTAGGACCTGCTCAAAAAAGGAGATTTAATATCCATGAGTGTTGGTATTGTGGCAAGGTGGGGTCATTTTTCCCTAGATTGCTGGCACAATCCTTCTGTGCCCAGAGTAAGAGTTAGCCTACCTATCAGAAATGTTGTTGGTAGGCAAGTTAGATATCAGACTAATCAGAACCTAGGACTCAATACCTATTAGGGTCCTAAGGTAGGATGAACTCTGTTTTGCGGGTTAGTCCAAGTGCCCATTCCCCCATGTGGTATTTGGATAAAGGATGTTTCTGATCTTGGACTGGAATAAGAAAGTCATCTTATGGATCATACTCTAGTGAGGAAAAGACCTAAGATCTATAGTTGGGAAGTTGTGATGGATATTGACCATCTAGGATACTTCTCTCACTTCCCAATAGGAAGAGAATGTTAAGTGAAATCCTGAAGAAGGAAAAGTGCACACTCATGGATGAAGACCAGTTGAATCCATCCATTAAAGGTCAAGATGCCTGAGTGGTGGGACAAAGTGTTTTTGTATTATAGATGCCTCCTCAGCAAACAAAGTGTTGCATAAGACTTGGACAAAGGCCAGCAGGATCTAGCCAGCAGGACTGTCTGGTTGGACAAAGTTTTGTTGCCACACAAGCAAACTAGTAAGAAGAAAAAGTGAATGAACAAGTTCACAAGAATAGCTGGTTTGCTCCAGCTATTGTTGATACAGTTAGCACATTCATATGGGAATATCAGTGTAAAGAAAGACTTGGTATTAGAATGAAAGGATGGTTTAAGGAAAGATCATTCAAGGTTCAAGTGGTCTCAAAGTCCAGCAGTTGCAAGAGAAAATTCAGCCTCATGAGAAGAGAAAGCTAGCAGTTACACCAGTGGTATCAACCCAAGAAGGCAATGATCAAGGGGGGTAAGCTGTCTGGGTTGCCAACGGAATCAAAAGTACATTGGGACTAGAAGAGAATGCAGATAACATTCCTCCTATTCGAGAAGAATTGTGTGGTATCTAGTATGGTGATCAAGAGGGCAGATTAATATGATGATCAAGATAGTACTCAGTGGGCTAAACTCTCTTATGCTGCTGATCAAAAAGTTGAAGCCAAAGGCAAGTCTGTTGCTAAAGAAAGGAGAAGATCTGGCCCAGCAAGAAGGGATTGTACAAGGTGCAAGGGAGTTTATGTGCATAGTTGTTGTAAACCCAGCATCAGCTCCTTGGTATCAGGACCACATCCTCCAGATAAGTAGAACTACCTTATATTGATATTCTACTAGTGTAATCTAAATTGCTAGGAATACTATCTTTCACAATAGGACTATGCATATGTAGATTAAGTATCAGTTTATTAGGAAGCATATGGAAAAACTAAATCCTGAGTTTGTCCTCACTAATAAGTGGCTGACATGTTTATCATGCCACTAGATTAAGTCAAGTTCAACACCCTCTAGGTTGAGATTGGGTATGTTGAGCTTGGTATAAGTTACTCCCTGTTATACTTGTATTGCAGGATTTACTTCTCTTGTAGGTAGATAATTCCTTAATGTGACATCAAGACTATAAAGACCATTAATTGGTAGCAAGACTAAAGTTGTACTAAAGTTTCCAGTAGACGGAATGACAGTGATGCTCCTAATGAGGGGGAGCAAGCTCGACACCTATTGAAATGATGATAGGAAATGCTCCTATTAAGTGGGAGCATGTCCAGCACTTGTAGGAACAGGATCGGCATCCTATTGAGAAGTAACAAACAGCTACTACAGTGGATCAAAGATCTTCACTGCTGATAGGTTTGTACTGAGGATAATGTACAGACTAAAGGGAAGATTATTTATGATATTTTCATAATCTTCTCTGAGCCTGAGATGAACTGCTACTGCTGAGAAAACAGTGTTGATGCAAGAGAAGAGGAACAGCTAGCAGCTAGCTTAAATGTTGTAGTTGTGTGGTGTATCAATGTATCAACACAAAAGGTATGACTCCTAATCAAGTAGGTTGATCACTAGGATAATTTCCTTAGTGATATCAACATGAAACTTTGGCTAGAATAAAGTGAAAAAAAATTCTCTCTTAATCCCATCGCCTCTCTCAATAGATATACCTATTGAAGAAGCCAGAAAGTAGGAGATGTGTGGAAATACTGAAGAGGAGAGGTGTGGAAACACTTCTAATATGGGTGATTAGAGATGTAGAAGCAATACTTGACATGACTAGGTCATATTGAGTCAGTGCATATTACTTGAAAAGATTCAAGTAGTATGAGAAATGCAATGACTGACTACATGTTAAGCCATGATTGTGTCAGTTCATATTATGAGGTAAGTGCTTTTAGTGGTGCTACATTTAAATATTAATTGGTATAAAGGAGAGTGCATATTACTTGAGCAATTATTCAAGTAGTATAAGTATGCATTGACTTGACTTATTGAGTCAATGCAGTTAAATGTAGTATAATAAATTGATATGATAAAACATTCATAGCATAAACTAGCAGTAGTAGTAGACTATAATCTACAGCTGCATAAAATTAATCGGCTTATTGTGTTAATGCCTCTTAGTATTGTTGGGTTCATTGCCCACAATGTTCCCTAGATTGGATTTGAAGAGGCATCTCCATCAACACTAAGAGCATAGTTATATTTGATGTTGCTTAAGCTCATCATGTACATGATGTTCCATGGAACAAGTCTAGAAAGATTGTCTAAGTGACGTGACAGGTGGTCACAAAGTGAAGATGCTGGAAATGCAGGAATTTGCCTAAGTCCATAGGCATTGAGTGAGGTAAGCTCACTCAATTCCAGAAGTCAAGGAGTAATTGAAAATGCAGCTAAGTCCACAGGCATTGAGTGGATCAAGCTCACTCAACGCCAGAGGTAAGGAAGAATGTTGGCAAGCTGTAAATGTGGTTATGTCCACAAGCATTGAGTGGAGTTGACTCACTCAACGCCATATAGCTAAAGGCAGAAATATGGCAAAGTAGTTTGCCGTTGAGTGATGAAGACACTCAACGCCATACAACAAAAAGCTGTGAGTCGAACTGAGTTCAGAGTTCGTCGAACTGAGTTCAGAGTTCATCGAGCTGAGCTCATCTTTCGTCGAACTAAGCTCAGAGTTTGAGAATCGGAATTAGTCAAACTGAGTTCAGAGTTCGTCGAGTTGAGCTCATTGTTAGTCAAACTAAGCTCAGAGTTTGAGAATCTGAGTTAGTCGAACTGAGTTTAGAGTTCGTCAAACTAGTTCAGAGTTTGCCGAACTGAGTTCAGAGTTGAGTAAGACATGATAACTCAATGCTCTCAGCATGCTGCAGATGTAGAAAATTGGCTAAGGAAAAAAGCGCTGAGTGAGGCGTGCTCACTCAACGCTCTCAATGCCTAAGATGCAGAAACTTTTTCTAAGGCAAAAAGCGCTGAGTGATGAAGACACACTCAACGCTCTCAATGCCAGAGAAGCAGGAAGATTTTTGTTGGTACCCTAGTTTGATTTGAGTTTAGTCCTCTCCTTTGTGCTCCTTTACCCAAGAAATATCTATGGTCAATGGTTAGAAGTCTAGCTGTAGAGTCCTCACTTTTCCAGATTGAGAATTTGGTTAAGTAGGTTTTTCGTTCGACTATAGTCGAACGCCGCTCGACTATCGTCTATCGGCTGATCGACGATCGTCTATCAGTTGGTCGACGCTTTGTCTACGCTGATAGTTCGACTATATGTTGATAGTTCGACTATCTGTTCTGCGCTGATAGG
Organism: Platanthera zijinensis; assembly: GCA_039513925.1. Lineage (NCBI taxonomy): Eukaryota > Viridiplantae > Streptophyta > Magnoliopsida > Asparagales > Orchidaceae > Platanthera > Platanthera zijinensis. The sequence goes on along the minus strand of CM077096.1, from coordinate 76,769,364 downwards.
TCGACTATCTGTTGATAGGTCGACTATCTGTTCTACGCTGATAGTTCGACTATCTGTTGATAGGTCGACTATCTGTTCTGCGCTGATAGTTCGACTATCTGTTGATAGGTCGACTATCTGTTCTGCGCTGATAGGTCGACTATCTGCTGATAGGTCGACTATCTGTTCTGCGCTGATAGGTCGACTATCTGTTGATAGGTCGACTATCTGTTCTGCGCTGATAGTTCGACTATCTGTTGATAGGTCGACTATCTGTTCTGCGCTGATAGGTCGACTATCTGTTGATAGGTCGACTATCTGTTTTCTGAGGTAGGTCGACTATCTGCTTGATAGGTCGACTATCTGTTTGCGCTTGATAGTTCGACTATCTGTCCTGATAGATCGACTATCTGATAGTTCGACTATCTGTTCTGATAGGTCGACTATCTGCCGGGGTAGTTCGACTATCTTCTTCGATAGGTCGACTATCTGGATCGTTCGACTATCTGCCCGATAGATCGACGATCTCCGTGCGTCGGTCGACGATCTCCGAAGGTCGTTCGACGCTTTCTGCCTGCCTTTATATTTTGTATTTATTTATTATATTTAATTAATTAATACATTTTCTGGCACATTGTTTTAAGCTGTATGATAAAATTACCAGGCAATATTTGCTTCATCTCTTTTGCCTGAGTCAAATCTTTTTAAGATAAAGTTGTTTGTCTTATTAGCTGTCATTATAAATTACTTTATCTGCTGACAGCCCTTTATAGTCGTTAGACTGAAAAGTCTTCTTTTTGCTATAAAGAGATTATTTCTGATGTGACTTTATTTAGTCCTTCTGTTATTTGATTTGGTCCTGCAGCTTCTTAGAAAAAGGGTTATTCCTTTTATAGAATGTTTTGCTGCAGAGATGTTTCTGTCTTCTTGATATTTACAGCCCAGGTCTCAAGGCTTAGAAGAAGACAAATAATTCAAATGGAAGAGAGCCGTTGCTTGCTGCTATTATATAAAGAACCCTTTGAAGAAGGATTCAAGCTAGTCAATAGTGAAGAGAAAATAGTCAATAGTTGAGAGCTAATAGCTAACCAGTTGTTCATTCAAGCTTTCAAGCCTTCATCAAGTTCAAGCTTTCTGCTCTCAGCAATTTCCATCTAACTGAGAAGTGTTAAGATCTTCATCTCTTCTTCAACCTGAGTTCTCCTGCTTTCAGGAAGTTCAAACTCAGAGATCCTTTGAAGAAGAAGAAGAAGAAGATAGCTGCTTGAAGAGATTTCATTTTGTTATTTATTTTCTTCCTGTAGCTTTTCCTTCAGAACTTTCTGAAGAGTTTTCTGCACTGAAGCAAGACTTCACCTGGACATCTTTGAGCCAGGGGGAGCCTTGATTCTTTAGAGCTTTCTAGCTCAGTGCAAGTTTTTGTGCTTCTCTAATCTATTGTAAAATAGAGAAGACATCTTAACCTTCTTCCCCCTCCTGTACAGGGTTATTACTCCCTTCAAAAGTATCCCTTGGTGGCAGGGCACCTGATCAAAAACCTGTGCTTGGTTTTTAGACACCTGATCAAAAGTCTAAAGGGTTTCTGAATCTACCTGAAGCAGATTCTGTTGGTGGCAGGGCACCTGATCAAAAACCTGAGTGGATTCCTACCGTGTGGGTAGAAGAGTGGACGTACCCAAGTTGTTTGGGGAACCACTATAAATTTCCTTGTGTCGTCTGGATTCCATTGTTTAATTCCTGTATTGTGGTTGTGATTAGATATAACTAGGTTGCTAGTTGCTGATTAGGTTTTTCCAAGCCTTAACTGTAATTACAGTTAGCTTGAGTTTGTGCACACCACTTGTGTTAGGCTCTAGGGTTAAATCTATATCTATAATCTTTCATTCCGCACTTCACTCCAAGGGAGTTGGGTAGACCATTAAGTTTTGTCTAGTGCAAAATTTGATAACTCTATTCACCCCCCCTCTAGAGTAGTATCTATCCCTTCACTTTCAATTGGTATCAGAGGGAGGTTGACTGACTGAATAGGCTAACACCTAAGTCACAAGATCCTGATAGATACCAAAGCTTATAGATATTCACTATCATGGCCCAGTCCAAGGATTATTCAAGCACCAGACCTCCAGCATGCAACTTAGCTAAGTTTGGCATCTGGAAGGCAAGGATCAAACTTTATATGAATTCTATTGATGAAAGTATTTTTGCTTCTATTTTGTCAGGTCCCCCAAGAGCACCTGCTGCTGCCACTGCCTCATCATCTGATATGAGTGCAGTGCCTCCTCCAGATTATAATGATGAGTACAAGAAGGCCAAAATTGCAGATGCCAAGGCAATGAACATACTGGCTCAGACAATGTCTGATGAGGTGTTCCAGAAGGTTGTTGACTGCTCCTCAGCAAAGGCCATGTGGGACACACTGAACCAGATTGTAGCTGGTTCAGCTGATGAAAGGAAGGACAGAAGGTCCAACCTGATCTCACAGTACGAGAACTTCAAGAAAACTGATGCTGAATCAGTTGAAGCTATGTACACCAGGCTCAGCTCAATCATCAATGAGCTGAGGACCCTGGACAAGGACATATCATTGACAGAGGTCAATGATAAGATTCTTATGTGCTTCCCTAGCACATGGGATCTAAGAATCTGGCCCATCAAAGAAGCCAGAAGTACTAATGAGATCTCAACTGAAGCCCTTCTCGGCAAGCTCAAGTCTTTTGAGCAAGTGCTGAAGACCAGAGAAGCAGAAGCTGAAGCCAAGACCCCCACTCCAACAAGAAAAGAGCAATCTCTAGCTCTTAAGGCTGCAGATGTTTCTGAAGGCAGCCAATCTAATGAGGAACTTATGGCACTGTTTGCCAAAAGGTTTCTCAAGATGGGGAGAAAGGAGTTCAGAAAGAAGTCTTCGCGCTATGAAGACAAACCAAGGTATGATCGCTCTCCTACTAAAGAAATTATCTGTTATGGTTGCAGGAAGCCTGGACACATCTTGCCAGAGTGTCCAGAGGAGAAGAACAAAGAAAAGAGAAAAGATAAAGAACAGCACAGGAAGCACTCCAAGCCATCCTCCTACAAAAACAAAAAGAAGGAGAGAGGTTTCATTGCTGAAACCTGGAGTGATTCTGATGAAGAATCCTCCTCATCAAGCTCCAGTGAGGATGAGGAAGAGAAGAAGGCAAAAGAGGTTTGCCTGATGGCAATAGATGCCTGCAGCAACCACTCTGCTGCAGAGAGTTCTGATTCTGATGAAGAGATGCCTACAGAAGATGAGGTACTTTCTTCTTATGATTTTACTTCAGAAGAATTTAAAGTAGAATTTAAATCTTTATGTTTAGATTTAATTAGCTCAGAAAAGGAAATAAAAGAACTTAGAAATAGGTTAGCTGACTCAGAATCAATAGCCTCTGAAAACATTAGGTTAAAGGAAGATCTCACTACTTGTAGTGAAGAAATCAAATTTCTTAAAATAGAGTTAGCTAAGTCTAAGAGATTAGAAGAATCCCTTAATGGTAGAAGCCTTAAGTTATTAGAAATTACCAGCATGACTAACACTAGGTCAGGTAATGATAAACTAGGCTTAGGAGCTTCTCCCAGTGAACCCCCAGTCCTTCTTAAAAATAATCTTTCAACTCTAGTGAACTTCATTTCAGCTAGTGGAAAGAAGAACACTGAGCAAGTAAATCTGGTTAATAAAACCTTAAATAAAGCTAAGAGAGAAAAGAGAAAGAAGTTCTTTAAAGAAATGCAAAGAGCGTCGAACGCCGCTCGACGATCGGAAGCTCCATGGTCGAACGAAGGTCGACGATCTGAGCACCCATCGTCGAACGTCGATCGACGATTTCAATATGATTTTCAAAATCACAATCAATTCCATAGAAACCTAAATGAGAATAGAAACCCTAGGTTTGTTGACCCATCATCAGCATGGAGAATCCCACCTAGGAGATCTCACCCACTAGGTTATCACCCTCAGCCTGCATTCTCATACATTTCCAGTTTTTCTTATGTGAAAAACAAGGGACCCAAGGTTACCTGGGTCCACTCTGTCTAAATAATTGTCTTGCAGGTAAAGGCCTATCCAATCACTCAAAATAAGTGGTATTTGGATAGTGGATGCTCTAAGCATATGACAGGAAATAAAGATCTTCTGTCAAAGTTCAAAGCTAAGCTCGGCCCAAAGGTTATCTTTGGAGACTCCAGCTGTGGTCAGACAGAAGGCTATGGCAAGATCACAATTGGAGCAGTTACTTTCAAGAGAGTTGCTTATGTCAATGGACTGAAGCACAATTTGATTTCAGTCAGCCAGCTGTGTGATGCTGGCTACCAGGTTTCATTTTCTAACTCCTATTGCAACATTACTTTAAATAATAATATTATTTTAGTAGGTATTAGAATAGGTAATATCTATTTAGTAGATTTCAATTCATCTCACTCTGAAATCTGCCTGTTTAATGAAGTAACCCTTAATAATAATTCTCTATGGCATAAAAGGCTTAGTCATGTTAACCTTAAAAATATATCTAGGTTATCTAAGCACAACCTTGTTAGAGGTTTACCTTTTTGCCCCTACAAGAAGGAGAGCCTATGCAAGGCTTGTCAGCTAGGCAAGCAAACCAAGAATTCTTTTAAATCTGTAAATAAAAGTGATTCTCCTAGGATCCTGTATTTATTACATTTGGACCTTTTTGGCCCAATAAATGTACAGAGTTTAGGAGGGAAGTATTACACATTAGTAATTGTAGATGACTTCTCTAGGTTCAGTTGGGTTTTCTTTTTGAGAACTAAGTCTGATAACTTCAAAGCCCTTACAGACTTTCTACTATGTGTGCAGACTGAGTACTCTACTCATGTGGCCTTGATCAGAAGTGATCATGGTACTGAGTTTGACTCTCTTCTCATGCAAGAATTCTGTGAGAGAGAAGGTATCAAACATAGCTTCTCAGCTCCTAGAACTCCCCAACAAAATGGGGTAGTTGAAAGGAAGAATAGAACTCTTATTGAAGCTGCTAGCACATTGTTGGCAGATGCTAACATGCCTCTATCCTATTGGGCAGAAGCTGTTAGTACAGCCAATTATGTCTTGAATAGAAGTCTGATACACAAGCTTAAGTGTAAAACTCCTTATGAGTTGCTTAAAGGAAAGAAACCAAAAATTAATTATTTTAGAGTTTTTGGCTGTATTGTTTATATTCACAATAATAATAAAGAATATATTAGAAAATTTGAAGCAAAAGCTTCAATGGGAATCATGCTTGGATATTCCCAAGTAAGCAAAGCTTATAGGGTTTATAACAAATCAACCTGTAAGATTGAAGAATCTGTGCATGTGACTTTTGATGAGTCTCAGATGTTTTACAAGGAGAAGGAAAATTCTCCTTCCTCAAGTTCTTTGTAGGTACATGATGCCCCTTAAGAAATTCTTCAACTTTCAACTCTTCAGATCACTGAATCAGACAGTGATGAAGACATTGCTGAAGCTGTTGAAGCTGTTGCTGTTCCACCAACAGTAGATCAAATTCCTCCTGAGGAATTAATCCCAACTGTTGCTGAAGATCACATCCCACCTGCTGATATTGTCACACTTAGAGATCACCCCACATCTCAAGTGATTGGAGACATATCAGCTGGTGTGCAAACAAGACATCAATTAAGACAGGATGTGATGCATGCTTGTTTCCTCTCACAGGTTGAGCCCCTCACCTTTAAAGATGCAGAGCTAGATCCCCACTGGATCATTGCAATGCAAGAGGAGCTCAATCAGTTTGAGAGATGTAAAGTTTGGACTTTGGTTCCAAGACCTAAAGGCCAACTGATCATAGGCACCAAGTGGGTGTATAGAAACAAGCTAGATGCAAATGGAATTATAGTAAGGAATAAAGCTAGGCTTGTAGCTCAGGGCTACAGATAGGAGGAAGGTATAGACTATGACCAAACCTTTGCTCCTGTTGCAAGGCTAGAAGCAATAAGGATCTTCTTGGCCTATGCAGCCTTCATGAAGTTTAAGGTGTTCCAAATGGATGTCAAAAGTGCATTCCTGAATGGTGAGCTTAAGGAAGAGGTGTTTGTTGAACAACCACCATGGTTTGTTTCTTCAACTCAGCCCTCACATGTGTTTAAGTTGCAGAAAGCTCTTTATGGACTAAAGCAAGCTCCTAGGGCCTGGTATGAGACCTTAGCTAGTTTCCTGTTAGAGCACAACTTTACTAGGAGAGTAGTTGATAGAACCCTTTTCGTCAAGCATCACAAGGACACAATCCTGTTAGTTCAGGTGTATGTAGATGATATTATTTTTGGCTCCACTAATCCCAAACTTTGCAAAAGGTTCTCTGACCTGATGCACTCTAAGTTTGAGATGAGTAGCATGGGTGTGCTGTCTTACTTTCTTGGTCTCCAAGTTAAGCAAGATGCTGATGGTATCTTCATCTCCCAATCCAAATATGCCAAGGAATTGGTAAAGAAATTTGGGATGGTTGATGCTTCAGCAATGCCTACACCCATGGCTACTAATGTAATTATTGATTCTGATGATCACGGCAAGCCAGTTGATCAAAAGATTTATAGGGCCATTGTTGGTTCCCTATTATATCTAACTGCAAGTAGGCCAGATATAATGTTTGCTACATGCCTTTGTGCTAGATTCCAGGTCAACCCCAAGGAATCTCATCTAATTCTTCTAAAGAGAATCCTGAGATACCTGAAGGGATGTCCAGATCTAGGACTTTGGTACCCAGCTGAGTCAGAGTTTGAATTAATTGGATATTCTGATTCTGATTATGCTGGTTGCAGAGTTGACAGGAAGAGCACCTCAGGAACTTGCCAGTTCCTGGGAGAGAGATTGGTCTCTTGGTTCTGTAAGAAGCAGGCTTCTGTCTCAACTTCAACTGCAGAGGCAGAATATATAGCTGCTGCTAGCTGTTGTTCACAGATCCTGTGGATTCAAAACCAGCTTGTGGATTATGGTTACTCACACAAGAACACCAAAATCATGTGTGATAGTACCAGTGCTATCTCAATTGCACAAAATCCAGTGCACCACTCTAGAACGAAGCACATTGAGATTCGGCACCATTTCCTGAGAGATTGTGTGGAAAAGAACAAGATTTGTCTTGAGTTCATATCCACTGAGTTTCAGAGAGGTGATATATTCACCAAGCCTTTAGATGAACAGAAGCATCTGTTCTTTTTAGTTCAACTAGGCATGATCAATGGACGAGACTAAGTGTGACTATATCTGCCTATGTTGAAATCTGTTTGAAGATAGTCGAACGACGTTCGAAGATAGTCGATCGGGTCAAGCCCATCGTCGACCTATGGTTGATGAAAGTTTGTCTGATTGAAGATCGTCGACCGACGTTCGACCATCGTCGAACAGGTCGAGCTCATCGTCGATCTCTGGATGACGATAGCCTGATTGTTTGAGAAGCCAGAAATAGTCGAACGATTGTCCGACTACTCTGCTTCTGAGCCGATCGTCGAACGGCCGTTCGACCATCGGGTCTAGATCTTTTTAATAGACCGACTATATCCGGTCTGATATAAAGCCGATAGTCGACCTAGGTCAAAAGATCTTTTGCTTTATCGTCGACGGAGCGTGCCTTTTCGCATTCTGCTTTCCCGCTTGCGATTTTCTGCCGCTTCGTCCCCTTCGTCTTCGCCGTCCTTCTCGAGCTTTCTCCAGCGAATCCATGGCGGTCTCTCCAGCAGTTCTGGCCGTCGTGAAGTTTGATGCAGGATTTAGCGTGGATTTCGACGCATTCAGCAGCTGCGATGCAGGAATTGTAGAAGTTCTACAGCTATGCAGGGATCAGGGATTAGAGAAGTTAATGTCTGCAAGGATTAAGATAAACATTCCAGAAATCAAAGAATGGGCTTTCACGTCGTCTTCCACAGACGAATCGATGACTGGTACCATCGGCGGAGAAGAGGTAATCCTGACTCCGGCCGTTTTATCTGATGTTTTTGGATTAGTTAATGGTGACGAGGATTATGAGCAAGATGCTCAGGAATTCGGAAGAATGATAGTTGAGCTGGGACATGCTGAGGGCATTCCCACGAAGCTGCTCAAAGTGAATTTTCCTTTCAAAATCAAGTTTCTGGCTGAGTTAGTAGGAAAAGTGCTCCTGGGTAAGCACTCTGCTCACGAAAATATAACAAGGCAGCAATTCGCACTCATATGTGCGATTGTTAATCGGAAAAGGATCAATTGGGCAGCAGTGATGTTTGATTTAATAAGAAAAAAGAATGGCAAGAAGGAAGTCACCCTAGGAAGGGTTATCGGTATTTTCCTGAAGGAAAGATTCCCCCAGCTGCTGAGTTCAACTGCAACAACAATCAACGCCAGCAAGAAGATGGATCCCCACCTGTTCTCAAAGTGGAAGAGAACTTTTGTGAAATCTGCTCCAGCAACATCTGAGGACACAAGGACTGTATCAGTCGCTCCTCACCCTGTTGAAGCTGGCTCAGCTCTTCCCTCCTCTTCTGCTGTGTTGTCTGCCTCAGTTGAAGTTCCATCAACTTCAGCTGAAGTACGACCTTCTTCCTCTGCTGCTCCAGAAACAACTACGGTTGTTCCTCTTTCCCCTCCAGCCTCTCCTCTACCTACTCATCTGGCTAGGATATCTGCTCCTAGCTTCGATTTGTTAGGATCAGAGAGAATTCCTACTCCTCCTGTATCTCCCGTTCATTCCCCAATTAATTCCCCAATTAACTCTCCTGCTCCATCTCCAGTTCGATCCCCTGTCCACACCATTTCTCATCCCAGCACCACTCCCATATCTGCTGCAGCTCCATCCACTTCACATCCTTCATCTATTGAGATCTCTCCTGAGCTTATCTCCCGCATTGTGGAGCTGATTACCCTGGCAATCAAAACCATGATTGAAGAGGCAATCGCTCCCCTTGCAGCCTCCATTGATCTCTTAACTGCCTCCATCAAATCCCTTTCAAAATCTGCTGAGCCATCTTCCTCAAGGGGCCTGGTTTCAGTCTCCACTGAAATCAGGCAGGGGGAGATGTTCCATGAAGATGCCTCAGACCATCCTGCCTCCCCTCCAGCTATAAAAGATACAGTCATGTCTGCCCAGGAAGAATCTGCTCAAGCTGAGATAGAAATAGTTCCAGATGCTGTAATGACTGCCCAGGAAGAATCTGCTCCTGCTGAGAAAGAAATAGCTCCAGTTTTGTCTGATAAGGAAATAGCAGATGGAATCTTGCTATCTGAAATTGCAGTTAAAGTCTGCTTAGAAGATCTTACTACTCCTGTGATTGCTAGATTCTTAGAAGGAATTATAACTTCATATCTGAATGAATCATGGGAGATAGTTAAATATGAAGGTAACTCATTCATTCATTTTGTTGATGAGTCGATTAATTTGTTAGTTTGTGAATTCCTGGAAGGAATGATTTCTGTTTATTTAGCAGATCTGTATTCATAATTCTACAGATGTTATTAGAGAGGATTTAGCTGCTCAGATCGTAGCAGTTGTTTCTGAAGCTGCCCCAAGTGTTTCTAATATCCCAGTAGATCCTGAACTAGAATCTTTTCTAGATGATAGAGAGGATGAATCTGAAAATCAAGATAAAGTCAAAGATGACTCTCCTGTTCTGAATTTGGAAGAAGTTCAAGCAAGAGCTGCCTGGGTTTTGAGAGTACAGTCTTTAGAAGAGAAAGAAAAGGAATTGCAAGTTGAAAAGTCAACCATCTGGGATGACTCTCCAGGGTTGGACTTAGATTCCCTTCTGGCTCTGGATGCCATGGAAGAGGAAAGAGAAAAATCTGCTCTGAAGCTTAAAGAAAAGGCTATTTCTGAAGCCTATGATCCGTATGAAAATCCTCCATCATCTCCCTCTGATGATGAGGATGATTCTGATGTTTCTGAGAGGTCAAAGAAAAAGAAAGCTGCTTCAAAGAAAAGGAAAGCTGCTGCTCCTCCTCCTCCAAGTAAAGATAATGACACTCCCTATTATATTCTGAAGGGCATTGACCCTAAATCCAAGGATTTTCAGCACTGGATGTGGTTTTCAAAGAATCAGCAGAAAGAAAGGAAAAGGACTAAGAGGTATGATAGTCCTGTCTCAAGATGGACTCCCAGAGGTCCTCCTCCTCCTCCTCCAGGTGCAGGAGCCTCTGGGAACCTATCAGCTAATCCTGCTGCCTCTTCTGGAAGATCTGCTTCTTTTCAGCCCCAGCCAAGACAAAGTTATCAAAGCTCGCAAGGCAAATCGTTTTCTGGTTCTCAAAGACAAGTGAAGGAGGCTGTGGTTCAAAGACCAACCTTTTCCCCTCCTCCTTCTCCAAAGAAAAGAATTCCATCTTCAATACCAGTTCAGTCTGAGAAAAGTGTTTCAAAAGGTAAATAGTTTACTTTGTTTTAAAAATTTCTAGCAAGAATCCTTTTGCTAAGTATACTCTAATATCTTATCTAGATAAAGTATCTGAGGCTGCTCCTCCTGAGCCTGTTTATGAAAATCCTGAGCTTGATCCTAACTTTAGGATGGCTCGCTTTCAAGAACTAGTAGGAGCAGCTCAAATTAGAAAAGCTAGAGCCGAAGGAAAAGATACGACTGGTTTAACTACCATGTCTGTTTACAGAAAGAAAGAGCTTGAAAAGTTCCAGGTTAATCCTGAGGTTTTTGACCCCTCCAAATACATGGAAAAGCATCCGGAAGCAGTAGTCCCAAGAACTGCAGAGCTGAAGATCATTGGTGCGCAGGACCTGAAAATGTCAAAGAAAGAATCTGATGATCCGTTAAGGAAAATATCTTTTGTTTCTAGCTCCTCTGTATCTAAGCCTGACTCTGTTGATCCATAGTTTGATTAACTGCTGTGCTATATTTGTTTATCTGTTTGATAATCTGCTAGTTATTTGCTGTCTATTTCCTGTATTTTTTTAGTGTTCTATAGCTAGCTGTTTGTTTTAGTTTTTGAGAGACTTAACTCAAATAGGGGGAGATTGTTGGTACCCTAGTTTGATTTGAGTTTAGTCCTCTCCTTTGTGCTCCTTGACCCAAGAAATATCTATGGTCAATGGTTAGAAGTCTAGCTGTAGAGTCCTCACTTTTCCAGATTGAGAATTTGGTTAAGTAGGTTTTTCGTTCGACTATAGTCGAACGCCGCTCGACTATCGTCTATCGGCTGATCGACGATCGTCTATCAGTTGGTCGACGCTTTGTCTGCGCTGATAGTTTGACTATCTGTTGATAGTTCGACTATCTGTTCTGCGCTGATAGGTCGACTATCTGTTGATAGGTCGACTATCTGTTCTGCGCTGATAGTTCAACTATCTGTTGATAGGTCGACTATCTGTTCTGCGCTGATAGTTCGACTATCTGTTGATAGGTCGACTATCTGTTCTGCGCTGATAGGTCGACTATCTGCTGATAGGTCGACTATCTGTTCTGCGCTGATAGGTCGACTATCTGTTGATAGGTCGACTATCTGTTCTGCGCTGATAGTTCGACTATCTGTTGATAGGTCGACTATCTGTTCTGCGCTGATAGGTCGACTATCTGTTGATAGGTCGACTATCTGTTTTCTGAGGTAGGTCGACTATCTGCTTGATAGGTCGACTATCTGTTTGCGCTTGATAGTTCGACTATCTGTCCTGATAGATCGACTATCTGATAGTTCGACTATCTGTTCTGATAGGTCGACTATCTATCGGGGTAGTTCGACTATCTTCTTCGATAGGTCGACTATCTAGATCGTTCGACTATCTGCCCGATAGATCAACGATCTCCGTGCGTCGGTCGACGATCTCCGAAGGTCGTTCGACGCTTTCTGCCTGCCTTTATATTTTGTATTTATTTATTATATTTAATTAATTAATACATTTTCTGGCACATTGTTTTAAGCTGTATGATAAAATTACCAGGCAATATTTGCTTCATCTCTTTTGCCTGAGTCAAATCTTTTTAAGATAAAGTTGTTTGTCTTATTAGCTGTCATTATAAATTACTTTATCTGCTGACAGCCCTTTATAGCCGTTAGACTGAAAAGTCTTCTTTTTGCTATAAAGAGATTATTTCTGATGTGACTTTATTTAGTCCTTCTGTTATTTGATTTGGTCCTGCAGCTTCTTAGAAAAAGGGTTATTCCTTTTATAGAATGTTTTGCTGCAGAGATGTTTCTGTCTTCTTGATATTTACAGCCCAGGTCTCAAGGCTCAGAAGAAGACAAATAATTCAAATGGAAGAGAGCCGTTGCTTGCTGCTATTATATAAAGAACCCTTTGAAGAAGGATTCAAGCTAGTCAATAGTGAAGAGAAAATAGTCAATAGTTGAGAGCTAATAGCTAACCAGTTGTTCATTCAAGCTTTCAAGCCTTCATCAAGTTCAAGCTTTCTGCTCTCAGCAATTTCCATCTAACTGAGAAGTGTTAAGATCTTCATCTCTTCTTCAACCTGAGTTCTCCTGCTTTCAGGAAGTTCAAACTCAGAGATCCTTTGAAGAAGAAGAAGAAGAAGATAGCTGCTTGAAGAGATTTCATTTTGTTATTTATTTTCTTCCTGTAGCTTTTCCTTCAGAACTTTCTGAAGAGTTTTCTGCACTGAAGCAAGACTTCACCTGGACATCTTTGAGCCAGGGGGAGCCTTGATTCTTTAGAGCTTTCTAGCTCAGTGCAAGTTTTTGTGCTTCTCTAATCTATTGTAAAATAGAGAAGACATCTTAACCTTCTTCCCCCTCCTGTACAGGGTTATTACTCCCTTCAAAAGTATCCCTTAGTGGCAGGGCACCTGATCAAAAACCTGTGCTTGGTTTTTAGACACCTGATCAAAAGTCTAAAGGGTTTCTGAATCTACCTGAAGCAGATTCTGTTGGTGGCAGGGCACCTGATCAAAAACCAGAGTGGATTCCTACCGTGTGGGTAGAAGAGTGGACGTACCCAAGTTGTTTGGGGAACCACTATAAATTTCCTTGTGTCGTCTGGATTCCATTGTTTAATTCCTGTATTGTGGCTGTGATTAGATATAACTAGGTTGCTAGTTGCTGATTAGGTTTTTCCAAGCCTTAACTGTAATTATAGTTAGCTTGAGTTTGTGCACACCACTTGTGTTAGGCTCTAGGGTTAAATCTATATCTATAATCTTTCATTCCGCACTTCACTCCAAGGGAGTTGGGTAGACCATTAAGTTTTGTCTAGTGCAAAATTTGATAACTCTATTCACCCCCCCTCTAGAGTAGTATCTATCCCTTCACTTTCAATTTTGTTAAGGCAAAAAGCGTTGAGTGAGGCTTGGTCACTCAGCGCTCTCAACGCCTAGATAGACAGAATTCTATTTAAGTGTTTTGGCGTTGAGTGAAGCTCATTCACTCAACGCCTACTCTACTAATGCTTGATTTTTGACTAAGTCCACAGGTGCTGACGTCAGTAAGTCAACTAGACAATAAGATTCAAATTAGTGGTGGGATAGCTACAGTACATGACATTTGTGGCCGCAGACCTACTGTACGACAGTTGGCATTAAAGCAAGGTTGCTGCAACCATTAAATTTGTGGGGGCCACTGATCAAAGAGCCATTAGGACATAATCAATAAAACGAAAAGGCTTTATAGAGAAAGATAGTTTTTGGAGAGGAGCCATGTAACACCTCCCATATAATGACCGTATAATATTGGTCCGGTCAGGGCCCCATAACATATAGATGCAAGAACTTCAGCATTAAAAGATGATATTTGCTACCCAATTTCAAAACTCATAACAAAACACAGCGGAAACAAACCAAAATAACTAGAAGTTATCCACCACTAACAGGAGTATCAAATGGCCTTAAGGCCTTACACAAAAAGAGTCCAAAACATAAAGGCCATAAGGGCAACCATCAACATGCTAAAGCACTCCTAAGCTACCTTGGCGTGCAAGCCGGACAATATTCGAAACATGAATCACATAATCAAAGGAAGCAAGCTAAAAGTACAGCGACACTTTATGAGGCTTAGGGATTTTCGCCCGGCGCACTATCTCCCGCTTGCGATCCTTGCCCTGTAAAGATTTGAAGTAACGTGGATTAGCAAAGGCTAACCTCTACTGTATAACCAACACATCTCCTCCCGGCCTCCCCTAACGGATCTCGGGGTACCCCTTCAAACTTCAAGTCAGCATTTTGTATACCATATACATAAATATATAACGCTTTAAAACAGGTTTGGATGTCTCATACAATAAACACATTTTCTATGTTGAGAACAGTGTGAGAGGGGCCTACTATGCAACATGTATGCAAACCCGGGCTTCGCCCAAGGCACCCTATCTCGTATGCATCTAACACATCATCAAATAACTAGGTACTTTTGTTTCCCCATTAACATAAAGCCACAAAACAAAAAGGGAACTACAATGTCTCTAACGGCCCAAGCGTCGTTACATGGAAATCTTGCTAAGGCCCCACCCGCTTATAGGTCTTAAACCCCGGGCTTGCCTGCAAATTCTTACTTCTCACATCAGAATTCCGTCTCACACACAAACCGATTCTAAGAACCCTTACTGGACCCCACCCGCTCATGACTTTATTGCCCGGGCTTGCCCTACGCTCGGCGTTCTCGTCGGTCTCACAAAAGAGGACTAATCTCGCCGGGACACTCTCCCCACATGACATGCACGTCACAGGATAGCCATCCGACCATGGATACGTAGCCACGCCTTAGCACAGCACAACCATATAATTTCCCACCCTTATCCACCATTTGTACTATAACGTTCCCGCGCACCAAGGAAACCATCTACCGCCAAAGCGGATCTAACCTTATCTGGTTCCGGCTACAAGTACTCACTCAAGAAAAGGGGGGAAAACGCATACATCACAATGGTATCTTGCCGCAACGGATTTTCTACCAAATCCTCAAGTCTTGCTATGCAACATCGCCGAGTCGGACAAACGGTCGTGACTACGGCTTCACCCATAATGCCTTATCCACTAACAAAGCAGATCTCTAATGCAAAATCATGCCGGGGACGGACATAATCGACCCGGAGGTTCTTCTTGAACCATGGCAACCCAAACCCCTCTCATTTGAGAGATCTGAAGCCAAAAACTGAAAAGAAAAGATGTTAAACGTGCATCCTAAAACCAGCAGGAGAAGTGGCGTTACCTTACGAACTCTCTTCCTAGCCATGAAGAAACTTGCTCGGATGAACACCACCGTAACGATCTTGCCTTTGTGGATCTGGACTTCGCTCGCGAAACGGGGCTCCAAAGCTTCATTGGCAGCCGGAGTTGATCTCCTTCTTCCTCCTAGCTCTCCCCTCTCTCTAACACTTAGAAGGAGAAATAAGATGGGAAAAGTGGGTTTGAAAACCCTATTCTCAGCCTTAAGATTCAGCATTGACCAACCACAACCCTTGGATCCCAAAAGAAGGAAACGAACGGCCACGATTCTCCTTGAAAATAAACTTCTTGGGCCGAACACAGCTTGTGACACGCCCGTGTCTGGGGCCGTGTTCCTCATTCGCCATCAAACCGGAAAATCCTGACCAGGACACAGCCTGTGACACGGCTTGGGACACGCACGTGTCTCATGTGACATGCCCATGTCAAGGCCCGTGTCACAGCCCGTGTACCCCAAACGACACAGGACCAAAACGTCCCGAGAAGGACACGGCCATGTGACACGCCCGTGTCACATGTCGTGTGCTAGACACACCCTAGGACACGCCCGTGTCCCAGGCCATATAATGCCCTCAGCATAACTCGCCAAACTGCCCGAGCAGGACACGACCTATGACACACCCGTATCTCAGGCCATGTGCCCGGTGTCGACGCTCGTCGACTGAAAATCGTCGACCTCGTGCCCGACACGCCATGTGACACACCCGTGTCACAGGCCGTGTGCCTAGTGTCGATACTCGTCGACTGGAAATCATCGACCTATCGGAAAAACGTCGACCCCCAGCACGACACGCCCGTGTCACAGGCTGTGGCAGCCTACTCAGAACCCAACTTGGCCTAAAAATGCCATCCGCTCCTCTTTTGAGTTTTTGGGGCATTACAATTCCTCCCCCCTTGAAAAAATTTCGTCCCAAAATTTAAACATGGAAAGTACACAAAACTTAAATGGTACTTGAGAAGAAAATCTCGGGGTACTCCTCAAGTATGGCCTGCTCTCGCTCCCACGAAAGTTCCTCGCGACCACAAATGTCCCAACGAACTTTTACGAGTTTGAGCTCCTTGTTCTGCAATTGCCGAATCTCTGAATCTTCTATACTAATTGGACAAACTCGCGTCCTCAAGCCCTCTTCTTTTGGCACTGCTTCCGATTTGATCACCACGCTAGCCTCTACCAAAGCTTTCCTCAAGACGGAGACATGGAAGACATAGTTTAATCCACTCAGCTCCGTGGACAACGCCAACCGGTGCGCTGCTTCTCCCACTCATTCTATAACCTCGAACGGTCCCAAAAACCTCGGACTCAACTTCTTGAGTCGGCGAATCCGCGAAATGCCTTTAAACGGCTTGATCTTTAAATAAACCCAGTCGCCTACCGCAAACTCCACATTCCTCTGGCGAGCATTAAAATATTTCGCTTTGCCGATCTTAAGCTACCCTCATGCGCTCTTGAATGGTTCGCACCAACTCATAAGCGTCAGCAACAACTTCTTTCCCCAAAAGCTTGGTGTCTCCCGCCTCATCCAAGACATCGGTGTTCGACACTGCCTCCCATACAAAGCTTCGTATGGCTCCATCTTTATACTTGCTTGATAACTATTATTATATGCGAACTCTACCATGAAGAGATGATCCTCCCATTTTTGCCGAAGTCAAGAGTACACATCCTCAGTATATCCTCAATAGCACGGTTCGTTCTCTCGGTCTGCCCATTAGTTTGAGGATAGAAGGCCGTACTGAACTTGAACTTCATGCCCAGGCTTTTCTGCACCAACCTCCAATCCTTAGACATGAAACGTCCATCACGGTCACTAACTATGCTCTTCGGAATCCCATGCAGACGCACAATGTTGCGAACGTACAATTCCACCAGCTTCTCACCCCTATCCTCCTTCTGATTTGGGATGAAATGTGCCACTTTGGTCAAGCAATCCACGATCACCCAAATTGCATCATTACACTACTGCGATCTAGGTAACCCATGCACAAAATCCATGGAGATGTCATCGAATTTCCACTCTGGGATAGGAAGAGGCTTCAAAAACCCGCCCGGCTTCTGACACTCGTCCTTCACCAAGGCATACGTTTGGCACCGACTCACATACAAAGCTACGTCCAGGTTCAGACCAGGCCACCAGTAGGATTTCTTTATATCCAAGTACATCTTTGTACTACACAGGTGAATGAAGTACTTTATGAAGTGGGCCTAAAACATCAACTCCTTACGGAGCTTGCCGAACTGCGGTACACAAATCCTCCTGCCCTTCCTCAGAATCCCATTAAACATCTCCCAGGCGCCACCCTTGCCCTTTAGAGCTTCCTCCACGAATGGTTGGAACTCCGCATCCAAACAGTCGCTTCCCGAATATGATCGCTCAAATCGTTCTGCATTTCAATCCAGTTCAACCGAGACACATTAGACTCGCCTCTGGCCACACACTCAATATCAAAGGACTCCCAGTCTCGCCTCAATCGCTCATCATGAGCTTCGATCCAATTCTCTTGCCTAGAGTATTTTTTACTCAATACATCAGCCACCACATTGGCTTTGGCTGGCGTGTACTGAATCACCACATCGTAGTCCCTAAGGAACTCAACCCACCTGCGTTGCCGCATATTTAAGTCCTTCTGATCTAAAAGATACTTCAGAATTTTTTGGTCCGTGAAGATCTCCACTTTCGCACCATAAACGTAGTGCCGCCACAATTTCAGCGCAAAAATTATCGCCGCCAATTCCAAATCATGGACGAGGTAGTTTCTCTTGTGAGGCTTTTGCCTAGACCAAAAGGCGATCACACTGCCATGTTGCACCAAAACATACCCCAAACCGCATCCGGTTGCATCGCTGAAAATTTGAAATCCTTCAGTCCCCTTCGGCAGACTTAGGATTGGTGTTGTCATCAGCCTTTCCATCAGGGTATCAAATGCTTGATTACACTCTTGTGTCCACGCAAACTTCTGATCCTTACGAGTTAGTGAAGTGAGGGGTAGAGCTATCCGCGAAAAGTTTTCCACGAACCTTTGATAGTACCCGGCTAGTCCAAGAAAATTCTGTACTTCCGCCACGGTCCTCAATACTGGCCAATCTCTGATGGCTTCCACTTTCATTGGATCTACTGCCACCCCATCCCCACTAATCACATGGCCCAAAAATGCCACTTTCTCCAACCAGAATTTGAACTAGGAGAACTTTGCATAAAGTTGGTTCTTTCTCAACACTTACAACACTATCCTCAAGTGAGTTTCGTGCTCCGCTTCCGACTTGGAATAAACAAGAATGTCATCAATAAAGACGACTACAAACGAGTCCAAGTATTTGTGAAATACTCGGTTTATCAAGCCCATGAATACGGGTGGTGCGGTCATCATCCCGAACGACATCACCAAGAACTCAAAGTGACCATACCTCGTGCCAAACGCGGTCTTGGGTATGTCTTCGTCTCAAATTCGTAACCGGTAGTATCCTGATTTCAAGTCTAACTTGGAATACACCACCGACCCCACCAACTAGTCGAACAGATTGTCTATCCGAGGAATCAGATACTTATTCTTAATAGTCAGTTTTTTCAACTCTCGGTAGTCTATGCACAACTACATACTACCGTCTTTCTTCTTCACGAACAACACCGGTGCGCTCCACGGTGAAGAACTAGGTCTGATATACCCCTTCTCCAAAATCTCCTGTAACTGAACTTTAAATTCAGCCAACTCCTTTGGTGCCATCCTGAAGGGAGGACATGACACCGGCCTAGCCTCTAGCATTAACTCGATAGAGAAATCAATCTCTCGCCGAGGAGGTGCTCCCAGAAGCTCCTCAGGAAACACGTCTTCGAACTCGTCCACTACGGGTACTTCTCCAAGAGATAACCTGGAAAGTCTAACCTCCAACAACACTACAAGGGATACCCCTCCCTGGTTAACTGCCAGCACCAATTTTATGGATGAAACTAGGGAACAAGCCACTCCGTGAAGACCCTCAAACTTGACTTCTGCTTTCCCTTCACCCCTCAGGGTTACCACCTTGGACATGCATTCAATACTGGCACGCTGCTCTGCTAGCCAGTCCATCCCCAATATTACGTCAAACTCGACCAACGGTAAGACCGTCGCTATCAACGTGAAGTCGACTCCGTCTAATCTCTGACATATACATCCTTTAGCCCTGGTAGTCATGGATGACCCATTGGGCATTCGCACTTTCAACTCTGCGTCCGTTGAGAAAGACTCAACTCCAATCCTCCGGATAAATCTTTCCGCAAGGAACGAGTGTGACGCTCCCGTATCAAACAGTACCCTAGCGGGGTACCCAAAAACGATCGCAAAGCCTAAACACATGCACCAAACATAAACGGCTTGAAAGCATGAAAACCCAAGGTGGAAGTTAAACTCTCATACTTGTCACTACATCGGGTTGACGAATCGCTTCTTGTTGCCCAAGGTTGTAGGCCCTTGGTTGCACCGGTTGGAACTGGGAAGCGCTCGACTCCGCCATCTTCCCTTTCTCTGCGGTACTGGGGCCGGAGCGCACATTCTGCTCCTGCCTTAGCTCTTGCTCAGTGCCTCCTTGAGTATAAAATCTTGTTATGTGCTCTGCCTTGCCACAATTATAGCATGTCAGAGGTCCCTTAGAGCGAGACCCCCTTCGGACGTCTAGGTTCTTTTCTCTCCAGACTTGTACAGGTGAGGCTTCTTATTCCATCTGCTCCCTTCCGACTTCCCGTGGGATTTAGAAGGCTTCCCTTTCCCTTGCTTGGGTGCGAAACCCTTGCGACGCTGAGTTCGCTTCATATCACTTTCCAAAATTCTGGCTGCCTTAACCAACTCATTGAAACCTGCGCGTTTCATGGATATGAGTGGTTGCTTCAGGTTTTCCATCAATCCGTGGTAGAAGAGGTTGTCCCTCTCCTCATCGTCCGCCATGGTCGCTCCCACATAATGACCCAATCGAGTGAATTCCTGAACATATTCATCCACGGTCTTGTCTCGCTGCACCAAGTGCAGAAATTGCCTTTAGAGGGCTAACCTTGCCGACGCTGGAATGTACTTTTTCAGAAAAGCATTCCCAAACTCATCAATGGACGGGATGCGTCCCGGAAACTGCTGGCCACTATGGCTCACCCACAATAACTTGGCATCTCCTTCCAATATGAAGGCTGCAAACTCAGCCTTCTTCTCTTCTGGCGTCTGAACCGCCCTCAAAAGCTCCTGAATCCGAGCCAACCAGTCCTCTGCATCAGTTGGCGTACTGACTCCCTTAAAGGTTGGAGGGTGGAAGCTCGGGAAATACTTCATTTGTCGGTCACCATGCCTGACAATTACCCTTTTGGCCAGCGGCTCTGCCCGTCTGGCTTCTTCGCCCAGCACGGCCGTCGTCGTATCCGGGGTAGCAGGAGTTGCTACCTGAGCAACGGGGGCTGCTACTTGTGCTGCCGTTGTAGCTTGGGCCACCACCATTGCTTCTACAAGCATGCTGCAAAAGTCAGCCATGGTTACCCCAATGCCTAAAGGACCTTACGCAGTAGTGCTACTCGTCGAGAGATCTTCTCCTGGCCTCGACGTTCCCGCCTCATTGCTTGCACTCTTAACACAAGTAAAGAAAACACAAATCAGTATCTAATCGCAAGACTCAAACACAAGGACACTCATGGTCCCGCGATACTCCTATGTGGATAACTTCTTATACGCGATTCGATTATGAATTTCGACCACGAATCCTTACCTTGGAACACTAACCTCCCTCTGATACCAAATTATAACACCTCCCCAGTAATGACCATATAATATGGGTCCGACCGGGCCCCACAACATACAGATGTCACAGCTTCAGCATTAAAAGATGATATTTGCTACCCAATCTCAAAACTCAGAGCAAAACACAGCGGAAACAAAAAAAAACAATTAGAAGTTATCCACCACTAACAGAAGTATCAAATGGCCTTAAGGCCTTACACAAAAAGAGCCAAAACATAAAGGCCATAAGGGCAATCATCAGCGTGCTAAAGCACTCCTAAGCTACCTCGGCGTGCAAGCCGGACAATATCCAAAACATGAATCACACAATCAAAGGAAGCAAGCTAAAAGTACAGCAACACTTCATAAGGCTTAGGGCTTTTCGCCCGGTGCACTAGCTCCTGCTTGCGATCCTTACCCTGTAAAGATTTGAAGTAATGTGGGTCAGCAAAGGCTGACCTCTACTGTGTAACCAATACATCTCCTCCTGGTCGCCCC
This sequence comes from Platanthera zijinensis, assembly GCA_039513925.1. Lineage (NCBI taxonomy): Eukaryota > Viridiplantae > Streptophyta > Magnoliopsida > Asparagales > Orchidaceae > Platanthera > Platanthera zijinensis. The sequence goes on along the minus strand of CM077096.1, from coordinate 76,748,058 downwards.
TAACGAACCCCGGGGTACCCCTCCAACCTGCAAGTCAGCACTTCGTATACCATATAGATAAATATATAACGCTTTAAAACAGGTTTGGATGTCTCATACAACAAACGCGTTTTCTATGTTGAGAACAGTGTGAAAGGGGCCTACTATGCAATATGTATGCAAACCAGGGCTTCGTCCAAGGCACCCTATCTCATATGCATCTAACACATCATCAAACAACTGGGTACTTCCGTTTCCCCATTGATATAAAGCCGCAAAACAAAAAGGGAACTACAATGTCCCTAACTGCCCAAGCATTGCTACACGGAAATCTTGCTAAGGCCCCACCCGCTTATGGGTCTTAAACCCCGGGCTTGCTTGCAAATTCTGACTTCTCACGTCAGGATTCCGTCTCACACACAAATCGATTCTAAGAACCCTTGTCGGACCCCACCCGCTCATGGCTTCATTTCCCGGGCTTTCCTTACGCTCGGCGTTCTCGTTAGTCTCACAGAAGGGGATTAGTCTCGTCGGGACACTCTCCCCACATTACATGCACGTACGGGATAGCCAGCCGACCACGAAGATGTAGCCACGCCTTAGCATAACAAAACCATATACTTTCCCACCCTTATCCACCATTTGTACTGTAACGTTCCCGCACACCAAGGAAACCATTTACCGCCAAAGCAGAGTTAACATTGTTCGGTTCCGGCTATGAGTACTCACTCAAGAAAAGGAGGAAAAATGCATACATCACAACGGCATCTTGTCGCAATGGATTTTCTACCAAATCCTCAAGGCTCGCTATGCAACATCACCGAGTCGGACTAACGGTTGCGACTAAGGCTTCACCCACAATGCCTTATCCACTTACGGAGCGGATCTCTAATGCAAAATCATGTCGGGGACGGACACAATCGACCCGGAGGTTCCTCTTGAACCATGGCAACCCAAACCCCTCTCATTTGAGAGATCTGGAGCCCAAAACTGAAAAGAAAAGATGATAAACGTGCATCTTAAAACCAAGAGGAGAAGTGTCGTTACCTTATGACCTCTCTTCCTAGCCATGAAGAAACTTGCTCGGATGAACACCACCGCAACGATCTTGCCTTTGCGGATCTAGACTCTGCTCGTAAAACGGGGCTCTGAAGCTTCACCGGCAGCCGGAGTTGATCTCCTTCTTCCTCCTAGCTCTCCCCTCTCTATAACACATAGAAGGAGAAAGAAGATGGGAAAAGTGGGTTTGAAAACCCTATTCCTGGCCTTAAGATCCAGCATTGACCAACCACAGCCCTTGGATCCCAAAAGAAGGAAACGAACGGCCACGATTTGCCTTGAAAATAAACTTCCTGGGCCGAACACGGCTTGCGACACGCCGGTGTCCGAGGCTGTGTTCCTCATTAGCCGTCAAACCGGAAAATCCCGACCAGGACACGGCCTGTGACACGGCTTGGGATACGCCTGTGTCTCATGTGACACGCTTGTGTCAAGGCCCGTGTCACGGCCCATGTCACGGCCCGTGTACCCCAAACGACACAGGACCAAAATGTCCCGAGAAGGACACGGTCACGTGACACGCCTGTGTCACATGCCGTGTGCTAGACACGTCCTAGGACATGCCCGTGTCCCAGGTCGTGTAATGCCCTCAACACAACTCGCCAAACTGCCCGAGCAGGACACGGCCTATGACATGCCCTTGTCCAGACCGTGTGCCCGGTGTCGACGCTCGTCGACTGAAAATCGTCAACCTCTCGGAAATCGTCGACCTCGCGCCCGACATGCCCTGTGACACGCCCATGTCACAGGTCGTGTGCCCACTGTCGACACTCGTCGACTGGAAATCATCGACCTCTCGGCAAAACGTCGAACCCCAGCACGACACGCCCTGTGACACGCCCGTGTCACAGGCCATGTCAGCTTACTCAGAACCCAACTTGGCCTGAAAATGCCATCCGTTCTTCTTTTGAGTTTTGGGGGCGTTACAAGCCATCAGGTCTTTATTCTTCACCGCCATTATTATTGTACTGAAGAACAAGAAGCTCAAATCAGCAAGACTAAGGGCAAGTCGGTTGTTGTCTTCTTCATCGACAATCAGCAATTTCAGAGTTAATCTCTGAGAAAAGGGAAGCAACCAAGGGAGAAACCCTAACTGCAGGATCTGAGAACTAAATCAAGTTAGCTTGTGCTATTTACTCCTGCACTAACAAGTTCAGAAAGATTTCTTTCTGAAGGAGAAGAAGAAGTTGAAGCTGGTTGAAGAACAATCAGAGTAGATAAATAATTTGTCTTCACCAGAAAGTGCAGAGAAGGTCCTTGAGAAAGGAGAAAGTGGCAGAGCCATCGGGTTTTCTTCAGTCAAGAAGATAGAGCTGAGTTCATCTCAGCTAAGTTAACAGCAAAGGGAAAAACCCTAGCTGCAGTTACTTCACAGTTCTAGCAGGAAAAATCCCTGGTGTTGTGAAGAAGAAGATAAGACTGACTATATCTTAGTTCAAGTAAGGTATACTCAGAAATATATTCCTGGAGTCAAAGTCGGGGTGAGTCTATCTCAGTCAAGGTAGATTGGCACAAAGAAATTTCTCTTGTGTCCAATCAAACTCATCAACCCACTTCCACCTTGTAGGATCCTTCTGGATCTGAGATGTAGGGCAGATTTTCCTAAGGTAGAATTCTGTTGAGAATTTGAGAGTAGGGCTTTGTCCTGAATTGTAGGATCTAGTTTGGATATTAGGTTGGTGATCATTTGATCACTGAGCTGTAGGGCTTAACAGCCTGAGGTAGGTGAGTCATTCTCTCTGAGTTGTAGGGCACTTGTGTCTGAGCTATAGGATCCTTTGGATCTGAGATAGGACCTTTGGGTCTGAGTTGTAGGAGAGTCATTCTTTTTGAGGTAGGATCCCTATTGGATCTGAGGTAGGGCTGTCCTCCCAGCCTTAGTGTAGAGCTTAACAGCCTGAGGTAGGTGATCTTAGGATCACTGAGTTATAGGGCCTTGAGCCTGAGAAGTAAGTCTTGGAGGAGACTTATAGATCCTGAGGGATCAGAGGTATAAGATCTTTGGAGCAAGTTTTGGAGAAGTGTCTAGTCCAACAAAATAGTTGGATAGGTGGGAAGGAAAGTGGATGTATCTTTGTTAGGGGAACCACTATAAATCTATGTGTGCTTTTTTGTGTTATTTTCTTTATTGCAGGTTACATGTCTTGAAAGCAGAATAGAATCAACTAATAAAGCACCTAAAGTAAGGAAAATAAAAGATAGTCACTACGGACTAATAAACCTCTTCACCCCCTCTCCCTCTAGGTGATTTAGCTATCCCTAAAATAAATACTTTCATGAAGTTTCTGACGTGCTCTGAAGGGTCTCCCATTCCGTCGTATGTCTCGATCTTTGGGAGTTTGAAACCGTGGGGGATTGGGTATGCTCGAACCTCAGGTGCGAATGGAGAGCAATGATGGAGAGGACGACTGGACAGAGTAGCACACTGCCTGATATGTTCATGCTCTTCAGTAATTATATCATGAACTTGTTCACGTGTGAGCCTCCCATCGAGGCCTGCTACTTTAGTGCAGTTGTTATGATCCTGATCTTTTGGTTCTTTGGCAGGACGGGCTCGACAACCTTAAACATCCATGTGGGGGGGGGGGTCTGCTGCAAGCATGTTGATAGGAAAGTGAGGGAGAGCTAGACCAACGTGCCCCCTAAGGGTCGTCCATTCTATAGTGCAGGAAACTACTCCCGCCATAGTCTCTAGTCACGGGTATTACTGTGTTGAGGGTACTGTCTTCTGTGGATGCTGGGAACCCGCTTCCCACAGATGGCGCCAAACTGTTGCGGCCAAACTTGACGCCCCGGTCGGACTAGATTAACTTAGACCATCTTAGCCTACGGAGCGGTCGAGCACGCACACAGTCATAGAGAAAGAAAAGCTAACAAGACAATTTTTTGACGTAGAAAACCCGTCAATTGGGTGAAAAACCACGTGGCCTAATCCATGCCGACCAAACCTCTACTAGATCTGAGTGTTGTTACATGACTTTTTCAAGAACTCGAGGGTGACAGACTGCCTCTCATTAAAATTATTATGGAGAGAGAGAGAGATCGGAGGGTGACAGACCACCGTTCATAGAGCTAATTAATTCTTTGCTTAATGCGGGGAGCGATGCGCTCGTTATATTTCGGAGTCCTCTGGTAGTTCTTGGAGGCAGGAGCATCTTGTTGCACTTATTTTGATGTTTGGGGCTTGAAGCTCGTGCGACGCACTTGGCGCATCCTATCCTCTGTGGATCGTCTCCTGATGTACTTAAAGGAGATGGGAGTTACTGACTTGCTGACGCTTGGTGGACTTGTTACTGAGCTGGGGGCGTTGAACACTTGCAACGGCTTTGAGAGTGGAACGCACAGAGGTGCGCTTAGAGAAAACTTGATGGCAGAGCGCACCGAGCGCTTGCTGATGGAGAGCATGTGGTGCGCTCGTTGGAGGAGAACTTACTGAGCGCTTGCCAAATGAAAGCACGCAGGACGCTTGTTGGCAGAGAGCGCGCAAGGAGCTTAATTGAGCAGGGCGCGTGAAGCGCTAGATTTTAGAGAGTACGTGGGGCGCTTGCTAGAGAAGAGCGTGCATGACGCTTATTACAGAGCGCTTTCTGGTAGAGAGCACGCAGAGAACTTGTTGGAGGAGAGCTCACATGACACTTGTTGGAGGAAAGCGCGCAGATTGCTTACTAGTAGAGAGCGCGCAAGGCACTTGTTGGAGGAGAGTGCGCAGAGCGCTTGCTGGTAGAGAGAGCGCATGGCGCTTGCTGAAGGTGAGCGCACGCAACACTTACTGGAGGGGAACACGCAGAGCCGGGGGGAAGAGGCCCGCGCAAGGGAGCTACGTGCGCGAGAGAATGCAAGTAAGAGGATGTGCGCAATGGACGCATAAGGAAGAGGCGCACGCAAGGAAGCGACGAGCGTGAGAGCGCACAAGGAAGAGGAGCGCGCGAGGGCGCGCTGGGAGGAAAAGCGCGCGGGGGCCCACAAGAGATGCGCACGAGAGCGCGCAAGGAGGTGGAGCGCGCAAGGAAGAGACGCACGCAAGAACGTGCAAGGAAGAGACATGCGTGGAAGCGCTCAAGGAAGCTGAGCATGCAGGAGCAAGAAAGGAAGAGGTGTGCACGAGAGTGCGCAAGGAAGCAGAGCGCGTGATAGCGCGCTGGGAGGCGGAGCGTGCGGGGGAGCGTGAGGAAGAAACATGCGCAATAGCGTGCAAGGAAGAGGCGCACGCAAGAGCGAGCAAGGAAGTGATGTGCTCGAGAGCGCACAAGGAGGCAGCCCGTGCGGGAGTGCACAAGAAAGAGACGCACGCAAGAACGCGCAAAGAATAGACACGAGCGGAAGCGCGCAAGGAAGCTGAGCGTGCAGTAGAGAGAAAGGAAGAGATATGCGTGAAAGTGTGTAAGGAAGCGGAGCGCATGAGAGCGCGCTGGGAGGCGGAGCGCGTGGGGGCGCGTGAGGAAGAAACGCGCGCAAGAGCACACAAGAAAGAGGCGCGTGCGAGAGCTCGTAAGGAAGCAATGCGCTCGAGAGCGCGCAAGGAGGCGGTGCGCGCGGGAGCGCAAAAGGAAGAGAAGTGGAGGAGAGAGAAATTTCGTAGGAGGATTTTCTTGGACGAATAAGATGAAGATCTTTAAAGGAGGTTTCAAAGACGAAGGAGATCTTCAGGGAATGCTAGAAGTTCTTCGAAGGGGGAGAAGGAAATGATGAAGATCAATGAGGAAGAATGAAGAAAGTCCGTAGGAGGATTTCCGGTTCAGGAGAGAGTGAGAATTAAGGAGGATCTGATGCCCTATTTATATGTTTCATAAGTGGTTATGACGGTTATGTGGCTATCCGCAATTTATAACCACCATGATCGTTATTTATAGGCAGATTTCATGACGTATTTATGTGCATATTATTTTAAAATTTTACTAGACGAGACCCAATTTTATTTTTGGCTACGCATTTCCTCCACTACGGGAGGTCATGCAGGCGGTTACGTGAGTGATTACCCATGTAACTGACAGCGACGATGGCGGGCGCGTGATTGGATGGTGGAGAATTGACGACGGCCAAGAACCCGGACGGTGGAGGCTGGCCGAAGACGGAATCCGGTCGGCGACGGCGGCAACGTCCCAGGAAGAGAGGAGCGAGGGCTACGGCGGCAGCGGGAGAGAGGAGCGACGGCGGCGACGTCCGAGGAAGAGAGGGCGACGATGGAGGCCGCTGCGGGAGAGAGGAGGGACGACAGCGACGACCGCAGAAGAGAGGAGGGACGGCAGCGGCAGTCGCGGAGTGAGGAGCGACGACAGCGGCGTCCGCGGGAGAGAGGAGGGATGGCGGCGACGGCCGCGGAAGAGAGGAGGGACGGCAGCGGCGGCCTCAGGAGTGAGGACGACGGCGGCGGCGTCCGCGGAAGAGAGGAGGGACGGCGGCGGCGGTCGCGGGAGAGAGGATCGACGGCGACGGCGTCCTGACGACGATGTCGGTGGATGAGAAGAGCAACGAAGACGGTTGCCGCGGCGATGGCGGCACGGCCGCGGTGATGAAGATGATTACGGCGATGGCGGTGGTTGCTGCGGCGATGGTGGAGGTTGCCGCGGTGATGGAGACGGTCGCCGCGGCAACGACGGCGGCGGTGACGAAGATGATGGCGGCGACGACGGAGGTAGCTGAGACGATGACGGCGGCGACGACGACGGTGATGAAGACAATGACGGTGATGGCTGCGGTTGCTGCGACGATGGCGGCGACGGTGGCGGTGATGAAGACGATGACTACGATGTTGGCGACGATGGCGGCGGCGATGGCGGCGGCGATGGCGGCGGCGATGGCGGTGGCGATGACGGCAGCGATGGCGACGGCGATGGTGACGGCGACGACGACAACGGTCTCGACGCTAGTGGGGTTGACTTTGTCAATCCCACTTCCTCCATCAAATGAGTTGGACGGTTTGACTATCCGCAACCCGGTTCATTTCAGGAGGACATGAGAATAGACGGAATCGGATTCCCAACAGAGCATGCAACCGCCATGGCGGCCGTTGGAAAAATCTTCAGAGATTCCGTGCAACCAGAAGAACTTTTGTATCGCACATAAAGTGGTTAACGGAGTCCCGTTGATGACGCCAATTTCTTAGTTTCTCACAAATTGGCCAGGTTTCAGCATATAGTTTTATCATATTTAAACGGAGCCAATAATTTCGCTTGATACAGAGACCCAATGGTGAAGTTGCAGGTTTATATTGCAAGGTTCCGAATCAGCAGGCATAAGAGGAGTTTTGAGAGGAATCAAATGGTGAATAGACCGAATCTGGTGGCGAAAGGAGATAAAACCAGGGAGGGCGCTTTCCTCGAAGCGTTTGATTTGTCCGCGTTTGATAAAGCGCCGCGCACTTGCTCGGAAGCAATGTGCTGACTTTTGGATCGCCGCCGGCCGCGGCTACTTCCGGCAAGGTGCTTCTGGGCCTCCCTTGCTGGGGACTTGCTGGGTACTCTTTGACCTCTTCCCTGGAAGTTGTTTAAAAAAATATGTAGGCGAATTTGACTAGAGTTTTTGGCTAGAAATGCCTTCTCTCTATGATTGGAGATCGTATCATCTTTCGATTCTGAATCATCCCGATGTGGACTTATTCTACTTTTTTGCTGAAAGCAATGGAGTTTTTTATTTTTAGCTGTATTATGATAAATCCCTCTTGCCAATTTCACGGGGCTTTTAATTAATCTAAATTTTGTTATAACCATAATTTTGTTTGAATACATCAAATCCAGCCTTAACCCCAAGATTACTAACCCGTTCTCTGTCATGAGCTAAGGATTTATGGCTCTAGAGTTTCGAAGATTTAACTTTCTTTTTTTAGAAAAGTAATAGTTTGGTATAATTAATACTCTAATTGTATAGAAACAAGCATTAATAGTGTTGTAAAACATATTTAAAACACTTCTTGTTCATAGTTAATAACTATTTGGTATACTTATGTTTAAGATTTTTAAAAAAAGGGCAGCCCAGGGCCTGGAGAAGGTCTCACCATAAGGGTCAAATACAGGCAAATCTTATCCTGCATTTTTGTAAGAGGTTGCTTCCCGGACTCGAACCCGTGACCTCAAGGTCACACAACAACACCTCAACTAGTGTGCCAAGGCTCCCCATGTTTAAGAATAATATATGATGATATATAATAAATTTAGTTGGCATAGTTAAGTTATGCGCTAATTACCACAATCTCCCTTGGGTGTTTGCAAAATTATGAGCTCTCCCCTATATTTCAAAATTACAAAAAACTCTCTGCTTGCTCCGTTTACGGAACGCTCTTTCATTAGAATTTTGGGTGGGAAGCGATAAAATCAGCTAAAATATTTTTAAATTTTTAACGTTTACCCTTTCATTGCCTCATCCTTTGCAAATTTTTTTGCAAATTCGAGTTATTACAAAGGATAAATTTGAAATATCAAAAAATATTTTAGTCTATTTTTGCATTATTCATCTAAAATTCTGACATAAAAAATGACCTTTCTTCTGTGATATCAATTAAGTTTACAGAAATTATATCATATTATTTAATTAAAGAAAAAGTTCAATTCTTGTTCCCCTTACATGTTTAAACTATTCATAGATCTCAGAGAATAATCTAAGCATAAATCCTGTCGATTGGTCTGTTCTTCATTTTATTCTTTAAACTACCACAGTGGGTTGCCCTCTGGTAACTCCCCGGGTTGCTTTGTTTACAAAACTTCTTGGATTGTCTTTAATGAAAAGAAACAGAAAAACCACTTGTTTGTACTTCCTAGGGATACTCTCAACTATATAAATACTTCACCAAGTTAAACCCCAAATGATATTAATGTGTGCTGCCTATAGAACTGTAGTATATGGTTGGTATTAGTTTTTTCTTATTATGTTTATGTATTTTTATAACCAAAATGCCTTTGTTGAAACATTTTCAGCTTCTTTAGGCAAGTATGAGGGCTACAAACATGATGCTTAAGCTTACCTTGCTTTTGTTCATATACTCGCTTCCTGTGATTTTGTCTCAAGACAATTTGAGAGTAAATATTACGGTGAATGGATCTGTTACAATTGCTGAAACTGATGATAATTTTATTTGTGCCACCATGGATTGGTGGCCACCTGAGAAGTGTGATAATCAACAATGCCCGTGGGGAAATGCTTCTGTTCTAAATTTGGTAAGATGTGAACTTCTCTTCAGAATGATTTTAAAATCGTTCGGCGCCGACTGAAAATTATGATAAGTAAAATAAATTGATGAATAATGCTTTTCTTTGTGTCATTCCAGAATTTGAACCATCCATACCTATCGGCCGCCATTAAAGGTTCATGTTTTCTTGATCCTTCCTTTCTTTACTTCTTTGAGATAATTTAATTTTAGCTTGTTATAACCAAATGAACATTGTGGTCACTTCCTGTTAATTCCTGTTTTGAGAGAAAAAGTACTAGATATAGGTAGGTTTCTAACATTACTATCTGTCTTTATTTAGGGCCTTCCCTCAACTAATTTATTTTTCTTGAAAATTTTGAGAGACAACATACATTTACAATAACATAATAACCTGTGTAATATTTAATTAGCGATCCTCATGTAGATTTGAGATAAAGGCTCCGTTTGGTGGGACTTAATTTCACCGGTCAAGCGGTTACGACCGCATGAATCGGGCCTTAATTAAGGTCGGGTTCATGCGGTCGTAACCGCTTGACGTGTTAAAATAAGTCTTCCCAAACGGAGTCAAAGTGAGTACATATTTGGTGGGTGTGACACATCCCGTATTTAGGCAACAACAGAAGATAGAAGAATGGGGAAAGATATGATAATAACATCCACTCATTCTTTCTCATCATTTCCGCTTTCTTCTTTCCTTCTCTTTCTTATAGTCATTCAACGCACCAATCTAATATTTTTTGAGATAAAATTGGTCCCTCTTTCTCATCTGAAAACCCATGTCATTGCCATGTTGCTCCTTCGAAGAATAATAGAATGTATTATTGACATTAATGGATATTCAATCCTCACATATGGTCTCATTTACTGTCCCGTCACTGCATTTAGTAAGAAAACATGAGAACATTAACTTCTAGACTTAGAGTACCATTTTGTGAATTGAAATTTGGTCTAAATAAGTGATGTTTCAAAAGGCGCTAGGAACCTAACTATAGGGTTTTAAATTTTAAAACACGTGAATGATTGCGAAGTTATTTACTCTAATTTTAATCAAAATTGTGTTGACCTGATCAAGGTGCAATAATCATTATTTTTCCTTCTTGAGTAATGTGTTTTGTATCTCACAAAAATGCTTTTCTTGTTTGATGCATATTAGCCTTTAAATCACTACGAATAAGAGTTGGAGGCACTTTGCAAGATCGGCTCATTTATGAGGTTGGAAGTTTGACAATACCGTGTGTTCCATTTTCCCCTATGAGTTCTGGGCTTTTCGGTTTCTCATCAGGATGTTTGAGCATGGAAAAGTGGGATGAATTGAACTATTTATTTCAGAAAACCGGGTAATCCTTGTAAAATTCCCTATGTATATTTCCTCCTACTTCCTCTATTATTCGCTTTATTAATTGCTTTATGTTCTTCTTTGAGAGCCATTTCCACATTCTCCTCCAAATTATGTGGGTATGCATGCTAAAGTTTCTCAAATAGAAGATTCCACGCTTTAACGTCTCTAACACTTTGGAAATGTATGCATAACTAAACCCATCTATTCTTTTGGATTACAGTTGTGTTCTTAGCTCAAGTGTATGCATAATAACCTGAAAAATTGGATTGATTTAGTGGAGAATAGTGAAATTGCTATTATGATACCCATGATACCCTGTTACAAGGGTAAACATACATATATATAGGATATGGACACGTGACATATCACGTGTATAGCACAGTGGAAAAATAACAAACTAAAAATACAATACATATAATCAACTCTTCCCCTCAATTTGGGAGTATACATCAATCATTCCCAACTTGTCAGTGTTGTCCATAAAATTGTCATATCTTAGTCCTTTGGTGAGGATGTCAACTAGTTGATTTTGAGAATTCACAAATGGAGTACAGATATTGTCCTTGTCAAGGTGATCTTTGATGAAATGTCGGTCTACTTCAACATGCTTCGTCCTGTTACGTTGAACCGAATTGTGAGTAATATTGATGGCTACTTTGTTGTCGCGGTAGATTGTTACTGGTTTGTTCAACTGGAGTCCCACATCCTAGTAGAGCGATCAAGCAATGCGGGAAGACTTCCCGGAACTATTTGCATCAAGTATGCTTGTTGTTTCGAGTGCATGTTAAATTTTGAGGATGAAATTCTTTTAAGGGGGGTGGAGTTGTAACACTTCAATTTTTAAAGGTTGATTAGCAGAGAACAGAATCCCCTATCATGTAGACTTCTTGAGGTATCTTAACACCTGATAAGCAGCCTGCTGATGAAGAGTACTGGGAGAGTGCATGAATCTACTTAAGACACCCTCAACATATGTAATATCAGGGCAAGTATGAGAAAAGTATATGAGTCCCAACCAATCGTTGGTATCTTGAGATGTCAACTTTCTAGCCTTTAGTATCAACATCAATCTTGTGATTAGCCTCAATAAGTGTATCCACGGGAGTACACCCAAGCATACTAGTTTCCTCCAGAGGATCAAGCGTATATTTTCTCTGAGAGATGAAGATCCCCAATAAAACCTTATTACTTAAATCCCCAAAAAGTATTTTAACTTACCCAAATCTTTGACGTTAAATTCTTTGCCCAATTGTTTTTTCAAGTGCATGATTTCCTCTAGGTCATCTCCTATAATGATGTTGTCATTCACGTATACAATGAGTATGGAAATTTGAGTTCCTCTCCTCTTGATAAAGAGAGTATGATCAACATGTCCTTGAGTATAACCTAGTTGTAACATGGTTTTGTTAAACTGTCTAAACTAGGCTTTAGGGGATTGTTTTAGGCCATATACAGATTTTTACAGAAGACAGATCTTTCCATTAGACCCACCTTTGGTAAAGCCAGGTGGATTAATCATGTATACTTTCTCTTCTAGATCACCATGTAAGGATGCATTTTTGACATCAAGCTGTTATAATTCCTACCCAAAATAAGTATTACAAGAGAGGATCGCATAAATAGAATTCATCTTTGCAATATGGACATATGTTTCTTGGTAGTCAATTCCTTAGGTTTGGGTATACCCTTGAGCGATCAAGCACAATTTTTATCGCTCCACCACGCCATCTTGATTTCTCTTAACAGAGAAAATCTAGCGTGATCCAACTGTTTGCTTTCCAAGGGGAAGAATCGCAAGTTGTCATGTTCTATTTTTTTACAAAGCATACATCTATTCTTCCATAGCCTATTTTCGCTCTGGTATCTGAACAATCTCTTGTCAGGTCTTAGCAATCACAATAGAGGAAAGAGATGAGATAAAATCTCTTTGAGCATGAGAGAGGTGATGATGAAATGTAATTGGCAATGGCGTGTTTGGTGACACCGGTATTACCTTTAAGAAGAGCGAGAGGAAAATGGAAGTCATCATCTGAATCTGGAGCAGAAGCAGGCACCGAAACTGGTGGGACATCCACGAACGGTTCTTTCTCACCGGTGTGAGGTCAACGAGAGTATGTATATAATATAAGAGGAATAGACGTGAGAGGAACAGTACAAAGAGAAACAAAAGCAATCTTGGAAGAAATAGGAGCAGTTGTAGGAGGAATATGTGAAGAAGCAACTATCAGAAGAGGAGAGTTAAAGGTTCCGTCAATATTACTACTCATCTTCCCCTGATGAGGACCAAAATACAACTCTGCTCACAAAAAGTAACATTAATAGTGCAGTAGAAGCAATATGTAGGAGAATGATAACACTAATTAACCCTTGGTGGTAGGAGAGTAACCATCAAAAACACATTTAAGAGAATGAGCATCTAATTTATCTCGTTGAGGGGTATGGACATGAACAAAGCAAACAAAACTAAATATGCGAGGAGAGATGTGTGAGGTGTATACAATGTGTTCCTGACTTTCTGGGATAAACGGGAAATGAGCGTATCGTAGTGAAGGGAGCGAGACGACAGACAATTAATGAGATGAATTGCAGTTAAAACCACATCACCCCAATACTACTTGGGAAGGTGTAACAATCAATAAACTCTTAGAGACCTTTAGTAAATGCTTATTTATTCGTTCGGTCATGCCATTTTGAGTAGAAGTGTGGACATAGGTCTTTTGGTGAAGAATACCATATTCGGCAAGATAGACACCAAACACACTCCGATCATCATCCTCCCCACTATTAGTACTATGAAGCGCACGAATTGTGTCATTAAACCGTGTCATAAGAATTTGATGAAAGGAACGAAAGCAAGTAAACATGTTACTCTTCCGTTTTAACAAATATAGGCAAGTAGTACGAGAATAACAATCAATAAAGGTGACAGACCATTTATAGCCAGATAATGACAAAACATGGGAGGGACCCCAAACATCAGAATGAATCACATCAAACAGGCAGGAACTAGGAAAAAATATGACTCAGAATATGACGAGTTGTTTTGATTGTTCACAGGTGTCACAAGTAAACGATTTAATTAAACAAATGAAATAAGGAAATAGTTTGGTAAGATATAAAGCAGAAGGGTGTCCAAGATGAAGATTCCAGTGCCGGATGTCATGCAGAGTCGGAGCACGGGTGGAGGATAGAGCACTAGTAGATAACTATTGGTTCAACAAGTACAGTCCGCCAACGTTCCTACCACTGCTAACCATCCGCTTCATATCCAAATCATGAAACACACTAACATCAGGAAAAACGTTATGGAGCAATTTAAAGTAATCAAATGACTAATGAAGAGAATATTGCGAGAAAATGAAAGGACATGTAAAACAGAAGAAAAATAAAGGTCAGGAGAACAAGCGATGGTTCTTTTGCCAGCAATAGAGGAAAGAGATCCATTGTCAGCAATAACCTTATCATGACCAGAGAGAGGAGTATATGAGGTAAAACCTGAGGCAGAGCCAGTCATTTGATCAGTAGCACCCAAATTAATGATCCACTCGGAGTGGAATGAAGACATAACATGGATACTTGAGATACCTGAAGTAGGAAACATGACAGTGGAATTAAGGGATGTAGAGTCAGAATGTGAACGCAAAAGATGTCGGAAGACATCTAATTCCATATAAGAAAGGCCCCTAAAGGGGGGGTGTCCTCATAAACTTCGATGGAATAAGCAGAATACTATGTGTGGGCATCAGCTGAACGATCACCACCACGTTGACCACCTCTCCCACGAGCACCAGATTCCTGATCAGGTGGATCAAGATGAGGGTGTAGAAGAAATCATGTGTCCTTAGTATGTCCTTTCTTCCCACGGTGGCCGCATACAAGAGAGGAGAACGGAAGAGGACCATGACCGATCCCAGCAAGAGCATAGTGGTCCGTAGAGGAACCAAGAGAGAGACGAAGATTCTCATAACAGAGAAGCATATTGAAGGCATCCTTAAGAGAGGGAAGGGGCTCACGATGGAGGACATGCTGACAAACATCATCAAACTCCATATTGAGGCCCATAAGGAAAACATGAGAACGAAAGCGGTCTTTATCCTACTGAAGAGCATATGCATCGACATTGCTTGCAACAATAATGATGTTGAAGTAATCCAGTTCCCTATAAAGACGTTAAAACTTAGTGTAGTAAGCAGAGACAGACAGTGTTCCCTTTTTCAGCTCCAAAACACGGCAAGTGAGCTCATAAATCTGCTTCAAATTCCCAGCCTGAGAGTAGGTGTCACGGGCCCTTTTCCAAATCTCGTGAGCAGAATCCAGAGGCATGTAGGTGTGGTACACTTAAGAGGACATAAAGTGAAGTAACCACGAGAAAACCAAGGAATTGTCCGCATCCCATTTTTTCTGTGAGGGAACGGTATGTGGTGGCTCAACAGTGGTTCCATAAATATGTCCATATAGCTGGTGACTTCGAATAGCATGTTGTGTCACCCTGGACCACTCAAGATAATTCGTGTCATCCAAGACACAATAGTGATCTTTAAGGCGCCAGATTGGTCGTGGCTCGGAGGTGGATCACTAGAAGAAACTGTCTGAGGAGAGGATGAGATATCAGAAGAATCACCTATTGAAGACCTCCGGGAAAAAACTAGCAAGATGAAGAACTCAAGACGGAAGAAATCGCATCCTACGAGCGTCCCTTAGATCTTGCCTCCGGAGAGGACACCGAAGGATGTTACCACGATATCTCCGGCAGCATCCATGGAGGTCAAAACGGCTGGATACAAAGGACCTCCCGCAAAGTGGGCGGAGAGGGCCGTTGGTTGCTTCAAATGGACTATTGAGGTGAGGAGTGGCGACTCTAGAGGAGGCGACTGCTCTGGAGAAGAGACGGCGCTGGAAGAGGTCCTATGTAAGAAGAGAGGTAGATAGGAGAATGCCTTAGGCGAGTCGGAGGAGAGACGAGCCTGGAGAACGCCTTAAGCGAGGCAGAGGAGCGAAGTGAACGAACTCCCTAGGCGGGAAGAGGGGCGTGATCAATTGAGTCGAATGAAATGGGCAAAGAGATGCATAGCGAAACCGATCGGTACGGCGCACTCTGATTCCAAGCAGAGAATTGTGAAATTGCTATTATAATGCCCTAATACAAGGGTAAACATGCATATATAGGATATGGACACGTGACATATCACGTGTATAGCGCGGCAAAAAAATAACAAACTAAAAAAATGATACATATATTCAACTGATTTATCGATAAATTGGTTCAGGCTCATCATCGTCATCATAATTGTTAGAAGTGTTAGAAGCAGTCATGTAAATAGGACCATTACTTTGGCCCATAGCCTACCCCATTGCTCTCTTAGATTAATCCCACATCTTAGATTTAGATCTCTCTTCTCTCTCTTCCTATATATATGTATTCCCTCTTGTTGTAAAGTAAGTTTTTGGCATTAATAAATTTTTCACGATTTTTCTACATGGTATCAGAGCCAATGATCCCTCTGGGCGGCTACTTTTTTATAACCACCTCTTCTCCGTGTGTCTTCTCTCTTTGGCGGTTAGACATTGTCTAACCGCATCCTCTGTTTCCTCTCTCTCGGCGAGCTATTCTCCTCCTCTTTCAGTGTATTTCTTCCCTTTATATACTCTTTTTTGCTGGGTCCCACCATCCTGCCAACCGTTGTGGCTACTTCTCTTCTTTCCACCGTGGCTAGTTATCTTATTCCTGTTGCGCCTAGTTCTCTTTTTCCCACTACTCGCCGGGCTAGTGTTCTTGCGCGGAATTTCTCGCTGCACGCGAATGCTAGTCGCCTTTGTCTTGCCTCCTTCCCGATGATACTTCAGGTCGCCTAGCTGCTTTCATGTTGCTGGTGCTTGCGGCATGTTTGCTGCTCTCTTTTGTTCTTCCTGCCAGACTGCTTCGCGCGGTTTCCTTGATTCGCGGCTCCTGCCCTCGCGCGAGTAGCCGTTTTTCGTTTCTAGTCGCTTGGCTACGGTTTGACCTTGCCGCCGACCCGGTGGTTCTTGATCGTGTGTTCGCTGCGGTCTTTATTCCCGCTTGCCGCTTGTTCGCTTGTCGCTTGTCGTTTTCCCTTGCCGCTTGCCACGTTTTGCTTGCCGCTTGCAGCCTCTCCTTACGACTTCTTGTTGTCGCTTGCCGCTTGCCACTTGCTGCTTTCTGCTGCTGCTGTCTGCGACTTGTTTTTTGACCAGATCACTGCGTGGATTCTTCTCGCTGTGCGACTAGCTGCTCTGTCTTGTCCCCTCCTCGCAGTTCGCTATTAGTTGCTTCTTCATTCCGCTTGCTCCCTGTCTAACCGGCCCCCAGTCCTATTGCTATCATGGATTCGATTACTGCTTCCTCACTTTCTGGATGTGCTGATGCTACTCCCCTTGAGCTTCGGATCACTACCATCTCTATTCGTGGAAAACAGAACTTTGTTGAATGGGTTCATTCTGTTCATCGTGTTCAGCAGACTAAATGCCTTCTTCATCACCTAACACAGACTCCTCCCACTGCACCTACTGAGGAGTGGATACGCGATGATGGCCATGCCAAATCCTGGATTCTCAATTCCCTGGACACTGAGCTGTATCGGATGGCCATGTATCATGAGACGACCCATGCCATGTGGGAGGATCTTCACTCCCTCTATTCTGGGAAGGACAATTTTCAGCATCTGTTCGATATAATAAGTGATCTTCAATCCCTTACCCTGAAGCTACTGGTCACTTGACCTCCTTTGTTACTCGGGCCAAAACTCTTGTTGAGAATGAATACAACATCAGCTTCCCACCACGAATATGGTTGCACAACGGGCACAAAAGGAAGCAGTTGGAATTTCCATGATGGCTCGTGTTCCTCCTTATCTTCATAGTGTTTGAGCTCAGATTCTGTCTTCTACCGTTACTCCGTCCTCTCGGACGTTTGCTCGATGCTTCTGAAAGTGACTCCTCCCCCGGATGTTCCTACACATCTAACTCCGGCTCTCCTCCAGCAGCCTGTACCTACTCTTGCTCCCTCTGCTCATGGTCCGCCGACTCGTGGAGGTCGTCATTCTCAGGGACAGGTTCGTGGTGGTCGTACGCTTTTTAAATGCTCTCACTGTGGCCAGGATGATCACCTTGATGCCACTTATCGCAAGCATAGCCTGCCTCCTTATCTTATTGCATCTGTTACAACTTCTCCCGCCACCACCAGTGATGACATCACTGCTCTGCGTGCTCAACTCCAACAGTTACAAAGTGTGGTAAGTCACTCCTCTGTATCTATGACATCGATCTCCAACGAAGGTATATCTTGTTTCTCACAAAGCTCTCACTAGATTGTGGACTCGGGTGACACACATCACATCTCTCTACAACAACCACCTCAATACTTGGATTCTGTTTACCCCAAGTTTATCACAGTGGCCAATAGTGAAACCACCCCGGTTTTTGGCACGGATTGCATGTCTCTTATTCCAACCCTCTCTCTATCCTCGGTTCTTCATGTTCCGAGATCCCCCTTTAACCTTCTCTTTGTTAATCGTTTGACTCAGGATCTTGATTGTTCTATAACCTTCTTACGCTCCTCTTTTGTTGTGCAGGATCGACAAAAATAGACTATACTTGGTAGAGGGCGACTGTCCAATGGACTGCATCTTCCTGATGTTCCACCTACTGCTCTCTCCACTGTCTCGACTATTGATTGTCATCGTCGTCTTGGACATGCTCCTCTCCATATTCTCAAGAAAGCTCTTCCAGATGTATCTCTTCATGAGTTTACTTGTGAATCTCGCATCTTTGGCAAACAACACCGTGTATCTTTTCCTTCTTCTTGTACTCAAGACGATGCTCCTTTTTAATTAGTACATTCTGATATTTGGGGACCCTATAAGATTCCCAGTATATTTGGTTATGGGTATTTTGTCACATTTATTGATGATTACTCACGTGTAACTTGATTATATTTATTTCGTGATTGTGTTGAACTCCCGTCTATCTTCTGTTCCTTTATTGTGGAGACTCATACTCAATTTTTAACTGAGTTTGGTATTATCTATCAGACTTCGTGTGCCTATACTGCTCAACAGAACGGCCTGACCGAGCCAAAAATAGGCATCTTCTCGATGTTGCTAGATCTCTTATGTTTCAAATCCAGGTACCACCACTATACTGGAATTATGTCATTTCTACTGTTTGTCATCTCATCAATCATATGTCGTCGTCCATTCTCAACTTCGTGGCTCCATTCACTCTCCTATTCCCTTCAACGCCTCTATTCTCTCTCCCGCCCGAGTGTTTGATGTATGTGTTATGTCCATAACCTCGGTACACCCACTGATAAGTTTGCTCCACATGCTACCAAATTCATGTTTGTTTGCTACTCTCGCACCCAGAAGGGGTATGTTTGTTACTCTCCTACAGACGGTAAAATGGTCGTTTCCGCTGATTGCACTTTTCGGGAAGACCAACCGTTTCACACAATTATTACAAATCATCTTCTACCTCCTCCTCTATCTCGGCCCGCGGTTCCAGTCTAGTCTTCCCTTCCACCTCTCCTTCTGACACCTACACCCACGCCCGTCCAATCCAAACCGCCTCTCCTTCGAGTTTACACTCGTCGCCCTCCCAAATTTTATGCCCTACAATAGCCTCCTTCTACCAGTGTGCTCCCGCGGCCCGTCGATCCGACATCCACATCCATGGCTCATCCTATGGAAAATTATGTCTCCTTACATCGCCACTCCCCACCTTTTCTTAAATTTGCACACACTCTCTCCTCCATTTATATTCCAAACTCTTTATAAGAGGCTCTTCAGCATCCGGGTTGGCGTGCATGCATGGATGAAAAAATGGTTGTTTTTTTGGGCCAATCACACTTGACATCTTATCTCTTTCCCTCTTGGACGGAGTTGTGTTAGTTGCATGTGGGTTTTTGTGATCAAACATGCTGCGAATGACACTGTTGACCATCTCAAAGCACGACTTGTGGCTCGGGGGTTCACTCAACAACAAGGACTTGATTATGATGAGACTTTCTCCCCAGTTGCCAAGTTAAACTCCGTTCGGGTTCTGTTCACCTTAGCAGTTCATTGTCAGTGGCCTTTGCATCAGCTTCATATCAAAAATGCTTTTCTGAATGACATCCTTCTTGAAACTGTATACATGTATCAACCGCCCGGGTTTAAGACCACGGGGGAGTCTCATGTATGTCTGCTCAGAAAATCAATCTATGGTCTCAAACAGTCTCCTTGTGTGTGGTTTGAAAAATTTAGTAAGGGAGTTCGTGAGGTTGGCTTCAAGAGAAGCTCGACTGACTTCTCACTTTTTACCTGTCACCAATCGACCGGGACAGTCATTATCCTAGTCGATGTGGATGATATTTTGATTACTGGTGATGACTCCGTAAGTATACAATAAATTAAGCAACACTTAAAGTCTGTTTTTCAAACTAAGGATCTGGGAAATCTTTGGTACTTCATTGGGCTTGATATAGCAAGACGATCTGATGGCCTTGTCCTATCACAACGGAAGTACTGTCTTGATCTTCTTCAACATGCTGACCTCTCAGGGTGCAAACCTGCAGAAACATCAATGGATATCAATCACAAGTTGTGTGTTCATGGATCTGATTCTGATTCACTGCTCTCGAATTCAGAGTACTATCGGCGTCTTGTGGGAAAACTGATATATCTGACTATTAGGAGACCTGATATCTCCTTTTATGTTGGAGTAATCAGTCATTTTATGCATATTCCACGGGTCTCTCACCTCAAGGCAGTCGAACGCATCCTCAGGTATTTGAAGACTGCTCCAGGACAAGGGCTGGTGTGTAATCCACCCGCCTCTCTATCTCTTATTGTGTATTCAGATGCTGACTATGCGGGCTCTCTGGATGATCGACACTCTACTACTTGTTTCTGTACCTACTTTGGAGGTAATCTTATCACCTGTCGTAGCAAGAAGAAATATGGTGGTGGAAGGTGGAAACAGACAGGGAATGAATAAATCTGACGACGTATGAGTAGATCTGGGTGAGGGAAGGATGGATCCGATGTTTGAGAGCGGATCCGGGCTAGGGGATGAGGGGAGGGCGAGGGGAAATGGCGGATCGGGGCTGTAATAGTTTAGATCTAGACTGATCTGGATAGGGTGACTGATTGGAGGTGGTTCCACAAGATGGGAGGCGGTGGAGAGCAAAACCGGCGGTTGAGTTGGCCGGTTGCTGGGTGGAATGGGGGGGATGTCTAGGCCTGCAGGGAGGAGGCGACAGTGAGATAGGAAAGAGGGGAACATGAGGCGGTTTGCTGGAGGAGTTGGGGAAGGGTGGCGGTGGAGGGTTTTTGTTGGTAGGAGGGGCGGCAGTGGCAGAGGGGGCAAGGTCTCACGGGAGTGGGACTTTAGGAAGTATTAGGAAATTTCATCAAACAGTAAAAAAAGGAGAAAAAATGGGAATTCTGGAAGGGGAAAAGGAGGCTGGCGGTTAATTTTGGAGGGCAGAAAATTGGCCTGCCTGCTGTTTTGGAGAAAACAGTCAGCGGCGGCTGGCTGTTCTAGGACAGTTTTGGGCGGTGGAGAGGTGGATTGGAGGAGGGAAAATGATGTTTAGGGTTAGGGGGTACTTTGGGGAGGGAGATACGCACCTTGGAGTCGTCACCTAGGGTTCCACGAAATTGCTACCGTGGCGGGATCGCGGGAATAGCTTTCTCCAAATTCTGCAATCACTCTAATTAGCTCATACATGAACTATTTATAATAAATAGGAGGCTAGGGCATCCCATCATCGACGGTTATGATTGGTCGGATGTGAGGTCACCAAAATTCATCAAAATAAATGCTAACATAATGAACTAATATATGAAATCGATTCGCAATGCGAATCCGGACGCATCCGTGGAGTCCGATCATTGATTTGGGCACACCATATATGGAAAGTTGCCAATCGGCTCCGAACGAGCCCAAAACTGGTCCTCCACTGCAGGTTCTCGTCTCTGCTCCACATCACCATCTTTTATAGTGCTTAACGACTTGTATTAGTCAATACTTTGGCTGTTTTTTGTGTGTTGATGTGTCAAATTGCTTAAGTGACAACTTGTGGAAATCTTTGGCTCCTGATAGTTGTCTTTTGGTGGTCATTAACTTTTAGTACTCTCCTTCTGCCTACTTTCCATTTTGAGAAGTAGAATTCACTGTTTGCTAAAATGTATTTCTTTTGTGTTCAGTTTTGATCTCCTGATCACATTCATCCATGCACGTCATGGTACATATATACAGGCTCCTCAATGTATATTGCATATATGCATGAGACCAAATAGACACTTATATGAATGCATGACTTCATACAAGCATTTATTCCCATTCCATCATTTCTTGAGATCATTTA
This sequence comes from Platanthera zijinensis, assembly GCA_039513925.1. NCBI lineage: Eukaryota > Viridiplantae > Streptophyta > Magnoliopsida > Asparagales > Orchidaceae > Platanthera > Platanthera zijinensis. Next base: position 76,726,173 of record CM077096.1, on the reverse strand, counting down.
ATATAATCCAGACCTGGCTGAAATCAAGTTATTCCAGCACTTCTTGACCTAGTGGAAAACTTGTTGATTCCAATATGAGCCAAAAGTCAATCCAACTCTAAAGTGATCTTTGATCTCCGCGACGACTTCACTGCCCTGAACACCATACAATTTGTCATTGCAAATTGCATTTTTTTAACATAATGCTTTCATTTCTGCTTTATGTTGTACTAGCCAAAAATAATTACTATATTATTCACAGGGCAACGGCTACATTTGGTCTTAATGCTCTTCAAGGAAGGAAAGAAGGCAGCGAGGGTGTTTGGCAAGGTGCCTGGAACTCGAGCAATGCTCACGATTTTATTCAATACACCATTTCAAAGGGATATCCCATTAATTCATGGGAGTTTGGTAAGTTGGTTCTGGATCAGCACTTGTGTTGCTACAAACTTGATGACGAAAATGATTATAATTTTCTTCATAAAACTCTCCATTTTAGTCTAGTTACTATTGTATCATCATTTTTGATTCAGGTAATGAGTTGAGTGGACATGGAATAGGCGCAAGTGTTGACGCAGAACAGTATGCTACAGATTTAATTGCCCTCAAAGCCATTCTTAATAATCTGTACAAAAACTCCAGCTCAAAACCATTGCTGGTAGCACCTGGGGGGTTCTTCAATGATCCTCAGTGGTTTGCTCAGCTTCTTGATTCTTCTGGGAAAAATGTTCTGAATGCCATGACACAGCATATATATAACCTTGGTGCAGGTGAGTACAACTCATATGGACTAAATAGATTTCCATATGAATTGCAAATAAATTTAAAATTATAGCACAATGTTATATTATTTCATTAGGGTCATTTATTGGGATCTCTGCATAATTATGGGGACCTCCACTCTATCTTTCAAAATGACCAAAACTTTCCCTCTAGAATGCTGTTAACATGCATGTAATTATTCATGTTAACTTAAGTACAGGGGAAGTTTTCATTATTATTCATGTTTCTTTATTAGGGTAAGCAAAATAAAAAGTGACGGTGACTTTTATGAAAGTGAGCTCCAAAACATTACCTCACTTATATACATTTAACATAAACTTGAACTCAGTTTAGAACTCAGCTCCAACAATTTCCAAACACTTGCCTCAAAGCAAACGGAGCAAAATTGAAACTTTCAATGTCTCTTTTCAACTGGAAGCGATAATGACTTCAGATTCATTTTGTTTCAGGCGATGATCCTAATATTGCAGATAGAATTACAGACCCAGTTTATTTAAGTGGGTTTGAGGATACGTTCAGAAATCTTCAGCTGACCTTAGAGGGACATGGGCCATGGGCATCTGCTTGGGTTGGTGAAGCCGGCGGTGCATATGACAGTGGCAGCCCTCTCGTCTCCAATACCTTTCTGAATAGCTTTTGGTAGTTGATTTCTTTCGCCTTTATTGCTCTTATGTATCCTTTTGAATAGTTCGTGCTCCACTGAGAGTTTGAGGGAGTTTGGCTTTGTGAAGTTGACTTGCTGAGCTGATTCGAGTTTGGTGGTCTGGTTGACTCAGACTAATAAAGTGCAGCCCGGTGCACAAAGCATCCATGCACAGCGAGGTTCCGGAGAAGAGTCCCACCACAAGGGTAGAATTCAAACCTTACCCTACATTTTTGCAAGAGGCTGCTTCCAAGACTCGAACCCGTGATCTCAAGGTCACACGACAACACTAACTATTGTGCCAAGGCTCCTCTCTTGGTTGACTCCACTAATAAACCATAAAAATTGATTTCAGGCTGCTCAAAATTGATATTCATAGTTATATGTATATCTACAAGACTACAACATAAGAACTATTTATTATGCTCTACAACATAAGAGGTATATGAGTATTTTTCTCCAGATTTTTGAATTTGCATCTGCTGCTTCAAACTCATGATCACACATTGATTATGCTCTACAACATAAGAACTGCATGTGGATTGAGTTCCATTAATTTCATGAGAACAGTTTTATGAATCAAGTATGCAAAACGTACAACGATGATCTGAAGACATATAAAGGCGCTCTTAAAAGTTGGTTGTCCTTTGTCGAAGATAACCAACCAATGCACCGAAGATATCATCAACAATCTCTTTTTTGAAATTCTCTTTGCTTTGATCTCTCTCTCTCTCTCTCTCCATATATATATATATATACATATACATATATGTATACATATATGTATATGTATACATATACACATATGTATACATATACACATATGTATACATATACACATATGTTATACACATGTATACACATATGTATACACATGTATACACATATGTATACACATGTATACACATATGTACACATATGTGTATATGTACACATATGTGTATATGTACACATATGTGTATATGTACACATATGTGTATATGTACACATGTGTATACATATGTGTATATGTACACATATGTGTATATGTATACATATATGTATATATCCGAATAATGAATATACGCGCTACGCGTATATTCCTATATCCGCACTCCCCTTTGCGCTTGATAGCGTGGCGACAGGCGGCTGCGGGCTCGCCGGATGCCGACGAGCCCAGGGAGGTCGGTGGCTGGCGAGCCCGCAGCTGCCGACCGCTCCGCTGTAAAAACATTTTGCCATAGCAGCGACACCACTGCTTTGGCAAATTTTTTTATAGCGGGGCGGCCGGCGGCTGTGGGCTCGTCGGTGTCCACGCCGACGAGCCCAGGGCGGCCGGTGGCCGGCAAGCCCTCAGCCTCCGGCCGCCACGCTGTAATGCCGCCCCGCTGTAATGCCGGCCACCCCGTTTTTTAGTCTCCTGTAACAGTTGGGTTATACGCGCTGCACGCATATGCAGCTTTCCCTATATGTGTGTGTGTGTATATATATATATATATATTATAGGCACCTCCCCTCTATTTTTTTTAATTAACAACCTCTGCTCTACTTTTTATAATAACAAAAATATCCTCTCTTATTTTACAGCGTTACAAGATACTCCATAATTAACATACATTATGAGTTCATTTCTACTAGAGGGTTATTTTATGGACTAGAAATTAACAATGTGAATTCGGAGCAGAGAATTTTGTGATTTTAATTGATTTGAGAAGATTTTGTAACTTGCAACCTATTTTTGTCAGGTACTTGGATCAACTTGGAATGGCATCAAAGTACAACACAAAGGTTTATTGCAGACAGTCATTGATTGGTGGAAATTATGGACTCCTTGATACGCAAACCTTCGTACCAAATCCTGATTACTACAGGCATGCACTTGAAAACTGTTTTTTTTTTTGAAGTATTCGGGGAATGAGATTCTCAAAGAATTTCTTCTTATAAACTATGGACAGTGCTTTACTTTGGCAACAGGTCATGGGGAAGGGTGTTCTTAATATTGATATAAGTGAATCTCCATTCCTGAAAGCCTATGCTCATTGTAGTAAATCTCAAGTAAGATTACAACATTAATACTCTTCAATATCCTCCTGCAAACATGTTAATTGATTGATGTTTTGAGCATATTTTTCATAAAAATCCAAACTTCTTTTTCAAAAATTGGTCCCAACATATGTTTACACAAATTGCAGCCAGGTGTGTCCTTACTTTTGATAAATCTGAGCAAAAATGTAACGTTTAATGTCACGGTGTACAATAATCTCAATGCCGATATTGGGAAAGGAAGTGTACACAAGGACAGTTTTTTTATGCACGGTCTTAAGCGAACGGTGTCCTGGATTGGAACAAAAAGCTCAGATGTGGTTGTACAAAGGGAAGAGTATCATTTAACTGGAAAGGATGGAAACTATCTGAGCAGAACAGTGCTTCTCAATGGAAATCCTCTCCAGCTTACAGATAATGGAGAAATCCCGGTTCTAACACCAGCTTATGTTGCATTTAATGCACCCATAACTGTATCTCCAATGTCCATTGCATTTGTTGTCTTTCCAAACTTCAAAGCTCATGCTTGTCTCCCCGTGTAATACTGATGCAAAAAAGCATCATTGCTTCTCATTTTATTTTGTTTTCATGTTATTATTTCATTGCATGTCATGTTTTGTAAGTTATGTTCTTTGACGCAAGATTTATTGAGATGGAAGACCATGTTTTGTATGATGTGTATGTGGTGTCGTGTTGTTTTTTTTAGCGATTTGAGTATTTTATGGGTCCAAGGTTGCAGATGTCAGATGTTGAGTTTATGTCGATTTGAATTTGAAATGTCGTATCACGTATGTCATATTGCGGAGAATATATCGGAGAAATTTTCAAAATGTTGGATTTTAGTGTATATATATATCTATATTATATAAAGAAATGCTTGGGAGGACCGGCGGAACCTCAGAGGACCATCAAACTATTATCAACCGTTAGATCGCAAACTTATTCATCATTGCTGTTGGATTTTCTAGGTGTCGAATACTTCTAATACTTAAACACTTCGCTATTCTGCATCTCGAATTCCCGAGTGGCACACATCTCGCGTTTTCCCCCATCTCCTCCGCGATTTAGGGCTCCCAAGGTTACCCTGTTGGAAGAACCTAGCTCCGGCTCGGCAGGAATGCAGGAATAAATAATCTGAAGCATGATATGTAACCCTTAGTCGGTAGTATGTAAAAGGCTTGTGTTGTATAACTTGGCCTTGTGTGTAGATGTGCTTTAGTATAAGCTGCCCACTAGCTTTAAGCGGTGCAGTTATTGCGTCCCTTGTAATATAAAACAATGTCATCTGTATGTTAGATAAGAAGAAGAAAGTAGTAAGAATTAAAGAAGTTTTAGTTCTGCACATGTTTCTCTTTAACAATGGTATCAGAGGGAGGTTGTTGATGCGGTACTTGAAGTGAGCCATCAGAGTGAAGGTATTGCATAAAAAGCTAAAAGCAGAGCACATACCTGTTCTTCATCAGGTAACAGTTCTTGAGCAGAGCACATAGTTGTTTCTCTTTGCTATCTCATCATATGGCTAGTACCTCATCAACATCCTCAACCCACTTTACTTACTCTCAAACGGGTGTTCCAATCTTTGATGGCGAAGATTACGCCCTTTGGCAAGTACAAATGAAAACCTTGTTTCAATCACAAGGTCTTTGGACACTTGTAATTGATGGTTTTTCGAAACCCACTGAGAAGCACCCATTGACAACATGGGATGCTACAGCCGTGAAGGAATATAATGAGAATCTGAAAAAAGATGCAAAGGCACTTCTGAATATCCAGCAAGGTGTCAGTAAAGTCATTTTTCCACGCATAATTGCTACTGAATCTGCAAGGCAAGCTTGGGAAACATTGAAAACGGAATATAAAGGTAATGAAAAGACTATAGTCCTAAACTTACAGGTTGCATGGACTGAGTTTAAAAACATGAATATTAAGCAAGGGGAGAGTATGCCCTCCTATTTTTCACGAATTCATGTGATGGTAAATGATATTCGCTCCTATGGTGATATCATAGAAGAACAAAAGATCGTTACCAAAGTGTTGCGACGATTACCAAAGAAATATAATTATATAGTTGCAGCTATCGAGGAATCGAAGGATCTAAGGCATTACTCCATGATAGAGCTCAGAGGCACACTTTTGGCACATGAAGAGAGGTTTCATGATAATGAGAATCTCTCATCAGAGCAGGCACTAAATACCAAATATTTCTCAAAGAGGGATAACAAAGCACCTTCACATCCTGAAGAAAAACCTCAGCCTCCACATAAGGGTAATCGAGGGACCTTTAGAGGCAGATTTCGAGGAAGAGGCCGTGGCGGTGAAAGTGGAGAAGGGAGAAACTATAGAGAGGATATTCCAGAAGGTGGTACAACGAAACTATATTATTTACTGTATAAACGCTCCAATCATGATATAAGAACATGTTTTTTATAAATTTAAAACGTGTAAACGAGCTAATCACCTCGAAAAAGACTGTTGGTATAAAAATAAAGGAACCCAGATTTCAGAATCATCGACAACACATGCAGAGCCTTCAAACCAAATGTTTTATATTGAGCAGGAAGACTATCCAACGACACAGCATGAGGTGCATGATAGTCAGGCAAATGATTTGTGGCTACTTAATAGTGGCTGTACAAATCATATGTGCAACAATCCAGTCATATTTCAACATATGAATACAGTCAATAAAGCTAAAGTGATGATTGGCAATGGCAATATGATGAAAATTGAAGGTCAAGGAGATGTGACTGTCTGCAATTTTCAGGGTATTCCCAAAACAATCCGAGATGTTCTATATGTCCCACAGTTACAGCATAATCTGCTGAGTATTGGCCAACTTATTCAAGCCGGGAATGAAGTTATCTTTAAAAATAATCAGTGTCAGATCATTGCTGCAACATCTTGAAATGTCCTCATGACAGTTAATATGGCTCATAATAAGATATTCCCTTGTTTAATGAGACATCACATGACTTATGTCTCTCAAGAGGAGCATTACCTTTCTAGGCTTTGGCACAAAAGATATGGTCATTTGAATATGGCTGATCTACATAAACTGGGCAAATACTCATTAGTGAGAGGACTCCCAACAATAGCGAATAGTACGGAAGCATGTGAAGAATGTGCACAAGGCAAGCAAAGCCAACAGGTACTTCCTCAATATTCAACTTGGAGAGCTTCTAATCCATTACAACTGATTCATATGGATGTATGGGGTCCAGTAAGAACATCATCGATATCAGGTAACATTTACTTTTTTACTTATAGTATATGATTACTCACGCATGTAATGGATATACTTCATGAACCACAAATCAGACCTATATCAGTATTTTCAAGTGTTTAAAGCAATGGTAGAGAAGCAAACAATGTTTCAAATAAAAACTATATGAAGTTATAGAGGTGGTGAATTTTTAAAAAATGACTTCATCACATTCTTTAAAAAAACATGGAATCAATAGACAGCTGTCCACTCCAATGACACCACAACAAAATGGTGTTGTTGAAAGAAGAAATAGGACAATACTTGAAATGGCACGTACAATGATGACAACAAAGAAATTACCAAAAGACCTATGGGCAGAAGCAGTAAATTGTGCAGTATATTTATTAAACAGGGTGCCAACAAAGGCTTTGAAGAATAGTACCCCTTCTGAAATGTGGTATAGAAGAAAACCCTTTGTGGCCCATTTACGAGTGTTTGGGTCTATCGTCTATACTCACATACCAAGTTTTAAAAGAGATAAACTGGATGCAAAGAGTGTTGCATGTATTCTGATTGGCTACAGTCAAGAATCAAAAGCGTATAAATTATTTAATCCTATTACTAAAAGTGTCCTTATTTCAAGAAATGTCATCTTTCATGAAGATAAAGCTTGGAATTGGCAAAATAAGGGGGATCAGAATTAAGAAGCAGCAAAGGTACCCACGGTTATTGAGGATGATGCTACCTTATATGAAGAGGAGAAACACTCTCAACCATCCTGTGAAGGTTCACCTTTCCGAGGCACAAGTCTCATTTCTCAACAAGAAGTTGATTCAGCTGAAACATCATCTCACCCAAAGAAATACAGGAAAGTGGCCGATCTATATAAGCAGCCATTTGTGGCTTGTTTGGCAACCGAACCACATACTTTTGAGGAAGCACAGCAAAGCCCACATTGGATGGAAGCAATGAGACAAGAAATGAACATGATACACAAATACAATACATGGGACTTAGTAGAGAAACCAAGTGATAGAGAAATCATTGGTTTGAAATGGTTGTATAAACTCAAATATAATGCAGAAGGTAAACTAGTAAAGTATAAAGCTCGTATAGTTGCAATAGGGTATGCACAAGTGCTAGGTAGAGACTACACTGAAACTTATGCTCTTGTTACCAGAATGGAAACTGTACGTCTTGTTGAATTTTCTCAAGTTGATCAGCAAGGTAGTACAAACACCAAATCAATATCTTCGGAGCTACCCAGATCACAACTTGAACTTGCGGAAAGCAGGAAGCAACTCAGATAACCAAAAAAAACACAGATAGAAGAAAGTAGATCAAAATTTCATTAATCTTCTTTACAGGGCGAGGTATACATGGCGAGACATGATTTCGCTAGTACATGAAAAAGAAGAAACAAACAACAACTCGGGTGTATAGACCACAGAGACCGCCGAGATCGCCGAGACTACTGATAGTCGCCGAGACCTCCCAAGCCGATCTGAAACCAAACAGCACACGGAGTCCGCCGAGACCGCGAGGTCGCGCGGACACGCCGTTATTCGCCGAACTGCTGCTGAACAGAGGAACAAGCCGCCTACCCTCCGAGACCGCTGAGGTCGCGCGGGCAGGTTATAGAACTTGAGAGAAGATGCTTAAACAGGTAACCGCTGGAACAGTCCGCTAACTCCACTGAGGTCAGAACCAAACTCCTGGTTTCACAGTGTTAGTCGCGCCACCTGCACACAACAACCAGATAAGCAAGCAACCCGCGCGGATACAAAAATCGAGTCCGCAGCCGAAACTCAAGCCCAACTTACTGTTCACTCTGTTGAAAATGACTTGCTGGGGGGTCCTATTTATAGGCCAGGTGAGGAGTGTGGTCACCACCCTATGAGATAGAGACACCGCCCCTTGGTCGTAGCTAATAAAACTAATCCGCTGAGTCCGCCCGCATGAGGCAAACCAAAACGCCAAGTCCAGGCGAGATGGCGAACTGCTCAAGGCAGTCCGCCCAGTCCGTAGAAGCAAAGCAGGACTAGCCGAGACGCAAGAGCCACTTGCCGAGTATAATGCCAGTCCACCAAAGAGACGACACCGCATCTGTCCGCAAACACCAGTCCACGACCACAAGCAAACCGCTCGGTCATAGCGGACGCTGCGGATACCAACCCAGCTCGGAATGTACACGACCACAGGCAAACCGCCCGGTCACAGCGGACTCTGCGGATACCAATCCAGCTCGCAATGTCCACGACCACAGGCAGATCACCCGGTCATAGCGGATACTGCAGAAACAACTCCACCTCGCACTGTCCGCAACCACATGCACAAATGCCCGGTCACAGCGGATACTGCGGAAACCCTGAACTTCACAGAAGAGCAAGTACAGAAAAGGAAGCGCGAGCTCGGCGGATACGAAGCAAGTCCGCCAGCTCCAAGGTCAGACCGCCGCTCACCGCAACTCCAAAGAAGAAGCACAGACTCCAAGCCCAATCCGCACAGGACGTGCACACCACCTTGCAGAGCTCAGCTCACTGCCGGTCTAAACAAGTCCGCGCAGTCCGCAAAACCTGACTGCAGCAAACTACGCAGGTCGCCAACCACCAACCCGTCGGACTAGAAACCAGTCCGCGCGGTCAGTCTGCCCAGGCCGCCCGAACAGCCCGATCACCCACTTCCACTTCACCAATTTCAACACTCCCCCTTGAAGTGAGAAGTGGTGATCAAGCCAAGCAGACCTCGTAGCCGCTGAAAAGGCCCCTTCGACAGCGACTTGGTGAAGATGTCAGCAAGGTTATCTTCACTCCGAACATGACCGACCACAAGAGATCCTTCCAACACCTTCTCCCTTATGAAGTGGTGATCGATCTCAATATGCTTGGTCCTTGCATGACAAACTGGATTGTTCACCAGCTTGAGTGCACTTTCATTATCCCCTCGGAGCAAAGTTGGACCTTGCACTTCCTCATGGACGTCCTCTACTAGCCTCCTTAGCCAAATAGCTTCCCGAGCTGCCAAGGCCGAAGCCTTGTACTCTGCTTCCGTAGTAGAGACGGATACCGAGTCCTGCTTCTTGCTACACCACGAAATGTCCGTTGATCCACAAGTGAACACATAACCAGAAGTTGACCTTCGGTCATCCGAGTCACCACCATAATCAACATCCATGTATCCTAGCAAAGAAAAACTCGCATCCCTTCTATAAAGAAGTGCCATGTCAGAAGTTGCCTTGACATACTTCAGGATGTTCTTTGGCGCTACAAGATGAGACTTCCTTGGCTCTGCCATAAACCGATTTACTCGACCAACAACATAAGCTATATCTGGTCTAGTAATCGTCAAGTAGATCAAGATCCCAACAAGAGATATGAACACCAAAGGATCAGGAAGAACCCTTCCTTCATCTCGTCGAAGCTTTAGTCCTTGATCCAGAGGAGTAGAGCAAGTCTTCCCTTCAATCAAGCCAAACCGTTTCACAATGCGTTCAGCATATCCCTTCTGGCAGATGAGTAACCCACTCTCCTTCCTCTCCACTTCGAGACCAAGAAAGTGATGAAGCTCTCACAGGTCTTTCATCTCAAAGCGTATAGCTAGCTCAGCTCTGAGCCTAGCTACTTCCTCCTCAGAATTCCCCGTGATGATCATACCATCAACATACAACAGGACCAAGACTCGAAGCTCCCCCTTCTTCTTGATAAACAAGCTTGAGTCTGAGTTTGAAGCAAGGTATCCGCAGAATTGCAGATATTTTGCTATCTTCCCATACCAAGCTCTTGGAGCTTGCTTCAACCTGTAGAGAGCCTTCCTGAGCTTGCAGACGTAGTCCGGATGAACTTCAGAAATGAATCCAAGTGGCTGATCCATGAAGATGTCCTTGTCAATCTCTCCGTAAAGAAATACGTTCTTTACATCAAGCTGTCACATCCTCCATCCTTGGCAAGCAGCCAATGCAATCACCATCCAAACTGAAGTCATCTTTGCAACTGGACTAAACGTCTCCTCATAATTTTCTCCATACTGCTGAGAGAATCCCCGAGCAACCAGGCGAGCCTTGTATCTCTCAATGCTCCCATCCTCCTTCTTCAACTTAAACACCCACTTGCAAGTCACCGGAGTAATGCCATCAACTCTGGGCACAAGATCCCAAGTTTCGTTCTTCTTGAGAGCATCCATCTCCTCTCTCATGACATATTCCCACTCCTTGACTCCAGTGGCCTCATTGAAGCTAGCAGGCTCACGCTCATCAAGAGGACCTGCAAAGAAACATGAGACATAGCTCACAGAGTTTCCTTCGCAGTAGCGAGCTGGAGGCTTGATAACCCTCTTTGATCTCCGAAGAGGCTGCTCCTTGCTGACCACCTTCGCTACTTCTTCTGGTTCACCTCTGTTCTCCGGCAAGCTTTGAGCGATGCTCCCCCTGCTTCCTGACCCAGAAGCTTCTCCCCCTGAACTTGAAGCAACTGGAGCTGCTGGTGACACAGCTAGCTCCTCTTGATCAACAACCTCAGCCACCTCCTGATCCTCATCAACCCTGCTCTCCGGTAGCTCAACCGAGCTTCCTCCATATGACATCAGTTCGTCAAATACAACATCTCTTGACACCACGAACTTCTTCGTCACCGGATCCATGCATCTCCATCCCTTCTTCCGCTCATCATAGCCAACAAAGACAAGCTTCGTTGCCTTTGCATCAAGCTTAGTCCTTAGAGCATCAGGAATATGCACATAGCAAGTTGATCCAAACACCCGAAGGTGTTCAACGCTCGGCTTCTCCTTCAGCAACATCTCGAAGGGAGACTTCATGTTGATCAGACTGAGAGGCATCCGATTGATGACATAAGCTGCATAAGACATTCCCTCCGCCCAGGACCTTGGGATACTTTTGGCATGAAGCCAGCATTTGCAGGTCTCCGTCAGATGACGGATCTTCCGCTCCGCTACTCCGTTTTGTTGTGGAGTATGAGCACAAGTGAGCTCCCTCTGGATTCCATGCTTCCTGCAAAAATTAGAAAACTCAGAAGAGACAAACTCTCCGCCGTTGTCAGTTCTAAGCTTTTTGATCCTCAGGTTAAGCCGACCCTCCACTAGCTCCTTGAACTCCACAAACAATCTGAAGGCTTCAGACTTCTCCTTCAAAAAATACACCCAAGTGTATCTTGAGTAGTCATTAATCAAGACTAGCATGTACCTGCTCCCACCAAGGCTAGCAGTAGCGGTTGGTCCCATCAGATCACCATGGATAACCTCCAGTGGTGCTTTGCTTCTTGTTTGTGACTTATCAAATGGAAGATGATGAGACTTCTCATACTGACATCCAACACAAACATGACCATCACCGAAGGATGATAGCTTAGGCAAGCCTCTCACCAGGCTCCTATTTTCCATAGCCATCAGCTTATCCATCCCAACATGCCCCAACCTCTCATGCCACATAGCAGCACTATCATTGGCCCTCATGCGATCAACATAAGAGCTTGTTGATAAAACAAACAAGTCCTTCACTCTCCTTCCAATGTGAGCAACATCAGCCTTAACCGCAGATACGTTGCGAAGGAACTTCACTTCTGTTGGCCCAAACAGAACGTGATAGCCGGCGTCGACAGCATTGGTCACAGAGAAGAGGTTCTTCTTCATGCCAGGTACGTGATAAACACTTCTTAACGTGAGCAGCCCCTTATCACTACCCAACGTTACTATACCCTCCTTCTCTACTGCATGAACAGTATTATCAGCAGTTATAATAGCTTCGTTACCTGAGTATGCCTGCAGCTTGGAGAACTTTGACATATCTCCAGTGAGGTGATGACCACACCCGGAGTCAACGATCCAATCGTCCTCCATGTCAACGGTGGACAACGCTCGGACACAAGTGCCCGTCATGAATGCTCCACCCCAACCGACCTCCTCCTTGCTAGAGGAAGCTTCCTCCTTGCCTGCAGCATGCCCAGGCTGCAGCTTGACCTTGCAGTCTTGCTTGAAGTGGCCTGGTTGATGACACCTGTAGAATTTCAGGTTCTTATTCCAGTCCTTCTTAGGAGCAAAGCTCCCCTCCTGCTGTTTAGAAGATGAAGGTTCATCTCCAGCCGCAGTTTGCTTTTTCCTCCCTTCCCATCTCTTCTTCTTCTTCTTCTCAGTGAAAAGAGCTTCATTAGCTCCTTCAGAGACAGTCACCCCAGCCATCTACCTTGCCAGGCTCTCCTGCGAGGCAAGCAGATTTTCCAGCTCCAGAAGAGAGGGTTGAGTAGCCCAGCTTTGAACAGAAGTAACAAAGGCCACATACTCCTTGCACAGACCGCGGATTATGTGCCTCTTCAGCTTGGCCTCGGAGATCGGCTCATCAGGATCAAGAGCAGAAAGCTTAGCACATAAGCTCTTCATCTTCAAGAAGTATTTGGAGATAGAAAGGTCTCCCTTAGTTGTCATAGCCAACTCATTCTCCAAGAACTATAGTCTTTCTACATTCTTCCTATTGAACAACCCATCAAGGGAAGTCCATATCTCAGCAGCAGATTCACATCCTAAGATGTGATCAAAGAGCTCAAGTGACACCGCCCGCTTGAGAGCAAACTCAGCCTTGGCATTTGTCTTCCTCCACACTCTCACCTGCTTGGCTGTTCCATACTCAGTAGTGATTTCAACTTTATCATCGCCACCGACGACCTCCCATAGCTCCTCGCCCAGAAGATAGCTCTTCATGCACGACTTCCACTTCTTAAAGTTAGTCGGCGTCAGAAGCTCAATTCCCAGACCTCTTGCAAACCCTCCGTCCATTACACTAACTTGGTTATCCTTCAGAAGCACACAGAGCAACAACAAGGCTTGTTGATCACAGCTCAAGCAACTGAACCTTCCTATGATACCATGTTGAATTTTCTCAAGTTGATCAGCAAGGTAGTCCAAACACCAAATCAATATCTTCGGAGCTACCCAGATCACAACTTGAACTTGCGGAAAGCAGGAAGCAACTCAGATAACCAAAAAAAAACACAGACAGAAGCAAGCAGATCAAAATTTCATTAATCTTCTTTATAGGGCGAGGTATACATGGCGAGACATGATTTCGCCAGTACATGAAAAAGAAGAAACAAACAACAACTCGGGCGGATAGACCACAAAGACCGTCGAGATCGCCGAGACTGCTGATAGTCGCCGAGACCGCCCAAGCCGAGCTGAAACCAAACAGCGCACGGAGTCCGCCGAGACCGCGAGGTCGCGCGGACACGCCGTTATTCGCCGAACTGCTGCTGAACAGAGGAATAAGCCGCCTACCCGCCGAGACCGCTGAGGTCGCGCAGACAGGTTATAGAACTTGAGAGAAGATGCTTAAACAGGTAACCGCTGGAACAGTCCGCTAACTCCACTGAGGTCAGAACCAAACTCCTGGTTTCACAGTGTTAGCCGCGCCACCTGCACACAGCAACCAGAAAAGCAACCAACCCGTGCGGATACAAAAATCGAGTCCGCAGCCGAAACTCAAGCCCAACTAACTGTTCACTCTGTTGAAAATGACTTGCTGGGGGGTCCTATTTATAGGCCAGGTGAGAAGTGTGGTCACCACCCTATGAGATAGAGACACCGCCCCTTGGTCGCAGCTAACAAAGCTAATCCGCTGAGTCCGCCCGCATGAGGCAAACTAAAACGCCAAGTCCAGGCGAGATGGAGAACTGCTCAAGGTAGTCCGCCCAGTCCGCAGAAGCAAAGCAGGACTAGCCGAGACGCAAGAGCCACTTGCCGAGTACAATGCCAGTCCGCCAAAGAGACGACACCGCATCTGTCCGCAAACACCAGTCCACGACCACAATCAAACCGCCCGGTCACAGCGGACTCTGCGGATACCAACCCAGCTCGCAATGTCCACGACCACAGGCAAATCGCCCGGTCACAGCGGACTCTGCGGATACCAATCAAGCTCGCAATGTCCACGACCACAGGCAGATCACCCGGTCACAGCGGATACTGCGGAAACAACTCCACCTCGCACTGTCCGCAACCACAGGCACAAATGCCCGGTCACAGCGGATACTGCGAAAACCCTGAACTTCACAGAAGAGCAAGTCTAGAAAAGGAAGCGCGAGCTCGGCGGATACGAAGCAAGTCCGCCAGCTCCAAGGTCAGATCGCTGCTCACCGCAACTCCAAAGAAGAAGCGTGGACTCCAAGCCCAGTCCGCACAAGCCGCGCACACCACCTTGCAGAGCTCAGCTCACTGCCGGACTAAACCAGTCCGCGCAGTCCGCAAAACCTGACCGCAACAAACTACGCAGGTCGCCAACCACCAACCCGCCGGACTAGAAACCAGTCCGCGCGGTCAGTCCGCCTAGGCCGCCCGGACTGCCCGATCACCCACTTCCACTTTACCAATTTCAACACGTCTATTTCTTGCTCTTGCCCTACAATATCATCTGCCAGTGTATCAATTAGATATCAAATCAGCCTTTTTAAATGGTGACATAACTGAAGAGGTGTATGTATCTCAACCACAAGGTTTTATAAAGCCCAATGAAGAAATGAAAGTATGTAAATTACGAAAGGCACTGTATGGCTTGAAACAAGCCCCACGCGTCTGGAATCATCATATTGATAAATATCTGCAACAAGAAGGCTTCCAAAGATGTCCATCAGAACCAGCATTATATTGCAAAAGGTATACTAATGGCCATCAGTTAATCCTAGCAATTTATGTTGATGATATCATCTATGCAAGAACAAACACAGCACTAGTACAAGTATTCAAAGAAAACTTGCAGCAAAAGTTTGAGATGTCAGACTTAGGGCAAATGAAATATTTTCTAGGCTTACAAGTGGAACAACAACCACATTATACCTTTGTACATCAAGGGAAATATTGCTTAGATCTATTACAACGCTTCAACATGTTAGACGCAAATGTAGTAAAGACACCCATGGTGACATACAACAAGTTACTGAAACGAGATGGTTCCCAAGCTACAGATGCTACATTATATCGCAAAATGATTGGCACACTGGTTTATCTGACAGCTACACGTCCAAACATACATAATGCAGTAAATATTGTGTCAAGATATGTTAGTAATCAGTAAACTATGCACATGATGGCAGTAAAATGCATTTTTCTGTATCTGAAAGGTACTACACACATGGGTTTATACTATAAACAAGATCAAAACGATTCCATAAAAGGGTATAGTGACAGTGACTGGGGTGGATGTTTAGATAATCGCACAAGTACAAGTGGTAATATGTTCTTTCTTGGTTCCAAATTAATCGCTTGGAGTACAAAACAATAGAAATCTGTAGCTCTGTCGTCAGCAGAAGCAGAGTATGTTGCCATTGCACATGCCGCATCGGAAGCCATTTGGCTTCAACGAATGCTCCAGGAAATGACAATGGAAACCCAGGCGACAGAAACGAAAAAGAAAATAGAAACAAAGATGACGAACGAAGCATGGAAAAGTGCAATCACGCTATATTGTGATAATCAATCGACAATATCAATTGCAGAAAATCCTGTACAACATCAAAGAACAAAACATATCGATCTAAAATACCATTTCATCCGACAACTGGTGGACTCAAAGCAAATCGTTTTGAACTTTTGCAGATCTGAAGATCAACTAGCTGATCTCATGACGAAACCGCTGGCACAAGGAAGATATGAAGACTTACGCGATCGCATTCAACTCCAATCCCTAGAGCTTACAAGGGGGAATGTTGGAAGAACCTAGCTCCGGCTCGGCAGGAATGCAGGAATAAATAATCTGAAGCATGATATGTAACCCTTAGTGGGTAGTATGTAAAAGACTTGTGTTGTATAACTGGGCCTTGTGTGTAGATGGGTTTTAGTATAAGCTGCCCACTAGCTTTAAGCGGTGCAGTTATTGCATCCCTTGTAATATAAAACAATGTCATCTGTATGTTAGATAAGAAGAAGAAAGCAGTAAGATTTAAAGAAGTTTTAGTTCTGCACTTGTTTCTCTTTAACAAACCGGAGGGCGACTTCAGCGATCCAAACGTCTTCCCCTATAGCGATCCCACAACCTTCAACCTTCGGCTTCCATCGCAACATAGGGCTCCTCCATGGACCCATCACAATACCTTTATTTTCTCCCGCTCCCCCACTGTTGCAGATGTAGGGCTCCTCCATAGCAACACCTTCATGCCTCCTCTGCTCCGGTTTTCCATGCCTCAAATAGCCATTCAACACCTTAATTTTTTCTACTCTCCTTATGTTCATCAGCTATTCATATCATCTCTTCTTCAGAGAGCTTCTAATCTGTTCTGCTTCCAAGCAATGGACTCTCTCTATTCTCTCTGAATTTTCCTACTTGAGGTATGATTTTGGCTACAACTTATTTAAATGGGTAATGTAAGACCTCTAAAGTGCGCCTACAAATATTTTTATTTTATTTTAATCAATTCTTATTAAGATCCATCTATTTCAGGACTTCGAACCTTGTTAGAGCATTCTTCTTCATATAAAAAATCTTTATTGAACCTGGTGAGAGCTATCTTCAGACTTCCGACAAAATCATCTAATTTCAAGTACTTAATCTCACTACTATATGAATTTTACTACTTTGTTACTAAAAAAACTATTGTTATGCCATAAGTTGCTGCTGTCAATAGAGTTACTACAACCGTGTTCCTATAAACACAGTTTTATATTCACTTTCTCATTGTGCTGAAGTTTTATACAACTCACAACATTGTTATGTTCTGCCCCTTAAGACTTGTTGGGTCTATGCCAATTAATTGTGGGACTCACGACTCACAAATTTGATTTTCGAAATTCCACCTTTTAGATCGTGGAAATCGGTTAGTCAAAGGTGAATAATGTTGTGAGTGTGTGCTAATAAAGGCTGAAGCATGGGTGCATAGGTATCCGTTGATTTGAAAGCAATATTAATGGAGATGTTAGTCAGTTGGAATGATAGTAACGTCAGCAATAATTATTTGAGTTGTTTCCAATGTTGATAGTTGATGGGTTCCACCATCATTGATAGGAAGAAGCCCACCCATTATCTCCACTCAAAATGGGAATCATGGGTTGTCCAAGTCAATTCCACCCCCCATGAACTCTCGTAATGAGAAAATCATGGGGGGTGGGGCCCACTCCCTCTCCCCATGGAGGAAAACCACCGCCGGGCGGCCTAACCGCCTCCGGCATCCGGCCTCCCGCCGGCCTCGCCGCGGCGAGCCGCGGCCGGCCTCACCGCGGCAAGCCACAGCCGTCCTTGCAGGCCTCGCCGTGGTAGGCTGCGACCGCCCTTGCCGCGGCAGACCGCGGCCGGCCTCGCCGCGGCAAGCTGCGGCAGGCCTTGGCAGGCCGCGGCCGGCCTTGTCTCGGCAAGCCGCGCCGGCCTCGCCGCGGCAAGACGCGGCCGGCCTCGCCGCGGTAAGACGCAAGCGGCAGCCAGGCCACGACAGGCCGCCGCTGCCGGCCGACAGGCCGACCGCCCCCGCCGCCGGCCACTTGGTCGGCCCCCCTCCGTCGTCGTGGACGGTCTCCTCACCGTCCGATCGGGGGGGGGGGGGGAGGCTCTCCTCGCCATCCGATCGGGAGGGTAACCACCCACTAACCCACTACGTTAGCGGTGGAGTCTTCCATGATCCTCCCCCGGAGGCTATAAAAGTTGCCCCAGGGCCTCCTCATTCTTCACCTCTTTTCTGCTCCCGGTCATCTTCTTCTTCAGGTGATAGCTCTCTCAACCTCCTCCCTCAAGTCAGCCTCCAGCCACCGCGAACCACCAGCAGCCACCAGCGCCCGCCAGCGCCCGCCAGCGCACCACCAGCCTGTCGCCACCAGAAAAATGCCCCAAGTGCCGGAGCGAACCCAAGGAAGAAGGCGACTCCTGCAAGCAAACGCGTGTCACCCCGAGCGCTAGAGCACCCGGGTAATCCCACGCAGTTCAACATCCAAGTCACTCCCGCGGCGCAGCATGTTGCCCGCAGGGAGTCATAGTCTCTCTCTTTCCCCAAGCTGTAATGGGAGTGACCTGTCGCCCCGATTCCCCAAACACATTGTAATCACCAGAAGCTAGTGGAATTTGACCGGTACAGACCCGGTCACGTGGTTTTTTACCCATTTAAGGGGTTTTTCCACGTCATCATACATTGTGTCAACTTCGCATTTTCATTGACTGTGTGCGCGCTCGACCGCTCCGTGAGCTAAGGCGGTCCAAGAACAATCGGCCTGAACGGGGCATCGAGTTAGACCGCAATAGTTTGGCGCCGTCTGTGGGAACTACGATTCCCAACATCCTTCAGAAGTCAAGAACTCCACCTTTGCAACGTCCAAGTTCCGCTTCAATGGCAAAACGGAGCACTCACACAACTGAAGGATCCGTCCCAGACGGACATGCTGAACCAATACTCTCTCACTCTCTGGTGGACATGCCATTAGCCACTGAGGACGCTTTCACGCCTGTCACCGCCCTCGAGGGACGAGTTCGACAAATGGAGGAACAACAAACTGAAATGCGTGCACTGCTCAGGAATCCGGGAGCACCTCCTGCTCCTCTTATAATACCAGTTAACCCACCACTGCCAAATCATAGCAGGGCGCAGGAAGCTCCAAGATAAGAGGCGCCCGAAGAATACCCTGACGCCGCCAACCCCACTCACCCGGCTCGTGCAGAAGCTGAAATTGGGTGACATCGCCATAACAGGGAAGACGGGGCCCAACTTCCCCCGCTCGAAAGGTTCACCCAGGAAGAAATTCGGCAGGTGATTGTAGAAGAATACCGGTAGGAGGGCTGACGGGATATTCATACTCACCGACCACTCTGCCAAGGCTCCCCCCTTGCACTACAAATCCTGGCTCATCCAATTCCTCATGGTTTCAAGCTGCCGAATATCGAGACGTTCGACGGAACAGACGATCTGTTGGAACATGTCAACCACTTCACTACCATCATGAGGATTTACAACGCACCTGATCAGTTACTCTGCCAAGTGTTCCCAGTCACTCTCAAGGGGCAAGCCCGTACATGGTTTCACTCCTTGAGGGTGGGCACCATTACCAACTTCACAGAGCTAACAAGACAGTTCGCGGATCAATTCATAGCAAATCGAAGGATCGTCCGCGACCCTTCCCACTTATGAGGAATCCGCCAGAATGAAGGTGAGTCATTGAAGGACTTCTTTCGCAGGTTCTCCGCAGAAGCCCGCCAGATCCCAGGGGTCGACCCAGAACTGTTAAGAGGAGTGTTCCTTGGGGGCCTCCGCCCTGGCAGCTTCTATTCAGCATTAATGAGAGAAACTGTCGCTAGCTACCCCGACTTCGTGCACCGCATAGAGGTGCAGATCACAGCCGACGAGGCTATCGAAGCTCATCGTCAATAGTTTGACAACAAACAGAAGAGAAAAAGGGAAGAAGAGTTGGCCCCTCAATACCAAGAAGGAAGATTCCGACAAGAACATCAAAACAGACAACGCTGACGTTACCATCAGAGATATCAGCCGTCACGAGAATACACACCCCTCAACACCTCCAAGACAAATGTATTTTATGTGATCCAAGGCCACGAGGTGCTCCGCAAGCCCAGACCTCTCGCTAAAAATACCGGGGATCAGACAAAGTACTGCGAGTTTCACCATGGACAAGGACACGAAACAGAAGATTGCTCAAAGCTCAAGGAGGAGATCGAATATCTCATCAAACAAGGCCTCCTGGGGAGATTCTTACGGGGATAGGCACCAAGTCCGCTGAAAGGAGATCGGCCCATTGTTTGCTAGACAAGACTGGGGGAAACCCCTTAGACGACCAACCTAAGAGAGAGCTTCGCACCTCAGAAGGGCTTTGTCTATTATAGCGTTTATCAATTTTTCTTTCCTATGAATTCTGTATTCCCACAAAAAAGTCTCACGACTGTAACTCTAAAAAAGTTAAAATTTTCTCTGTTTAGGCCTGTTTATGGCGAGCGTCATCCGTGCAGTTTGAAATGCGCGCTCACTTCGCCCAAATGCGAAGACGACCATTTATCCTTACAATAACTGCCTCCGTGCAGCGCGCTCCTTACAACAATTGCCTCCGTGCAGCGCGCTCCTTACAACAACTGCCTCAGTGCAGCGCGCTCCTTACAGCAACTGCCCCCGTGCAGCGCGCTCCTTACAGCAACTTCCACGTGTAGCGCGCTCCTTACAACAATTGCCTCCGTGTAGCGCGCTCCTTACAGCAACTGCCTCCGTGCAGCGCGCTCCTTATAACAACTGCCCCCGTGCAACACGCTCCTTACAAAAACTTCCCCGAGCAGCGCGCTCCTTACAACACCTGCGCCCATGCAACGCTCCTTACAACAACTTCCCCCCGTGCAGCGCGCTCCTTACAGCAACGGCCTCCGGGAAGCGCGCTCCTTACAGCAACTGCCCCCGTGCAGCGCGCTCCTAAAAGAAACTGCCCCCGGGCAGCACGCTCCTCAAAGCACCTGGCTCCGTGCAGCGCGCTCCTTACAGCAACTGCCTCCGTGCATCGTGATCCTTATAGCAACTACCTCCGTGCAGCGCGCTCCTTACAACAACTGCCTCCGTGTAGCGCGCTCCTTACAGCAACTGCCTCCGTGTAGCGCGATCCGTACAGAACCTGCCTCCGTGCAGCGCGCTCCTTACAACAATTGCCTCCGTGCAACGCGCTCCTTACAGCATCTGCCTCCGTGCAGCGCGCTCCTTACAGTAACTGCCTCCGTGCAGCGCCTCCTTACAGCAATTGCCTCCGTGCAGCACGCTCCTTACAACAACTGCCTCCGTGCAGCGCGCACCTTACAGCAACTGCCTCCGTGCAGCGCGATCCGTACAGCAACTGCCTCCGTGCAGCGCGCTCCTTACAATAATTGCCTCCATGCAGCGCGCTCCTTACAGCAACTGCCTCCGTGCAGCGCGCTCCTTACAGTAACTGCCTCCGTGCACCGCACTCCTTACACAATTGCCTCCGTGCAGCGCCCTCCTTACAGCAACTGCCTCCGTGCAACGCGCTCCTTACAGTAACTATCTCCATGTAGTGCGTGCCTTACAGTAACTGCTGTCGTGCAGCGCGCTCCTTATAGCAACTTCCCCCCTGCAGCGCGATTCTTAGAGCAACTGCCTCCGGGAAGTGCGCTCCTTACAGCAACTGCCCCCGTGCAGCGTGCTCCTTACAGCAATTGTCCCCGTACAGTGCGCTCCTTACAGCAAATGCCCCGTGCAGCGCGCTCCTTATAATAACTACCCCCGTGCAGCGCGCTCCTTAAAGCAACTGCCTCCGTGCAGCGCACTCCTTACAGAAACTGCCTCCGTGCAGCGCGCTCCTTACAGCAACTGCCTCCGTGCTGTGCGCTCCTTACACCAACTTCCTCCATGCAGCGCGCTCCTTACAGCAACTGCCTCCATGTTGCACGCTCCTTATACAAATGGCCTCAGTACAGCGCGCTCCTTACAACAACTGCCTCCGTGTTGCACGCTCCTCGGGATTTGGGATCCTCACTTCCAAGTCAGCGGGAAGCCCATACTTAATCTTCCAAATGTCTACACCATCATCAGTCAAAGAAGAGCGCATGCGCATCAGGTCGGAAGAACTCTTCGAAACATGTGCAAAGCAAAAATTAAAAGGTCAGGATTGCCCAAAAGTAAAAGCTCGGGGTCAGACATCCAAGCACACATCCCAAGCAGCGCGCGAGAAAAGCTAAACCGCGCACGACCAGTGCGCGTACGGCCAGTCCGCGCGCGGCCAGCGCGCTCGAGGCCGGCACGCGCGTGGCCTGCGCGTGCGACCGGCCTGCGCGCGCGCGGACAAGGCGCCCGCGCGGCCTGCGCGCGCGCGGCCCACGCGAGCCCAACCTATGCACGGCAAGCCCCGTGCCAGTAGGTCGGGCACTCCCAAGCTCGCCGCAAGCGCGGCTGGCCGCCGCGCTTGCCTCGCGCGCCGCCGGTGCGCGCGAGGCCTAAGCGCGAAAGCGCAGCCGGCGGTCGCGCGTCCCGGGCGAGCGTAACCACTTTCGGCGTCCTCGCCTACTGACTCCTCCCCGGTAAAATTCCCTCCGAATACCTTGGAAGCACTGGCAATCTCCGCCTCTGCCTTCTTATCTGGAATCGTCATGACAATAGAATAGCGGGAGAAATCCTTCCTCTCTCGCTCACTTCTCTCTCGGATAGCAAGGATTTGGGGGGAAATTGATGGGTTCCACCATCATTGATAGGAAAAAGCCCCCCTTAATCTCCACCCAAAGTGGGGATCATGGGTTGACCAAGTCAATTCCACCCCCATGAACTCTCATAATGAGGAAATCATGGGGGGGGGGCCCACTCCCTCTCCTCATGGAGGAAAACCACCGTCGGGTGGCCTAACCGCTGCCGGCATCCGGCCTCCCGCCGATCCACAGCGACCGGCCTTGCTGCGGCAAGCCGCGGCCGGCCTGGCCGGCCTCGCTGCGGTAGGACGCAGTCGGCCTTGCCGCGGCAGGCCGCAATCGGCCTTGCCGCGTCAGGCCGCGGCCGGCCTTGCCGTGTCAGGCCGCGGCCGGCCTCGCTTTGGCAAGCCGCGGCCGGCCTTGCCGCGTCAGGCCGCGACCGGCCTCGCCGTG
The DNA here is from genome assembly GCA_039513925.1 of Platanthera zijinensis. Lineage (NCBI taxonomy): Eukaryota > Viridiplantae > Streptophyta > Magnoliopsida > Asparagales > Orchidaceae > Platanthera > Platanthera zijinensis. The sequence continues at coordinate 76,703,001 of CM077096.1, read as the reverse complement.
GCAAGCCGCGGCCGGCCTGTCCGGTCTCGCCGCGGCAAGCCGCGGCCGGCCTGGCCGGCCTCGCCACAGCAAGCGGCGGGCAAGCCACGACAGTCCGCCGCCGCTGGCCGACAGGCCGGCCGCCCCCTTTGCCGGCCACTTGGTCGGCCCCCTCTATTGCCGTGGACGCCTCCTTACCGTCCGATCAGGGGGAGGCTCTTCTCACCGTCCGATCGGGAGGGTAACCATCCACTAACCCACTACGTTAGTGGTGGGGTCCGCCATGATCCTCCCCCGTAGGCTATAAAAGGAGCCCCAGGGCCTCCTCATTCTTCACCTTTTTTCTGCTCCCGATCATCATCTTCCTCAGGTGATAGCTCTGTCAACCACCTACCTCGAGTCAGCCTCCAGCCGCCGCGAACCACCAGCGACCACCAGTGGCCTCCAGCGGCCACCAACGCACCACCATCTCGTCACCAGAAGAAAAACGCCCAAGTCCCAGAGCGAACCCAAGGAAGAAGGCGACTCCTGCATGCAAACGCGTGTCGCCCCGAGCGCCAGAGCACCCGGGTCATCCCTCATAGTTCAACATCCAAGTCACTCCCGCGGCGCAACCTGTTGCCCGCAGAAAGTCATAGTCTCTTTCTTTCCCCAAGCTGTAACGGGAGTGTCCTGTTGCCCCGATTCCCCAAACATATTGTAATCACTAGAAGCTAGTGGAATTTGACCGACACAGACCCGGTCACGTGTTTTTTACCCATTTAAGGGGGTTTTCCACGTCATCATACCTTGTTTCAACTTCGCATTTTCATTGACTGTGTACGTGCTCGACCGCTCCGTGAGCTAAGGCAGTCCAAGAACAATCGGCCCGACCGGGGCATCGTTTTAGTCCGCAACAATAGTGACGTTCTAACATTGGAAAAATGCGATGACATTTTCTTTATGTCATTCTTAACTGGCCCTCCTACAAAGGATTGAAAGAGTTGAGTAGCCATCGTGTTTTCAGTGAGAAGGAGTAATTTTTTGGGTCAGGACAGCGGAAGATACTTATGGTCCTGCACCAATGAGGAACCTGCAAAGGAGGTGGGGCCCACGCAATTGTGTCTTGTGCCATACACTTTTGCGCGGGGCCCTCATCATTTCAGACTCCTCATTGGTTGTCCTGACCATGCTCATGGTCAGGAATCCTGACCCAAAATTTTTTCGAGAAGAAGAGGGTTCAGAGGATCAAAGGCGGATTACTGTTGTCACGGCGAGAAACATTTGCTTTCACTGTTTGGGTATGTCCTTAATTTCACTCCTTTAATCTCTTGCTCAAAGAGTCTTTGAGCAAGAAGAAATTTGTCCTCCTCCTGTGTAAGAAACGAACAAAAAACAAACCGGAGAGGTTTAACAGAAATTTTATTATATGAAAAAAGGTATTTATTACAAAGGTATGACCTCACTTTTATAGAATGGAGGAGAGAAGAGAGAATACAAATAAGAGATGTGAGACTAAAAATTTATAGGATAAGCGGTCTATACACAAAATAAACCGCACAAGCCGCGCGGTTAGATGAGAAGGGCTAACCGCTCGGCTACCACCAGAGAGAGGGAAGCCGCCAGGGGAGACCGCTAGGCCGCTCGGTCTCCAAGCTGCCAGATACAAACCCCTAGACCGCGCGGCCTTCAATTCGCCAAGACAGGCCGCCAGACTGCCCGGTCACTAACATCAACACTCCCCCTCAAGCTGGAGCATATATATCGATCATGCCCAGCTTGTCACAAATATGAAGAAACGAGGCGGATACTTGCTTGGTGAAGATGTCAGCCAACTCTTTATCAGAAGTGACGAAGGGAGTGCAAATTTGTTCCTTCAAAATCTCCTCACGAATGAAATGACATTTGACCTTAATGTGCTTTGTTCTTTCATGAAATACCGGATTTTTGGAGATGTATATGACGGCCTTGTTATCACAGAACATAGGTAGATGATGGTTGTATACCTCTCCTAAATCCATCATGAGCGCTCGTAACCACTTTAGCTCACAAGTGGTCGATGCCATACTTCGATACTCTGCTTCTGCACTGAACCTGGAAACAACAGACTGCTTCTTGCTCTTCCAGCTCACCAAATTTCCCCCAACAAAGGTGCAAAAACCCGAGGTTGACTTACGATCCCCTTTGTCATCAGCGTAACTCGCATCTGAGTATGCTTCAACCCTTAGATGACCATTCTTCTGAAAGAGTAATCCTTTCCCAGGTTCTGCTTTGACATACTCCAAGATCCGCAAGGCAGACTGTAGATGGCACTCCCTAGGCGCTTGCATGAATTGACTCACCTTGCCCACAGCATAGGCAATGTCGGGTCTGGTCACTGTGAGATATATGAGCTTACCAACCAGACGCCTATACCGCGTAACATCTAAAAGAGGAGGCGAATCATCTGTCCAGGTTTTGTCTTCTCCAGTTTCTATGAGGCATCAGATAGGTTTTGCTCCAGTCAATCCTTCCTCTTTTAATAGATCAAGAGCATACTTACGTTGGGAGAGGACTAAGGAGTTGGGCTTTCGAGAGATTTCAATCCCCAGAAAGTAATTCGGAGAGCCCATATCTTTCGTGACTAGATGTTGACGAAGATGCAGCTTTGTCAAGGCTACCCCTTCCTGATCATCGTCAGTGAGAAGAATATCATCAATGTACACAGCAAGAACCACCAGACCCAAAGAGGTTTTGCGAATGAATAACGAGTGATCGGCAGAGCTTCCCGTAAACCCAACGGCCGCCACGATGCCGCTGAACTTGTCAAACCAAGCTCGAGGGCTCTGCTTGAGGCCATAGATTGCCTTCTTCAGCCGGCATACCCGTGTCTCCCCCTGAGCAACTTACCCAGGAGGTTGCTCTATGTAGACAGCCTCCTGAAGATCACCATAAAGGAAGGCATTCTTGACATCCAGCTGAGAAATCTGCCAATCTCTATTGACAGCCACAGAGAGAAGGACTCGGATAGTACTGAGACGAGCCACGGGAGAGAAGGTGTCAAATTAATCAACCCCATATATCTGATTAAACCCCTTAGCAACAAGGCGGGCCTTATAATGATCGACAGTGTCGTTTGGGCCAAATTTGACCACAAAGACCCAATGACAGCCAACAACATCAGTACCGAAGGGAGGAGGAACAAGAGTCCAGGTACCCCGCTCAGTGAGGGTTGCCATTTCCTCATCCATGACAATCTTCCAATGAGGGATATCAAGGGCCTCCTGGTAGGAATGGGGAGTGGCAGTGGCTGAGATAGCCAATGGAAAGGCCCTGCGAGAAGAGGTAAGGCGATCATATGAAATAACAGCAGCAAGGGGGTATAGAGTACACGTCCGCACCCCTTTGCGAAGAGCTACCGGAAGATCCAGGTCGGCGGGTCCCTCGGCATCCGGAGCATCCGTGGAAGAGAGAGCTTGCTCAGGAGTAGAGAGCGACAGCGGCGGAGATAAGGGAGATGGTGGCGGAGGGGAGGGAGAGAGGCGGAGGGAGAGGAGCGGAGGGGACGAAGAGAACAGCAGGAGTATCAGAAACTGGGGGGAGAGAAGTAGAGGGGTCATCCGAGAAGTAGGAGGCATTCTCGAAGAAGGTGACGTCAGCAGAGACGAACTGCTTACGAAGAATGGGGTCAAAGCAATAGTAGCCTTTCTGAGTAGGAGAGTACCCCAGAAACACACATTTGGTGGAGCGAGGGGAGAGCTTATCCCGGGTGGCAGATGGGGCATGCACGAAGGCAGTGCACCCAAAGATTCGAATAGGGAGAGGGAAAGGCTCCTTGCCCGGATACAGAATGGAGAATGAGGTTTTCCCGTGGAGAACGGTGGATGGAATGAGATTGATGAGGTAACAGGCAAGGAGAACAACATAGCCCCAATAGGAGCGAGGAACATGCATCTGGGTCATTAAAGTACGAGCGACATCGAGGAGATGAAGGTTTTTGCGTTCTGCCACCCCATTTTGTTGGGAGGTATAAACACAGCTAGTCTGATGATTAATGCCATGCTGCACACAGAAAGAGGTGAATGCATGACTCAAATATTCTTTTGTATTGTCGGAGCGAAACGTTTTAATACAAACATTAAACTGAGTTTTAATTAACAGATAATAGGATATCCATACATCCAAAAGTTCAGAGCGATCTCGTAAGAGATACACCCAAGTACATCTAGAAAAATCATCAATAAAGGTTACAAAATAAGAACTACCCCGACCAATGGTGAGGGTACGAGCAAGTCCCCAGACATCGGAGTGGACTAGATCAAACGGACGGGTAGAGCCCCGACCTTGCTTCAGCGGGAAGGAGGAACGGTGATGCTTGCCAAGCTGACAAGCGTCACAGTTGAGAGGAGTACTGGAAGGAGGGAGGTGGGGCAGAAGCTGATGTAGAAGCCGTGGAGGAGGATGATCGAGGCGGAGATGCCACTGGAGAAGATCCGTACAAGATGAGGAGAAGGCGGATAAGGCGGAAACGTTGTCGAGGAAGTAGAGGCCGCCACTCTTAGTCCCAGTAGCAATCGTCCGGTGGGAGCTCGGATCCTGAAAAGAACAAGAAGTGGGAGTAAATGTCACAGAGCACTGAAGCTGCTTGCATAAAGAAGTAACCGATAATAAATTGCACGGAAACTTGGGCACATAAAGAGTGTCCGCTAGGCGAAGAGACGGAGTAACATGAACGTCTCCCGACCCATGAACCGGGGAGGGAGAACCATCTGCAACGAGGACAGGAGGCAACCGATCATGCTGTTCGAGGAGAGAGAAGCACTGAGGATTGCCCGTCATGTGATTAGTTGCACCAGAGTCGATAAGTAATTTACCTTGAGTTACCATATGGGCACTACCTGATGACGTAATCACGGAGGCAAACGGCTTGGAAGAGGAGGCGAAAGAGTCACCAGAGGGGCGAAGATGGAAATGCTTCATCCAGCAGTGTTCCATAGTGTGGCCGGTGCGACCACAGTGAGAGCAGAGGTAGCGGGAAGGAGCACGTCCGCCAGATGGGTGACTACGGCTACCAGAGCCACTCCGCTGAGTTTGGTGAGCATAATTGTCCGGTGGAGAGGGAGCGGGCAGAAGGGGGCGCTGAAGAAGGGAGGTGACATCAGTGATGCAGGCAACAGTGACATCTAGGGTAGGGGATTCCGCCTCACCCAGAATTTGCTGGCGGTTCATATCATAAGTATCAGGAAGCCGGAGCAAATAACACACAACCAGAAGCTCCTGGGAATGCTTGTGTTGTTGAGTCAAATCCGCAGAAAAGGGGTAATTCTAAAGAATCTCAGCCCCAAGAGCCTGAACTTGTTGGTAGGCAGAAGAAGGGGATAAAGTAGGACGGGCAAAGAGGTCCGCATACAACGTATAGATATGGGACGTCTGAGACCCCTTTGAGTATAGAGCGGCAAGATGAAGCCAAGCGGCCTTGACTGTCTCATCATGACGGATAATGGGGAGGCATTCGTCGGAGAGGCTGTTAGCGAGCCAAGTACGCACAAGTGAGTCACTCGTATCCTAGTCATCAAAGAGAGGTGAAGTGGTGGGCGGAGGGTCATCAACGAGATGATGGCGTTGCGTTGTGAGCGAAGGAGAAAGGTGAAGGAGATGCTCCAATACGAGTAGTTGGAGCCGACAAGTTTGGAAACGGTACCAAGGTTCCCGGAAGGAGTAGGAGAAAGAGGCGGAGCCGGATTGGTGACAAGAGTTGTGGCAGTAGAAGCATCAGAGAGAGCCATAGGAGAAAACAACAGGAACCCGTGCGGTTAGGAACGAAACAGGGCGGTTAGGCGAGAAAACCGTGTGCGAGAAATCACAACGGTTAGAAGAAAAAGAGCTGCAGCGGTCACGATGAAAGACACCAGCGGTCAGAAAAACCACGACCAAGCCGCAGAACCAATCAGAGGGAAAGAAGTCGTGCGGCTAGAAACCAACCCGCGCGAACTGAGAAAGGAGAAGACCGCGCAAACAGAGAAAGGTCCGCGGGAAGGCAAACACGACAACAGGTCGCAACGACAGGTCGCGGCGACAGGTCACGGCGACTAGAGAAGAGGGCGCGACGACTAAGGACAGGTTGCGACGCGAAGAAAGGGGAAACAAGGAGGTCGCACACACTAAGGGCAACGACATGGAGAGGAAGAGGCCGCGCGAATAGGACGCAAGCAGGCCGAAGAGACAGACCGCGAGGACAGGTCGTGAAAAGAAGAAGAAGCAATCCGCGCGGACAGGTCGCGGCGGTCAGAGAAGGCACCCAGAATTAGGAGGAGAAATCGAGTCCTCTGATACCATGAAAGAAACGAACAAAAAACAAACCGGAGAGGTTTAACAGAAATTTTATTATCTGAAAAAAGGTATCTATTACAAAGGTATGACCTCCCTTGTATAGAATGGAGGAGAGAAGAGAGAATACAAATAAGAGATGTGAGATTAAAAATTTACAGGACAAGCGGCCTATACACAAAACAAACCGCATAAGCCGCGCGGTTAGATGAGAAGGGCTAACCGCTCGGCTGCCACCAGAGAGAGGGAAGCCGCCAGGGGAGACTGCTAGGCCGCTCGGTCTCCAAGCCGCCAGAGATAAATCGCTAGACTGCGCAGCCTTCAATCCGCCAAGATAGGCCGCCAGACCTCCCGGTCACTAACATCAACATCCTGTTGTGTTCGTGCACTCATAATTTACCCTGTGAATGGAGTTTGCGTTGTACCCTCTAATCATCGATTATAGAAATTTTTGGTGATCCTATTATTGGATAGTGTTGGAGTTTTCAGGGTGATCTAGAAGTAGTCAAACAGTTAGTCTCACTGTCAACACGATATGAGGCTATATGGTCTCACATAAGAGTGTTTATAGAAGTTGAAGAAAGGATTATGTTGGCTTTACACATTGGATATGAGTGAATAACCAATCCTATGACTCATTGGAGTTGGGTTTATAAGATAGTATGCCATCGAGACAACAAGACGATATTGTAAATATTGTCGAGTAGTCATGATAATGTCCGATGGATCGTTATTGTCTGAATGAACAAGAAAATATTATGAATATTGTCATGTTGACAAATAAATATTGTTGTGTTGGCAAGACATAGATTCGTGTCGTGTTGAGAAGAAGATATCATCATGTTGACAAGAAGATATCGTCGTATTGACATGACGATATCATTATATTTATAAGATGATCTTTTGAATAGCGTCGTATCAACACAATGACATTATCTTTTACTCTAATTAAGCCCCGGGTTTGCAGATAGCGGAGGCGCACGTCTGTCTTATATCGCTGGGGGTATTAATAGACACAATTAGGTTTTTCCTATGCTTCTTTGGAGATCAAGAAGGAAGAGTTCTTGAGATCCCGCTGCTTGTTCCACGAGTTCACATCCAGTCGTCGCCTCCCCTCCTTGAACGAATCTATAAATTCGTGGAGACGCTGAGGGCATTCCTTCTCCGACCCAGATCTTATTGGACAAGAGTTTGGGGTTCTCCGCCGTTCGTGTGGACTGCTATAAAGGCGTTGATTTACTTCTGTGCTCGAAACTTAGCCGCCTTCTAGAGCATCTTGATCGATTAGAGATTCGATTCCGCACATGTAACTTTGCATTTTCTATGTTTTACTTCTTGATTCATGGTTATCGCAAGATCCTATTACTGTTTAGGATTTTCTAGTAATCAATCATGCCACACACATGTGATGTATAACCGCTTAAGCAAAACACAACATAAAGTGTATGGTTAAGTGGCTTACGGGTTCCGTGGTTTTTTTACTCTTGGTTGGAGGAGTGTTTTCAAAGCTAAAAGCTTGTTTGTTACTATTATTATCTTTCCTTTCTTTCATTCGTAGCCAAGTAGCTTTTCCCTACAAGCTGTCTTAGAGGAAGGTTGCTAATTTTTCGAAAGCCGACGATTGGATGTTCGGGGAAAGTGAAGTGTCACGGTAGTTTATGGTCATTGACCCTCTGACTATCCCATGGTTCCTACCCCAGAACAAATCAGACATTCCTAACTCGTTTGCAATGGAAGAAAATAATTCATACGGTTTGATCAAGTTGACACCTAGAATTACCCAATATGGAAACTCAATATGCAAGATCTATTGATTGTTAGAGACCTATATAGTCCCATTATGAGCCCGAAAAAGCCAGAGAAAATGAGCGTCGATGATTGAGAAATATTGCACATGAAAGCCGTTGCCACCATTCGGTAATGGGTCGACATGAGTATTTTGCATCACATCTCCGAAGATGATCATGCAGATAAGTTATGGGCAACATTATCGGGCATATATTAAAAAGGTACGTCCAGGAATAAGGCGATGATCATTCAGAGACTTATATAAAGTACAAGGACAAAAAAATATAAATGAGAATACAAGTGATTTCCAAGGGCTGGTGAACCAACTGATTATAATGAAGATAACAACTAAAGATGAGTTGCAAGCTTTTTTATTTCTAAGCTCATTGCTTGATAGTTAGGATACATTAGTAGTCTCTCTAAGTACTTCAACATCAGGAGGAATGCTAACAATGGAGATGGTTAAAGAAAGCTTTCTCAGTGAAGAAGCCAGAAGAAAAGAAAAAGAAGAGTCATCTTTTGAAGTACAAGTTTTTAAAAAACTCGAGAGACGTGGTAGAAGCAAAAGTCGGCAACCCTTTTATTATCCAAAAAAAGTTAGTGGCAAGTAGAAACCGAAAATTGAAATAACAGAAATAGTAGATGTACCGGAAAGAGTCATGGAAGAGAAGAGACAAGAAGCCGTGCGAGTAGAGAAAAGGCCGCGCAAAAACCTAGCATCGGAGACTGTGCGAACAAAAAGAAGTTCGCCCAAACAAGAAGAGATCACAACGGACAAAGAAAAGAAACCGCAGCGGTCACAAGACGAGATTCTGCAGCAGTCATGGTGTAAACACACCAGCGGTAAGGAAGGCCATGACCAAGAAGCAGAACAAAGCAGAGGGAAAGAAATCGTGTGGCTAGAGAGAAGGCCACGCGAACAAGAGATAGAGAAGACCGCGCGAACTGGAAGGAGTTCGCAAGAAAGGCAAGCAGGGCGTGCGAACAGGGCAGAGACCGCACGAACAGAAATGGAGCCGCGCAAATCAAAATAGATCGCGGGGAGAAAAGAGGCAGAGAAACTGCGAAAACAGGTCGCAGATAGAAAGAAAGATGGAGCGAGAAGAGAGGTCGTGCACACAAAGGGCAGTGACAAAGAAGAAAAGAGAAGAGAGGCCGCGTGAACAGACCACAAGAAGAAGGGCGAACCGTGCGGACAGAAGAAGGCACCGAATCAGGCGGAGAAGATCGAATCCTCTGATACCATGTGCGAACAGACAAGTAAAAACCGGAAATTTGAATAACAAAAATTTTTATTATCCAAAAAAAGTTAGTGCTACAAATGTATGACCTCCCTTTTATAGAATGGAGGAGTTGAGAGAGATTACAAATAGGCAATGCGGGACTAAATAATTACAGGTATAAGCGGTGTAACAAAAAAAACAAGCCGAACAGGCCGCGGGGTTACACGAATAGGCTAACCGCCCGGCAACCACCAGAAGGAGAGAACAAAACGCCATAGGAGTCTGCCAGACTGCCCGGTCTCCAAGTTGCCTGAGACAAATCGTCAGACCACCCGGACACCAAACAACAACACTCCGGTTACCAAACCGGTGGAGAGAAACCGCCAGACCGTGCGGTCTCTAATACGTCAAAGTCCGACCGCCAGACCGCGCGGTCTTTAATACTCCAGATTCAGACCGCCAGACCGCCCGGTCTCCATACTGCAACAATTAATAGTCTCTCTAAGTACTTCAACTTTAGGAGGAATGCTAACAATAGAGATGGTTAAAGAAAGCTTACTCAGTGAAGAAGCCAAAAGAAAATAAAAAAGAAGAGTCATCTTTTGAAGTACAAGTTTTTGAAAAACTCGAGAGACGCGGTAGAAGTAAAAGTTAGCAACCCCATTAACAAAAGAAGAATTATTTGTTGGGTTTTCTACACAGATGTGAAACAATGCGTCATATGTGTGCAACAGAATTGGGTTCAAGAAAACCCTGAACAGAAACTGGATCTTGCGATGAAACATCGATCAAGAAGTAAAATCACAATAATAAATAACAATAAACATGAGATGGGTTGATTTTATGCTCAACCAAGATTCTCTTGAAAGCTCGTCTTAGTCCACGCCGAAAATAGATTTGTAGCTTTATAGGTATCCACACGAACGAAGGAGAACACTAGGACCTTGTCGAACAAGATCTGGGATGGAGAATGGAAAGCCCTTTGTGCCTCGATAAATTGCTAGGTTTGATCTAGGAGAGGCGGCGGCTGTCGCCGAGATTAGGTCTCGCGGAGGCAGCGAATTCTAGATCTCGAGAAAACTCTTTTCCGTTTGATCTCAAAAGGGAAGCATACATAAAACCCTAGGGCTTCATCTATTTATACCCAAGAGTATAAAATTGATACACGTCGTCACTATCAGCAGACCTAGGACCTAAAGGAGTAATTTTAGCGGTACAGCTGAGACAATCTCAGCTATCTTAGCGGTACAACTGAGGCGCTCTCAATGGTATAAATGAGACACTCTCAGCAGTACAGTTAAGACGCTTTTAGTGGTACAATTGAGATGCTCTCAACTATTTCAGCGGTACAGTTGAGATGCTCTCAGTTGACTCAACGGTATAGCTGAGATGATCTCAACTATCTCGATGGTAACGTTGAGACGGCCACAAAATAGTGCCAACAAGCTACTCCAATTAGTCAATGGATTGGTCCTTTCTCTCATATCTAATATGAGTAAGACCAACATGTAAGAAATGGAAAAAGAGCTAAATAAACCGCAAACTTTATTGCTCGAAAAAGATTAAGATTACATAGTTATACCCCCTTATTTATAGAAACCGAGGGAGGTGAGAGAATACAACCCACGATGTGGGACTAAATACAACCCACGCGGCTTATGCAGTTTGACAACGTACAACCGCACATATACAAAATAATTACAAACCGCCTAATTACAATAAGGGGAAACCGCTAGACCACCAGGGAAGACTGCTGGATAAGCCTCCAGACCACAACTGCGGGTAGCCACCAGGCCACAGTTGCGGGTAAGCTTCAGATCGTTCCAGCGGGTTGCCACCAGACCACAACTGCGGGTTGCCACCAGACCGCAGTTATGGCAAACCATCAGTTCGTTGGGCAAGCTGCAAGACTGCTGGGAAAGCTGCTAGACCGCAACTGCGGGTAGACACCAGTCCGCATTTGCGACTAAACACTAGACCGCCAATGCGGTTAATAGTCCGCCCACTACTGCAGCTATCCTACTGACTACCAGCTGAGAATCATCACCAGACCTCCACTGCTAGCCGCCAGACCTTCCGAACAACAAGCCGCCCGACTTGCCTATAAACCGCCAATCTCTAACACTCACCCTCAAGCTGGAGCGTATATGTCAATCATGCCCAACTTGCTACAAACATCTGAAGCGGAAATTGGTTTCGTTAAGAAGTCTGTCAGTTCTTTATCAGAAGTGACAAAGGGAGTACATATTTGATTCTTCAAGACCTCTTCCCTAATGAAGTGACAATCCACCTCAATTTGCTTTGTCCTCTCATGAAAGACAGGATTCTTTGATATGTAAATGACGGCTTTGTTATCACAAAACATAGGAAGAGGGTGATCATAGACTTCTCCCAAGTCGAGCATAAGCGCTCGTAACCATTTTAACTCACAGGTAGTTGAAGCCATGCTCCTGTACTCTGCTTCAACACTCAACCTTGAAACCATAGCCTGCTTTTTTGCTTTACCAACTAAAAAGGTTCCCTCCTACAAAGGTGCAAAAACAAGATGTAGAATTTCTATCCTCCTTATTATCAGCATAGCTAGCATCAGAATATGCTTCAATCTTCAGGTGACCATTTTTCTGAAACAACAATCCCTTTCCTAGAGACCCTTTCACATACTACAGAATCTTCATGGAAGACCGAAGATGACACTCTCTAGGATTCTGCATAAACTGACTGACCTTCCCAACTGCATAACAGATATCTGGTCTAGTAACAGTCAGATATATGAGTTTGCCTACAAGGCGTTTGTACACAGTGAAATATGGAAGAAGAAGAGAATCTTCATTCCACCCTTTATCATCTCCAATTTCCATCGGGCAACGAGCAGGTTTCGTGCCAAGAAGACCGGTTCCTTTTAAGAGATCTAGTGCATACTTTCGCAGTGAGAGAACCACTGAATTCCTCTTTTGGGAAATCTCAATTCCCAGAAAGTACTTCAGAGTTCTCATATCCTTAGTGATAAAATGTTGACTAAGATGTCGTTTGTCAAGATCAATACCTTCTTTATCATCACCAGTCAAAAGAATATCATCTACATATACCGCAAGAACCACAAGACCGTTAGTGGTCTTTCGTATAAACAGAGAATGATCAGCATAGCTTCGATTGAACCCAATAAGAGAAACAACTCCACTAAACTTGTCAAACCAAGCTCGTGGACTCTGCTTTAAGCCATAGATCGCCTTCTGAAGCTTGCAAACCTGAGACTCCCCCTGAGCAACATACCCCGGAGGTTGCTCCATGTAAACCACTTCTTGCAAATCGCCATAGAGGAAGGCATTCTTCACATATAACTATGACATCTCCCAGTCTCGATTAACGGTTATAGAGAAGAGAACGCATATAGTGCCAATGCGAGCAATAAGGGAAAAAGTATCAAAGAAGTCAACCCCATATGTCTAAGTAAATCCTTTGGCCACGAGCCTTGCCTTATAGCGATCAACTGAGCCATCTGGAAGATACTTGACCACAAATACCCATCGGCAACCAATCACATCAATTCCCAGAGGTGGGGGACAAGAGTCCAAGTCCCTCTCTCAGTTAATGTATGCATTTACTCATCCATAGCAACTTTCCACGGAGGACTAGTAAGGGCCTCTTGATACGTTATTGGGATCACAGTATAAGAAATTGCAAGAGAAAAACGCCTGCCATTCAGGGAAAGCTGAGCATAGGAGACAACTGCATCAATAGGATGCTTAGTGCATTGTCAAATGCCCTTACGCAGAGCAATGGGAAGACCAAGTTCACTATTGACCGGAGGAGGCGATGTACTGTCAGAAGAAAGAAGAGGTCCTGGAACAGGCACATAAGGCTCCATGGGCAACACAATAGGCTCCAGAGAAAGAAATGGATCAACAGGAGCAGGTGTAGAAAGAGCTGGCTCCGGCAGAGGAGCTGAGAGAACTGGCTTTGGTGGAGGTGCTGAGAGAATAGGTAGAGAAGAAGAAGTATCAGAGGGCAAGAGAGATGAAGCAGGAGAGAAATATGGTGTATCTTCAAAAAAGATAACATCAGCTGAAATATATTGTTTGCACAGAAGAGGATCAAAATAGCGATAACCCTTTTGCGTTGGACAATAGACAAGGAAGATACACTTAACAGAACTAGGAGAAAGTTTGTCACAACCAGGAGAAGGTATGTGAACAAACGCTGTACATCCAAAAACCTTAAGAGGTAACGAAAATGAATCGGCCGAGGGATACAAAATGGAAAAAGGAGTCTTGCTCTGAAGAACAGACGAGGGTATCCGATTAATGAGATAGCAGGAGAGAAGATCGACCTGACCCCAATAGGACCGAGAAATAATCATTTGCAATATAAGGCTATGAGCAACATCCAAGAGATGATGATTCTTGCGTTCAGCAACGCCATTCTGTTGAGAGGTGAAAGGGCAAGAAGTTTGATTAATCAAACCATGGTTTGCATAAAAATAAAAAAAAAAAGTCGACTGACATACTCCTTGGCATTATCAGTACGAAGAAATTGAATAGGCACTTGAAACTGTGCCAAGATCTCATGATAAAAGGCAGTAAACACAGTATAAAGTTCAGAACAATCTTTCAGGAGATACATCCAAGTATACCTGGAGAAATCATCAATGAAAGTGATAAAGTATAAGCTACCTCTTCCAATAGTGGAAAGAGGAGCAGGAACCCAGATGTCAGAATGAACTATTTCAAAAGGACGAGAAGAACTATTTCCCGTTCGTGCTGGTAAAGAAGAGCGATGATGTTTTCCATACTAACAGGCTTCACAATTCAAAGGGGAATCCTCTTGAGGAAGATGTGGAAGAAGTTGGTGGATGAGGCGAGAAGGAGGGTGGCCAAGATGACGATGCCATTGCTGAAGAGAGGAAGAAGCAGAAAGAGCAACATCATGGTCAAGAAAGAAGAGGCCACCACTGGCAGTCCCAGTAGCAATCGTAGATTTGGAGATAGAATCAGAGAAAGAGCAAGTGGTACCCATAAAAGTAACCGTACAATTTAACTGAGTGCAAAGAGCATGGATAGAGAGTAAATTGCACGGGAAATAAGGGACATAGAGAGTGTCCTCTAGTAGCAAATATGGAGAGAGACGCACAGTGCCAACACCATGCACAGGAGCAGAAGTCCCATCAGTAATAACAATAGAAGACAGCCTAGTTTGTTCAAGCAAAGAGGAGAACAAACGAGAGTTGCCAGTCATGTGACAAGTGGCACCAGAGTCAATAAGCCACTTATCAGAGGAGGCCACACGAGCATGAGTAGTAGAAGAGAGAAGGGAATCCATCCTCAAGAAGAAACAGGAAAGCAGAAAGACTAACCGCACGGTTAGAGGATAAGCCGAAAACAACAACGAAGCGAAGAAACTGCGCGAACAAAAAAACCGCGAACAAACCGCAGGAACAAACCGACCAAGAACAAGTTGTAGAAGGAGGCAGAGACCACACGGTCATGGTGTCAACACACCAGTGACAAGGAACAAGCCGCGACCAAAATGCGGAATCGTAGCAAATAAGAGACAAGCGACTAGTAAAGAAGCCACACCAAGAAGAAGAGAAAAGAGCAAGAGGCCGCTCGGTCAAGGCGACAACACACCAGTGGCAAAGAAGAAACCGCGACCAAAGGTGGAACTTGCAATAGAGAAGAGAAACCGCGCGAAGAGGAACCACGCGGTTAGCAAGGGAAGCCGGGTGAACAGAAAATCCCGGGAGGAAGCAAGTCGCAAGCACAGCGAGCAGCAAGGGAGGGAAGAGAAGGGAAAGAAGCCAGACAAAGCCGAAAGAAGAGACCGCTCGATTAAACAAACAAACCGCGATCTTTCTGAAGCAAAGGATCGGTTCGCTCTGATACCATGTAAGAAATGGACAAAGAGCTTAATAAACCGCAAACTTTATTGCTCGAAAAAGATTACATAAGAATGCCCCCTTATTTATAGAAATCAGGGGAGGTGAGAGAATACAACCCACGATGTGGGACTAAATACAACCCGCGCGGCTTATACGGTTTGACAATGTCAAACCGCACATATACAAAGTAATAACAAACCACCTAATTACAACAAGGGGAAACCGTCAGACCACCAGGGAAGACCGCTGGGTAAGCCGCAAGACCACAATTGCAGGTAGCCACCAGGCCGCAGTTGCGGCTAAGCTTCAGACCATTCCAACGGGTTGCCACTAGACCACAACTGCGGGTTGCCACCAGCCCGCAATTGTGACAAACCATCAGTCCGCTGGGCAAGCTGCCAGACCGCTGGGAAAGACGCCAGACCGCAACTGCGGGTAGACACTAGGACGCAGTTATGGCTAAACACCAGACCGCCGATGCAGTTAATAGCCTGCCCACTGCTACGACTATCCTCCTGACCGCTAGCTGAGAATCATCACCAGACTGCCACAGCTAGCTGCCAGACCTTTCGAACAGCAAGCCACCCGACTTACCTGTAAACTGCCAATCTCTAACACAACACAATCTACTCCTCCAAGTTCTCCATATGCTCTTATGTAACGCCCCAGAATTTATACAGAAATAGCTCACACAATGCTACTGCCCGACGGTAGTGCTAGCGCTGGCGGTAGTGTTGTGCATTATTTGTCGCAGCTCTCTGTGAGCTAACGCCCAGTGGTAGAAAGATACCGCGTAGCGGTAGTGAACCATTCGGCGAAGATAATGTAAATGATGGGCTTGCTGAAGAAGCCGCCGACCGAGGTACCGCGCGATGGTAGCTTGATACCGTGTGGAGGTAGCGCTCAGAATAGGAAGTTTAAATCAAATCTTGACCATTCGTCGATTTCAAATAGGATCCGATAGTGGGGAGTTACTCCTACTGGTATAAGGCCGTGAGATGAGGGTTTTACCTCATTCTAACATAAGGTTTCTCTTTCTAAAGAGTTAGAGAGAGGGGAGAGCTAAGGAAGAGGAAGAAGGGTTCTCCGTCATTATTGGAGCTTTGGAGCTCCAAATCGTGAGCCGAGTCCAGATCCACGGATAGCAACCCGGTGTAGTTCTTTCTATCCGGTTGGATTTTTGATTCATGGCGCCCAAGAGAACTTCAAGGGTAATGATTCTCCTCTTGGACAAGTGAAATCCATATTTTTGTATGTTAGAATGGAAACCTCCACCAATGGATGGAGAGTGTGAGGTTTCCTTTGGGTCGATACAATGTATCCATGGTAGAAACTTACATATAGAGTTCAAAATCGAAGTACGAGCATATGCATGTTGTGTGAAGCCCATCCAGACAAGTTGGTATGAATTGGTGATGGAATTAATGCTCTTTGTATGTTGGAGAAGACTCCATGATTTATGTTATTTTCGGGTTCTGAGTGTTGTAGAGTGTTGCAGGGAATCTTGGAGGCTAACTCTAAGAAATACCCAGAAAAATGGACAGAGTCAAAGTTCTGTCAGCTATCGCCCAACAGTAGTGCTACCGCTAGCTGTAGCGCCCAGTGGGCTGTTTTATGGTTGTGAAGCCTGTATCCAAGAGATAAGGTGGGTAGCATGTTGAGCTGTTGAGCCTAGAGTGCCCAACTATTGTTGGGTCCATTGCTCATAATGTCCTAGATTTGTAGAAGTCAACCAAGTCAACTGTATACACATAGTTATATTTCATGTATGTTCAAGTTCATGCATGCAGGTGTGTCCTTATCACATTGATTGGACAGGTATTCCAAGTGGTAGTGACAGATGGTCACAAGGTAGAGAAGTGGAGAAACAGAAATCTGTCTAAGTCCACAGGCGTTAAGTGAAACCAGTTCATTCAACGCCAGATGACAAAAAGCGTTGAGTAAGGGTTGGACAGTCAAAGCTGAAAGTCTTGTTTTCTAGGTTAGCTAAACACTTAGAGGGGGGGGGGGGTGAATAGGTTTTTGTCTTTATTTTAACTTTTCTAATTTGTTATTAGATTTTTGTGCCTGTGATTAGATTAGTTATTAGATTTGAAGAACATTCACAGACGACACAACAATTTTATAGTAGTTCCCCAATCTTGGGTACATCCACTGTCACTCTGTGCCTATCTAACAGTGTGTTAGATTCGACTCTCTCTCCAGAACTCAGCTACTTAATAGCTTACAACACAGATCCCGCAGGACCATACAGGTCACACAGACCAAACACTTAGGCACTAAGCCAATCCATATATCACAAAGACCTTTCACAAGGCACTAAGCCAAACACAGGTCACAAAGACCTTAGCCTTTATAATATAAGCTTACAACTCTACACTCACAAAGAATCTAAGCAAAAGAACAAGAAAGGTTGTATGATTAGACACCAGATCAAGAACTCTGTGTCTTCTTCTTCCTGGACTGAGCAGATATCAGTCCAACCAATTGTTATTGAAGACAATGAAGTAGGCAGTAGATTCTTTCTTCAACCAGCTTTCTTTTTCTCTGCAGAACTTGTAGATCCTCTACCTTAGAATGGATTCTGATCCTGCTGTAGCAGATGATAATTTCTTCAACTAACTCCTTCCTAACAAGGTTCTCTAGGTAGAACCACTTCTTCATGCTCGACGAAAATGGCGAGGAAGAAGATGAAGTTCGGCCGCCATTTTTTGTTTTCAAAAAACCTAGACAAGGAATCGATTGTTGATTGCTCTGGCCGATTTTCTTCTTTTTATACTCTAAAGGCCAATTAAGCAGTGGGTCCCACCACCAGGATTGATGGCTGAGATTAAGCAATTAAGCACATGCTTTCCATTTAATCTTGATTCAACAGCTCCTTATTATGTGTAGGCCCCAACACTTTATGTTCCTTGGAAGTGCAGAGGATGATGACAGCTGGCCGCCAACGTCTCTGGAAGCAATTCCACACCATTTAAATTTTGGTTGACTATTTGACTTTGCTGACGTCAGCATGACTCAGCATCTCTGGACTTAGACAAAATTCAATCATCAGAACCAAAGGCATTGAGTGAGTAGGTATCACTCAATGCCACATCACTTAGACAAAATTCTAAGTATTGAGCTCGACGAAAGCTAAGCTCCGTTCGACGAACGTCAAGCTCAGCTCGACGAAAGTATAAGTTTAGTTCGATGAACTGTGGACTTAGTTTGATTAAAGGCTGAACTGAGTTCGATGAACTCTTGGCTAAACTGAGTAATTTGGCTCAGTTCGACGAACGCTGAGCTCAGTTCGACGAAGCTGAGCTCGAAGAAAGTCAAGCAGTCCACGCTTTTGGACTTCGCCAAATTTCTGCTTCAAGGCGTTGAGAGCATTGAATGAGCTTGCCTCACTCAATGCTATTTGCCTTAGAAAATATTTTTGCATCTTGGCGTTGAGAGAGTAAGCTCCACTCAATGCCAAACTACTTAACAGAATTTTTCTGTTATCAGGCGTTGAGTGAGTAGGCTACACTCAATGCCTGTGGATTTAGTGAAACTTTTGCCCAACTTTTCTGTGGAGTTGACTAGCACAACAACACTCAACGCTAAAGTTGTATGGAGTTGAGTGAGTAGACCACACTCAACGCCTGTGGACTTGGCCACATTTTCAGCCAATTTCTCTAGGCTTAGACTGACTCAGCCTGACTCACAACCTTTTTGTTGTATGGCATTGAGTTAGTAGACTACACTCAATGCCTGTGGAATTAGCCACAATTTTTGCTATCTTCCAGTTAGGCTGAGACATACTCAACGCTATATGTTATATGGCGTTGAGTGAGTAGACTACACTCAACGCTTTTGTACATAGCCAAATTTTTGGCTATTTGCCAGTTAGGCTGAGATAGACTCAATGCTATATGTTATATGGCGTTGAGTGAGTTGTCCTCACTCAATGCCTATGGACTTGTGCAAATTTCTACAAAGCAAAATAGAATCTATACCTCTAGCGTTGAGTGAGCTTGCCTCACTCAACGCCGGTTGACTTAGTCAATTTTTGCTATGTCCAATAACCACTTATTGTGTCCACATGTCCAATCAATGTGATATGGACAACCTGCACTCAAAACCTAAAATGCACATCAAATACAGTTGATGTGTGTGGCATTGAACAGTTTGACTTCTCACAAATCAGGGACATTGGGAACAATGGACCCAACAAAAGCTCAGCAGTCTTCAAAGCAATTCTGTGGCTAAGTCCACATGCGTTGAGTGAAGGAAGTTCACTCAATGCCATATATCAAAAGGCATCGAGTATAGCTGAGTCTGTCAAAGCTTCAGCATTGGCAAGAAAGAAAATGCGGTTAAGTCCACAATATTGAGTGAAGCCAGTTCACTCAATGACATATACCAAGAAGCGTTGAGACAAGCTCACGCAGTCAAATCTTAAAGAAGAAAGACAAAAAAATCTATCTAAGTACAAAAGCGTTGAGTGAGGAAGGTTTACTCAACACTCTCAACGCTTCCATAACAAAAAATCTATCTAAGTGTTTTGGCATTGAGTCAAGCTTATTCACTCAACACTTAGTGAATGAAAATCTGTCTAAGTGTTTTGGCATTGAGTCAAGCATACTCACTCAACGCCTAGTGACAGAAAATTTGTCTAAGTGTTTTGGCGTTAAGTGAAGGTTGCTCACTCAACGCCTATACTAAAAGTGTTTGAATTTGACTAAGTCCACAGGTTCTGACGTCATCAAAGTTTAAAATGTTGTAGGATGGCTACAGTATGCGACAAACGACATCGCAGGCCTACTGTACAACTATTACTGCTAAAGCAAGTTGCAGCCAACAACTACGGGTGGTCCCCACTACTTCTTGGAGTTGTTAATCGATGGAAGATAAAAGAGACATGATCGGTAGACAGAACTTAACTTTTAGGTTTTTATTCATTTCAAAAAGTTGCGGCTAAACTTCATCGTCATTGCCATTATTGTCGTGCTTGAAGCAAGAAGTTGAATAAATTGATCTAAAAGATTCTGAAGTTAGCTGTAGCTATTTTCATCAGCTACAGCAAGTTCAGAAAAGTTTTTCTAAGAAAGAAGAAGAAGCGGAGACTTTAATTTTCTACAGTCAAGGTTAGCTGTTTGAAGAAGAAAAAGAACTATCTACTCCTTTGTCTTCAACAGCAAGTTCAGAGACTTTTGTTTCTTAGATACTTCCAGCACAAGCAGTAGTCTACTGAAGTATTCGTTTTCTTGTTGCTGAGAAGAAGGAAGGGCTAAGGTAAACTCAATCCAGGAAGACTGGCACAGATAAATTTCTCTGATGTCAAATCAACCACATCAACAAACTAATTTTTTTTTGTAGGATCTATTCTTGGATCTGAGCTATAGGATCCTTTTGGATCTGAGTTGTAGGCATAATTTATAAAGGCTGAGGTAGGATCATTTGTTGATCTGAGTTATAGGGCTAACCTCCATAGCCTGAGCTGTAGGACTTGTGTTCAAGTCTGAGGTAGGTGGTCTTTTGATCACTGAGTTATAGGAGCAAGCTTGCTCTGAGGTAGGTTATAGAATTGATTTAAAGATAACCCAAATACCTAGAGGGGGGGGGGGGTGAATAGGTTCTTTCTTTTTTTAACTTAAGGTAGAATAAGAATTCAGTTCTTTAAATAGAATTTAACTATTCTACAGTTAACACAGCAACCACAGCACAGAATACACACATCAAAGATTGCACACTGGTTTATAGTGGTTCCCCGAGGTCTAGGTACATCCACTTTCCCCCTACGCCTATCCAGCAGTGTGCTAGATTTAGCCTAACTTCTTCCTTCTTCTCAGATCTACAGATCTTACAGCTCAGAACCCTGAAAGGTTCCTACAACTCAGAATGTATCCACACTCCTACAGCTCAGGCTAACAGCCCTACCTCAGCTTTGACACAAGGCCTACAACTCAGAATGTATTCACACTCCTACAGCTCAGGCTAACAGCCCTACCCCAGCCTTGTCACAAGGACTACAACTCAGAGATCTATATCCCCTACACTCAGCCTTTATATTATAGGCTTACAACTCAGATCTTGAAAGATCCTACAAAATTTGAAAAATCTTATAGATTGACACTTACCCTTGTTGAGAGAGAAGGGATAAAAGGTTTCTTGATTAGTTCTTGATAAAATTGATTGCTGAGATCAACCTGTTCTTAGTTTTCTTCAAAGCTTCTTGAATCTGAACTCAGTAGGGTTGATCTCCTTTGAAGTTGACTGGCTGACAGCTTCCTTCTTAGATTTCAGAAATAGATCTGAATTCTTCTTAGCATATTTGTTCAGGATCTGCTTCTTAAGAGACTTGTAAATGTCTCCTACTTTATTTCAAACAGCTGGAGCTCTCTCTCAATCTCCAAATCTTCTGAAGTTTCTTCTGAATTCTTGTTTGAATTCTCCTTAGACAAATTCTGAGTAGATTGCCACTTCAGACTGTCTTCTTAGATCTTCTCACGAAAATATTCTTCTGTGTGACGTGCTCTTTCTTGATCAATGATCAATACTTCATTAGTTGTTCGTTCGTGTGTTGTTGATTTAACAGAATCCGTCTTTATATAGACTTTATCCTTGGTAACCGGCTGATCTGGTTTATAACCAACTTCCGACATTTCTGATAGCTTCAACAAACTTGTTGTAATTCACAGCTGTCAAGTCTTCAGTCATTTCTTGAACCTTTGTCTTTGTCAGCAAAGCGTCGAGACTGATCTTCATTATGTGTCGACACAAGTAGATTAAGTGTCGACCCAAGCTTTGGTGATGTCGACACAGCTCCTTTGGTGTCGACACTGATTCTTGACATTGCATCTGTAGAATGTGTCAACACTGCTTCTTTGTGTCGACACAGTCACTTCTTCACTTCATAGCAATCAACTTTGTTGAAACTCTGCTGTGTGTCGACACAAGTCTTGTGTGTCGACACAGTTGATATAGTCTAAGAATTCTGTGTGTCGACACTGCCTTCAGGTGTCGTCATAGTTGATGTCGACTAAAACTTCTGTGTGTCGACACTGCCTCCAGGGGTCGACACAGTTGATGTAGACTAAAATCTTTGTGTGTTGACATAGTTGCTTCTGGTGTCGACACTGCTTTTCTATGTGTCGGCACAGGCTTTCTTAAGTGTCGACTCATGGACTTAGAAACTTTTTCCTGCATTTTAGAAAATTCTTAACCTGCACATATAAACTCAAAATAACATCAAATACACCTTGATGTATATCATTGAGCTAAGTGAGGCTTCTTCAAATCAGGTACACATTTTCCTATGTACCCAACAATCTCCCCTTATTTGGAGAAGTCATAACCCTTTAGTCAATGATATACACCACTTATAATAAACAAAACATTATGATGTATATTAGCATTATATGACAGGGTAAATTATAATCAAAACATATACCAAAATGACATTACAGAATATTGATGCAAACTTAATGAACATGAAACATTGTTTTGTTTATACTATCAAAAAGTTTCTTAACAATTGTTTACATAGATTTCTTCCAAAACTAAAGATTACATTGTTCTTGTAAAATCTAGTAAATCTATACTAAGGCTGATCAGGCTCCCTGATGACTATGTCTTTTCCTGGCTTAATCTGAGCCTGCACAGTAGGTTCTGCATCATCACTAGGCTTCTTTCCTTTCAACACTTCCTTCTTCTGTGCTTCAGCCTTAATTCTCTATCTTTCAAAATAATGAAAAGGATTAGGAAAGTATTTGCTAGGCACCTGAGCATTAGGAGGTAGCTTCCCAATTTTAGCCTTTCTTCTATATTACAGAATGGCTTCTTGCCTTGTTTCATATTTCTGTCATTCTTGTTCATTATACCATTTTCCCCTTTCATGGACCTGTTCTTTCACAACTTTCCAGGCAGTCAAAATTATATTTCTAGAAGTGGGGCTCCACTGCTCAAAATCAGGCTTTAACTCAGCCTATTCTCTGAACCTTTTCTTTGACAGTTGAGCTTCCTGCTGAGCTTTCAAGGCAGCTTTTGGCATTTCTACTTTCTCAATAACAACATTATCAACTTCCTGTGGAGGACTGTACATTGACTGAACCTGTTGCTGAATCATATCAAAATCTGTTGGAGGGTAGATGACCTGAGCAACTTCAGGTTGATCACCTTTAACATAAGCAGGTTGCACACCTGACTCAGCAACATTATCATCATCACAAAGGGGTGGATATCCCAGAGTGGCTCTGATGCTATTGGATATCCATTTGGCATGATCAGAGCCTGCTTTGACTAACACTCTCTCCCCCTTTATGACTTCTCTTTCAATATGGACTCTTAAGTCATCTTTCTGAAATCTCACTTGTCCATCAAGAAAATTAACACCATCTTTATAAAATTATTTTAACTTGAGAAGCTTATTAGAGATTAAAGTCTGAGAAGTAGTAATGGCTGTCTGAAATGAGTTTAAGGCAGCTTGTAGCTTCTTGTCAAACTCCTCTTTCTCTTTAGCCCTTTCTTCAGTCATTGCAGTGACTGTATTCTTTATGTTAGTTACTATCTCATTGTGAGATTCAGTCAGATTGTCATTCATCCTAATATGATTCTCAAGGACATATCCTTATTTAATAGCAATGTCATCCACTTTAGCCTTGACTTCTGCTTGCTGCTTAGCCAGAAATACTACAGTATTGCCCACTTTGTGGAAGCAATCTGTCATTTCTTTCTTATATAGATTCACTTCAAACCTGATGAATTTGATTTCCTGAGCCAGATCAAATTGAAGTGTCTTATGGCTTTCATCCACATACTTCTCTAGATCCATTCTCTGCTCATCTAATTTTACTTGTAAAGCCACCAATAATGAGCTGTAATCAGCCTCTAGGGCAGGTTGTAGAGCAGTAGTTTGCAATGCTTTCTTGTAGCTTTGGCTCCTTCTCTTGAAAACCATCAGTTTTCTCTTCTTGGCACTTGTTATTTCTTCATCTTTTGAAGCAGATGTACTGAGAATGTCTACTCTTTCCTTAGGACTAGGAGGGAGCTCCTTTTCAGTCCTAATCTGCTCCCCCTCAAAGTCAGCCTGCTCCCCCTCAGTCCTTATTTGCTCCCCCTTATTTGTTGCTCCCTCAATATCAGGAAACAACTTTTCAAGAGTAAACTCCTGTTGAGTGTGGACTGGTGGTACTTCTGTCTCAGGAGCATCAGCAACTACAGATGTATCCTCTATGATAACATCTTGTGCTGGAATGTTGACATGAGGTCTTTCAAGAATTAATTGTGAATCCATTTCACTTGCCAAGTGTGTTGACTCTTCTTCCTGCACCTGTGCATTATTTAGCTTCCCCTGCTCTTGTGCATTATCAACATTGTCCTATGCAGGTGATTTCTCAGAAGCTTCTTGTCTTTCTATATCAGGTACATCCTTTGTTAGGACCCTATCCCATCTGGAGATAATCCTGAAGTCCATTTTTCTCATATGGTTGATTTTAGAACCAGGAATCTGGTGCATTACTTCTGGAATTGCTCCATCCAGGTATAAGCTCATCAGTCTAGCCAAATTAGGCTTCTTTATGCCTTCCTTAATCTTCTCAAAAATTACTATAGACCAATCTGTGTTTAGTTTAAAAATAATCCTTGTCATTAGGCTGAACATATAGGCTGAAATCCTATCATGTCCCCTGGCTTACAGAGAATTACCTTTCCAACCACTTAAGATAGGAATTTTTCTTGCTGATTCATCCCTTTTCTGTTTATCGCAAATCCAATCTTCAAGGTAGGATCCAATCCACACCATTGTAGTGCTTCCCTTGTCTTAAATACGGGTACTTCTTCTTCATCCTGAGTCCTTGGAAGATTAAGAATTTTCCTCAAACTCTTCAAGGTCAATTTGACTTTAGCCCCATGAACCGTTGATTTAATCTTAAGGCCAGTTGAATCTACTGTAGCTGCGCCATAAAACTCAAGTATCTCTTTCTTCCATATCTTGGTTGGTTCGGATGCATAAAACTCCAAACCATTTTCAGCAATTAGGGTAATTACCCTTTAATCTCAGATTCTGCATCATCAAAGGCATGACGAACCAACTCATATCCTTCGTTGATGTTATCTTCTACCTTTGGCGCCATTGGGTTGGTGAGAAAGCTTGGATTGAGAGGAGAGAGATTGTCAACACAAGGTTTTGGTCTCGAAAACCTGGAGAGTGTGTCGACAAAGATTGTTCTTGACCTATTTATACCCTTCTAAACAAAGAAGGTCAAAGGGCGGGAAAAAACAGTCTAAATATGTTGACACTGTTGAAATATGTCGACACATACTTCTAATGTCTCGACAACGGTGTTGACTTCTATGTGTCGACACCAATTGATGATGTGCCGACACAAGACATACTTAGTAGTACAACAGAAATTCTGTGTCGACTCTTATTGTAAGTGTCGACACAATTTCTTGATGTGTCGACACCACTACTCTGTATGTGTCGACACCACTTCTCTGGATGTGTCGACACCACTTTCTGAAGTGCCGACATCACTTCTCTGGATGTGTCGACACAGATTTACTTAGCCAATTTTTGTTAAACTAATCTATGTTCAACATACCTAATTCAATTTTAAATTTATTGAATTTAGTTTCATATAGAGGCTTAGTAAACACATCTGCAATTTGATAATCTTTTTTGATAAATTCTAGTGAAATGTCCTTTTTCTCTACATGCTCTCTAAGAAAATGGTATCTAATTTCTATATACTTAGTACTACTATGTGAAACAGGATTATTAGCAATAGAAATATCACTTTTAGAATCACAAAACAAAGGTGATCTACTTACTTGAATACCATAGTCTTCTAGCTGGTGCTGAATCCACAACAGCTGTGCACAATAACTTCCTGCTGCCACATATTCAGACTCAGCTGTGGAAATTGCCACACTAGTCTGCTTCTTACTGCTCCAAGACACCAATCTTCCTCCTAGAAATTGACAAGTGCATGTTTTGCTTTTTCTATCTTCTTTGCAACCTGCAAAGTCTGCATCTGAATAGCCTGTCAGTAGAAAATCTCCATTCCTAGGGTACCAAAGGCCTAGATTTGGTGTGCCCTTTAGATATCTCAAAATCCTTTTTACTGAAGTGTAATTAGATTCTTTAGGGCATGATTGGTACCTAGCACAGACACATGTTGCATACATAATGTCTGGTCTACTAGCAGACAGATATAGAAGAGAGCCAATTATTCCTCTATACAAAGACTCATCTACAGGCTTACCTGCATCATCTTTGCATATAGGCATACTTGTTCCCATAAGAGTTCTCATGGTGGAGGATGATTCCATACCATACTTCTTAATTAATTGCTTGGTGAACTTAGACTGGGATATGGATAAGCCATCATCAGTCTGTCTTACTTGGAGTCCCAAGAAGAACTTAAGTTCCCCCATGCTGCTCATCTCAAACTTCCCTTGCATAAGTTTAGCAAACTTCTTGCAAAGGTTGTTTTCTGTAGACCCAAATATTATGTGTTGGAACACCCTATTACTAATTTGGGTAAGGATCACTATGTTTTTCTTAGGAAACCAGGTTGACCTAGATGTATAGTTGAAAAGGTCAACATTATAATGTGTCTAGGGCTTAGAACTTAGGTTTGAAGCTGCCCCCAGGACCATTCCAAGATTTTAGAAATAGAGCCAAGTCTAAGACTGTTTTCGTCGAGCTCAGTTCGACGAAACGTCGAACTCCGTTCGACGCTCTCTGAGCTCAACTAAGTTAAGTCTTCGAGCTCAGATCGACGATCTGCCTTCAGTCAGTTTGCTTAGTCGTCTAACTCAGTTCGACGATCTTCTAACTCAGTTCGACGATCTTCTAGCTCAGGTCGACGATCCTTCTTCACTTATTCTCCAGGTCGCTGAGCTCAGTTCGACGATCTTCGAGCTCAGTTCGACGTTTTCTGGCTGATGATCATTTCCAGTCTCTGAGCTTAGTTCGACGATCTTCAAGCTCAGATCGACATTTTTCTTGAGAGATCGACGATTTTAAGGATTCAAATTCAGTCAGACTTTGGAATGTGTTTCAAATTATCTCAGCATTTATGTCAAGAGATCTGCCAGCCGTTTTCATTTATTCTGGAGCAAGTTTCAAGGAATTATTCAGAGAATGTTTTACTGGACTTTCCTCTAAAAGACAAAATCTTTTATGGAAGGCATTTAATGTCTGGTTAACAGTTATCTTGGACATAGAATCTCCAGAGAATTAAAAAAATCTTCTTCTCTTCTTTTCTCAAGTAACAAGATACACAGATACACAGATACACAGACTGATACAGATAAGAAAGAAAAAGAAGAAGTGATTCACAGGATTCTCTGATCAACACAAGAAAACTCAAGTGATCAATCCTGAAGAATTAGCTGAATAATTTTGTGTACTCAAAAAGTGATCACAGCTTCATCCCAAGGACTCCAGACAACTCATCTTTCAGCCTCTGCTGAAACTATCTTATGCTGGAGATCTGAAGCTTCTGAAGACCTATCACCCTGAAGCAAAGCTTCCACTCCTGATCTAGTCAACATCTCAGGGGGAGCTTTGACAATACAAATCCACTTGTGCTTCTCTCTTTGATTGAGACAAAGAAGACAACTTCACCCCTTTTCTTTTTCCTTTCCCTCTGTAAAAGGGTTTTCAAAACTCCCTTCAAAAGCTTTGATTCTGGTTCTGAGAACCTTGTCAAAACTCAGTGGTGGCAAGACACCTGATCAAAAAATCTAGTTTGGTTTTTGAGCACCTTATCAAAAGCTCATTGGTGCCAGGACACCTGATCAACCCTTCCTGCAGTGGATTCCTACCAAGGGTGGTAGAAGAGTGGATGTACCCAGGTTTTTGGGGAACCACTATAGCTCCTTGTGTTTTCTAGTTTACTTGTGTGTTTTCTTTGCTGTGTGTTGTGCTCTTCTTTTTACTGTTCTTTTAATTCTATAGCAAGGCACCTTACACCTATATATAAATTAAATCTTAAAAGCTTTGCTAAGTTTAAAATTATGAATTTACTTTAAATAAACTCTATTCACCCCCCCCCCCTCTAGAGTTGAGATAGATCTTACTCTCAATTTCAATTGGTATCAGAGGGAGGTTGGTTGCTCATACAGGCTAACACCTGAACCAAAAGATCCTTGATAAGATCAATCTTTTAAGAGGGTTATTTTCATTATATTTAATTTTATATAAAGACATGGCACAGAATAAAGATTATGCAAGCACCAGGCCTCCAATGTGCAATCTATCCAAGTTTGCACTTTGGAAAGCAAGGATTAGACTTTACATGAACTCTATTGATGAAGACATATTTAATTCTGTTTTGATAGTGTGCCCAAGTCCACCAGCAAGCTCAAGTACAAATGTTGTTCCACCTCCTTCAGGAACAGATGCTGAAATAAAGAAGTGGAAGACTGCAGATGCCAAGGCCATGAACATCTTAGCTCAGACAATGTCTGATGAGATATTTCAGAAGGTAGCTGACTGCAACTCAGCCAAAGGAATTTGGGACAAGCTCTCTGAAATTGTCTCAGGATCTACTGATGAAAGGAAAGACAGGAGATCCCATCTGATAAGCCAATATGAGAATTTCAAAAGGGAGAAGCTGAATCAGTGGCTGACATGTACAATAGACTAAGTCTGATTGTCAATGAGTTAAAGACTCTAGATTAAGAAATCTCATTGACTGAGCTGAATGACAAAATCTTAATGTGCTTCCCCAGCACTTGGGATTCAAGAATCTGGCCAATCAAAGATGTCAGAAGTCTAAATGAGATTACCACTGAAGCTCTCCTAGGCAAGCTCAAATCTTATGAGCTGCTCATTAAAAATAGAGAAGAAGAACAAAAGGCTACTTCTCCAGTCACAAGGAAAGAAAAGACCATAGCCTTCAATGCTGCAGAAGAGGAGCCTGAAGATAAAGCTATAGGAAATGATGAGCTCATAAGTCTACTGGCCAAAAGATTCTACAAGATGGCCAGAAAAGACTTCAGAAAGAGATCATACAAGGGTCATGATAAACCAAGGTATGATAAATCAAATAATAATAAAGAAATTATATGTTTTGGTTGCAGGAAACCAGACCATATTGTGCCTGACTGTCCAGAAAATAAGAACAAGGACAAGAAAGATAGAAGAGAAAGAAGAAAGGAGAAAGATTTCAGAAAGAACAGCTCAGACAAACCCTCCTCCAGCAAGAACAAACATACAAGGAAGGGATTTGTTGCTGAGACATGGAGTGAAACTGAAGAGGACTCTGAAGCCTCATCCAGCTCCAGTGATGATGAGGATGATGCTGATGAAAAGGAATCCTGCATGATGGCTATCAATGCCTCTCAAACAGATTCAGAAGCAGAAGAGTCAGAATCAGATTCAGAAGCTCAACTAGAAGAAGATCAGGTAATCAATTCTTTTGATTTCAGTTCTGAGGACTTTAAACATGAGTTTAAAGTACTATGCCTAGATCTGTTGGAGTCTGAGAAGGAAATCACTTCCCTCAGAAAACAATTATCTGAGTATAGCACTTTAAAATCAGAGAACCTCAAGCTCTCTGAAGAGTTAGAATGCTATAGAGAGGAGATAGCTTCACTAAAAAGTGAACTATCCAAGGCCAAGCAATTTGAAGAATCCCTTAATGGGAGAAGTATCAAATTAATGGACATCACAAGCACAGTGAACTCAAGATTAAATAGTACACTGGGCTTGGGTGCTTCATCTAGCCAACCCATAGTATTAACCACCCCAATCAAGTTTATTTCTGATAAAGGGAGGGGTGTTGTAGAGGTAGCTAGGAAGAATTTAGATCTACCTAAGAAAAACAAAGTTCAACAGAAAACGTCGAGCAGAGGTCGATGATCGTCGAACAGAGATCGACAATCTCAGGCTGGAACGTCGAACTCAGCTCAACGATTCCTGAACTCTGAACTCTCTCACAGTCGATCTTCGAACGGAGCTCGACGATTTTACCCAAGATCGTCGAACTCAGATCGACGATCGTTGAACGGAGTTCAGAGCTTTGAACCTTCTTTCAGAGGCAAATCTCAATTCAATCCTAGAAGTGCTTCATCCCAATGCTTTAATCCTTATACTGAATGGATAATACCTCCTAGGAGATACCATCCAGAAGGTTATAAGAATCAACCTGGGATATCTTCTATTTCTGAATTTAAGGGATATCAACCTAGGCCCAAGGTTAACTGGGTCAAAAACATATAAGCTGTTTATGTGCAGGTGAAGACCTATCCAACATCAAACCAGCTATGGTATCTGGATAGTGGGTGCTCAAAGCACATGACAGGGAATAAGGACAACTTCACATCCTTTAAAGCCAAGCTTGGACCCAAAGTAATTTTTGGTAATTCAAATTTTGGAACTACAAAAGGGTATGGTGCAGTTCAAATTGGGACAGTCACCTTCAAGAAAGTAGCCTATGTTGAAGGACTCAAGCACAACCTGATAAGCATTAGTCAGCTGTGTGATGAAGGATATCAAGTGACTTTCAACAAAGAAATATGCAAGATCAAGTCAGAAGACAACACAACTGTGTTGACAGGTAACATGAAAGGTAACATTTACTTAGTAGACTTTCATTCATCTAAGGTAGATATTTGTCTGTTCAATTCCATATCTAGACCCAATATTCTATGGCATAAAAGACTAGGACATATTAACCTTAGAACCATTGCTAGGCTATCCAAGGACAACCTTGTCAGAGGACTACCTTCTGGCCCCTACAAGAAGGAAGGACTCTGCAAGGCTTGTCAATTAGGCAAGCAAACTAAAAGTAGCTTTAAATCAATTAACAAGAGTGATTCACCTAGGATTTTGTATCTATTACACATGGATCTTTTTGGACCCATTGCAGTACAAAGCTTAGGAGGGAAATCCTATACTTTAGTGGTTGTAGATGACTTCTCAAGATTCACATGGGTATTCTTTCTGAGGAAGAAGTCTGATAACTTTAAATGTTTGACAGATTTTCTCAAATGCATTCAGACTGAGTTCAACACTCATATTGCCCTAATCAGAAGTGATCATGGGACAGAGTTTGATTCTCTTCTCATGCAAGAGTTCTGTCAAAGTGAAGGGATCAGGCATACTTTCTCAGCTCCTAGAACTCCTCAACAAAATGGGGTAGCTGAAAGGAAAAGTAGAACCCTCATTGAATCTGCAACTACATTATTGGCAGATGCTCACCTACCTCTATCCTTTTGGGCTGAGGCAGTGAACACCTCCAACTATGTGTTGAATAGAAGTATGATACATAAACTGAAGGACAAGACTCCCTATGAATTGCTCAAAGGGAAGAAATCTAAAGTAGAATATTTTATGGTTTTTGGTTGCACTTGTTACATTCATAATAATGACAAGAAATATCTAGCAAAATTCCAAGCTAAAGCTGATGAAGGAGTGTTTCTGGGATACTCCATGATCAGTAAAGCCTATAGGGTTTATAATAAAACTACTCTAAAAATAGAATAATCTGTCCACATTTCCTTTGATGAAGCTAACATGTCTTTCAAGGAGAAGAATACTTCTACCATAGAACATTTGCAGGTGCACTCTCTAGCTGAAGACTTGGACAGATTACAAGTTACACAAAAGGATGACAGTAGTGAAGATGAAGAAGCTGCTCACCATCAGGAAGGAAATCTTCTTGAAGAACTAGTTGTTGTTCCACAAGAGGAAACAACAACACAGGTTGGTGAACCATCAACACCCCCTGTTGATCTAGTAACAATAAGAGATCATCCAATTTCTCAAGTAATTGGAGACATCTCAGCTGGTGTGCAAAATAGAAATCAGGTCAAGCAGAACCTGATGCACACTTGCTTCCTCTCTCAAATTGAACCTCAAACCATTCAAAATGCAGAACAAGATCCACACTGGATCATTGCAATGCAAGAGGAGTTGCATCAATTTGAAAGAAATAAAGTTTGGGAACTAGTGCCTAAGCCAAAGGATCATCCCATTGTTGGAACCAAATGGGTGTTCAGAAATAAGCTAGATGATCAAGGAATCATTGTAAGGAATAAGGCAAGGCTAGTTGCTCAAGGGTACTCTCAGGAAGAAGGGATAGACTATGACCAGACTTTTGCACCAGTTGCAAGATTAGAAGCCATAAGAATCTTTCTGGCTTATGCTGCTCACAAGGGATTCAAAGTCTATCAAATGGATGTCAAGAGTGCTTTTCTCAATGGGGAGATCAAAGAATAAGTCTATGTCAGACAACCTCCAGGTTTTATCTCTCTAACCCATCCTGATTATGTTTTTAAACTTCTCAAAGCATTATATGATCTCAAGCAAGCTCCTAGAGCATGGTATGAGACTCTAGCATGCTTTCTGTTGAAAAATGATTTTGTTAGGGGGGGGGGGAGTAGACCAAACTCTTTTTATTAGAACCCATAAGTCTCACACCCTACTAGTGCAGATTTATGTAGATGATATTATTTTTGGGTCTACTAATTCAAACTTGTGCAGAAGATTCTCTAATCTAATGCATTCAAAATTTGAAATGAGTAGCATGGGTGAGCTATCCTTCTTCTTAGGATTGCAAGTCAAACAACATGCTGAAGGCATATTTATTTCTCAAACCAAGTATGCAAAAGAATTGGTTAAGAAATTTGGAATGTCTGATGCATCATGTATGAAAACACCCATGCCTACCAATGCTGTATTGGATGCTGATGAACATGGGAAACCAGTTGATCAGACAATATATAGAGCAATGATTGGCTCTCTATTGTACCTTATAGTCAGTAGGCCTGACATAATGTTTGCTACATGTATATGTGCTAGATTCCAAGTCAGCCCTAGAGAGTCTCACTTAACTTTAGTAAAGAGGATTCTTAGGTATGTTAAAAGCTGTCCAAATCTAGGACTCTGGTATCCAAAAGATTCAGCATTTGACTTAACTGGATTCTCAGATGCTGATTATGCTGGATGCAGAATAGACAGGAAAAGCACCAGTGGAACTTGTCAGTTCCTTGGTGACAGACTTGTCTCTTGGTTTTGTAAGAAACAAACATCTGTGTCAACTTCAACTGCTGAAGCTGAATATATGGCTGCAGGCAGTTGTTGTTCACAAATCTTGTGGATTCAAAATCAACTCCTAGACTATGGTTACAACTTAGAGAAGTCAAAAATATTTTGTGACAACACCAGTGCTATTTCCATTGCATAAAATCCAGTCCTCCATAGTAGGACAAAACACATAGAAATTAGACATCATTTTCTAAGGGATAATGTTGAGAAAAACAAAATTGAACTTGAATACATCCCAACTGATTTGCAAAGGGGAGATATTTTCACCAAGCCTTTGGATGAAAAGAAGCATAACTTCTTCCTCAATCAGTTAGGAATGCTAGATGGAGGCAGTTTAAAATAAACTCCAAGATTTTGTAAATCTAAAAACAGACCAAGACTAGGCTAAAAACTTATCTCTTTTTGTGTCTGTAGAATAGGTTTTGTCTCTGAATTGCGCTCGACGTTTCCCCAGAAATCGTCGAACGGAGATCGACGATTTTCCAGAAATCGTCGACCGCAGATCGACGTTTCCTGAATCATCGATCTGAGTTCAGCGTCGCCGTTAGCTCTAGGCTTCCATTCTTTCTGTTCATCGGTCGTCGAGCGGAGCTCGACGCTCGACAATATCGTCGAACGGAGTTCGACGTTATTGGAGACTCTTCAGATTCCTTTAGTAGCCTAAATCGTCGAGCTGAGTTCGAAGTTTTGTCGAACTGAGCTCAACGATTTTCTGTTTCGCCGTCGAACCTTAATATAAAATCATTTCTTCGGCCTTCGTTCCTCTTTTACGCTTTCATACCCTCTGCAACTTTCTCTCTTTCCCTCCAAATCTTCTACACTTGGTCGTATTTGTTTCATTATTGCAGGTGCAGATGGCTGGATCAAGTGCTGCTATTTCAAAGATGAAATTCGATACAGGTTTTGATATTGATATGAATTCGTTCGATGGAAGTTATCAGCGATTCAAGGACATTTTCAACCTCTTCCAAGAACAGCAGCTATCTCAGATCATGACCACCCGAATGAAGATTGCTTCAGAAGAGATAAAAGAATGGTGTTTTACCGCGACAGATGAGAATGAGAATTCTGTCATCGGCTCAATAAAAGGGACTCAGGTACCATTGTCCCCGGCCCTTCTGACTGAAGTTTTCCTCCTTAGTTCTGGAGATGACTCCATTGATTTATCTAGAGAAGAGTATGCCTCTATGCTTGATAGAATGGGTCACACTGCTATGAACCCTAACAAACTGTTCAAAAAGAATCTGTCTATCGAATACCAATTTCTGGCTGATGTGGTTGGCAAAGTGCTTCTGGCAAAGCACTCAGCCTATGACACTATATCAAGATCTCAATTCTGCTTAATGGGAGCACTGGTTGATAAGAAGCATTTAGACTGGGGATCAATCTTTTTCAGCTTAATCCAGAAGAAACTGAACAAAAACTGTGTAAGCTTTGGGAGAATATTAGGGGTTTACCTGCACTCCAGGTGCCCTGAGCTGCTGACCTCTAGTGGGATGTTCATCAATGCATCCAAGAGGCTTACCTGTGCCCTATTCAGCAAATGGGACAGGAAAATCATCAACCCCATCAGGGCTGCTGCACCACCACTTGCTTCAGGCACCAGGACTACACAAGTCACTCCCCCTCAGGTATCTGCCCCAGCAGAAGAATTGACTGCCTCTTCCTCTCCTCCTCCAGCTGTTTCTATCCTAGTCACCACCTCAACCTGTCCTCAAATCTCAGCTTCTTCCCCCATTACCGTTTCTTCACTAATGTCATCTCCTCCAGCCACTACCTCAGAAGAATTCCATCCTCTATTCTCTTATCCAACTTTCTCCACTCCATCATTTTCTCTTATAGATGACTCCTTTATGGATGATTCTCCTCCCTCTCCTCCTGAGCTTCCCTCAACATCCTCCTACCAACAACTTCTTCAAGAAATCCTCACTCAAACATCCTTCACCCCATCCTTTGACTCTTCTATCTCATCCATCTCCACCTCAATAACTTCTATCTCCACTATTCCTTCTTCAGAGCCATCCATCCCTACACTTCCCACCACCACATCCTCCATCCCATTAGTTCCAGTCACCCTCATTCCAGTACCTTCACCTCCTACCTCTGTTCAAGCCCATCTTGAGCATGTAGATATTTCAAACCTGGCAGACAAGCTTTATGCGTTGCTAGCCCCCAGGCTAACTTCTCTGCTGGAGACCTCCTTGGCTCCACTCCTGCAACATGTTCAGGAGTTGTCTACCAAGTTGTCTTCCTTCCTCTCTTCCCAGGCAATCCCTTCATCTGGGTGCCTTGATTCAATTGTCACTGAACCAAGGCAGGAGGAGATGCCTTATGAAGCAGTGGATGTGCCTGAGACTGCTGAAGGTTCCAGTTCTGCTCCTATTTTTGCAGTGGACCTTCAGAGTCTGCTCTCTATTTTTGATACTGTATATTTCAGCTCTCTGCCAGTTCAACAATCTGAAGACCTCACTAAGGCCATTGTGCCTATCAATTATTGTGATCCCAACCCGATTGCCCTATATGTCAATTCCTTCAAAGCTGTGGATGCTGATATTTTAAGTGTTGCTGCTGCTGTTACAACAAGTCTGCTTTCAAAAGATACTGAAATGGTCTCTGTGATTGAGGATACTACTGCTGCTAAAGAACTTACTACCTACCTAGAAGAATCTGAATCTATTTCTGCTTCAATTGTTTCTACTCCTGCTGTCTCTGCTCCTATTATTTCTGCTGCTACTGCTCCTGCTCTTACCCCTGATCAAGTCAAGCAACAAGAAAAGTATATAAAAAAGCATTGATGACTTATATGATAGACCTCAAAGTTCAGACAGTGATCAGTTTCAAACTGAATCTGATGATTCTTCTAATACTATTGCCAAGAAAAGGAAGGCCAGAAGCAAGGCCATGATGAAGGTTCCCCTAGCTCAAGCTAAAGATTCAAATGACATTCCATATTACATTTTGCATGAATGTTCTATCACTGAGCCCTGGATGCAGTACTCCAAGAATCAAATAAAAGCTATGAAGAAGAGAAGGAAGTTAGACAGATATGAAAATGGATCTTCTCAGTTTCAGCCTCCTCCTCCTCCTCCTCCTCCAGATTCTGGGTCAGGCTCAGCTTCTCAAGCCCCAGCTTCAAAGCAAAGTTCCTCCCAGTCTTCTCAGAGATACCATCCTAGGGGGCAATACCAAAGGGGCTATCAGTCCAGAAGGGTTCAGTATAGAGGAAGTCAAAGAGAGCATAGATTTCAAGCTAGGGAAGGACAAAGGCTCACAGACTCTACTCAAGGTCCTTTCCCTTACAAGCTCAGAGAAAAGGTTGAGACCAGAACTCCTATTGCATCAGAAACTGTTAACAGATATGAGCCTGCAGTGCCATTTGAAGACCCAGAGAATAATCCATTGTCATGGACTGCAAGGATGAAAGAATTGGCTGCACTAGATCAATTGAAGAAAATAAGAGAGCAAGGAAAAGATACCTCCAATATTACTACTCTGTCAGAACAAAGAAAAGCTGAATTGGAAAGGTATTCTTCAAGTAAATTCTTTGACCCAGTGGACTACCTAAAGCTGCATCATGAGGCTGTGGTTCCAAGGCCAAGAGCTCAAACCTCCTTAGGTGCAGATGATGACAGAAGGTCAAAGAAGGAAGCCCTTAATCCTAACAGAGAAATCATATTTAAGAAAGGAAATGAAAAGAAGTAACATGTGTAAGCAGACAGTATAATCTCTCTGAACATTTGCTGAAATTCCTCTTGATTGCTACTATGATTTCTTGCTCTGTTATTCTGTTTGTTGCTCTTCTATATGTTGTTGTAATTTTTATTTCTGAAATATATAAATAGTAATCCTAACCCAAATAGGGGGAGATTGTTGGAACACCCTATTACTAATTTGGGTAAGGATCACTATGTTTTTCTTAGGAAACCAGGTTGACCTAGATGTATAGTTGAAAAGGTGATCACAGCTTCATCCCAAGGACTCCAGACAACTCATCTTTCAGCCTCTGCTGAAACTATCTTATGCTGGAGATCTGAAGCTTCTGAAGACCTATCACCCTGAAGCAAAGCTTCCACTCCTGATCTAGTCAACATCTCAGGGGGAGCTTTGACAATACAAATCCACTTGTGCTTCTCTCTTTGATTGAGACAGAGAAGACAACTTCACCCCTTTTCTTTTTTCCTTTCCCTCTGTAAAAGGGTTTTCAAAACTCCCTTCAAAAGCTTTGATTCTGGTTCTGAGAACCTTGTCAAAACTCAGTGGTGGCTAAACACCTGATCAAAAAATCTAGTTTGGTTTTTGAGCACCTTATCAAAAGCTCATTGGTGCCAGGACACCTGATCAACCCTTCCTGCAGTGGATTCCTACCAAGGGTGGTAGAAGAGTGGATGTACCCAGGTTTTTGGGGAACCACTATAGCTCCTTGTGTTTTCTGGTTTGCTTGTGTGTTTTCTTTGCTGTGTGCTGTGCTCTTCTTTTTACTGTTCTTTTAATTCTATAGCAAGGCACCTTACACCTATATATAAATTAAATCTTAAAAGCTTTGCTAAGTTTAAAATTGTGAATTTACTTTAAATAAACTCTATTCACCCCCCTCTAAAGTTGAGATAGATCTTACTCTCACTTTCATTATGTCATCTACATAAATCTAGACTAAGATTATCTTTCCTTTGGACTCCCTTAGGAATAGAGTATTGTCTATTTTCCCCCTTGAGAATTTGTTCTCAATAAGAAAAGTAGACAGGGTTTCATACCAAGCCCTTGGGGCTTGCTTTAACCCATACAAAGCTTTCCTAAGTCTATAAACATAATCAGGTTTGAGAGAATCAACAAAACTTGAGGGCTGCTCTACATAGACTTCTTCTTTTAGATTTCCATTTAGGAATGCTGATTTTACATCCATTTGGAATACCTTGAAGCCTTGATATGCTGCATAGGCAAGGAACATCCTAATTGCATCCAGTCTTGCTACTGGGGCAAAGGTTTGAACAAAGTCAATACCCTCTTCCTTTCTATATCCTTTTGCAACACGTCTTGCTTTGTTCTTCACAATGATCCCACTCTCATCCAATTTGTTCCTAAAGATCAACTTTGTTTCAATGATGTTGTGGTCTTTTGGTTTAGGAACTAACTCCCAAACCTTGCATCTTCTGAACTGATTCAGCTCCTCTTGCATGACATCAATCCAATGTGGGTCTAGAATAGCTTCTTCAAATCTCTTTAGCTCTAGTTGAGATAGGAAGCTTGAGCAAAGAACTGTGGTCAAGTTCCTGCTTCTGGTTTGCACTCCATGTCTTGGATCACCAATTATCTGATTTGCTGGATGATCCTTTAAGTGTCTAACAGCTGGAGGTAGACTATCTTCAGGTTAAACACCTCCAGTCTCTTCAATATGCTGCACCTCTTGGTTTTCATCAGCATCTAGAGAGTCCTGTACTCCCCCTAGACAGTAGCCACCATTTTCCACTTCCTTCTCTGCAGTTGACTCTTCTGTAATGGTAAGCTTGTCCATTCTTTCATTTATACCTGTAGAACTGCATGAGCTACAAGGCAAACTCACTGTTAATCAGTCTTGCTTCATCAAAGACAACATGTACAGACTCTTCTATAACTTGAGTAATCAAGTTGTAGACTCTATAAGCCTTACTATTGTTGATGTACCTAACAAATATCCCATCTTGGGATTTGGCAGCAAACTTCGTTAAATAAGACTTGCCATTGTTAAGGACATAGCAATTGCAACCAAAGATCCTAAAATAGGATAAGTTTGGTTTTCTACCCTTCATGATCTCATAGGGAGTCTTTTTGTGGCTTTTGGTGATAGAAGCCCTATTGATCACATGACATGCAGTATTTATTGCCTCAGCCCAGAAATATTCTGGGAGAGAAGTGTCACTCAATAGAGTTCTACCAGCCTCAATCAGTGTTCTATTCTTCCTTTTAGCAATACCATTCTGCTGAGGTGTTCTAGGTGAGGAGAATTCTTGAAAAATCCCAAATTCTTCACACAGTATTGTCATACTCTCAGATTAAAATTCAGTGCCATGGTCACTTCTGATTTTGACCACTGTACTGTCAAGTTCATTCTGAATTTTCTTGACAAAACTATATAATATACTTGGGGTTTCTGATTTTTGTCTCAGAAAGAACACCTAGGAATATCTAGAATAATCATCTACCACCACAAAAGTGTAGACCTTCCTACCTAGACTATGAACTGACATAGGACCAAATAAATCCATATGCAAGAGGTATAGACACCTCACTGAATCCTTGTTTTCAAGGCTATGAAAGGAGGATTTTGTCTGCTTGCCTTTTTGACAAGATGAGCATATCCCATCCTTTATTCGCTTAACATTAGGACCATTACTCACTAACTCTTTGCTAAAAGTTGGCCAATTGTTTTGTAGTTAAGATGGGCCAGCCTCTTGTGCCATTTGACACAATAAGAGGCTCTCTCATCAGCTACAAGACAAATAGGAGAATCTTTGTTCTCACACTCAAAGTTAAGACAGTACACATTTCTTTTTCTATATCCTGTCAATATGACCTTTTGATCACTTGACCTTTTGATATGACATCCATTCTCAATAAATGAAATATCATATCCTAAATCACTCAACTGACTTATGCTTATAAGATTATGTTTCAAACCCTTCACATAGGCCACTTGAGTGATAGTAATCTGGTTTTTAGAAATATTACCAAATCCTTTAATGATTCCTTTTTTCAGAACCACCAAAGATTACTTTAGGCCCATTAATGATAGGTAAGTACTCCTTCAGCAATCCCCTTATTCCAGTCATGTGCCTGGAACATCCATTGTCCAAGTACCATATAGGGGCATGGTAACTTGGACTCACCTGCAATAAAGAATTACCCAACCTTAGAGCCCGAGTAAGTCTTGGGTCCTTGGTTCAAGTTAGCTTCATACTTAACAAATCTACCTGCTGCTCTTCTAATAGGTAGACTGTTGTTCTTCCTGACACTAATGTTGTGCCAGCAATCTAAGGCATAATGACATGTCTTGCCACAGCACCAACATTCATACTTGTTGTATCTATTTTTAGATACATTCTTGGCAGTCTGGTTGACAACGAATCGTTTGTTTTGTGCTTGTACTGCTGAAGCTACACCCACTATTTTCTTAAGAACATGGGGTTTATAGACATGGGCTGCCTTATTGACATAAATACCCTTGTCATTCAGAACTTCAGTCTTACTATGACCATTAGTATTCTCAAGGTCATACTTGTTAGAAGGCACTTGTTCCTTTCTAAAAACTACAGGGACTTTAAAGTTCAGTGACTGGACTGAGGCTTTGCCCTTTCTCTTAAATTGGATAGCTTTGGTGTTACCTTTAAAGCCTATTCCAGCCTTACCCTTTTGAGCCACAAACTCATCTATTAAGGGTAAAACTTATTTTGGCTTGGAATAACTAGCTACCAAATCTTTTTCCTTTTGAAGTCTGGCTTCCAGACTTTTAATTTGATCATTTTTGAATGTGATTGTGCCCATCTGAATAACAGTTATAGTTTTCAGTTTGGCAATCTCATTCAATTTTTGATCCAACACATTCTCTAAATCAGATGCAGCCATCTTAAGATCTGCAATTTCCTTAGCCTGAGTTTTGGCCAAGTTTTTGCTTTTCTTTTGTGCCTGCAACAAGTCCCCATATTCATCTATCAGCTGATGAATATCACCTTCAGACTCAGACCCATCCACATCACTTGATGTAGATGTAGCTGACTCTGAACCAGTACTACAATCTGAATTTCTAGAAAAACATTGTACCTTACTAGGACCAGGCTGATCCTGGCACTTATATTCTTCTAACACAGCCATCAGTCCCATGCACTGATGGTCTTCTTGTTCATAGATAGAGTTCAGCACTTGCATAAACTCATCGTTTACATCTGCTGCATATGGACCAATGTATGCCTCAACTTCAGATTCAGACTCTGAAGATGATTGGTCTGTCAAGCTCTTCTCCTTCTTAGCAACAAAGGATTTCTCCTTCTTGCTCTTTTGTTGAGTCTTCCTTTTATCAGCAGACTCCTTTTTTTTCTTGACACTCAGCCACAACATGTCCATGCCTATTACAGCAGTAGAAAACTATCTTTGATGTTGTAGATTTTCTAGGCTTAGACTTGCTCCCGTCCTTCCTAGATGACTTCCTCTTTTGATAATAGTCATCAACAGGCTGAGATGTGGAGGGCCTAGACTTCCACTACTTCTTCTTCAGGAATCTCTGAAACTGCCTTGTGAAGGCAGCAAAGTCTTTATCTGAGTCACTACTGTCTGAACTTTGGTTGTCTAAATTATCTGAAGTATTTTCAGCAACTATCTTAGGAGGTGATGGAGACATCCTCCTATTATTCCTAGTGGCTTCCACCTTTAAGGCCACAGACTTTTCTCTATGCTCCTCTTTTGCACTTTTCTCTTCCTCTTTCCGAGCCATCAGATGCATCTCATATGACAGCAATTTTCCAAACAAAGTTGGAGGAGAGATATCTGCAAGTTTGGCCACTTCCCTAATGACACAAATCTTAGTGTCCCAATCCTTTGTCAAGGATCTTAGGAATTTATCATTCAGTTCATATGTACTGAAGATCCTTCCATAGGACATCAGCTCATTTACTATTCTATAGAACTTTTTATAACACTCAGTTATACCATCTATCTTTCCTTGTCTGAAACTCTCATATTCCTGGTTCAGCATAGATTTTCTATCTTGTCTGACTTCTTCAGAACCCTCCATGTAGACTATCAAAGTGTCCTACATTTCCTTGGAGGTCTTGTAGTGAATCAAATTTTGAAAGGTTGAATCATCTATGGCACAAACTATGATATTCTGGGCTCTTTTATCCATAGTTGCCAGGATGATCTCTTCCTTAGTCATCTCTGAAAAATCCTTGGGAATTCTTTGATTTGCATCAAGAATTGACAATTTCATTGGAATATAAGGACCTTCCTTTACTGTAATGTAGATCCTTGGATCAGAAGCCTCCATAAAAAGCCTGACCCTTTCTTTCCATATTCCAAATATCTCTTTCCTGCATATGGGTAATTTCATAGAACCTAGTTCCTTATGATTTTCTCCTGAACCCATTTTCTTGATCTTGAATCTGCCTTATGGATCTAACTCAGACTATTAAGTCCTTCTTTGAGAACCCTCACTCTGATACCACTTGATAGAATTGATTTCAAGATAACCCAAACACCTAGAGGGGGGGGGGGGTGAATAGGTTCTTTTTTTCACTTAAGGCAGAATAAAAATTTAGTTCTTTAAATAGAATTTAACTATTCTACATCTAACACAGTAACCACAACACAAAATAACACATCACAGATTGCACACTGGTTTATAGTGGTTCCCCAAGGTCTGGGTACATCCACTTTCCCCCTACGCCTATCCAGTAGTGTGCTAGATTCGGCCTAACTTCTTCCTTCTTCTCAGATCCACAGATCTTACAGCTCAGAACCCTGAAAGGTTCCTATAACTCAGAATATATCCACACTCCTACAGCTCAGGATAACAGCCCTACCTCAGCCATAACACAAGGCCTATAACTCAGAATATATTCACACTCCTATATCTCAAGCTAACAACCCTACCTCAGCCTTATCACAAGGCCTACAACTCAGAGATCTATATCTCCTACACTCAGCCTTTATATTATAGGCTTACAACTCAGATCTTGAAAGATCCTACAGAATTTGAAAAATCTTATAGATTGACTCTTACCCTTGTTAAGAGAGAAGGGATAAAAGGTTTCTTGATCAGTTCTTGATAAAACCGATTGCTGAGATCAACCTGTTCTTAGCTTTCTTCAAAGCTTCTTGAATCTGAACTCAGTAGGGTTGATCTCCTTTGAAGTTGACTTGCCGGAAGCTTCCTTCTTAGATTTCAGAAATAGATCTGAATTCTTCTTAGCAGATTTGTTCAGAATCTGCTTCTTAAGAGACTTGTAAATGTCTCCTACTTTACTTCAAACAGCTGGAGCTCTCTCTGAATCTCCAAATCTTCTAAAGTTTCTTCTGAATTCTTGTTTGAATTCTCCTTAAACAAATTCTGAGTAGATTGCCACTTCAGACTATCTTCTTAGATCTTCTCACGAAAATATTCTTCTGTGTGACATGCTCTTTCTTGATCAATGATCAATACTTCATTAGTTGTTCGTTCGTGTGTTATTGATTTGACAGAATCCGTCTTTATATAGACTTTATTCATGGTATCCGGCTGAACGGGTTTCTAACCAACTTCTGACAGTTCTGATAGCTTCAGCAAACTTGTTGCAATTCACAGCTGTCAAGTCTTCATTCATTTCTTGAACCTTTGTTTTTGTCAGCAAAGCATCAAGACTGATCTTCATTATGTGTCGACACAAGTAGATTAAGTGTCGATACAAGCTTTGGTGATGTGGACACAGCTCCTTTGGTGTCGACACTGCTTCTTGACACTGCATATGTAGAATGTGTCAACACTGCTTCTTTGTGTCGACACAGTCACTTCTTCACTTCATAGCAATCAACTTTATTGAAACTCTGTTGTGTGTCGACACAAGTCTTATGTATCGAAACAGTTAATATAATCTAAGAATTCCGTGTGTCGACACTGCCTTCAGGTGACGACACAGTTGA
Source organism: Platanthera zijinensis (assembly GCA_039513925.1). Taxonomy (NCBI): domain Eukaryota; kingdom Viridiplantae; phylum Streptophyta; class Magnoliopsida; order Asparagales; family Orchidaceae; genus Platanthera; species Platanthera zijinensis. The sequence continues at coordinate 76,659,176 of CM077096.1, read as the reverse complement.
TGTCGACTAAAACTTCTGTGTGTTGACACTGCCTCCAGGTGTCGACACAGTTGATGTCGAATAAAATCTCTGTGTGTTGACACAGTTGCTTCTTGTGTCGACACTGCTTTTCCAAGTATCGACACATGCTTTTTTAAGTGTCGACTCATGGACTTAGAAACTTTTTCCTGCATTTTAGCAAATTCTTAACCTGCACATATAAACTCAAAAGAACATCAAATACACCTTTATGTATATCATTAAGCTAAGTGAGGTTTCTTCAAATCAGGTACACATTTTCCAATGTACCCAACAGTAGGGCCTTGTGCCTGTGTTGTAGGTCTTGGAGGAGACTTAGAGATCGTGCAGGATCTGGGTTGTAAGCTCTTAGGAGCTGAGTTTTGGAGAAGGTCCTTGTCTAACAAGCTGTTAGAAAGGTGAGGGACAGTGGACGTACCCATAATCTGGGGAACCACATTAAATATTGTGTGTGCTTTTGTGTATTGTCTTGAAAGCAAGCTAACCTAGCTAACTCATAACACACCAAGTTAAAGAAAATCTTAAAAGACTATAAAACCTATTCACCCCCTCTAGGTGTTTAGCTACTTTGGAATTAAAGACTTTCAAGTCGTATCAGAGGGAGGTTGCTCAAGAAGGACCTAACAATCAGAGCAAATCTCAAAGTGTAGCTGAAATAACTATACTTATGGGTTCAGGAGTGAACCATAAGGAGCTGGGTTCCATGAAACTTACTATCTGCAGAAAGGAGAGTTTTGGAATCTGGAAAGAGAGGGTCATGCTATTTATGAAAGCCTCTAACCTAAGGATCTTTGTGACAATCAAAGAGGGATCTTTCATCCCTATGAAGGTCTCATCTATATATGCAACAGTACAACCACCAAAGACATATTCTGAAATGACCAAGGATGAGGTCATATTGGCTACACTACACAAGAGGGCACAACACATAATTGTTAGTGCCATAGATGATTCTACCTTTCAGAATCTGGTTCATTGCCAGACCTCCAAGGAAATGTGGGACACTCTTGTTATCTATAGGGAGGAAACTGAAGAGGTCAGAGATAATAGGAAGTCCATGCTCAACCAAGAGTATGAGGCTTTCAGGCAGGCCAAGGGAGAGAGCATAGTTGTTTGCTACGAGTGATTCTTCAAAATAGTGAATGAGATGAAGACATATGGGAGGGTCTTCGTCATTATGAGCTTAATGATAAGTTCCTGAGGTCTCTCACTAGAGACTAGGACACCAAGATATGTGTCGTTAGAGAGGTGTCCAATCTAGCTGATACTCCTCCCCATACTCTATTTGGAAAGCTGCTCTCTTATGAGATACAACTGTCTGCTAGGAAAGAGGAGGAGACCATCAGCAAATCCCAGGACTAGGAAAACTCTTTGGCCTTCAGAGCTGACAGCACCAAGAGGAGCAAGGAGAGGATTCCCTCCCCTCCAAGGAGGCCCACTAACTCAGACAACACAGGGCCAAGTTCATCTTACAACAGTATGTCAGATGAAGACTTTGCTTCCTTCTCCAGGAAGATTCAGAAATTGATGAGGAGGAAGTAGTGGAGGAGGAGCCCTTCCTTCTCCTCTTATCACAAGGAGGACTACTATAAGGCATAGAAGAAGCACTCCAAGGGAGCCAAGTATTCCTCTAAGCCTAGTAAACATGTTTCCCCTAAAGTTGTTTGCTACTGTTGCAGCAAACCTGGGCATGTAATGGCTGTCTGCCCAGTCAAGAGAAAGGAGGATGGTGAGAATAAACAGAACCAACACAAGGGAAAGAAGGACAAGTCCTTCATTGCAAAGACGGATAAGGGATGGACTTACTCATCTTCATTTGAGTCTGAAGAAGAAACCCTCATTGGGTTGCTGGCTGCAAGTACAGATGAAGCTGATGACTATCCTAATGCTAGGACAGGTAACAGGGCCCCTCTGTCATATTCAGACAGTGACTCAGAGGAGGATGATGAGGATGAAGATGCCTACAGTTGTTGTGGGCTGATGGCAATATCTGATGAAGAAATCCAGCCAGGATCAATCTGGTACAACAAAGGTACACTCTCTATTTAGCTCATCTCCTGAATCAGATTATAAGACTAGTCCAAATTCTGAGGCATCATCATCCAGTGGTGATGATGGATCAGAATCTGTGGAAGATGTCAATCAACTGATTGAAAAATATGGTGAACTTCTGGATTCTTTCAAGAGGAGCAGGAAGTTGGCCAAAAAGCAAGCTTAGTAGATTGCCTCTCTTCAGCTAGCTACTGCCCAGCAGGCTGAGATAACATCCTTGCTGGAACAGAAGGCTAGGGAAGTCAACAAACTCAGGAACATTACTCTCATCCAAATTTGCACCATCAAGTACAAGGATAGTCTCATTAGAGATCTTGAAGAGAAGCTCTAGAGGGAGAAGAGAATTGTGGCTAGTTTCTCTAAGTCCAATACTGTGTTGCCCTAGATAGACTCCTTCCCCTCTCAGAAGGGTAAGAAGGGATTGGGGTTTAAGGGAAACACTAGAGTTTCCCCTTACAAAGGGAAAGCAAAAGCTCCAGTCCAGCCTCTGGCTTCTAAGCCTCCCATCCCTTTTAAGAAGGTGATGTTGCCTTCAAATAGGTATGACCAAGAAAGCATCTATGGTCACTGGATGAATGGTAGATCCACTAGTGTGAACAAAGAGGTTCACAACTATGGTGGAAGGTATAGTAGGGGAATGAGTGACTTTAAGGCTCCCCATGAGGAAATTCAAATGACTCATACTAGACCATTTGTTTTTTCCACCCCAGCCCCCACTCTCAAGAACAAGGCAGTTGCCTTCACTTAAGCCCATCCATAAAAGGTTCAGACCAAGGGTAAGTCTGCTAGTAGGCCAAATCTAACTATCTCTGATGCTATAAACAACATGTCATCTACAAAGAAGATTGTTGCAAGTGGCAGTTAGAGCCATCCAAGGAAACCTGCTGGAAGACTTACCTTCAGTCAGATCCTTGCTAAAAGGAACTTGAAGAAGGCTGCTACACCTCTTCCTTTCTGACAGGGAGAATAACTATCTCTGATGATATAATATCCATGAGTGTTTGTGTTGTGGTAAGGTGGGGCATTTTGCCTTAGATTGCTGGTACAATCAAAGTGTGCTGAGAGCAAAGGTTAGTCTCCCTGTCAAAAATTCTGTAGGAAGATAGTTTGTGTTTCAGACTAATCAGAACCTAGGACCCAATAATTATTGGGGTCCTAAGGTAAGATAAATCATTTTATGCAGGTTAGTCCAAGTGCCCATACCACTATATGGTACTTGGACAGTGGTTGTTCCAGGCACATGATTGGAACAAGGAGCAACTTAAAGGAGTACACTCCAGTGAAGGATGGATCCAAAGTTATCTTTGGTTGTTCAGATAGAGGAGTGACAAGAGGCTATGGTAAGATTACTAATGGCATAGACACAATCTCAAAAGTGGCTTATGTTGAGGGATTGCAACAAAACCTCATAAGCATAAGCCAACTATGGATCTTGACTATGTCATTTCCTTCCATAAGGATGAGTGCCAGATTAAGAGGTCAAGTAACCAAGAGGTCATCTTGACAGGCACTAGGAGTGGAAATGTTAATTGTTTAAATTTCCTTTGTCTTAATAAAGACTCTACTATTTGTCTAATTGTAAATGAGAAAGTCTCATATTATGTATAATGGCACAAAAGACTAGCTCATTGCAATTATATGACTATTGACAAGCTCTTTAGTGAAGAGCTAGTTAGGAATAGTCCCAAGATGAAATACACCAAGGAAGAAATTTGTTCATCTTGCCAAAAGGGCGAGCAGACCAAGGCTTCCTTCAAGGGCATTAGTACCAAAGACTTTATGAGGTGTTTATACCTATTGCATATGGAATTGTTTGGTCCTATGCCAGTTATAGTCTAGGTAGGAAAGTCTACACCCTTGTTGTGGTTGATGACTATTCTAGGTTTGTTTGGGTGTTTTTTCTTAAGAAAAAGAATGAAACCCTTGATATCTTCATAAAGTTTGTTAACAAAACTCAAAATAAGTTTAATAGTACTGTGATCAAAATAAAAAGTGACCATGAGAATTAATTTCAGTCTGAAAGCATAATAAATTTTTGTGAAGAACAAAGGATTCATCAAGAATTTTCTTCTCTAAGAACACCCCATCAAATTAAATTGGATTGTTGAGATGAAAAATAGAACTCTTATAGAGGCTGGAAGGACCTTGTTGAGTGACACATCTCTACCAGAATATTCTGGGCTGAGGTAGTGAATTCTGCATGTCATGTCCTTAATAGAGCCTCTATCACCAAGAGCCATAAGAAGACTCCCTATGAGATCTTGAAGGGCAGAAAACCAAACCTTGGTTATCTCAAGATCTTTAGTAGCAAGTGCTATGTGCTTCATAATGGTAAGTCCTATGTGACTAAGTTTACTGCCAAGTCCTATGATGGAATTTTTATTGGGTACGAGAATCATAGCAAGGCACATAGGATCTACAACTTGGAAAGTTGAGTTATAGAAAAGTCTGTTAATTTCATTTTTGATGAGTCAACTATGATTAATCATGAGCTGCCAAGCTCATCTTCTAGTCCTGTAGGTACATAGCTGATGATAAACAAGCTAACCATCAAGGAAGCTGCTCTAGCAGTCTAAGATGGAGTGTGGATTCCAGAAGAAGCATAAGGAACAATTGAGGTGGATGAAGATCATCAAGCTCTAACCACTGAAGCTCAGGATGATGAAGGAAGATTGCCTCCAACTGTCAGGCATCTAAGGGATCATCCAAGAAACATGATTATTGGTGATGCTAGCCAAGGAATGGTGACCAGGAGCAGAAGTATCAACACAATACTATACTCATGCTTCCTGTCACAAGTAGAGCCCAAAAGATTTGAAGAGGACAATATAAATAAGTTCTTGATTATAGCTATGCAAGAGGAACTGAACCTGTTTAAGAGGTGTAAGGTCTGGAAGCTGGTTCCCAGACCACAAGGACATAGTGTCATTGGAGTCAAGTGGATTTATAGGAATAAACTTGATGAAAATGACATTATAATCAAGAAAAAGGCTAGGCTGGTAGCTAAGGGGTACATACAAGAAGAAGATATTAACTTTGATCAAACCTTTGCCCCTATAGCAAGATTGGAAACCATCAGAATTTTACTTGCATATGCTATATACAAAGGATTTAATGTCTACCATATACATATGAAGTCAGCCTTCTTGAATGGTGACTTAAAGAAAGAAGTCTATGTTTAGCATCCTCCGGGTTTTGTTGTTTATAACTCACCTGATTTTGTTTATAGACTTAGGAAAGCTCTATATGGGCTAAAGCAAGCCCCAAGAGCATGGAATGAGACATGTCTTGCTTCCTCATTAAGAATAAATTTTCAAGGGGAAAAATAGACAAGACCCTATTCATAAGGGAATCTAAGGGCAATATCATCATAGTCTAGATTTATGTAGATGACATAATCTTTGGATCTACTGATGACAACCTTTGCAGGAAGTTTTCCAAACTTATGCAATGGAAGTTTGAGATGAGTAGTATGGGTGAACTTATGTTCTTCTTAGGCCTCCAAGTAAGACAGACTGAAGATGGATTATCCATATACTAGTCTAAGTTTTCCATGGAGTTTATCAAAAAGTTTGGTATGGAGAATGCCTCCACCATGAAAAATCCCATGGGGTCAAGTATGCTTATAGGAAAAGATGAGGCAGGGAAATCTGTTGAAGAAACTTTGTATAGAGGGATAATTGGCTCCTTTCTATATCTTACTATAAGTAGACCAAACATCATGTGTGTTACATGTGTTTATGCTAGGTATCAGGCTAGCCCTAAAGAATCTCATTACTCTACTGCTAAGAGTATTTTGAGGTATCTTAAGGGCACATCAGATCTTGGCCTATGGTACCCTAACAATAGGGATTTTGAACTAACAAGCTATTCAGATGCAGATTTTGTAGGCTGCAAAGAGGACAGGAAGAGCACTTCAGGCACCTGTCAGTTCTTGGGAGGAAGACTACTGTCTTGGAGCAATAAGAAGCAGACTAGTGTGCAATCTCAAAAGTTAAGTCAGAGTACATCTCAGTAGGTAGCTGCTGTGCACAGTTGCTCTAGATCCAACATCAGCTCCAGGACTATAACCTCTAGATAAGTATAACTCCTTTGTACTGTGATGCTACTAGTGCAATCTCAATTGATAGAAATCCTGTCTCTCATAGCAAGACTAAGCACATTGAGATTATGTATCATTTCATTAGGGAGCATGTGGAATGTGAAGATATCAGTCTTGAGTTTGTCCCTACAAACAAGCAAATGGCTGACATCTTCACTAAGCTACTGGATGAATCAAAGTTCAACACCTTCAAGTTTGAGTTGGGTATGTAGAACTTGGTATAGCTTAAGTTGCTCCTTGTGTTGTTTTTGTTCCAGGTTATACTACTTCTTGTAGGTGAAAAAGACCTTTAATGGTATGAAGATTTTTCAAGTGGTATACCTTCATTGGTATCAAGTTTTTCAAGTGGTTCAAGTGTTATCCAGACTGGAATAGACTAAAGTGTCTACCAGGAAGGATGATAGAAGATGCTTCAGTTGAGGGAGAGCAAGTTTAGCACTTGCAGGGATAGATTCAGCCTCAAGTAGAGAAGGAGCAAGCTGCTGCAATAGTTGATTATCTGAACTCAAAAAGGGGGAGAAGATAATCAGAGGCCAACACCTCCCTGACTATTTACAGAAGTCAAAAAGGGGGAGGAGAAGGAAATGATCAAGGCCAGGTAGCAGCAAAATAGGGGGAGTAGGAAGTGATGATGATCACCCTACTGGCAAGGAAAGTATGGTAACCTATAACTTGATACTCTTGTTCTCTTGTTATAAATTTTCCAATTTAAACTTTTATTGCTGTATATGTTTGTATATATCTTTGACTCAGAATATTGTTTGAGGGTTTTGATTTCTTCAAATATGGGAAGATTATTTGGTCCATTGCTCACAATGTCCCAGATTTATAGAAGTCAAACAAGTCAATGGTATACACATAGTTGTATTTGTTGTATGTTCAAGTTCATTCATGTAGGTTGGTCCTTGTCATATTGTTTGGACAGGTATTCCTAGTGGTAGTGACAGGTGGTCACAAGATAGAGAAGTGGAGAGATAGAAATCTATCTAAGTCCACAGGCATTGAGTGAAGCCAGTTCACTCAATGCTAGATGCCAAAAAGCACTAAGTAAGGTATGGACAGTCAAAGCCCAGCAGTCTACAAAGCAATTCTGCGGCTAAGTCCACAGGAGTTGAGTGAAGGCAGTTCATTCAATGCCATATATCAAAAGGTGTCGAGTATAGTTGAGTTTGTCAAAGCTTCAGCATTGGCAAGAAAGAAAATGCGGCTAAGTCCACAGGCATTGAGTGAAGCCAGTTCACTCTACGTCATATACCAATAAGCGTTAAGACAAGCTCATGCAATCAAAGCTTAAAGAAGAAAGACAAAAAAATCTGTCTAAGTACAAAAGCGTTGAGTTAGGAAGGCTCACTCAACGCTCTCAACGCTTCCATAACAGAAAATCTGTCTAAGTGTTTTGGTGTTGAGTCAAGCTTACTCACTCAACGCCTAGTGACAGAAAATCTGTCTAAGTGTTTTGGCATTGAGTGAAGGTTGCTAACTCAACACCTATACTAAAAGTATTTGAATTTGACTAAGTCCACAGGTGTTGACGTCATTAAAATTCAAAATGTTTCGGGATGGCTACAGTACGTGATAAACGGCGTCGCATGCCTACTGTACGACTATTACTGCTAAAGCAAGTTGCAGCCAATAACTATGGGTTGTCCCCACTACTTCTTGGAGCCGTTAATCGGCGGAAGATAAAAGGGACATGATCAGGAGATGGAAATTAACTTTTAGGTTTTTATTCATTTCAAAAAGTTGCGGCTGAAATTCATCTTCATTGCCATTGTTGTCGTGCTTGAAGCAAGAAGTTGAATCAACCGATCTAAAAGTTCCTCAAGTTAGCTATAACTATTTTCATTAGCTACAGCAAGTTCAGAAAAATTTTTCTGAGAAAGAAGAAGCGGAGACTTCAATTTTATGCAGTCAAGGTTAGCTGTTTGAAGAAGAAAAAGAACTGTCTACTCCTTTGTCTTCAACAACAAGTTCAGAGACTTTGGTTTCTGAGATACTTACAATACAAGCCCAGTCTACTGAAGAATTCATTTTCTTATTGCTGAGAAGAAGATAGAGCTGAGGTAAACTCAGTCCAGGAAGACAGGCACAGAGAAATATCTCTGGTGTTAAATCAACCACATCAACAAACTAAACTTTCTTTCTGTAGGACCCATTCTTGGATCTGAGCTGTAGGATCCTTTTGGATCTGAGCTATAGGCCTGATTTATAAAGGTTGAGGTAGGATCATTTGTTAATCTGAGTTATAGGGCTAACATCTATAGCCTGAGCTGTAGGACTTGTGTTCAAGTCTAAGGTAGGTGGTCTTTTGATCACTGAGTTGTAGGAGCAAGCTTGCTCTGACGTAGGGCCTTGTGCCCGAGTTATAGGTCTTGGAGTAGACTGAGAGATCCTGCGGGATCTGGGTTGTAAGCTCTTAGGAGCTATGTTTTGTAGAAGGGTCTTGTCTAACAAGCTGTTAGAAAGGTGAGGGATAGTGGACGTACCCATAATCTGGGGAACCACTATAAATATTGTGTGTGCTTTTGTGGATTGTCTTGAAAGCAAGCTAACGTAGCTAACTCACAACACACCAAGTTAAAGAAAATCTTAAAAGACGAGAAAACCTATTCATCCCCTCTAGGTGTTTAGCTACCTTGGAATTAAAGACTTTCAACCATCACAACCCGTATTTTCTCAGCCTTAAATAATTTATCCGAGTAAGGGAAAATATGTGCCATGATGCCATGTCGTGCAGGGGATAACTGCAGATGCTCAGATAAGAACCTACTCCTAACACCTCTCATGAAATTCTCAAGTTTATTATGATGAAACTATAGTTTGAGTTTTAAGTTTTAATGCCCGTGTCCCCCAGTTCAGTGAATCAACTAGTCCACGGGTAAAAATATACATATACATAGCAGGAAATACTAGGTTTATTTCATTTATTATCCTATATGAGTATGAAGATCCAATACGACAATTCATGATATGCACACCTATAGATTTCACATAAGTACTAAAAGAACTTTTATGTTCGTTAAAATAGAGTGATAATTGATTTAAAGAGATGTTATGGTGTGAGATAAAAATATTGATCCTTTTATACATTGAAAGTAACTAACACGCAATCCTAACATAAATCCTTCCTAGAGAGTAAGTTGGTACAATAAACTAGCTAAAAAATAGCATAACAGCTAGCAAATAGTCTAACATCTATAATAATATACTGTGGGTGTCAACAACCTGACACGAACGCACATAATAAGTGTATGTTTGAACAAAAATAAGAACGACAAAACTACCTCACAGAGGTGAGGGAAGAACCAATGCAGAATGCCTGAGACCACCGACTCTAGCTGCTCAGATCGCTACTGCTCCAAGCCCGAGACATTCAAAGGTTAAGAATGCCTCAGCAAAAGTAAATACAAGTGATAACAAAAAAAAGATCATAATCAAATAGTTAGACCCGTTCAAAGGGATACCAACCCAAATAGATTAGCAGTCAAACCACAACACCTAAATCAAAGCACAGTAAGTAATGAAAAATCCCCCGAAGTTAAAACAACAATAATCCTTATGAAATTCACCGAGATACCAATTAGGCCTGGATCGCAATGAAACTTTACAAGCATACTTTAAATTAATTACTTTAGTTTTCCAAGTCAAAAATCTTGTTCTGATGAGTCTAAAAACTGGCTAACCCGCCCCAATGAACAAAATCTCGCACTAATGACGACACACCATTAATTACACATCAACGTAATGCCCTTACGTCATTATTACGCCACTAAAGGGATTAAAATAATTATAGAGAATTCAGGGGAATTACAGTCACTTCCCCTAAAAAGAAGTTTCGTCCCGAAACTTGATATACAAATCGAATCCAAAACAGAAAAGAAATAGCCAAAGGTTATCAGATAGAAATACTTACCCAGGGAAAACTAGGAGAAAAGGTGAGGATGAGACTCTCTCATAGCCGATTCTAACTCCCAAGTCGCACTCTCGATGTATTGGTTTTGCCAAAGAAGTTTCACCATGAGAATCTTCTTTCTACGCAACACCCAATCCTGAGTCTCCAGAATACGAACATGCAGTTCGACATAAGAAAGATTAGGCTGCAACTAGGGCACCGAGTCAAGGACACAACGATCACTAAAAACACGCTTTCATAACTGGCTCACATGAAACACATCTTGAACACCAGGGAAAGTAGAAGACAAATTCATCATATAAGCTGACACTCCGATGCGCTCAACAATCTGGAAAGGTCCCACATACCTAGTGTTGGAACTACTGTTTCATATTCCCTATGTTTGAGAATATAAAATCCCAGGCTGTATTTGATCATGTCTTGTGTTGATAGAGTGTGCAGGTTGACAGGTTCAAGAAAAGAAAAGAAGTCTCCTATGGATGCTAACACCGAATGATAAGAGTTACCATCAGACGGTAGCCGTAAATTAATTGGACAGAGCTCTCAGGATCCTACCGCGCTTCGCTAGTCCTATCGGCCGCACTAACGCAATGAATTTTTTTGGACAGCCTCTTGGGAAACTACCGCCAGGCAATAGTGCTTACCGCGCCACGCTAGCCACTCAACAATCATCGAGACGGATTCATCGAGTTACGGGTCTACTGCGTGGCGCTAACTTCTACCGCGGGGCGCTAGCTCTATTAAAACGAAAAATAATCGTTTTGAAATATTATTCCAAATTTGGAGGATAGCTGGCACAGCAAGCGTGCGAAACTACCACCAGGCGCTAGTCTTACCTCCGACGGTAGCCTATTTTCATGAAGACGTATATAAGGCCGCCTCGGTTTCTGTGCCTTGATATCTGAAAAATGAAAAGTGACAGGAGTACATGCATTCTAGGGTTCGACCGCTCTCTCTTGCGCTCCATTCCAAAAATCTCCATCAAATAAGAAGAAAGTTGTCTCCCTCCCATTCGTGAACGTAGAACTCCGACGATCCAATATCTACATCGAATACGAAGAGCCGACCGGTTGCTAGCAAACGAAGATCTCAAGCACCGATCGCGAATCGCTCAATGGAGAAGTCGTCAAGAGAGAGAACTTCATCTTTTAAATTATTTACTTCCTTATTTATGTAATCTTTTCTTTTTCTGAATCTTGTTGTGAGGAAAATCAACTGGTGAGGGTCATCGGAACCCGAGGAGGATTTCGTTTAAAATTTTCCTGGGGATAGGGACGTCTAGATCAGAGGATCTAGCGGGGCTCTAAGACCCTTCCTTGCGTGGAGGTGAAGAGTCGGCTTGAGGACCTTTCTTTGAGGGAAAGGGATAGAGCTAACCCGTCCATGGAGCGGGTCGGTATAAAAAACACAAGAGTTTTTATTTCTCACCACCTTCAATCTCCGGCATCATGGAGATCACAGTTTTATAGTTGTTAAAAAACTATTGTTGTTTTACATCTAACAATGAAATCTATTTTCTGTGATTTTACTTACATTAGTTTCTTGCGAATAATGTTTTGATTTCTGGTGTGTGGTGCTCAAGCTCAACTGCCCAGGAAAATGAGTTACAAGACTTACTGCCGCACGATAGCTACCTAATGCTCCGCGGTTGCTTCCAAAACTCGATTTTCTGGGTCATAATATTTTAAATTACAATAAATGCAAAAAACCTTATTCACCCCCCTCTAAGGTTGGCCACGATATCTAACACCTAGAATCTAACTTGTGGTTCCTTCCAAACCTCTTAACACCTGGCATCGGAGAAAACTTTAGAAAAATCGTATCCCCAACTGCGAAATCTAGATCAACCCTTCGTCGATTTGCATACTTTTCATAACTCTCCTGGGCTACACGAAGCTTTTCACGAATATACATCACATAAATACTCTTCTCCTCTAAGACTTCTGGACCCAACAACGGTCTCTCACCAACCTAAGCCCCAAAAATTGCATTCGACAATGCCTTATGTACAAAGCCTCAAAGGGGGTCATCTGCAAACTTTCTTGATAATTGTTATTATAAGAAAACTCCATCAGTCCAAGACACTCATCCCAGGCTCCACCATGGTCTAGGATATAACACCTAATCATATCTTCCAAAATCTGATTAACTCTCTCCGTCTGACCATTGGTCTACGAATGATAATCGGTTTAATACCTGAGATCAGTGCCCAATCCTTCTTACAGACTTTTCTAGAAACGCGACATAAACCTGGAGTCTCGATCTGACACAATACTTATCGGCACACCATGTAGTATGATGACCCCATCCAAATACAATTCCTCTATCTTCTTCATAGAATAACCAATCTTAAAGGCACGAAGTGAGCACACTTCGTCAATCTATCAACTATGACACAAACAAAATCATGCCCTCGGTGAGACCTTGGTAAACTGGTAATAGAATCCATGAAAATGCTCTCCCACTTCTAACTTGGAATATTCAAAGGCGTCAGCTTGCCACTAGGCATTCTATGATCTGTCTTAACACGCTTGCAGGTGAAGCACTTATACAAAAACTTAGCTATATCGCTCTTCATCCCATACCACAAAATGATCCGTTTTAGATCTCTATACATCTTTGTAGAGCTAGGGTGGTAGACAACACTAGAACCATGCGCTTCACTACATATTTTTGCTCGAATGTCCTCAACAAGGCAAATATAATATCTACCATGGTACTTCAAGGTACCCACATCATCAACTGAAAAGTCCGGTAATTCCCCTTTTTCAGTCCTACTCCGGATATGCTGCAAATCGGGATCGTCCTTTTGATGCATCCTTATAAGCATAATCCATGAAGGCACATCCACTTCCAAGCTACTTGATGAGTCACTACTCCCAACCGTTATGTTCATTAATAAGAACTCCTCCACCAAGGATTGCACAGAGAGGTTAAAGATTTGCACGGTCTTTCTACTCAAGGCATCAACTACCACGTTAGCTTTGCCCTGATGGTAAAGGATATCGACATCATAATCTGCAACATACTCCAACCATCTATGATGGCGCATATTCAGCTCCTTCTTAGTGAAGACATACTTCAAGCTCTTATGGTCTGTATTAATCTTGCACAATGCACCATATAACAAATGTCTCCAAAGCTTAAGGGCATAAATTACTGTCGTAAACTCCAAATCATGTGTAGGCTAATTCTTTTCATGAACCTTCAATTGCCTCGACCCAAACACAATTACTTTTCCCTCTTGCATCAAGACAAATCCAAGCCCAACGTGTGATACATCTACATAAACAGTATACTCTAATCCTTCGGTAGGTAAAGTCAACACTGAAGCAGTGCACAATCTCATCCTCAATTCCTGAATGGCTCCTTCGCACTCATCGCCCCACACAAATGATGTGTTCTCTTGCGTAAGCTTAGTCAGAGGCACAGACAAAACGTAGAATCCTTCTACAAACCTTCTATAATAGCCTGCAAATTCTAGGAAGCTCCTTATCTTCTTGGGTGTGGTAGGTCTTTTCCAATCCATCACCACAGCTACCTTTTCTGGATCAACAAAAATTCAATCTTTATTCACAACATGACCCAAAAAGGACACTTGAGGAAGCCAAAACTCGCACTTACTTAACTTTGCATATAACTTATGCTCTCTTAAGGTAGAAAGAACAAAACTTGTGGGCATGCTCCTCAACACTCCGAGAATATACTAGAACATCGTCAATGAAAACAACCACAAAATAATTCAGGAAATCTTTAAACACTCTATTCATCATGTCCATGAAAGTAGATGGTGCATTTGTCAGTCCAAAGGTCATCGCCAAGAACTCAAAATGTCCATGCTGAGAATGAAAAGCGGTCAGCGGAACATCCGACTCACGGATTCTCAGTTGATGGTAGCCCGAGATAATATCGTACTACTATACAACTGATCAAATAAATCATCTATCCATGCCAAGGGATACCTATTCTTGATAGTTATCTTATTCAATTCCCTATAAGCAATGCACAACCTCATAGAACCATCCTTCTTTATCGCAAACAAGATGGTAGCACCCCAAGGCGAATAACTTGACCTAATAAAACCACACTGCAACAATTCATCTAGCTGGGTACACAACTCTTCCAATTCATGCAGGGCCATACGATACGGCGCCTTAGTAACAGGGCGAGTACCCGGCTCAAGATCAATAACAAATTCCACATTTCACTCGGGCGAAAGACCAGGAAGACTAATTGGGAAAACATTGGGGAACTCTCGCACCACAGAAATATCCTCGATGTGTGGCAAACTACTAACCATTTCAAAAATAGAAACCAGGTAAGCAAAACAACCGGAATCTAAAAGTTTCTGAGCACATACCGCAAAAATAATCGGGGAAATGTGGCGCGGAAAACCATACACAGTCATGGGGTGACCGTTGTCTTTCTTGAAGTCCCAACGCTTTACCTTGTATTGGATAACAACATCATATCTGGACAACCAGTCCATGCTCAAAATCACATCAAAGTCCTCTAGGTCTAGCACCTTCTGATCGACAAAAGCTAGGAAGTCACCTAAAAGGATAGGATAACTCTGGATTCTCTAGTTCGAGACCAATAAGTCACTAGAGGGAAACTTAACCCAAAACAAATCGCTGACTTGATCGAGAGTCAGACGGTGACGTTCTATGAATTTCATAGCCACAAATGAGTGGGTAGCACCAAAATTAAAAAGAACATGCATCCAACAGTTCTTTACCTTAAACTCTCCTATAAAATCATGTACGTAACTAGATAAATCAATATCGAAGGTATAACTGAAGTCTAAGAACTAGTTTAGAATCTAACCTGAGATCACTTGGGTGGAAGTTTACGCTTCATTCATGAACACCACATTCAACTTGCCCTTCCCTTTATCCAAATGCTACGATGACGACAAGTCTTGAAGTGGAACTGGCTACGGCGGGGGCTTAGACTGCAGGCACCTAGAATTCAAATGCCCTTTATGCCCATACTGGAAGCGGATCTTATGCTTTGTCCAATAATGCGCAATATCATGCCCCTTCTGCTTACACGAAGGATAGACCGGGTCTCCATTGAATGTGCTTTGAATTGCAAGCACTTGCTACTACTGCTTTTGAGATCCCATCCTCTTAAAACACTTCTCGAAGGGATGGCCTGGTTGACCACAAAAACTACATGCTTCCTTGCTTCCTTTCTTCGAAGCAGGGCCAGATGCCCTGGAGTTTCTACTGTCATCAGAATTTATCTTATCCTTCCTTGTCTACAGCCCATAGTTCTTTTCATTGTCGATAGCCTCAACTTTCAGAGCAGCTTCTATTGCCTCAACATAAGTCTCTGATCTGTATGTGCTGGCCAATTGCTGGATGTCCCTACAAAGTCCTCCCAGGAATCGCTTCACCCTACCTACCTTAGAGGCTACTAAATCTAGAGCAAACCTACTTAACTTACTGAATTCTATCTCATAGTCACTAACTGTGAGCTGCCTCTACTTCAGGTGCAAAAAGTTATTCATTAGTCAGTCTTGCTCAACCGATTGTAGAAACTTATTGAGCAACATCTCTTTGAAATATTCCCACGAACACCCCTCTGAGAGGTTATCTTTCTCTCGAATCCACTAGCTCTTAGCAAGACCCTTCATCTGGTAAGCAACGACCATCACCTTCTGGTCCGTAGAGATCCTTGAATACAAAACATCTCTTCGATAACAATGATCCAATCATTTAGAGCCATGAAATTGGCTCTCCTATCGTAGGTAGGAAGTCCTAATCGCTGGAAGTGTGAAATGAAATTCATCTCTGGTGGAAGGAGAATTAAAGGCACCAGAGGAGTAGGAGGAACATGTGCAGACTGTCCCACTATTGGGTTCTGCACCACAGGCCGCTTCCCTAAGGCGGTAGTCAACAACGCTTGAATCTGCGATTGCATTGCAACCACTTGCCTTAGCAGAGCCTCATTACTTTGCCGCATCCCTTCAATCACGACCTCACTTTATACACCCGAAGACTCACCCTTTGACCGGGGAGTCCACCTCGTTGCAATATGCTTTGGTGGTATTCTTAATAGTGCAACGGACAACTCATCAAAACTTAGCTTAACACTAGAACTACTCAACTTTGTTCATATTATACAGGTATAGATACTTGCTCTTGTTGCTACCTTGCTCTGGGATTTTCATAAGTGATGCAATGCTTTAACTTAGGATGATGAAACATCATCCCACTAACTACTGCGCATAAGATATGAAGGCATGAATGTTTAAATCTTCATTTTAAATCATTTGTGTACGAGTGTCATCATGTAGATCTTAACTTGGCACGTATGCTAATGCAATATTTTATTATACATGCAGTGCTATGCATTCTAAAAGTTCTTAATGCATGTCATGAGCGGCGTACACATGAAATATTATGTACCACATACTATATAATATCGCAAGTAACAAAAAATAAAATAAAATCCAATGGGTATCCATGTGATGATTGTTATGCATCGCATACTACATAATATGTCTCATATACTTTTTGTCATGCTTATGAGTGTAGTATTCATGCTTCATCCAAGATGCACTGATGACACATCCGTGTGTGTATGTAATGAGACAAAATAACTAAAACTATATCAGAATTAGTCGTCCGACCATCTTGTCGAACAAACCTCCCTCTTATACACACTGTCATAATC
The DNA here is from genome assembly GCA_039513925.1 of Platanthera zijinensis. Taxonomy (NCBI): domain Eukaryota; kingdom Viridiplantae; phylum Streptophyta; class Magnoliopsida; order Asparagales; family Orchidaceae; genus Platanthera; species Platanthera zijinensis. Next base: position 76,642,407 of record CM077096.1, on the reverse strand, counting down.
CACATTTTCTCAGCATTAAATAATTTATCAGAGAAAGAGAAAATACGTGTCGTGATGCCACGCCGTGTAGGGGACAACTGCAGACGCTCAGACAAGAACCTACTCCTAACACTTCTCATGAAATTCTCAAGTTTGTTATGATAAAAGTATAGTTTGAGTATAAGTTTTAATGTCTGTGTCCCTCAGTTCAGTGGATCAACTAGTTCACGGGTGAAAATATACATATACACAATAGAAAATACTTGGTTTATTTCATTTATTATCTTATATGAGTATGAAGATCCAATAGGACAATTCATGATATGCATACCTCTAGATTTCACATAAGTGCTAAAAGAGCTTTTACGTTCGTTAAAATAGAGTGACAATTGATTTAAAGAGATGCTATGAGTATGAGATAAATATATTGATCCTTTTATCCATTGAAAGTAACTAACATGTAATTCTAGCATAAATCCTTTCCAGAGAGCATGTTGGTACAAAAAAAAATAGCTAAATAAATAGCATAGTAGCTAGCAAATAGTCTAACATATAAATTAATACACTGTGGGCATCAACAACCTGACATGAACCCACAGATCAAGTGTATGTCTAAACTAAAATAAGAACGACAAAACTACCTCATGGAGGTGAGGGAAGAACCACTGTTATTACTGCAGAACTCCTGATACCACTGACTTTAGCTGCTCGGATCGCTATATCTCCGAGCTTGAGGCATTTAAAAGAGAAGAATGCCTCAACAAAAGTAAATACAAGTGGCAACCAAAAAATATCATAATCCAATAGTTAGACCCGTTAAAAGGGTTACCAACCCAAACATATTAGTTGTCAAAGCACAACACCTAAATCAAAACATAGTAAGCAATGAAAAATTCAAGGGGGTTAAATGTGTAAGTTGCACCAAGTGCGATATGGAGCTATGCCTCATTAGCATCTGCAAGAGTAAGCTTACACACATGAATATGTATATACAAAAAGACTAACCAGTTAAAAAGCGTGAATCATTATCACAGGTGAAAGAAACACAGTACTGAGATGGTGGCCACTTGTCCAACACAAACCATCAAACCAAACAACTCAAAAAGGCACTGTGGTGGTGGCCACATTATCTAACCCAACCCAACATCCCATAAGAAGCGAAGAAAACCACTAGGCGTAATGATTCACAATCTGACACTGAGGTGGTGGTCCTTTATCCACTGCCAATCCAAGGCCACAAATAAACTTCCAAAAGTACTGATAACGAAAGAAAAACAACAAAATTCTACATCGGGTTTCCACAACGATGCAAAGGGAAGAAAAACCAAAAATTTCACTAAGGTATATTCGATGAATTTACTAAGCTCACGCAAATTTGTCGAAATCACTCGTCGAATAGGAAGGTCACTTGACGAAAAAGTTCTAACTCCACACAGGTTCATCGACGATACTCGACGAAATGACTCGAGGATTAAGGTAAGACTCGACGAATTCATTGTAAGTACCCGACGGAAAAAAATCTTAAGCCACGAAAATTCGTCGAAAGCACTCGACAAATTCACGGTCACTCGACAAAAGACTTGGCTCTACAGATTTACTCGACGAATTGGGCTTGGTTCCACGAATATTCTCGATGAATTGGACTTAGTTCCACAAATATACTCGATGAATTGGACTTGGTTCCACGAATATACTCGACGAATTGGACTTGGTTCCATGAATATACTCGACGAATTGGACTTGGTTCCACAAAAATACTCGACTAATTGGAATTGGTTTCAGGAATATACTCGACGAATTGGACTTGGTTCCACGAATATACTCGATGAATTGGACTTGGTTCCACGGATATACTCGACGAATTGGACTTGGTTCCATGAATATACTCGACGAATTGGAACTTGGTGCCACGGATATACTCGACGAATTGGACTTGGAATCCTTACAAATTCCGTTCAACTCGATTGAAAATTTTTAGAAGTAAAGACGACAGTTTAAAGAGACCTACTAAGAAATAATGATAAGGAAGAACTAATGGCAACAAAGGTGCAAGGGTTACAAACCACCATTTGCCTCAAATCTTTAGAAAGACGACCTCTCAAGCGCACCGCTTCAAGAATCGGTCGCCAAAACCCCTCGTCTACGATCTCTAAAACTTTTCGGACAGAATGGGGGTTAGGCTAAGGATCCTAACTCCAAAAATTTACGAAATCCAAAATACTCACCGTACCATCGAAGAGCTCGGCTAGGGCTTTCCGGATCTATGCTCCGTCAAGGATTTCGCCCACTGGATCTCCCGATACGGCGGTCGAAAGCTTCACAGAGAAGGGGACGCCGACTTTTCTTTCTGCTCTCAGGACCGAAGTTTTGGGGAAAAAGGATGAATAAGGTTTTCTTTTTATAAGTACATATATATATATAATATTATATTATTAATATAAAACCTAAAAAAAATAAACTGAAACGACGAGAGTGACCAAATCGCCTCAGTTTTTGATGAAATTCACACTAAAGCTAAATGTCGGTGCTACGAATCCAACGGTGAAGTCGAAATCAGGATCCGACAATCCAAACTCGAGTTAAAATTTCTCGAAGTTAAAATAACCATAATCCTTATAAATTTCATCGAGATACCAATTAAGCATGGATCGCAACGAAACTTCACAAGCATGCTTTAAATTAATTACTTTAATTTTTCAAGTCAAAACACTAGTTTCGATGAGTCTAAAAACTAGCCAACCTGCCCCAACAAACAAAATATTGCACTAACGAAGACACACAGTTAACTATACATCAACGTAACACCCTTACGTCATTATTATGCCACTAAAGGGATTAAAAATAATTATAGAGAATTCAGGGGCGTTACATCGATTGTGATGGTCGTAAGTGCCAGCCTTAAAACATAATAGGGTTATAAGCATTGTCCTAAATCGCGGAGCAGGGGCTTATATATGGAAGCAGAATAATCAGAGCGTACGATCATTGGCGCACGATTAGTGGTCGTGTGCACTATCAGTTGATGATCGTGCGCTCTGCTATAGAGAAACCTACAGCTGGACAGAAATATTAGTATATATGTGCACGATCAGTGGCGCACGACCGGTAGTCGTGCGCACTGGATCCCTCGATTGTTCGATTGGCAATGACATAACTATAGAAAAAAGAGGTAAACACGTACGACAGTGGGGCACGACCAGTAGTCGTGCGCACTATGTCCAGTGCTCGTGCAGTCGCCCAGACAGAACATGGAAAATGAGAATATAGAGCGCACGATCACTGGAGCATGACCAGTGGTCGTGCATAATAGGTCCGGTGATCGTGAGGGCGCTCAGGAAGGACATGGAAAATTTAGAATATAGTGCCCATGATCCGTGGCGCGTGACTAGTGGTCGTGCGCAATAAGTCCAGTGATCGTGCGCAGTGTAGTTGTACCATTTGGGAATTTCCAAACAATCCCGGAACACATACACGACCCTTGTACCTGCAGTAAAAATAGAAAGGCAACCAAAATGTGCACACCACATTCTCCAAACACAGAGAAACATCAAGTAAAGCCCAAAAGTACAGAAACAACGAAATCACCTGAAAACGGGCCTAAGGTTCACCTAACATTAAATGGACAGAGAAACGAATATAAATAATTATGTCTCTCAAGTGTAGTTAATTAACGAGAAAACTGGCCCAGATGAGTCCAAAAATATGTATATAACTTGGACTCATCAATAAACAAAATGTGAGATGTTTGGAAGTATATAAACAAGTTGTCTATATCTAGAGATCTATGAAAGCATCAAAATATTCATAGTGCATTTTTATATTCAACTTAAGTGGAGAAGGTCCTATGTTTGAATCAGTAATATCTAATCTTCCAAGTGTCACTAATCAACTTCAGTTGGGAATGAAGGTGTCTACGTGAATGTGGAAACCAAAAACCGGCTTCTGTGGAGTTCGGACCCTGAACAAGGGGTGACCGCACACTTACTTCTCCATGTAAGCTTGCTTGACTGAGAACTTAGGACTCGAGATGAACCAAAGGCTCCAGCACGGTGGTCCCACTACACACCTAGAAGATCTTAGAGCACTTCCCATCCTTATCCAGTGTTGAGCTATGGGTACCTCAGAAGTGCAAGAAGATCAGAGAATGAGAAACTTACCTTCTGAGGTACCCCCCTTGTTTTATTTATAGATTTCTGAAATGATCTGCCAACAACTCAACTCCTAAAGGCAAAAACCACTCCTAGGGGGTCTAGTTGTTTGAGGGATGTTACACTTACTATTATTGGTATATTACCCAGTTCCCGATCCCTATTTAATGTTATACTTGATCTAGCCCCTAGTGCATTTTTTACTTTCTCTCTCTCCACAGAAATATGATCTTTCGTCGATCCTGAGCACCACCTAACACTAGCCAACCCAACATTCTCCTCATCATGATTCCTAATGAAGCTCTCCTTTTTTCACCTTACCAAAACAGTATACAACAACCTAATCTCTCTATGTCCATATCCTTCATACTAACGCAAGATCTGCAGTTTTACTATGTGCAGACCAACCTAAGCTATATGATGAGGCATGAGGGGTGACCCCTTCATGCAAATTTATGCAAAAAAAAAATGGGGGGGGGGGATGTCATATTTAGAGTAAAGAATTTTTATTTTCTAATTTATTTAATATTATTAAATTTCCCCAAAATTAGGCCAGGGGGTTTTGAATGAGTAGCTAGATAGATTTTTTGTATATACCAAAAATCTTGTCAATAATTCAAAAGATGCCTAAATTACAAAGATTAAAGTATCAGGAGTATAAGTTCATTAGCTTTATTAATAATTCATTAAATTGCAAAATAGAGTCAAAGAGGAAAGTACCCTAAGAAAATAAAGTAAACATAAAAATTACACTTAATTTAGTGGTTTCCATAATTTTTATAACAACATGACAGTCAAAATATTAAAATTAGTTTATCAAGTGTTCATCAATGTGGGATGTATAGGTGGTAACAATATGTATAGCTTACTGTCTTCCAAATACTATGTGATAATTTGTGGGTTTAATTCAATTTTATGTTGGCTAAATTTTTGTATAGTTTAAAGTA